>OY728159.1:1744843584-1746093584 GCA_963277665.1 Viscum album | reverse complement strand
CATAGTTGAAGCAGTGGAGCCTCGTCTGGGTCACCGTATGACTTCGCTCGGTTCCCCACACACCCTATCTAGTGTTCAGTGCAAACAAACAAGATGTAATTAAATGGAAAAAAATAAAAAAAATTAAGTTTAATAGAATTAAATATAATTGTCTTAATGATGATAGTAATAATATTTTTTCAGAATAATAATTTTATTATTATTAAAAATGATAATGATTAGAATTTTATTATGTTATTATTATTATTATTATCATCATCATCATCATATTAAAATTTTTATGGGTTGTGTGGGGTAATCGTGCAGTTGACTGGTGCTTTAAAATAATAATAAAAACAATGTTTAAAGAATTATTTTTAATGATAATAAAAATGGTAATTTTTTATTATTATTAAAATAAAAATTATTATTATTATTATTATTATGTTAATTATTATTATTATTATGACTATTAATATTTTTTCTTATGTTATTATTACTAATTATTATTATTATTATATTTAATTTTATTAGGATTTTTGGGTTTTTATTTTGTCTTTTTCTCTATTGTTTTCTTTTTTTTTCTCTCTTCTTCCTCCCCCTATCTCTTTTTTCATTACGCTACCCCACCCCCTCCCTTTGGTCGTAGAACACACCCCCTCCCTCAAAACCGTACATCACACTACCACTATGACCAGCCTCTTTCCCGGACACTCGCTACATCGCCCCCTGCTCCTCTTGGCCGACCTTCATCTGACAAACCATCCCTTCGCCACACGTGACACCACCAGACGACCCCTCCAATCCCGGTCTCGGGACCCAGCCACTACTTGACCACATGCCAGCCACGACCTCACACTATCCCACATATATCTGTAACGACCCAAACTTTTTGAATTGTATATCAACTTACTCTTAATGATTTAATAGATATGTTAATGGTTAATGCAGAAAGAGGAGTCGATGGCTTCATCCAGTAGACTCGAACCTTATTAAGCCCACTTATCAGAGCTTGGGAAGGAGGTGGAATCTTTGGGCTTCACTTTGGACCAATCCCAAGCCGAACTCCAGCGTGTAAAGCTTGAACAGAGATGCTTGCGGGAGAATATCAAGTTAATAGAGTTTACTACTAGGGCAATGTTATCTAAGCCTCCCTCAGATTATCTCACCATAGCACACCTTAAGCTTAGATCCTATGCTGGTGTTATAAGGGGCTATGTGACGAGACCGTAGCTTCTTTGTGTAATCCTTTGTGATGAATAAATTGAGATTTCCTCCTTTAGTGAATTTTGTGAAATTTCAAATGTCTGGATAATTTTATGATGTATTTTGTTGATGAATTTTGAAAAAAGGATATTTTAAAATATTAATGTAAACCTTAAATAATTAATGATGTGTAATGATTTTCAAAAAATGGTCTTCTGCAAAAGTGTTCAGTATAGAATTTGGAGTCTAATAAGATCAACATAATTTTTTATGAATAGAAAATTATGAATGGTGATTTTACGCTTAGGATTAGTAATGTGACCAAATGGATTAGTAATCTCACTTAAAGAAAGTTTTAATATAATTTAGACACCTTGATTAAGTAATGTGATTCAATAAAATGGTTAAATAACAGTTTCTTAAATTATTAGTCAATTATTAGTTTTTTCGGTTGAATAGTGTTTTTTAATTAAAAATTAAATTAAAAAAATTTAGAAAATATTTTTATAACATGGACTTTATTTTTGAACTCAGAGCATCGATATTATGTTATGGTCATTTTGGGGATTTTTCTGAAAAAAAATGAATTTTCAGTGAATAGTGTATTTATTTAAAAGTTAAATTTAAAATATTTAGAAGATTATTTTTATAAAATTCAGTTCATATTTGTAATTAGAGCATTGATATTTGGTTAAGGTGAAATTTTGGGATTATTCTGAGAAAGTTGAATTTTCAATGAATAGTGAAAATACAGTTTTTAAGTTACGAGTGCTTAATGACATC
This sequence comes from Viscum album, assembly GCA_963277665.1. Classification (NCBI taxonomy): domain Eukaryota; kingdom Viridiplantae; phylum Streptophyta; class Magnoliopsida; order Santalales; family Viscaceae; genus Viscum; species Viscum album. The sequence continues at coordinate 1,746,091,616 of OY728159.1, read as the reverse complement.
ATTAAATGATGTATTAAGTAAGTAATCAATATGATCGAATTATGAATAGTAAGATAAGGTATGAGGTTTCACAAGTGGCCAATACCATGGGAAAATACCTTGGGCAGGCCCATGGTTTTTCCAAAACCACAAATGAGGTGTCCCTTGGCCATTAATGCTTTGTCCCCTCACTTTCCCTATAAATACCAAGCCATCCTCTCATCCATTCGACTCCAAAAACATCCTAAAAGAGGTTCTAGTCTCCTTACCTCCAAAGGAGTCCTCCCAAGGTGCCCTCAAGCATCTCAAAGTCCCAACCATTGATTTTTAAGAGTTACATTTAAGGTAAAGGATCCAACCTCTCTCTTTCTTTTCAAGTAATCTCTTTTATGTCAATTATTTTATGCTCCGTGTTCTTATGTTGGAGGATGTTTTTTTATATTAATATTACTTCCCTTTTCAATTCATATGATGAGATACCCCTTCTTTCTCTCATCAATTTGGTTTAAGACTGTTTAAGTGGCGCCGTTATGCTGCCGAATTTTTAAGGGATTCTTTCACCCTTCTCATTTTTCAAGGTTCTACTTTCATATCATGTCTTTCAAGTTTCTTTATATTATGTTGGGGTATGATATCTATTTCTATCATACTTAACTTTTATGTTAATATGATTATAGACCCTATTTGATCTCGTCAAGTCATTTTTGTTGAAGTTTAAGTGATGTCGTTAGGCTGTCGAATTTTCATAAGAGAAATCTAATTTTTGTCTTCCTTCCGTGTTTTTCATTTCAAATGCTATGTCCTCCAAATATCATTAACATGTTTATATATCCTTCATATTCGGTCCCTCTACTATTTTATGGGTCATTTTTGAATGTTTGACCCATGTCCCCTCTCTTTTCAAGGTTTTCTGAAACCCCGAAACATAGCGGTTATGCTGTAGAATTTCCGTCTCAAAATGTCTCTCTCTTTTTCTAAAGTTATTTTATTTTATTAATTGAATACTAAAATATCTCTATTCTATAGGGGTATTCAAATATATACCATAATTTTCTATTTTAAATTCTGGTATTTACATACATGATACCAGCTTTCCATTTCTGTGGGTATAAAGTGACATAATGATCATGTCTTTAAAGCAGTTTTAAAACGTTATGATTATGAAATGAAACCCATTTCTTTTATGCTATATGGGTTGTTTATGATATTATTGTTTATGATATATGTGGGTCACATGATAATAAACACTTGTCAAGGGTGCTCCCTGATATTTTTCCAATGCATTGGGTAAAGACTTAATCTCTAGAGAAGACTATTTTTAACGACACCTTGGTGAATAACCTTGTTAATTTTTAATAAAACCTTGGGGATGGACCTTGGTGAAACAGAAATTATTGTTAATATTAAATGTTGTAGCCACATATTCAAGTTATGAAAAATGTTATTTTTATTATGATATTCCTCATGATTTTTTCTCATACCTTAATGTTCTTTTCATGACCTTATTGAAGTATCTCAAGTTCACATGTAAAATGTTTCTCTTCTTTCCCTTACTGGGCCTTCTGCTCACCCTTTCATTTGATGTATGTCCCCAGGTTATGAGATGCAGTAGTAAACCTAGGATAAACTTAAGAATAAACCTTTCAAGTGTTTAAGAAGAATGTTTTATGTCGTTTTCATGTATTATGTTCCTGTTTTCCAAGACACTAAACCTTAAATATCCTCAATTTTGTGTAATGTAATGAATGTTTATGTTATAAAAATGTGGGATGCCACAGTTGGTATCAAAGAATGGTTTTTTTATTAGTGGAAATTAGGATATAAAAACATTAGGAAGAACCCTATAGAAAAGTTTAAATATAGGAAAACTTCCTGGTATTTTTCGTAAGTATTGAGTAAGTGGTTTATCAAACAAATACATCCTTGTCTCGATATGAGCAGGTAGAGGAGGCTTTGGCACCGATGTACAGAGGGGTAAAACCTGAAAACACTGCTTTGATCTAGACTCGAATGGGAACCAGTGCACGATAACGGGCCTTGCTGCACTCTTGGTTATGACACTCCCGGGGGATATGTTTGGTTAATCACAAGCTTTTTATGAATCATTATGAAGGAATTATAGAAAAATGTAATTGTATAAGCATGAAGTCTTAATTAAAATATTTATAAATGAAATATTCTTCTCACTAAGGTTTTATCGTTTTAGAAAATGGCGGGCAATAGGAGGAACCGTGCAGATGGTGACCGTAATGCACTATGTGCTAACGGCCCTCCGATGGAAGCTGGAATGGAAACATTCATGAAAATGATGAACCAACTAACTCATTTTATGAGTAATAACTTGAATCATGATGAGAGTCCGATATCACCACGAAGGGAAAAACACTCTGTTGAGTCCTTCATGCGTCAACGACCACAAAAATTCAGTGGATCTACTGACCAATTGGTTGCAGAACAATGTATAAGCTCCATTGAAAAGATCTTTTCTGTACTCCTTTGTTCGGAAAAAGAAAAAGTCACCCATGCTGTTTACGGCCTAGAGGGAGAAGATGATCAGTGGTGGTCACTGGTCAAAAACACGAAGCCTAGAGGAGAGATGGAATCTATGGTGTGGGAAGAGTTCCAGGGAATATTCTTTAATAAGTATTTCCATTGTTCCAGGAGAACGAGAATGGAGAAAGAGTTTTTCGAGCTGAAGCAGAAGGAGAAGGAATCTGTTGGAAGCTATGAGATGAACTTCACCCGACATTCATGATATAACTCTATCTTTGTCATGGATCCAAGTGGGAAGGTTGATATATTTTCAGTGGACTGAGACCTCATCTGCGGAATAATTTAGCCCATCGGGACTACGATAGCTACGAGGAGATCATGAAGAGTGAAATGAAAGTCGAGAGAGTGTTTGGTGAGACACAGGGGTCTCATAAAGCAAATGACAAGAAGAGATCGTTGGAGCCCAGTTTAGGGAAGAAGTTTGATCAGGGAAAAGGTGTAAAGAAAATGCAACTTACCACATGCAATAAATGTGGGAAGAAACATCTGGGGAACTTCTTGATCGGAAGTGGAATGTGCTACAAGTGTGGAAGAGGAGTCCATAGTTCTCATAATTGTCTTAGTGAGGTGAAGCTTCAACTCCCCAACACTAAAGACGTTGGAAAGATGGTTCTGGGCCTATCCAAAGTCCATTTCTTCAAGTGTGGACAACTTGGGAACTTTGATAATCACTATCCAAATCCAAGGGCAGTGGAGGGGAATCACCATCAACCTCAGCAAAGGCCAGGGGAGTAAGGTCATGCTTTTGATATCACAAAAACTGAAGTTGAATCTCTGAATGACGTGGTAGCAGGTACTCTTGTTGTCCTCTCAAAACTAACAACTACTTTGTTTGATTCTGGTTCTATGCATTCCTTTGTTTCCTCTATGTTTGCAAAGAATATAGAATCAATCCCTGAACTGCTTGAGGTAGAGTTGTCAGTCAAGACTCCAAGTGGGATTATCCATGCATCAACATTGTTTAGAGACTCTAGTGTTTACTTTAGTGAGCACAATCTTATCGAAAACCTAGTAGTCATTCCCATGTTGGAATTCGACGTTATACTAGGGATGGAATGGCTCTCAAAGTATAATGATAAGATCAAATGCAGAAGTAAGGAAATCTCAGTATTCTTGAATGAATGACCTACAATTATCTTCCATGGAGAGATATCCCGAACTGATACTTATCTAGAAACACCTCCTATATCTTTCTTTATGGAGGTAATCAGTGATGATGACGAAGGAAAAGGAAGTATACACATAGAATATGTTCCGATTGTTCAGGAATACATGGATGTATTTCTTGAGGAGTTACCTGGACCTCCCCCAGAAAGAGAGGAAGAGTTCTCCATTAAACTCATACCTAGACTCAATCGATATCAAAGACCCTGTATAGAATGGAAAATGTGGATCTATAAGAGTTAAAGAACCAACTCGAAGACTTGTTGGAGAAGGGGTTTATATGACCGAGTGTGTCTCCTTGGGCAGCACCAGTTCGCTTTGTGAAGAAGAAGAAGGATAAATCAATGTGGCTATGCATTGATTATAGAGAACTGAAACGGATCACAGTGAAGAAAAGATACCCTCTTCCAAAAATTGATGATTTGTTTTACCAACTTCGTGGGGCCCAATTCATCTCTAAGATTGACCTTTGATCTAGTAATCATCAACTAAGGGTGAAAAGGGAAGATATCCCAATGACTGCCTTCCGATCTAGATATGGGCATTATGAGTTTAGTATTATGCCCTTCGGCTAGACTAATACTCCTTCTATTTTCATGGATTTGATTAATAGATTCTTTAAGGACTACCTTGATAACTTTGTGGTAGTTTTTATTGATGATATTTTGATATATTAAAAAAGTCGTGAGGAGAATGAAGATCATCTGAGGGTTATTTTGAAAACTCTGTGGAAGGAGAGGCTCTTTGGAATATTCATAAAGTGTGAGTTTTGGTTACAACAAGTGGCTTTCTTGGGGCACATCATAACAAATGAACGAATCTCTGTAGACCCTAAAAAGACAATGGTTATGGAGGAGTGGCCTCAACCCACAATAATAACTGAGATTCATATTTTCCTTGGTTTAGCAGGATATTATCGGAGGTTTGTGAAAAACATTTCATGGATTTCTAATCCACTAACCAAGATGACTCGAAAAGGGGTTAAGTTCATCTATACAAAGGAATGCGAGGAAAGTTTCCAAGAACTGAAGAAGAGATTGGTTACTGAACCTGTGTTAACACTACCCTCTATCGGGGAACGATTGGTTATTTTAAGCGATGCATCTCTGAAACGGATTGGGTTCATCCTCATGCAAAATGACGAGGTAATTGCTTCTGCATCTCGACCGTTGAAGATTCATGAGCAGAATTATCCTACGCATGACCTAGAGCTAGCGGCGGTTGTTTTTTCTCTAAAGATATGGAGGCACTATCTTTATGGGGAGAAATGTGATATATACACTTACCACCAAAGTTTAAAGTGTATTTTCACACAGAAATAATTGAACATGAGACAAAGGAGATGGTTGGAGCTCATTAAAGACTATGATTGTTCAATTCATTATCACCCTGGAAGAGCAAACAAAGTCGCGGATGCATTAAGTAGGAAAGACCCTGTTGTTCTGGCAAAAATGAGGATACTAGAAGATCCCTTGATTAAAGACCTAGTAAAATTGGTCATGGGAATTGCAAGGGAGGGGACATCATCAACCTTATCCCAAATGATTTCTCAACCTTCATTACTAGAGAAGATCAAGAAGGCTCAAAAAGAAGATCCTTTGCTGCAGTAGAAGTTTGAGGCTGTAAAGGATGGGATGTTCCAGGATTTCAATATTGATCAAGAAGGTGTATTGAAATTTCGTACAAGAATATGTGTTCCATCTATTCCGGAGATAAATAAAGAACTGATGGATGAATCTCATAGATCTTCTTTCTATATACATTCGGGAAGCACTAAAATGTATAGAGACCTTTGTGATCATTATTGGTGGGATAACATGAAGAGGGAGATTGTTGATTACACTAAAAGTTGTCTGGTGTGTCAACAAGTAAAGGCTGAATGAAAAATTCCTAAGGGGGTATTACAACCGCTACCCATACAAGTATGGAAGTGGGATAATATCACTATGGACTTTGTAACTGGTCTCCCGAAAACATCCAAAGGAAACAATGTGATATGGTTTATTGTGGACCGTCTCACCAAGACCACCCATTTTATCTCTATTCAGGAAGATTTATCTCTGGATAAACATTCCAAGATATACGTAAAGGAAGTGGTAAGGCTGCATGGGGTACCACTATCCATCGTGTCTGATCGTGATCCAAGATTCAAATCCAAATTCTGGAGAAGTCTTCAACATGCTCTGAATACTGAATTGAATTTTAGTACAGCATATCATCCTCAAACTGATGGCCAATCTGAAACGACTATTCAGAAACTCTAAGACATGCTAAAATTATGCTCAATGGAATTTAAATGTGGATGGGATCAACACCTCCCATTAGTTGAGTTCTCCTATAACAACAGATTCCATTCGAGTATTCAGATGGAAACCTATGAAGCTCTGTATGGAAAGTGATGTAGAACTCCTACTTGTTGGGATGAAACTGGTGAGAGAAAGCTTCTTGGGCATGATCTTGTGCAAGAGATGACAGAAAAGGTTCACGCCATCAAACAACACATAAAGGCTACTCAGAGTTGGCGGAAGAGCTATGCTGACAAACGTCGAAGGGACTTGGAGTTTGGTGTTGACGACAAATTCTTCCTTCAAATTTATCCATGGAAGAGAGTCATGTGGTTTGGGAAGGAAGGTAAGCTCAGCCCTAGGTACATTGGCCCCTATAAAATCCTTGATCGCATAGGAGCAGTGGCCTATCGACAAGAACTTCCACCAAACCTAGCTCAAGTTCATGATGTCTTCCATGTATCTCTCTTGAGGAAGTACATACTCAACCCTTCGCATGTACTAAACCGAGAGGTGGTACAACTAGAACATGACCTATCTTATGAGGATCAGCCAGTAGAGATCTTAGACCATAGAGAAAATGTTCTACGGAACAAGACTAACCACCTTGCGAAAGTGTTGTGTTGGAATCATAAGTATGAATAAGTGACTTGGGAGCCTGAGGAAACAATGAAGCAAAAGTACCCTCACCTTTTCAACTAGGCCTGAAGTATAAAATTTCGGGGATGAAATTTCTTAAGGGGGGAAGAATGTAACGAGCCAAACTTTTTGAATAGTATATCAACTTACTCTTAATGATTTAATAGAGATGTTAATGGTTAATGCAGAAAGAGGATTCTATGGCTTCATCCAGTAGACTCAAACCTTATGAAGCCCACTTATCATAGCTTGGGAAGAAGGTGGCATCTTTGGGATTCGCTTTGGACCAAGCCCAAGCCAAACACCAGTGTGTCAATCTTGAACGGAGACACTGGCAGGAGAAGTTCAAGTAGTAGAGTTTACTACTAGGGAAATGTTATCTGAGCCTCCCTCAGATTCTCTCACCATAGCACACCTTACACTTAGGTCATATGCTGGTGTTATAAGGGGCTATGTGATGACACCGTAGCTTCTTTGTGTAATCCTTTGGGATGAATAAATTGATATTTCCTCCTTTAGTGAAGTATGTGAAATTTTAAATCTCCGGATAATTTTAGGATATATTTTATTGATGAATTTTGAAAAAAAAGGATATTTTTAAATATTTATGTAAACCTTAAATAATTAATGATGTGTAATGATTTTCAAAAAATGGTCTTCTGCAAAACTGTTGAGTAAGGAATTTGGAGTCTAATAAGATCAACTTAATTTTTTATGAATAGTAAATTATGAAAAGTGATTTTATGCTTAGGATTAGTAATGTGAACAAATGGATTAGTAATCTCACTTAAATAAAGTTTTAATATAATTTAGACACCTTGATTAAGTAATGTGATTCAATGAAATGGTTAAATAATGGTTTCATAAATTATTAATCAAGTGTTAGTTTTTTCGGGTGAATAGTGTTTTTAATTAAAAATTAAATTAAAAATATTTAGAAAAGTATTTTTATAAAATGGACTTTATTTTTGAACTCAGTGCATCGATATTATGTTTTGGTAGTTTTTGGGGATTTTTCTGAAAAAAATGAAATTTCTGTGAATCATGTATTTATTTAAAAATTAAATTTAAAATATTTATAAGATTATTTTTATAAAATTGAGTTCATATTTGTAATTAGAGAATTGATATTTGGTTAAGGTGAGACTTTGGTATTTTTCTGAGAAAGTTGAATTTTTGATGAATACTGAAAATACAGTTTTTAAGTTACGTGTGTTTAATGACACCATTAAATGATGTATTAAGTATGTAATCAATATGTTCGACTTATGAATAGTAATATAAGGTTTGAGGTGTCCCATGTGGCCAATAATATGGGAAAATACCATGGTAAATCCCATGGTTTTGCCAACACCACCAATGAGGTGTCCCTTGGCCATTAATGCCTTGTCCCCTCACTTTCCCTATAAATACAAAGCCATCCTCTCATCCATTCGACTCCAAAATCATTTTCAACAACGTTCTGGTCTCCTTACCTCCAAAGGAGTCCTCCCAATGTTCCCTCAAGCCTCTCAAGGTCCCAACCATTGAGTTTTAAGAGTTACATTTAAGGTAAGGGATCCGACCTCTCTCCTTCTTTTCACGTAATCTCTTTTATGTCATTTCTTCTATGCTTCATGTTATTATGTAGGGGGATGTTATTTTATATTCATCTTATTTCCCTTTTCATTTCCATATGATAATATACCCCCTCTTTCTCTCATCAATTCGTTTTAAGAATGTTCATGTGGCGTCGTTAGGGTGCCGAATTTTTAAGGGATTCTTTCACCCTTCTCATTTTTCAATGTTCTACATTCATATCAAGTCTTTAAAGTTCCATTTTATTATGTTGGTCTCTGATCTCTATATATATCATACTGAACTTTTATGTTCATATGATTAAAGACCCTATTTTATCTCTTCAATTCATTTTTTTTAAGTTTAAGTGACGTCGTTAGGCTGCCGAATTTAGATAAGAGAAATCTAATTTTTGTCTTCTTTCCATGTTTTTCATTTCAAATGGTATGTCCTTAAAATTTCATTACCATGTTAATATATCCTTCATATTCGGTCCCTCTACTTTTTTATGTGTCATTTATGAATGTTTGACCCATGTCCCCTCTCTTTTCAATGTTTTCTAAAACCCCGAAACATAGTCGTTATGCTGCAGAATTTCCGTCTCAAAATGTCTCTCTCTTTTTCTAAAGTTATTTTATTTTATTAAGTGAATAATCAAATCTATCTCTTCTATAGGGGTATTCACATATATACCATGTTATTCTATTTTAAATTCTGGTATTTACATATATGACACCCGCTTTCCCTTTTTGTGGGTTTAAAGTGACATAAAGATCATGTCTTTAAATAAGTTTTAAAACGTTATGATTATGAAATGAACCCCATTTCTTTTATTCTATATGGGTTGTTTATGAAATGATTTATGATGATATGTGTGGCTCAAATGATAATAAATACATTTCAAGGGTGCACCCTAATATCGCTCCAATGCATTGGGTAAAGACTTAATCTCTAGAGATGACTATTTTTAACAACGCCTTGGTGAATAACCTTGGTAATTTTTAATGACACCTTGGGGGTATACCGTGGTGAAACAGAAATTATTTTCATTATTAAATGTTGTATACACATCTTCAATTTATAAAAAATTTTATTTTTATTATGATATTCCTCATGATTTCTTTCTCATGCCTTAATGTTCTTTTCATGACATTATTGAAGTATCTCAAGTTCACATGTAAAATGTTTCTCTTGTTTCCCTTACTGGGCCTTCTTCTCACCCTTTCCTTTGATGTATATCCCCAGGTTATTAGATTTAGTAATGAACCTAGTATGAACTTAAGGAGAATACTTTCATGTGTTTAAGAAGAATGTTTTTTGTTGTTTTCATTTATTATGTTCTTGGTTTCCAACACACTAAACCTTAAAGATCCTCAGTTTGGTGTAATGTAATGAAAGTTTATGTTATAAAAATGTGGGATGCCACAATATCCACTTGTGTTTCTCTACTCAATCACTGAATTCCCCCATTTCTCCACCCTCTGGTCGCCCTATTCCCTTGGTACCCGCGTCTTACCCCTTGGTCGCGCCCTCTTCCCTTCCAGAAAGACCCCAACTAGATTTTTCTAGCACGAATCACTTTTGGAACCCCTTATCTTTCTTATACAGCCCCCCAATATATCCTCTGTAGGTTTTTTTAGTTTTATTAGTTCATTCTTAATTTGGGAGGTTGTCGGGAGAGGGTTTTAGGTTTTGGTCAATTTGACTTTGATGACAAGGATTTAAAATTTTGTTTTTAGGATTTACCCCTGTTGTTTGAGCTACGCTTGATGTGCAGTGGTCTTTGCACACCGATTTTGAGAAGTTGATACATGCTGGTAGGGGGTTCCATGCCCTTGAATATTTTAGATAATTCAATTTTATTAGTTAATTTTAATATTTTTAATGATTTAATTAAACTGTGAGAACGTTTTTTGAAAGTATTATTGACCTGCACATGCGATGTAATTTGGTCTTCCTTTCTAAATGGTCATACCAATCATATGGGTCTTGTTGTTGGAGTTCTGGGAAACATTCAATTATTTATTTTAGGTTTGAAAAATATGATTTGGTAATAGTTTAATATATATTTGAGTTATAAATGTTTATTTAGATAATTGGTTTTGTGTTGATTGTGTCATATTGCAGTGTTTCTTGAAAAGAGTTTCTGGTCATGTCTTAAAAATGCTAAATATTTTCTAAATAATATATGGTGAGAGTTTCTAAAAATGGTTTTAAGGAAGTATTATTTAATTTTTCATGTTTAAATTATTCCACACCTTTTTAATTTAAATTATAATTAGCTTGAGTAATGGAAAACATGTTTTGGAATTGTTGTGTTGCACATTTGGTTTAAAGTGGTGTTTTTTCCTGAGATCTAATGTGTTTTTGGTGTAAACATTCGTGTGCTAATTTTAAATTTTTTATAAACTATTTACCAGAATCAATATAAATAGATTTGATATGAGGATGTGGAGTTTTATAGGGTTAAACATGTGTTAAAATATAGTTGTCGTTATTATGTGAAAAATTGGTGTCTTTCATGTGCAAACCCTTGATGTTCCAATTTGAAATTTTCTGTTAATTGTTTAAATAATTTATGAATTCATTCATGTGACGTGATTTATGATGTGAAATGTTTTTTGTTTGAATTAGGTCTAGAAAGATGGATTTTGAGTAATTTTTTGTGGTTCCTTCAGAAATTGTTTTGGAATCTTTTTTTCTATGAAATATTAAATTGCATTAGTGGGGTGAGGAATTTTTATCTAATAATTTGGTATGTGTATGCTTTTAGAGTGGGTTTTGGGTGTGCAAGTAGTGACACACTATGTGTACCTTGGTTGGATTGAATTGTGGGTGTAAATGTGTTGTTTTTGTGAATTGTCAATGTGAAAATACGATTGAGCACAAAAAGGGAACCACAAGTCCCTAGATGGGTGAATTAAGACTTGTATGCAAGTTTTTATGGAAGTGGTTCGTCCCAATTTCATCTAGTATAACTGATATTATGACACCAACTAATCTTTTGTGATAATTGGAGACCATTATATCATGGATCTGTTTTCCTACTAGTGGCTTGTGTACAAGAGCGTTGATTTGAAGGTGTGGCATCCACTGGTAGGTCAGTTATTGCGAGAGTAAAATATTTGTTGTTTGATATGGTCTGTGGGTTCGAAAGCTGTTATGAGGCCCCCTATTTAAGAGATTTACAGGTGACTGAGGAGGTGATGCATACTTGTATCTCATTCAAGAGGGGATACTAGGTCCGATGGTCTCCACCAGTTATGGGTCTCAAGCTGAATTTTGACGGCTCTTGTCTTGCGGGCATGATGCGCGGAGGAGGGGTGGTTCGGGATTATAGGGTCAGTGCTCTTCTAACTTTTACTGCCTTATATGGGAGGGGAACCGCTATTCAAGCATAGGCTAGAGGAATGCATACAGGTCTGAGCTTATGTGTTTATAAAGGCTTATCCATTGACCAGGTGGAGATTGAATCCATGATAATTCATGATTCCATGAATGAAAAAGGATCCACTCCTTGGTCAATTTCTTATATCATTCGGATTTGTAAATCTATCCTCACGAACAACAATTTTCATGTGTTTCACATGTGGTGCGAGGGTAACAAAGTGGCTGATCATCTTTCCTCCATGGCTATGCCAGATCAAGGTTCCAACATTGTTTTCTTTTCAAATGCTTTCTAGCTCAGCTTAGAGGGTGGTAATCTGCTTGTAGGGGTTCGACTTGGTCTTCATTATTTTAGACCCCCTTATGGATTCCTCCCTGGACTTGTTCTTTGACTTTTTTTGTCTTGTTTTTGCTAAGTTTTTTTTACTTCCCATTAATAGACATGTAACTTGTTTGTGGGACGTCTCTAGTGCCCCATGTGTTCTAGCTACCTTAGTGGAATTACACACAGTGCAATAATATTCATGACAGAGTGCCTTCTGTCGGCATATGGGGGGCCACTTGAGTATGTGCATGTTATTTATGAATTTTTTCTTCTATTTTTATTATATTATTTGTCAAATATTTTTTCTTCCACTTCTATTTTCTTTTTTACTTTCAATTTTATATTTTTTCCTAAAAATCATTTTAAAGGTATAGTTTTGAATAAGAATATTAAATTATCTATTTGATTTTTTGGAATGTAACCCTTTTATTGGGCAGTATCCTACTAGTCTTTTGGATCACACCCTACATACACCTTTGGATGTATATAGTTCTTTTTCCTTTTGTAACTGAGGTTGAGTCATCATGCTCAGTGATGGTGGTTTGGGTTGCTGACAGCCTTCTCGTGTAGCTTTGTGTTTGTGGCTAGGGTATGTGGCCTCTCTTGTTTCATGGTGGTTTGAGTTAGATTTTTATTTTTTGTTGTTGTCATATTTTTATTTTGGTTCATGTTTTGAACCATTAAATTTGAAATGCTTTAAGGTCCTATTTGGTTATCTTTTTTCATTTTTAGTTTATTTATCTGTCTATTTTTTGTGGTTAATATTTCAGTGAAATCATTACCATGTGTTATTTTTTATATCTGTGCACTTGTGCCTGCCTGTGGGGATCAGGAACACCCTTTGCGCCATGTCGTGGACTGGGTCAAGTGCCAGGTCGGATGGTGACCCATCCTGGTTCATGATAGGATAAAAATATTTCTTGAGAATTAACTTATGAAAGAATATTAAAAGGTTTATTATTGGGGTGGAATATTGATATTGTATAATCAAACCTGTATATTCACCTTGGTGTCTAGGAAAACCGTTGGTCTTTTTTCAGGTTGATAATATATTCTTGATGGATACGGATGACGCCTAGTGGTGTATGATTAAGAGGAGATACTCATGATGATTATTCTAATCAGGCTAATGTAGTTCGACAACATCTAAAGTCTCGGTATGTGGTTTGGAATAGAGTTAGTAGTAGAGCCAAGTAATTTTATTTATTTTTCATTTATTTAATCCATCATGTTTGGTTGGCCCAATGGGTAACTAGTGTTTATATATGACTTGGATTATCGAGATTTTATAGAATTTCATTAATTATTAAAGTATGTTTTTTAGTTTATTTATTTCTTCTGCACTTTATTTGTTGTTGTTTGGTGGATATCTAGTTATTTATATTATTTCATAGTCTAATAATATGGCATATCCTCTCCATGGACACACCCAAGGCTTTCACTACTAGTCGGTAGCCTCTTGGACATGGATATGCACCCTTGAGGCCTTCTGAAGAACTGTCTTGGAGCACCAGTTTAATTCATCTGGTTCAGGACATTACAGTGTGTTTTGGAAACTCTTAGAATATTTTATAGAGATACCGATGTAATTGAGATTCATGAGATCAATGTAATGGTGATTATTATAACCATGATATGAGTATATATATATATATATATATAACTATATTGCAATTCTAAAATGCAAGACAAAATTAAACATAATGTAAACAGTGATGTGGAAATCTTAGTGCCCATGTCATGACACACGGTGTTGAGTTATCACTGACCTTTTTAATTTAAAAATATTATATTTTTCAACAGTATTGGTAGTGTTATGAATATAATTATTAAAATCAAGTTTAACATTTAAAATATAATATTATTTTATAAATTTTTTGTAAATTAATAAATATCTTTAAAACCTTCACTAGTTGATTAGATCTATGTTTAAATCAAAGAATATCCGTGGTTTGTGTGCATTAATTTATTATGAAGTATTTATAGTAAAATGACAAATTAATTCATAAAAATTTTTAATTGAAAAAAATGACTATATATGAAAGAATTATTTTAATTTTATGAAATATTCATAAATAATAATGAAAATTATACATGCTAAATTCCATATTTTATATATTTATTTTTAATAAGACAAATTGCTTTGGGGGGAATTAATCAATGGATTAAATAAATATAAATTATATTGTATGAAATTAATGTAAATAATTTATATTATAATATATAATGTATTTCAATGGTATGAATTATGAATTCTTCGTATTTTGTAAAAAATAATATAAATTATTATAAATAAGTTTAAATATTTTTAATGTAAATGACAAGATATTTAGATTTCATAATTATAATATGAATATAAAGTGTTTATTATTTGGCTATAAAAATTATTTAATATCATATTGTTATTATATAAAATTTTAAATTCATTTATTTATGAAATAATAATAATTTTTCATTCTATATCTAAAAAAATTAATTCTTAAATTCAATTTTTTATTCTATACATTATTAATAATCATAAATATAAATTGTTTATGTTATGAATAAATTTAAAATTCTATTTAAAGTGTATAAAATACTTCGTATAAATATCAAATCCAACATATAAATATGTTGATAGTTGGCTTGAAATAATAATTTGTTTCATTCAACCTTGAGAATGACTTATTTTTAGGATACTTATTGATTAAATAAAGGATAATTATTATTTTCTCAAACAAATTTTTTTGATTATATTGGAATTAAGGCCTCACAGAAGTATTATTATATGGATAATGGGACATTGGGTTTAGAATACAACTAATAATGGTCGTTATGATCTATAGTATAAGGGTGTGGGTTGAATATCTATCATACCATACACGATCTTGTGTATATATTGGTTTTGTGTGATAATAAAATATTACATAAAAGAATTTTATGCACCTTATCCATGAGATGTATTTAGATATATATAGATATAATTATCTTTTATTTTTTGATAGTACAAATCATTTATTATATAAAGTGTTCTACATTAATATGTTTTGAATATATGGATTTCAATTGATATGTAGGGTGAAAAATGAAATAATTATAAGCACGTTTACATACAAGGAATAAATAAGATAATATGGGGTGAAAATAAAGAACACCTCAAAATACTATTTTTTAACATCCATTAAATGTAAACACATTTGAGGACCTCAGTAATTTGGCAATGATAACATTAAAAGTTACACGCTCATATATAATCTTTTATTATGAATATAGGTAACCATATGAGTTAGGTAAACATATCTCATAGTTTCCATTTTTATTTCACTTGGATGGATAACCCGGAGTTGTAGGTGCCCATAACAATGGAGTTTATACCATCTATATTATGTATTATGTTAAGGACCTTTCCACTAAACTTCCAAAAGTCATATATGATATAATTTCTCTAATTTTATACCTAAAAAATATTTTAGAGGAACACTAAAAGTAACTCAATACTTAAGTGATATATGGATTTTTTACCATGGATGATATGATGTGAAAATGGTTCACTATTTTAGTTATAACTCATTAAATAAAAGTACGTATCAAATATATATATATATATATAATTATTAATTTATGTTGAAATATTATATTAGTGATAAAATAACATCATTAACAAACATAAATTTTAGATCAATCTTCGAGAAGGAGGAAGATTAATGGAATAGGTTTTTTAGATTTGTGTAGTGACATATCCCCAATAGCCCCAAGATGGTGTCTAGATTGTTACATTGACATAAGATACAATAAATCACATCTTGTAAGAGGAAATTCTTTTGAATTCTTAGAGAACTAGATAAATGCATGAGTACCATATAAGATTTTAAAACACAAATTACAACATAAATGTTTTTCTAGAATAACATTATTCCCTCTAGAATATCATGGATCTTCCATCATAGTACACTTTAGAGAATCATGGGGATAAAAAATAAAATAATGTTGATCTAAAATACTCAGTAATGGTTAAGTACAATTTATTATATGAAGAATCAATAGATAATAATCAATATATAAAAATAAAATAACTAAAAACACAATCATTTCAAACAATTTTCCCTTTATGATAAGATAAAGAATAATAAATTTAGAAAAGTATATAACTGAAAACACATTCCATTAATAAATAAATTAAAAATATGAAATAAATCAATAACTAATATCATTTTTCAAATATAATTTACAATAATAATTGAATTTGGAATGAAGGATATTTTTAATTATTGGATTTTGTGATCTTAGGCATCATTAACAACTCTACCAAAAATATATGTTCTCAATAATGTTTAAAACTAATGGGTTCCAACCCATTTAACTAAGTCTATCCAAATGGTTCGTTCATGATACCTGTCAATTTATTAAGGGGATATATATAACTGGTCTCCACCATGTCTTCATGTCCAAAGCATTCTTTATATATCAAATAATTTATTTAACTCAGAAATAGTGTACCCTATAATAATAATATATATGTATTAAGTAATTAATACATATTTATCATAATTTCCCTCTATAAGAATTAACATTTGGTGTAGAAAACCATATGTATAAATGAAATATAGTTAAATCTCTAATCATATCCATGATAAATAATATATATATTGAGAGGAAATTTATATTCCCTTGGATATTGAATAATTTAATAGAAAGTAAATGATTATACAAATGAATCAATAAAGAGAATGTTGATATTTTCATTTTTTGAAGTTATCATAAATCATCGAAATGAAGAATATTTATGGGACTAAAACTAAATATACACATTTGAGTATGAAAAAAAAATTGTTTTGTTTCTAATCAATAAAAATACTATAACAATATATTCACAAATATTCTTGAGAAAAATAACCATTTCATTATCATAATTATTTTAAAAAACTAAAATCATGTAATACATTTCGAAAGTACTTTTATTTGAAACTAACATTTTAAACTTATAAAATAATATTTAAAACATTTGAGTGGTCTTGATGACTATAAATTTCATTCATGTCATACATGTTAAAATAAATATTCCTTTCAGTTTTCTAGTAAATTAAAGTAGGTCTCGTTTTGAAGATGATATGAAAATTCCATTCAAAAAAAGTTCCCAAAAATCAAAAAATAATAATAAATATTTGTTAAATAAACCATTTGGAATAGGGTTTAAAACATTTACGAAAACAGTTTTGGAAAACATGGTTTTGGTAGAAAATAAATTTCTGACTGAAGAGGGAAATGAAGTTGTATTTTCTTAACAACACTTTATAAAACATTTTAATTACCAAAGACTATGAAAATGGTGATATAAATTGACAATATCATGAAAAACCATAGTAGAATAAAATTATATGGGTTTATTAGAAAGTGGTCAAATAGCTTCCTTCAACTAAAATTCAGGAATAAATAATATCGATTAGAATGAGATAATGAAATAAACCCTTACAATGATCACAATTATAAAGTGATAATTAATCAATGAATTGATTGTGTGTATCAAATATAATTCCACATAAAAAATTAATAAAAAATTACTAAAAAAAATTAATTTCACACATTATCTTATAATTTCAAAGATACAAAGAATTAATAAAACCAAATAAAAATAAATTGAGTTATGAAATTCATTACCACTTGGTAACAATTAAATTAAATACTGTTGGATGAAATAAATAAAATTTTATTTTTAAAAATCATTATTTATTAATGAATAATTATATTACACATAAGATGGATATTATATAAATCATATAAAATAAATTACAATTATGAAATTAAAATATTTTTCAATGAATGGAAATTGAGATGAAGCCCCTTACTTCACACTTCCTTTTGGTTAAACATGATTTAACCTCCGGTATAGTGGTTTTAAAATGGTTATTAACCTATAACAGAACCATTTTTAATATTTATAATACCATATATTATCCATTTATAGTATCTTTCACAATTTATATAAAACTCCTTCATTATATTCATTGTTTGTCTTGTTAACTGCCCAGTTTTTTCATGAATGTTTTGGAATCAAATATTCAGTTATTGAACATATTAAATAGTTACATGGTATCCATAATAATAATTATTATGTAATTATTAATTTTATAAATCAATTATACTTTTAATACCATTTATTAATTTTAGTTTTTATAAATGAAGTATGCTATGCTCAAGGAGACTGTACGTCATTTGTATGCATCTATAATGTTTACTTTTTTAAAATATTACAATGGAAAGGAGGTGAGTAATATTTTATAGTTAAATAATTATATTTATATCATATAAAAATATTATTTTATTAAATAAATTTATATAAATCATTTATGTGTTGTGATGATGAAAATAGACTCTTATCTCTTCATGAAGGTGATATTCCACATGTACACAAATGATGTTATCAATTTTTTGTGGAAGAAATAAAATGATATATAATTTTTTAAGAATAATAAATATTATCTGAATATCATAATAATTTCTTTTATATCACATATAATCATTAAATTTACCCTTGTCACATTCAATGTTATGTATTAGTGAAATAAAAATTTCATCGCTTCGTGAGGTGGTAGTCTTCTGTACACACGAGCTACATAATCGTATTCCCTACAAAATGAGAAGTATAAAATATTTATATTTTATAATTACTATATGGGTATAAATATTTAATATATATATATTATATAATTTAGATAAATAATCATAACCCACCATGAGAGGTGGTGATGGAAAAACAAATGACATCGGTTTGCGGGTGGTCATCTCTCATACAAAGGAATGTGGATTTTTTAACTTTGTTAATAGAAGTGGAGATGGTTGTAGGTAATTATCATGACATTAAAATATTATGTGTATAAAATATACCTATACTATTATATCATAATTTTATAATACAAATTTAAGGAAGTTAATGAATAAATAAAAAAATTCATTGTCGCACATTACCACTTCCTTGGAAACCCTCTATAGGGTTGTACCCAATCGTTCTAAGGTGGGATTTATGCCCAAACAAGGGGTTAAATTATTAGTGGAGGAATTTTTATTTGTTATTTGGTTTGTTCTTATCAGAACCCAAATGGTTTTATATAGGGGATAAGAGAGGAGAGGGTGTGTCTTTTTATATGTGAGGTGAGTGGCACACTTATAATAATAGAAAAGACAATGGTGTATGCACGTTTCTCATACAAAATGGGGTCCCAAATGAATTTTAATAAAAACTTAGTCATTATTGGATTAAAATATTTACATAAAATACATTTTCAATATGTTTTAGCTTATTTTAACCATTATCCTTTTTGTTTAACCCCTAGTAAATCTATTTTTACATTAACCATAGTAAATTATTTTTTCTATTTTAATTATTCATTTTTTTAAATAGTAAGATGAATTTTTTATAAAATATAAATTTTTTTGACTAAAAACATTTTTTTCATTTTTTAAAAAATTATTCACAAAATTATAAAAAATTATTTGAACTTTAGTCTCACATAAGAGAAAAGAATGTGGGTTTTTAAATATAAAATAACTAAAATTTTACAAAGTTATTATATCCAAATTTTTTATAAAAATTAAAATAACCACAAAAAATGGATTAATGTCTATAAAAGTTAAATAATTTTACATTAAAACAATTTCAAAACATAGTTTTTCGTCATAAATAATTTAAATGAAAATGTATTTTTTAATTTAAATTCACTATATATTACTATTCCTTTGAAAATGAAATATTTCATTAAAAATACCAAAAATATTAACCATAAAAACATTTTTATATTGTGATTTAGAAAATAAATTTAATTTTATAAAATAAATTTTAAAATAAATATTCCATGAAAGACTAATCTACCTTTTAGAAAAAAAAATTCTGAAAACAATTATTTTTATTTTAAATTCTTCTTATTTTATTTCTAATCAATAGATAACCCTAATTTAAATAATTTATTAATTACTATTTATAACATTATATTTTGTATGTCGGTTATAATGGTAAACTATATTATGTCTCCTTTTAACTTGGGGATGCATGCCACAAACTATCGAAAATATTATATTTCAGGAAATATATTATAGGGGTTGTTTAATCTTGGGGTTGCACATCACATACTCTATCAAAAAAATGTTAATATTTTAAAATATTGGTTTTTTATTTTATCTCGACTTTAAATAAATTATGTTCTCACAATTTAACCCGAATCTCAATAATAAAGCTTTATACATTTGGAAATACCAATTTTGAAAACCTGACGTTGTAAAATGAGAAAGAAAACAACATCTTAATATGAGCTATGAGGAATTAATACGGTTATAAAGAATTAACCATGACTGGTTTCAAAATTATAATAATATAGTTAGTAATTGATAAAATCGACATTGATGAAAAGAATAAATAATTATAGAGAGTGATAGAGGTCATTTATTATAAGAAAGGTAATTGTAAATGGAAATTTAATGACTAAAAAACAATAGATCATTGATGATTTAAATGACTATATTATTAACAGAATATGAAGGTAATAGGATTAAATTTTTGATTTAATATCCTTTTATAAAGGTTTAGGAATTTTTCCCTGTCTATGATTGTAATTGAATATACATACTTGATATGTTTCTATTTCATAAGTACAATTTCATCATTTGGTTGTGATTTGATCAATTTCGAATTCATCTCTAACTCCAAGAAATGAATATCCAAATATAATTTTTTTTCTCATTAATCAAACAAATTAACTTTTAACAAATTGTAGTATCCATAATAGAATAATAATTCATTCCTTCATTTTCAAGTTTTTATAATAACAAAATGGTAAACACATGGATCCGATATTCTTGAATCTCTATATGGGGAAATAAAAAATTAATCTATAAAACCTCGTTTGAATTTAAAATTCAACCATTTTACAAATGGTTAACCACATTACCCTTAAAAAATATTAATATCCAAAAATTTATAAATACGTTCTTAGAATTTCGAAAATGAACTTATCATTTATCCCCCAAAAAACATGAATTTTATCTAAATCATCACATAAAAACATGTGAATACCTTCATCGTTTATTTTATTGAAACATGTTAATATCATTAATTTCTATAAATAATTATTTAAAACATTCATTATTACTTATTCCTTATGTAAAACACATATTAGTGGAAATATTCCATAAATCCAAAGATGTTGAAAACTCCACCAACAAAAGCATAGACCACTTTGTCATCAAATAATTATTTTGACTAAAGGTAGTCGGTACTAGCCAATTTACATTATCCATATCAATCGTATATTTTTTCAAATATAATAATCTCAAAAATAGAAACATATTAAGTGTAATATTTTCCTAAATGATTTTTTTTTCATGTGGTTCATTTTTAAATAAATATTTTTTTTATCATTAGTATTATTCAACATACGCATTAGATTATTAATGAAAATGCATGGGTATAGAGTTTTTATAAATTTCATAATTCCTATAACCAGGATATAATTGTTAAAATATTAAAATTTCATAATTGATGAATCAAAAAACAATAACATTAATCATTCCCTTTCATATGTTCTAATATCATAAGTTTAACCACGATCCATTAGGTTCTTTTGAGTTATATTCCCTTGATACATAAGGAATTAATTTTTTTATTACCACATATTCTCATAGTTTATGAATTGTACATTAGAAAAAAATTTCTTAACCTTTATATAAAAATCATGTTGGCCATTATCTAAAAACTTTTTAAAAACTCCCATTTATTTTAAGCAAGAACCAAGATATTTCTTTCCACAATTATAAAATCATTGAAAACCCACCATTACCTTCTCCCCAAAATCCTATTTTTTTATTATCATCCCATTCTTCCCATAATACATATAAAATTATTTATTTATAATTTTAGAAAATGATATTATGTCCACATGTGATAAGAGTGTTTGGGAAACTAGTTCCATTCAAAATATTGTCTTAATCTATACAATGAAATTATCATTCTTACTCTTTGGAATAAATTCATTGATGTGGATCCCATTCCTTCTTCTAATATTCATTTCTAAATGATGTAATACACTCTATTGGATCATAATATTATGAAACATAATGTGTATTCCCTAAAATACTGGCATAGCTAACATAAATTGGAAAAAAAACTTATTCATATCTAATCTCATATTCATAACCATTATTTCTTTGAGGATATATATAAATACTTCATAATGGATTGTAATGAAAATTGGAATTATCATTAGAATATACCATTGGAGTTTCAGACCAGGTCACTAGTAATGAATGTTCTAATAAACTAGCTGATGTTTTGTTCAATCCCAATGTGCCCTTTTCAGATTTGTTACTCATAGGTACATCTAGGCCAAAACCATATCCACATGTAGAATCCAGATATAGATGTATTATAAAGAAAAGAACTATAATATATACCTTAAAAATATTATTTTGTTATTCTATATGTATCCTCAAATTATATCATTGGGATATGATTCTTAATTTATGTTTTCTAAAATCTAGTTCTCAACATTTCTTATAGACACCCTTTAATTCCATATATAGAAAATTGAAACCAATATCTCAGATCTAGAGTCTAATTTATTACATTCCAATAAGATACCAGAAATCACATCCCAAAGGACTTAATAGTTTAGTAGTCTTGGTAAATAAGATATATACTTGAGTCTCATATCACTTTTGAAAATAGAAAATAAAACTTATCTTTTTTATAATAAAATTACTCCCTCTATCATATCAATACACATTAGTCATAGTACACATAATGGAATCCTGGGGAATGAAAATAAAATAAGGGTCAAAAAAATTGCTCAGTTAGGGTTAAATACAGTGGAATCTATCATGAATCAATAATTCATATTGAATATGGAAACGTAAATAACCAAACCATAATTCCATTAAAATAAATTTATTATCAAGATAAGATAAGAAATAGTGAATATTTAAAGGGAAAATAATTGAACACTCATGCCATTTAAATAATAAAATAATAATGATCTGAATCTTGATATAATATAATTGTTAAAATATCATGTATAATAATTACTAAATTCTGAATGAAGGTAATGCATAATTAATGAATGTTATGATCTCAATCATCGTGAAATCCTCTATAGTCAATATCTATTCTCAAGATAGTTCAAAACTAATGTTTAAGAAACCATTTAACTAAGTAAATCAAATATTTTCATCTCCTTAGATATGTCAATGCATCAAGGTGTTATCTATAACTGGGAACCACCCATGTATGCATCTCCAAAACATCTTTATATATCGAATAGTTGATTTAATTGACGAACAATGTCCATTGTCATCAAATAATGGTATTGAGTAAATAATAAATATTTATCAACATTTTCCTAAATAAATAAATAACCTTCAATATATAATACTTTATGTAGAAAATATATTTTGTTTATGTAATAAACATATCCATGATAAATATTATGGGAATTTAGGAAAAATTTAATGTACATGAAAAATTGAATAATTCAAAGGAATATTAATAGCTTTAAAAATAAATAAATGTAGTGAATATCTATAATTTCATTTGTCAATATTATCATAACTCATTTATATTGATAATAAGGAGAATAATAATAATAAATAAACCCATTTTAGAAAGAATAATGGGTTATGTTCTTTGGTGAATAGAAATACCATAAAAATTTAAAAACATTTTTGTGGAAAATATCCTTTCATTTTGAAAGTAATAGTATAAAACTAAAATTTATAAAAATATTTTTGAAAATAATTTCTCTTAAAAAAACCTTTGAGAAATAAAAACTAATTTTTAAAACATTTTACTAGGCATGAAAAATATAAATTTTATTCATTCAGTACATGTAAAAATAGATATTCTTTTCAGTTTTTTTGTAAAATTTAAATGGAATTTTTTTTGAAAACATCAAGTTGATTTTTTTCTATAAATTTATTAAAAAGGTAAAATGCATAAAAATTCTTTTAATATATCATTTAGAAATTGGTTTTAAATTTTTGATTTTTTTTAAAACAATTTTTTGGTAGAAAACAGATTTCTGACTAATGATATAAATGAAGATGATTTTTTCTTAAAAACATTTCATAAAACATTATACATACCATAGATTTCAAAAATGGAACAATAAACTGAAAATAACATTAATAAAAAGTGGATAAAAAATAAAATTGATTTTTTATGGGAATGGTAAAATAATATTTATCAACAAAAATTCCATAGTAAACAATCTCGAATAGAATGATATTTTGAAATAAACCCTTACAATGATCATAAAAATTAAGTCAGAATTAATCAATGAATAGATTATGTGTATTAATTATAAATACTCATAAATAAATTGTAAATAAAACACAATATAATATTAACTAATTTCACACATAATCATATAATATCAAAGATGACAAAATATTTATATATCATAATTGAATGAAGTCGTGTTGTGAAATCATTCACTACTTAGTAACCCTTAAATAAAACACCCTTAGATTAAATAAAAGAACTGAAAAAAATAACATTAATTAATAATAAATCATGACACTACAATTCAAAGGGGGAATATATACACCATATAAAATAAATTATTTTTATAACATTATAATATGCATAAGTGAAGGGTTATTGAGACAAAATCTCTTACTTCACATCACCTTTTGGGGTAACATGCTTAATATTCAAGTATAGTAGATTCAAAAAATTTATTATCCTCTATAATACCCATATAACAATTTATAATATTGTTTATAATTCTATTATAATATCTTATCACCCTTTAATTAATAATATTTCATTATTTTCATTATTTCAAGTGTCAATTGGCTTGTTTTCTCATCTGTGCTTTGTCTGGAAAGATCTTATTCTTTCACATATTATATAATTAAATGATCTCCATAATTATAATAATGAAATAATTATCATAATAATAATTAAATTATACTTTTAAGACCAATCATGAATGATGATTTTAGTAAATTAAGTAAATTATCATCATGGAGATGGTAGGTCGTACGTGAACATGAGTAGCATTTCAATTTTTCAATGGTCATTATGTAAATGTGGTAAGTATACTTTTATACTTCCATAAGGATAATAATACCAAATATACTATATTAATTCATAAACTATACTTATATATATCATTCATGTGTTGTGGTGATTAAAAGATAGTCACATTTCTTTGTGAAGGTAGTAGTCCACATGTACTCAAATGATGTTACCATTTTTTAGTTTAAAATGATAGAATATATTATATTTTAATAATGATAAATATTTCATGAATAATATAATTATTAATTTATATCATATATAATAATTAAATACAACCTTTTAATATTCCATGTAATTCATTAGTGAATGTTGAATCACATCTCTTTGTGTGGCGGTAGAACACCATGCACACGAGAACTGTTATAATATCCCTTATAGAATAGGTAGTAAAAACATATGATATGATTTCTATATAGGTATATTTATATTATAAATATCATATATTTACTTTATATTAACCATAATAATCCACAGTGAGAGGTGGTAATGGAAAAAAATAAAATCGGTTCACAAGGTGGTAGTCTTCCATACACATGAATAATGATTTCATAACCCATTTGATGGTATTAGAGATAGATATAGGTCATATTTTAACATAAAAACATCTCATTATATGTAATATAATTTTTTATTATGTAATAATGATTTAATAAAAATTTAAGGATGTGGGGGAATAAATAAAATAAAAATGCTCGGTGAAAAATGTTACCTCTTATTTGTGTAACCACATTAAGAATGCACCAAGTCCTTCAAAAGTTTCTTTCTTAAAAAATAAGTCATCAACCATGAGGTGTGGAAATTTGGAAAGTTATATTATCATTATTTTCTAAAAAAATTGTATGTGTAAATAAGAGAGGATATGGGGTGGCCTTTTATACGTGAGGTGAGAGGCAGACTTGTAATATTTTTTAAAGAAAATGTTTTGGTCACATTTTTCACTTTCCAAAAGGATCCCAAAATAGATTATTCTTTAGATATGGAAATTATATGTTCTAATTATTTCCATACAAATTTATTTTATATAATTTTATATGTTATTTTAACCCTTTTCATTTAAGTTTAACCGGTTAGTAAATCCATTTTTACCTTAACTATGGTAAATAATTTTTACTTTTTTCAATATTAATTTTGGTCAAAATTATGTAGATTATATTTGAGAATATAAATTATTCAGATTATAAATATGGAATCCGTTTATGTAAATTCCTTTCATATATTTTTAATTTTTTAATTTAAAATTAACTTACAAACATGATGGGAGAGTGAGTTTTGAAAGAGAAAATGTTCAAAAGTTTTAAAAGTTTTTATATAATATTTTACTATGAATATTATTAAAATTATACAAATTTTGATTATATATATATATATATAATTTAAAAAATAAATTTCAAAACCAATTAATAATTTCATGAAACTCTATAAATAATATGAACGAAAATGTATTTATTAATTAAAATTTTTTCATTTTCACAATTCATTGAAAAATAAAATATTTCAAAAAAATATCAAAAGATTACCCAAAGAAATTTTTTTTTTAATTTTATCAAAAAATTAAGTATATTTTATCGAATAAATGTTCCAAAAGTTGAAAAAATTAATTTTAAATTTTGTTTTCTAGCCATGACTAAATTTTCTATTAGAAAAAATTTAGTTTTTCCAGAAAACAATTATTTTATAAAATGATTCTTATTTTATTTATATTCAATAAATAACAATAAATTACATAATTTAGTTAGTGGAAATCATACCCTCCAATTTAACATTTGGTTGTAATGTTATACTATAATACAAATCATTTCAACCTGGTGTTGTGTGTTATGTAAGATATTGAAGAGATAAAATTTAAAGAAATATATTTCATGGGTTATTTAAGCTCATTGTTGTGTGTCCCCTAAATTAAAAATAACTATGTTCTTATATTAATCTTTTTGGGTGTAAAAATTCATAAAATAATTTAAGAATAGTTCTTAAATAATAGTATATTTTTTATGAATTGAACCAAAACATTAATGAAAATTCATCTAGTGAGGTTGTTCAATAAGTAAAAATTGATTCGTATTCAAATAATACAGTTTATTTTTTAATGTAAATACAATATTTTTAAAATCCATGTAACATTAGTTGTAAATGAAACATGATAAAATATATGATTTCACTATAATAGATATCCTTAATAGGATCTATAAAGAACATGTGATGTATGATTGATATAAGGATTAAAAGAAATTTTCATGATATAAAATCGATTAATGTACTTTAGTAGCCAACCATATGCTCAATATGAGTAGATATGTTAATGAATTTGAGAGGCTAGTATTTTATTTTATGTAATATTTTACTATAAAATTGTTTATATAGTTAATTATGAAAAAATATTATCAATTTATTGATATTTTTTTAGTTTTGATAAATTTTCACCCAGTCTCCTCAATATGTCGATGATAGGTGAGTAAAAAAATTGGAGGTTTAATCTATAGTTTTATGACGCCTTAACATTAGGGGAAAGATTAATTTAGAAGGATAAAATAAATATAAAAGGGTAAGATAATCTACACATGTCATTGAAACCTAATGTATTTGTTACTAAAGAATTAAAATGTTTCAGTTATGAAAATAATATGCATTGGAGATGTAATTTCATAAAATTGTTAAATGGGTGTATGAGAATATATAGAGACTTCAGTTCATGTATTAATATGATTTAACTTAGTTTTCTTTATATTGAAGGGTATATGATACAATATGAAAAATAATTTCTTTCATAAATATGTACATTATTTTAAGATTATAAAAGGGTTAATAAATCTTGTTGTTTGGATAAACAAATTTTTTGGAGTTATTACTATTTAAATAATATTGAAATTTATTAATTCAAGATTTTTTATTAGGAAATTATAATCTATGTGTGTATTTATCATCTCACTATTATCATTATTGTTGATAGAATTCATTTTAAAACGAATAGTTGTTTCAAAATTAAATAAGATGTTCTTTTATACAAAAGGATTGTGATTTTATCATTTTTATAACATGGTTTGCAAATAAAATGATTAAATTATTTTAATAAAGTAACTATGTTATTTTTAACATTTTATGGAATTTATCCCACTACTCATCAATGAAATATTTTATTAAATATGGATATTATTTTTTAGATATTTCTCTAAACACATAAAATTAGATCAATGATATGATTATAAAAATATTATAATGAATAAAATAAAAATTAACATTTATTACTAAATGCATTTTGTTCCTTAGAAAATTATTTTTATAAAATATATTTTTTAAGAGGTTAGAGGGAGTATATTTAAACTTGTTGGTGCTCAAAATATACAATAATACATTATTTATCAAAATTTATCGAAAAAGTGATTAAGATATTTTTGTAAAATATAAACTTAATGTATTCACCACATTGCATTTTATTACCAATGGTCTCATATAATTGTTGAATTAATATAAATAGTTATACTTGGAAGATATTTTAATCAATATAAGATAATATAAAACAAAATATTGGTTGTTATTAAGTAATGTTATTTTTAAATAATGTATAGATTTTTAATCATGAGGATTATGAATCAAAATTTCACCACTATTCATATTATTTTTCTTCAAATATTTTATTTTAATAAAGGATTTTAGTGGGGTATTATAAATAATATATGGATACAAATTCAGATTGTAGAAGTTATAAAATGAAGAAATAATCATTACATAAAGATACAATATTTTTTTAGATCTCTGTGAATATGGGATTATATATAGATGTAAAGATCACTATTATTGAGATATTCCTTAATTACTTGAATCATATGGTATAATTAAATCATATCATATGGTAAGATATATTAAATATCATGTTATTTTTCATATTAGAAATCTATTGTGTGATATATGGATATCACAACACTATATTGCATTTCATATAATATGACACATATGATATTAAGGTATAGTTTATATAGAATTCATATTTTTTATATTAATAATATCATAAATGGTTTGAAAATATGTTTTTGTAATGCTTGATAGTAAAATGTTTGATCATATAGGGACTTAAAAAATATATAATATTTTTTACATAATTATCATTAAGTTGAATTTTTCTACTTAATTATAGCACCTACCAAGAGTTCCATCATGGATTTTTATATGAAACTATTTAAATAGTTAAAATAATGTTGGTGTTCAATATGAAATATTCAAAAACATTAAACTCATAAACTATCTTCTTCTTACCTTTAATCAATAATCTAGTAAATACTGGTCTAAAGGGAATCCTTCTCATGGGGAGAAAATATTTAAACCCCATTGATAGCATAGGAGGATAGATTTATTTTCTTATTTCTTAGTGATCTTCAACAACCATAATATAGATATAGAAATAAGTATGTTAGATTGAAAAAATTAAAGGTATTTTATATTCTTGTGCTTTATTCATTTTCTTTAAAAATACATGAATGATATCAGGTTTTATAATATTTTAACTTTTTATTATCCTTAATTATGTTATACCCATATCCTTAGAAACCCAATTGTTTTATCATAAAATATCTAATTAATTTGATTTATAAATTTTGTTTTTAGAGACGCAAGCATTACATAATATAAGACATTCAATATCATAATAAATGAAAGAGAGTTTCTAGAACTATTTTGATGGATTGTTGTTGATCTTTATATTATTAATTATAATAAACGATATCGTAAACTATGTTTCAAAATATCCTTATGAAATAATATATTGAAATTTTTAATAAAGTTATAATCCTTCATATTTTTTGTAGAATATTACAATGGATATCATTGTATATTATTTGGTTTATATAATATACCATGTATTCTAAAATAGATTATTATTCAATATAAAAAACATGACTCAATCCAAATCAACGATTGATTATTTGTTTGTAACACCTTGCTACATCGATGAATTGAAATTCAAAATAATAAAATTATTAAGAATTTATTCATTTTGAAATGAATATATAATTTATATAATGTTTTTAAATTCTGGAACTTGCATAACATTTATTTAATTAATAAAATGTTTATTAATTAGAAATTTTTTTATTTAGTTAAAAAATGTTAGTAAAAACATTAATAAATAAATTTATTTAACATTAAATTTTAACATTATATTTACTATTTTACTACATATGAAAATTATAATTTCATTGAAAAAGGTTTATATTAAAATTATCATGTAATTTATAATGTGTTTATTAAGTATAAATATATGGATATATATATATAATTTTACATTATTTTTTGAAATATTCATAAATAAAAATAGAAAATTATTATGTTATGAAACCTTATTTTATAAATTTATTTAAACAGTAAGAACTTTTTTTGGAGGATTTAATCAAGATTTAAATTAAATGAAATATGTGATATTAAACTTATCTGAAATGTTTAAATAAAATTTTAAACATTCATGTCAAATAAAAAGGGAATATATTTCCAAAAATATTATAAATCTAAAATATTGAGTTCATATTGAATACCATTTGAAATAATAACATGAAAGTGTTCATATGAAATAAATATAAAATTTTCAAACTTGTTTATTTATAATTTTTCATCAATCTTATGTAATTATAATTTTCAAAGAATTATATACTTATAAATTGATGAAAAATACAAATGTAATGTCTAAATTTATAAAATGTCTTTATATTTTAGGTTTATCTTATTTATTATTATACATGAATATGAATATATTATATTATTAATGGATAAATGATTTAGTTTAAACAATGAAACTACCAATTATAATATTCTAAACATGTATATAAGGATTTACATGTTTAGTGTGACATAATATTTTATGATATTTAAAAAATAATTTTGATGATCTTTTGGTTTTTGGATCCAATAATAAAACATGGTTATTATTTTTTGATATTATTTATTATGTTAGTAATAGACATGATTTATCTATTTGTAATTAATCAATTTATTATGGGAATTTAGTCCACACATTCAATTTTAAATTGTATAAGGTTATTATAGCAAAATAGAATTATTTCAACACCCATATATATAGTGTGTTGCCCTTGGGGTCCTGAATATGTTTTATTTTCATCTTAATACACCTCTTTTGAGGATAAAAATTATTTATAATTAGGGGTTTAGAACATTGAAATTCTACAAAAATATGTTAGTAGAATGGCCTGCACATGAGTAGTAGTAACCATATTGTAACTATTTGGTATGAATCTTAAACTCTAGTGGTGTATTTATTTATTTTGGAAAAGTTGGTATAACCATGCAGGTTTCTAGGAAAACCTTACGATTTGAAAGGATTGATTTTATGGATTTAAAATTGTTTACCTAAATATGGAAATTTTCCAAGGTAACTATGTGGTTTTATTTTCAATTCATGGTTGGGACTGTATGGTTGGTGCACCCTTGGTCTAACCATGTAGCCAAACTATGTTACCATTATAGGCTTAATAAATTTATAAAGTCACATGGATTACCTTACTTGTATTAAACCCTAGTCTCATCCTAATATATCATTATCTTTTCCAAACCATTCATTTATTCTCAAATAGGTTCTCCCCTTGGTCTCTTATGGATTCCCCTTCATTCTAGGAGGATTTTTTTGGTTTTTTCTAATTTACACCTCTTTTCTCCTCCAATTTTAAACTCTCCTTTCAAATTTATCTACTCCAGAATGTTTTAAATATCTTATAGGATATTATTATAATATATATAGGTGTTGATAGTGAATTTATGGTGTTCATATAGAACTAGGATTTTGAGGACCAGTTCTATTCATTCCTGATTCTTATTTTTGAAAAGGGTTACATTTCCTCACTGGTGAGGTTGGTTTCTCTATACAATGGTTCAACCTCCTGGTTTACATGAATTTATTTAAAAATTATTTGCTTTGGATTTTCAAATTGACTTATTTGTTATCAAATAAAGGGTATTTTTAAAAAAATATTGTTTGGAAAGATTTTTTTAATGGGTTTTCCTTTAAAAGTATTTTTATACAAATAATGTATTCAATGAAACACCTAAAATGTAGTTTTTGATCTAAAATTATTTTTTTAGGCATCAAATATGCGATTCTTAACCAATGAAATTTTTCAATAAAATTTTGAGCAATTTTTAATTAAAAGTTATGTGAAAAAATGTCACTTGGGATCCATGGATTCATTAGGATATGGATATCTACATACCTTAGTTTTTCTGGAACCCCAAGAGATAATGATTATTATACCAATAGGCATTAATATTAGTATATTTGTGGTATTTATAGATTAGTGTTACTTAATGTATTTGAGTTTGTATTCACATAGGATAAATATCAATTTTTACTTGGTTTTATTCACAATGGTAGTGTTTCTTTTTTTTCTTTCTCACATTGTTATCATTTTGTATTTTTAATAATGATATTGATTATTTCCCATAAGTAATTTTTCATTAATTTTTTACATAATCATTGTTTATCTAGATGTGGAAGGTTTATAGGGGAACTAAAGAATGTTTTGTGACAAGAATTTATAAATGAAATAGAGATATGAAACTTTTTTTTGTTTTGAAGCTACAGATAACATGCTATATGAGGAAATATACAATAAATATTGATGGTGGTATATTACTAGGTATTTTCCCCACATTCTTCATATACCTTTTCATATGTGTATATTATTTATATGATATGGAAAAATGGAATAGAATCATGATTTTATCCATATTCAGTTGGTTTATATCACCTTTGTAGCTAGTTGGGATGGTTGTAATGGTTAGTCACCTAGAGATATGGTTTTGGTTTTCATTTTGTTTCAGGTTTATCGTTTGAATTGTATTTTTAAGTCTCATGTTTATATACCATTTCATCCATGTAGTAATAAGATTTATTATATTTCTATTGTTGTACATGATTCATGATGTGTTGTATTTTAGGGTGGAATCAATCTTAGGTTTTGTATGTTGATGCATAGGTTCTTATAGCTAGCCTACGGGGATGTGGAATTAAATTCATTCCTTATGTTGATCCAATAAGGGAGATGTGTCAGTTCCACCAAAGTGGTTTCATTTTAAAAATGGTATTAGAGCCTATGGTTTGTTTTCATTTTTGGTTGGTAGAATGGAGTATGGCCATTGGAACATGGGTAGTAAGTGTAGAAGGGTGTATAGACAATTAAATTTTATATTAGTCATTAAGTTACCATCGGTTGATAGGTATTTGATGTCATTATTTTAGATCATTTTTTATATTATTTAATTTAACATTATTTTGATAATTATTTATAATAACCTTCTACTGTGTCCAATAAATTTTCAATGTATTTGTCTCTCATTCGTTGAATGTTTTTTTCCTTTTAATTCTTATTATTTTGGGCCTCTAATATCAGTTCATGAATTTTATGTTTTTATTTGAATGTGTGTTACTAAGATAATTAGTTGTTATCTATTCTGTTTGGAAGATAAGGACTCTTATAAGGATCACCTCAAATAAGAAGGAAGGACCTGTGGGGAAAGTTTCATTGATAAACCCTCTAGTTACCCCTGCATTGGTTGAAATGGGCCTTGTTACACCCTCACCATGGTTTATTAATTATTATTAGAATTTTAAATATTGTTATTATCATTTTCAATTTTTTCATTCAAATTGGTTTTAAATCTAAAAATTTGGGATTTTCTATATAATTTCACAGTTGGTGCATGGTTAGTAGAATCCATGTTTAAATAATGTGAGGGTGTTAGAAATTTTAATAGATATGAATCACTAGGTTGGAATATATTTTCCCAAACCATGTGGATATCCAATGTGGGGCTCTCTCTATGGGCCCGATGAGGAGTACATGGATATAGTATGGTTTGGCCAACCATGCAGTTAAATATTATGTCAAGTCCATATTTCAAAAAATAAAAATCTCCATCTGTAACTATGAAAATTAAAACATTAAATGTTGTTTCTCTTGCCTATTTCACTCACCCCCACCACTCCAAATCACTTGAAACTTAGGATGGAAACCAACTTGGAATCTCACCACCTTTATCTCACTATGTTGGATTTATTTTCTGCCAGATTTGTTTTGTGATCATTACATGATAGTTTTTAATTTATTCCACCTCATTAATCTTCATATATTTATAGGATTCCATTTCAACCCTGAAGTGTAAAATCCTAGGTCTAACCCTAACCTGATTTCGATGTCTATTTTTGTTTTATCTTGGTTATTAGAGTTTTAGATACGAAATTTGAATCATGTTCTTACGGTGTTCGTAAAAGGTAATTAATTACATCCCTTTTGAAGAAAACCTACATTTATGTGCATATATAGGAATATATATAAGTACCCCCTTTTTATATATTCACTCATGGTAGTGTGAATATGTGTTTGTGTGTGTGTGTATGTGTCTGTATTGTATCTAGGTGTTCATAAATTTGTAAATGTGAAAATGTATGAAATGGAAAAGTTTACATCATTAAGTGCATCACTTTTAGAACTAGGTCCCATATATCAGAAAATTTAATTATAATTCCTTGATTATAGTAGTGTTTAAATAGTGTTTTTTAATATTATACCTTGTGAATATAATATGAAAATAGTGTGTGGATCTTGGAAATGGTTTTTCATTTTTTTTAACTAATGTACCTAATCTTCCAATAAAGGTTATTTATGTAAAAATTTTCCTTCATCACTGTTTTGAAATGTAAGGATTTTTACAATGTTCTATTGGTCTTTAAAACATAACTTGATGAGGATAGGATGGAACTTTTTTGGTTTTATGAAATTTCAAATCCCTTATTAATGTATTCACCCCATTAAAATATAAATGTGATATATGATTGTTAAATGTGTGACAAAAAATGTGTGATTAGTTATGGTCTTTTGTATTTTTAACCTTACATGGAAAGTGTCTTTCTTAATGTGGGAGTATGGAGGAGATTTATTGATCTTATTGTTTTTAGGTGACATGTATGATATGATTGTATATTCTAGATTGATAAAAATTCGCCTCTACTTATTATCATGGGAAGAATTGGGTAGTTAGGTTGGAGCCCAAAGTACACATGCTATACTGGTTGAGACTATGCATTAGTTAGTGGCCCTGTGTAGGTAAATTGACTACCCACGAGATGTACCCCTTTATTGACAACTGTGTGTTAGTCTATTGGATTTTTTAATAGCTTACTGAATGAGATTGATCTTAATGATGTTATTTATCATTTTCTTTAGAAGTATTGACCATCACCTGAGATCCCATGACAAATGCTTCTCACATACACTACATTTTCCCTATTTTCTAGATTCTTTTAAAGTGGAATTTTTTTTATTTCATGACAAAAGCAATGTTTTACACTTTTTCTCTAATATGGAATTTTAATGAAATTTTATTCATGTTTTCCAAATTATTTAGAATATGTGATAGAGATTAGATTTATTAAAAATGAATTTTTTTTTCTTCTCTTAAAATATTAAAAACCCAAAACATTTAAATATATTATTGTTAAACAGTCATTATTTGGATTTCTATTTAAAGTTCAAGAATAAGTAGTTTTTTATTCATGGAATCCCTTCTAGTCCTTTTAATTCTTAAGTCTATATTCTATCCTTATTTTTGGTTTTAGGTGGAGCTGGGTTTGTGTCACTATTAATTCAAGAAGGGTTTTATTATTGGTGGTGAAGTACAAGGTCACCTTGATGTATGTCCAGAGTATAGTTTTTACCAATTCTACTACTTATTTTTTAACTTATTATTGTTTTTCATGATTTTTAACTATATTTTATGGTAAAATTGTTCCTAATTGAGGTCTATTTGATGTGTAAAACTATTTTTCGTTCTTTAAGTATTAGTTATGCCACTTAGGCCTTATTATAGGATAGCCTGGATGGATGATTCGGTGTTGACCTTGGTTAGTTAATGAAAAAATGGTATTATAGCATTAGAACCTATTATTTGAGGATTTATGGTATCTTGTAGAAATAAATTTAGGACATCAAGTGGTCTGTCAGAGGTAGGTTCATGGTCACCACCTCTTTGGAAGGATGCTCGGATTGTCAAGGTGGTTTTAGATGGGTGTACCTCAAATTCCAATATTGTATCTCATATTTTTTCATGGTCTTTGAGTTTTATTTGATAATTTATAGTAGTTCATGATATATGGTTCTTATTTTTAAGTGATTTAGGGGGTTCATGGTTGACGTATTGGGTATGGAAAACCATTCATATAAAATGCATCTTCATCTAATAACCACCAGTTTTCTCACATGATTGGTTCACGACATTCAAAACTATGTATCTAATCCTTATGTAGCATATTTTTATGAGATTAGAGATTTTAGGAATTATTCCAAATGTATTTATTAATAATTTATTATTTAACAATTTTTCCAAAATTATTTTTTCTCATTTTAAAAATGGGACATAAATAATTTTGTGTCGAAAAAGATTTTTGATTTTGAATTTTTTTAAAGAAACCAAGGTAGGTAGTGGATTACAGATTTAGAAAATGATGTTTTAATATAATATGGTGTATTCAAATTTATACAAATATTTTTAATTTAAATTGTTGATGGACCCATTCTTATTTAATCCTGGGTATTTATATAAATTCTAACACATATAGATGAAAACTTGTAGTAATTAGATGGTTGTTGGTATGTTTATATGGGTGATAAAACATGCATAAGGGTGTATATGTTAGGATTAATAGAATACAAATGCTGATTACATAACTTCTTGTGGTTTTCTTTCATTTCATAAACTACATTCAATAAGGGGGAATTTAATGTTTTTAAATTGGGGGTAGAGTGATGCTTCCACTTTGTGTTTTGACATTTTATTTTTTGGAATTTTTTTTCTGTTGTGTTAAAAATATGGTTGTAATGGTATCTTATGTATTTATTTTTTATTTGTCATTGATTTGATTTTTTTTGGGTTGTTGTACGTTTTGATATAGTTATTTTTCATTTATTTAGATTATATCCCTATAACAGAGGAATTGTAATAAGGATTATGGATAGATCTTCCACCATGTGTATTTAATTGACAGAGTACTATCTAATTTTTTGGGTTTATCCAATCCTTACATTGATATTGGTGGGCCTTAGTATAATGAGTTTTTCTGGATTTTCTAATAGCAGAACCCTGTTCACTTCTTCGGGAAGCTACAATCACGAGAGGATGAGTAACGGATAAAACCCATTAGATATATTATCAATCGTCTTGAGATTCCTGAGCCTCTTAAGCCCAATTTCAAAAATTTGATTCTATAGGTCCTATGATAAAAGTGGTACCATTCCCTTTTCTAGAATAAACCTCAAATAGAAAATTCAATGGAAATCTTCAAGGCCCTATTAGTCTGGTGGGTTTTACCAAAGACTGTACGGGAACCGAAGGAGATGGAGTTGTGTCATCTCACACAAGGCTCTTCAATGGTTCTTGAGTATTCTATGATATTGGTTGAGATACTGCCATATCTCTTAAAACATGTCATAAATGATTCCTTAAAGGATGGGTTTTATAAATATCATGTTCAATCACACCTATGATGATGTAGTTAAGAAAGTTATTCTGGTTAAGGTCAGTCAAACTAGTGAACCAAATATTGATAATGTTTTACATATCCAAATAAATAATGGAAAATGTTCCAATAAAGGAAAAAAGGATTAGTGTCTATCCATCTCTGAGGTGGAAGGAAGAGGTCGTTAGGTTTCTTCACATTGAACATGGTTGAACGTTAGCAGTTTGTGTTTTATCAGGTTTGAGGGTTAGGGAATAGAAATTCATATTTTCTATAAGAACCAAATACCTTCTATAAATGTGGATTCTTGGGTCATTTTCAATGGTTTTCTCATGAACTTCCTAGAAGTGAAATGGATCTAGATCCACCCCCACAAAGCCCGCATCCCTTACACAAGATCATTGTATTGATGCGGACTTTATCTAATGTTTTTATAATTATAGATACCTTTTTATGTAATTATTTTATCCCATGATGTAAATTTTTTTATAGAAATGAAGGATGATGTTATGTATCTTTTGAGAAATCTTATCTTAATGGAAATTTATTTTTGTAATTTCTTGATTTTATATTCAAAAAATAGGCGAGTTCTCTATTTTTTCCTTGTTTCTCAAATGTTTGGTTTTCACTAGTACTTCCTTGTTTTTTTAGAATTGGTGTCTAACCTATGTCCAAAAATTGAGGGGAGACCAACATAAAAAGGACTCGTGATTAATTGGATCATCGATACTTTCTATGGGGTTACTCTCTATCACCATCTTACCCAACACTGATGACATTATTTGGTGATTTCAATAATAGGGTTTTCAGTGGCCCTTGTTTGAAGGTCTGTTTAGAGACATGAAATTCATTCTCTTTAAATTATTAGGTTTGATGTTTGAGTTACTTAGTTATTATAAGTTGTATCTTTAGGTGTTGGATTTTTTTTTAAGAAAAACAAAAAGATTCTTTGCGGGTTTTATTGTTTCAGGAGATGGGAGGGAAGTGATTTTTTCATTTTTCAATCAACAGAAGGTGTATGATTCATTTTCGGAGGCATTTTATCCTTCTCTTTTGTCTTGATCAACTGAGTATTTTGGGACATTCTAAGAGGATAAGTGTCAATGGTGGGGAGAAAATTTACACCCTAACTATGTTTAATTAATTATTATTAATCATCTAAACATTATTATATTCGTTTTGAAATTTTGGGGTCATATTGTTTATAAATTATAAAATTTTGGTTTTTATTTATCGGCGCACGATATGGTATTGTTAGTAAAACCCATGAACAAATTATTATAGGGTGTGATAAATTATATCTAAGATGAATTGCATGATTGGTACATGGTTTCCCTAACTATGAATTCTTCCTATGGGAGGTTACCTAGGGGCCCAGTGAGGGGTGTATGATTGGTGCATTGTTTGGCTAACTGTGTGTGGTTCCCGAATTTCAAAAAAACAAAAAAATGCTTTTATTCCTTAAAAAATTATAACCTCAAAGGTATTTTCTCCCCCATCATTTACTCACCCCCACCTCTCTATCACAATTAACACCCAAAAGGGCTCCCTGCGACATGTTCCACATCTTCCCACTCTGTTAAAGTTTTTTCTTACTAGTTTTGTTGTGATCCTTGTAGGATAATTTTTTTTCCTCTCTTCCTCCTACATTTTCCCCTATTTCTTCAATTCATTTTTTTCATATGTGTTGCATTCTCCTATTTCAAACCCTAACCCAATATGGGTGTTTTTTTACATTGGTTCATGGGTTTTTTCCGACCTGATTTGAAGCCTATTCTTTGGATATTCATTGAATTTGAAATATTTTGGATCTTTTGAAGTATTCATATATATATGTGTGTGTAACCCCCTTTTATATATTCAATCATGGTAGCATGAATATATATATATTTGTTATGAGTCTTGTCATATATTCTTAAATGTGTATATGTGTGTAAGTGTGAATTTCATATCGACAAGGATGTTTTGAGATTGATTCCTTATGTATGATGATTTATTTTTAATTCCATGACTTAATGACAATGTAAAAAGTTTTTTTAATATTATATAGTATGAATATTCTATGTAAATTAGTTTTGGATCATGGAAAAAAATTTCATTTCACTTTCATAATTTAACATAGCTTAAAAGTTGGGTTATTCATGTACAAGTATGTTTTATCGTTGTTTTTAATTGTAAATTATTTTTCAGTCTTTAACTATTCATGAAGTATTAATGTAATGAGGCCTAGTTGACACATTGTTTGGTTTTAGGAATTTAGAAAACCCTTGTTAGAAAATTCACCCCTTGAAATTGAATCTTGATATGTGTTTGTTAATTTTGTGGTATGAAATATGTTCCTTGTGATGGTAGTATTCTTTATTTATGTGACTCGGAAAGGTTTTGTTCTTACGATGTGATTTCGGAGGTGTGATTTGGAATTTAATTTTTCCTGTAAACTGTATGATATGTACATATATTATATCATGATACAAACTTTCCATCAATAACTATGAAGAGTATACTTGGTTAGTTTGATGGGATCCTTATGTATAATTGTTTCACAAGTTGAGATTGTACCCTAGCTACTGTCCTGGAGTAGGTAACTCATCTACTAATTGGATGTGACCCTTAGTTCAGCAAGGGAAGAAATTATAAAGTGTTAGGGTAGTGGATTTTATGTCATATGGACATATGAGATTAACTATTATTGGAACCATGGTTATTATAATCTGGAAAATTATTTTATATTTCTTTTCTTTTCAATCGACATTGGGTTTATCAAGAATGTTGAAGGTGGTACAATTTTTCTATATTTTCCAATGTTTTGGGGTTAAAAATTTGGGTGATGGAGAATGTATTTTTTGAAAAGGAAATATTGTCAAGAAAATAAAATAGTTGTGTGAAAGGGTAAAGGAGGCTTCTAGAGTTATGCATAATAGAATATTCAAGTCCATCACATCCAAATTTGGCTATGTTAAGTATTATGTGTAATATTTTATGTTAAATGAGTATCAAAGTTTTGTGGACTAAAAAAATAAAAATAGAGTTACGTATAAAAGGAGATGCCAAAATTTTAAAGTTTAGTGAACTAGAATATTATAGTGAGGGGATAGTGTGCAATAGAGTTTCACACCTATCCATTAGTTGGGTACCACCATTATACTATGGAACTATCTCAAAATGTATCTGGAACCTCTTATTCAATAAATAGTTGTGTGCATCCTATTTTCACATATCAAATTGTGTGACCTTAAATTTCCACGTGTAGGAGTTTGTAAAATAATATAACTTACATTTATTAATGAAAAATAAGTTGTGAAAAAATGATGAGTTTTGATAAAGATAACAAGATTCATAAAATTGAAGAGTTTTTTATATATAAAATTTTACATGCTAGTGAAAAATATAGGAATAAGTTTAAAAGTTGTGTGTAAATGGAAAAAGTAGTGTGTAAGTGAAAGATTCTGATTCAAGTGAAAGAGTTTCTTGAAAGTGAAATAGTTACACAACCT
Source organism: Viscum album (assembly GCA_963277665.1). Lineage (NCBI taxonomy): Eukaryota > Viridiplantae > Streptophyta > Magnoliopsida > Santalales > Viscaceae > Viscum > Viscum album. The sequence goes on along the minus strand of OY728159.1, from coordinate 1,746,050,686 downwards.
ATCATTATTTAATATCATGTTTCATTGATTAGTTCATTCATCATCATAAATTTTGGACTATGGTGCAAGCAGAGTCTCATGATAATTAAGGAAAAATACATATGTACCCAATCTATTGAATAAAAATTCAATTTGATAAATTAAGTAATACTTATCCCAATGTAGTGCTCAAGGGGGAGTCGATGGAAGGTGTATTAGGGAGGCACTATGTTTTCCCTAATATTCTTGTAAACATAGTGTGCCTCACAGTGATTGAAAATGTATAAACAACTATAATCCACAATAACTAGTGAATCTTAGTAGATTATGATATAACCGCAAAACATTCAATGTATTATCCTTGTACTAGACCTTTGTAGAGAAATAATTAAAAATGATTTTTTGTGGATCCATTTCTACATTTGGGGGTTTTATAATTAAAAGAATCCATTAGATAAGTTTAACAGTTACCTTCCAACATGGGGTAAAGATCCATCTCTTTTAGAGAAACATTTTACACCATGATTCACCCATCCCTTATCAAGGTGTTCTAGGTTCCTTTAAGTGGTGTCAAATCAATAGGTTATATGTGTTAAATCTATCTTTATTTGTTAAATTCATGGAGAATTTTGTTCATTTTAGGTTACTTCCCCTATTTCGTGGAAGAAATATAAAATTTTTGAAGAATAAAATGAGATATCGTATTCAATATCTTAGAATGGAATTTATCATTTCCACAGTTCAGGGGACTCAATCCAGTGATGTGACAGTTTTTTCTATGACTGATAAAGACAAAAAAATGCTTGATATTGAGGTCAATCATAAAAATACCCTTACTTCATCTATATCGAAACAAATCTATTCAATGGTTATGGATTTCACTATATCCAAGTCTATTTTGGATAAACTAAAAATTATATACAAAGGTGGTAATAAATTGAATGAGGAAAAACTTTATTTTACCACTATATGTTTATTGATATATAAATTCATCTAGATAAAATTTTAGATTGATTTTTTAACTAAACTACAAAAGTTATTAGAGAATTTCTACGAATTGGTGAACAAATATGACATTGTGGAAAAAAATATTTAGAAGGATTCCACCTCTGTATAATCCAAAAGAATAATACCTTGAACAAAGTGAACATTCAAAGATTTATCTTGATGATCTACTAATCAGTCTAGTAGCTTATGAAATGTTTGTCAAACTAGAAGAAACAACAATTAATGTAAATAAAGATATGGAATTCAAATAAATTGAAAAACATAACAAATCCAATGGTAGATATTACCTAGATGATGTGGTTGATGAATTAATTTCTCTTGATACTATAAAATTCAAGAGATAAAAAAGGGATATTTGATGGAAATATTCCATCAGCTATTTTCTTTAGGTAAAGTTTGTAACATTTCAGTTTAGGGATCAATGAAATTATATAAAGTATAATGTGATGTTGAAATTGTGAAGAGGACTCAGAGGAGGTTCCCAAAAAAGGTAGACATCAAATCAGTAAAGATATTCTACATAAAGACTTTCATCTATATACATGAATAGGGAAATAATTATGTTTTGGAGGATGTTGAACTAGATTTTAAATATGATTTTAAATATCCCAAAATAAGAATATTTGAAAAGGTAGAAGCTATGAATGATGAATAAAATTAGTTGAATGGATTTTTAGTTCTCATGGTCGAACTTGATGGTACACTTAATGAGTTTAACATTCAATGAAAGAAAAATATAATGATGAGATATTTTTTGAATTATTCATCAGATTATGTGGATCATTTTGAAGTATATATTGATGGACTGTAACGATAATAATAATAACATTTTAATACTCTATAAATATTAGATAATGTTTTGGAGTTTAAACACATGATTTCAGAGTAGGAAAACATTATCAATTACCTTAAAACAACATTGTGGGAAAATTATAAGATTTTTGACGTCCTTGAAAAAGAATTTGTTTCATTAAAGAGAAAACTAAAAACTAAATCAAAAGCAAAAGAAAAAAAGGAATAATTTTAAGTTTGGAATTTTTTGAGATGAAGATATTTTGGAAGGAGTAAAACATGGTTCTTATAGAGTGGATACATCCTTCAATGATCAAAGACCCAATTTTATAGGAAAAATTAATATTGGTTGTGATATAAAATATAAATGGTTGGAAATAGGATGAGTAAAATCAAAGGAAAGAAAAAAATATGGACACATCATAAAAGAGAACAATGTACTAACTAAGAATACCTTGAACCAAATAGAGAAGAGATATTAAAAAAATCCTCATTTATCTAGATAGTATATTCAGTCAGATACATATACAAAATAAGAAATCATATAGATAAATTTATGTAAGAGGATATTTACTCTGCTAAAATTTCAATTATGTGGCTCTCTCGGTCATACAATGTATTAATGTGAGGTGTAAAGGATCTATTTAAATTGATAATAACCTTGATGTAAACAAAGTATAATGATACCATATTCTTCATAAAATGGAAGAAATAATTTTTTTTTTGTTTTTTCACTGTTCTAACTTTAGACATAAATATATTCTTCTACAGGAAAATAAATGTTGGGAACAACCACTATAGAACCCTAATCTAAGTCAATACCAATCAACCAAGAAGGGTCACTTTTGAAAATATGTATTCTTATCTGGAATAAGGGTTTTAGTATGATTCAACCATTCATGCTGAAAATATATTATATGGGTCATATGTTATCTCCACCAAGACTACTATCTCAAAGAAGGAAATGTAGAATATTGAGAAATCTATCCTGGAAGAGATGACTCTCAAGTCGTATTAGAATAGTAGAACCTATATTATTGATAGGGTATTCTCATCCCACATTACATTAAATGATTTTTTTAAAAAAAATTAATTGATTGATTGATGGAATGGATATTTTGGAAAATGATGGGGCTTTAAATTTCAATGGCATTGGAAATATAGAATTAGTGAATAATGGGATAAAGAAAATAGAAGAGTTATGCATGGATGTATTTAATTACAATCTATTTAGATTAATTCAGCTATATGAATCAATACTGGTAGTGACATTTAAAAAAAAGGATCCACCATTAAAGGTAATACAGTAAATTCATTCATGAAAGGCTAGGGGGAAAATAAAAATTTATACCACGTAGATAGTAAAAAACACATTTTTCTTAATATTTGAACTGAAAAAAAAATTGCTATGAAGGTTGTGTCACATTAATCAAGAGACCATGGAAAATTTATCCAAGATAAAAAAATTTGTTGACTTTCCAAATCTGAAGTGTGATATAGGAAAAAAAATTGTTGTGCGCATTTGAGGAATGATGGTCAAGAATTAATATCATCTGAATAATGAAACAGAATAAAATATAAAATTTCTTGACCACATAAATGTGTTTTGTCCAATAAATGTGACCAAAACATATGGTGATAGATACTTCCTTCATTTAATTGATGATTATATTATAGTCGAATGTGTGATTTTTAAGTATCTTAAAAAAGAAGTTATTGACTACATGAAGAGATGTCATCTATAATTTTACAATTACATTGCCCATAAAATCATGATATTATGTTCAAAAAATGTAATATAATTCCCATCCATGGAATTTTAAAATTACATGAAAAAATATGGGATCAAGAACAAGGTTTCATTAGTGATAACACCTCAAAAAATGGGGTTTTGAACATTAAAATTGATGGGTGAATAATATGGCCAAAAATATGGTCATTGAGAGTTATATATAACATCATTTCTAGAAAGAGGTTGATCAAGTTGTAGTGTACAGACAAAACTAATAGGTATATGTGTAAAATAATACAAGATATCATATGAGATATGGAATGGAAGTAAGCTCTCACTAAAATACTCTCATGTTTTTGGAACTAAATGTCTCATGCAAAAAAATAAGGAAATCAAAAGTATGGTGATTCTATGGATGAGGGAATATTACATGGACAATCAATGAAGATTAATGCAAACAAATGACACAATAATTTCCTTAGATAGATTTTGGAAAGTAACGTTATCAATGTCGCAGAGGATAAAACCTAGAATAACTGAAGGATATCATATATTGATATGGTTAAATACAACAACAAAATTGGATGAGAGGATGATTCAAATATATAAACTATGGAATCCATTCATACCATATAAGGTTCTCACAATGATGATGATTCAAAATTTCAATCAGAAGAGGAAATAGTTTTTAATATCATCTATCAGAAACACATGAGAGATATATAAAATAAGAAGTTGATCAATCCAATGTCATTGGGTATTGTACCATACCTATAAAGACAATGGCAATGAGAAATGAATCACATTATTATATACTATAAATTGTGGAATCAACCTCATTTGAAGACGTATTAAAGATGAATCATGGGTTAAGGGCATGAATGAAGAACTAGATCACATCGAAAAAAAAGGACTTTGGGTCTTATCAATAGACCAGAAAATAAATTTGTGATGTGATTGGAACAAATTAGATCTCCAAAAATAAATTCGATGAGATTGTAAAATTGACCAGAAATAAAAAACTTCTTGGGGTATATAGGATATGCATATATTAAAGGAATTGCTTTTAAACAAATATTTTCTCTAATAGATTAACTACAGTCGATTAGGAACATCCTAGCAATATAAAATGAAATAGGATAAAATTTTACCATATGAATTTTAAAATGGTGTTCGTAAATGGTGTCCTTGAATAATATATGTACATTGAACAACTAGTGGGATTTTCTCATTGTAAATGATCAAACAACGGATTTTAGATTAAAGAAGGACCTTTATGGTTTAAAACAGTGACAAAAAGCATGGTATTCTCAACTATATTCTTATCCGTAAAATATAAACATTAAAAATAAGTGGCTTGGATCATAATTTCTATGTGAATAATTCTCAAGGAGATTACATTATGGTGCTTGTGTATGTTTGTGATAATATATTTTGCTAAGTAAATTATGGATCAGTGGAATAATTTGTTAATGACATGAAATAATAATTTGAAATTTCTATTATTTGTGAACTCACACTCTTTATGGGGATATAAGTGATTCAAAATAATGATTCACATTAATTTATCAAGAAAAATTTGTAAGATAGATTCGGAATAAATTAGACATGTATGAATCTAAAACAGTGTTGACTCTGATTTTGGTATGGAAAAAACTCTGAAAAAAGTGGATAAGAAATCTATATATATTACCTTTTATATAAGGCTCATTTGAATATTATTATACAAGACTAAAAAATTTCCAAATATCTTTTTTGTAGCATGATTAGTGAATCTCTTACAAATTAATTCAAAAGAAAATCATCTTGATGTAGTTAAAATCATCATGAGATATATTCATGTCACTCTCGACATTGTATTATATATTTAAATAGGAAGAGATAATTAATTATTAGAATTTTATGATGCTAACTGGTATAAAGATGTGGTGGATCAAAATTCCACAAGTTGGGGTTCATTCTTTATTGGAAACAAGTGTGTCAGTTGGTTGGTCAAGAAATCAGAAAAAACAACTATTAGTAGGGATAAAGTAGAGTATATATCTGTGGAAAAGGAAGGCACAAAACTATTGCGGATGAAGAAACAAATTACTTATATGGGTGATGAGGTGAAACAACTAATGTTGATTCACTATGACAATAAGAGAGTGACTGATCTTATGAAAACACCAATTTAGGACACTCTTTCCAAACATGTTGTTATGAGATATCACTTCATCAGCGAAAAATTTGTACATTGTGTGATTAAAATAGATCATGTTAGAACATGGGATGAAGTTGATTATATATTGACTTGGCCTTTTTGTACCAATTTTTGAGAAACATAAATTGAATCTTTGCATTTAGCCACATCTCGTTGCTTGAGGAGTTAATGTCTTATCCCATATCCCCATTTGTTTTATTTATTATAATCTATTTAGGGGTGTGATTTAGGTCTCAATGATTTATATTATCTAGTGGTGTTTATTATTATCACTAAATGTACAAATAGAGTTTCATTGAGTTTATTTCCAAAGGAGGAGATAAGTGAAATTCAATGAAGGACAAATCGTTGGTCTCTCAAGGCATCAAAATATTTTTTTTAATTTTGTTTTCTACACCAATATATTCTCACCTATAATTAGGGTGGTGGATGATATATTCCATGATTATCAGGTTTTGGATCGAGGATGGTTCTTTATTGAATTTATCTATATGTTTCCAACAAACCCAAATGCAAATATTGTGGGAAACAATGTTTTTCATATTTGGAAAAGTACTGTATATTGTGTTTGATTCCAATATACACTTGGTTATGAAAAATGTAAAAGATGATTATATAGTTTTTTCATGATAATTTTTGTCTACATCACATTAAAATTTTTTTAATGAAATTATTTCAAAGAATGTTTAATGTTGCGCAAACATTAGAGTTCCATGGAGCCAAGAAATACAGATAGGGTTGCACACAAAACGAAACCTCAAAATGTTGATGTTCGTCAAACTAGAAAGTTGTGAAGGTGGGGGGTTATGGAGAATAAATATTCTCATAGGGATATCTATGACTATAAATAGTTGGGTACATGTAGTATTTAATATAACTCTCTCATAATGTATTTATAACTTCTACATCCTGAAACATTTTGATGTATTAGACTTATGCAAATCAGAGTTGGGTACATCAATGTTGTGTGCATCAAATTTATCAAAATAATATAAATTGATCCTATTAAGGAAAATTATATTTTGGGAAACTTAGGAGTTGCATGAATGTTCAGAAGTTGCACGAAACTGTGGATTTACATGAAATTTACAAAGTTTTTGGATGGTTCAACAGTTTCACTAACATGTAAGAGTTGCACAAAATTAAATTATTTTTGATCAAGGGAAAAAGTTGTGTGTAAGTTCAAGAGTTAGCAAGCTAGTGAAATAGTTTCATGAAAGTAAGAGATTTTTGTTCAAGGAAAATAGTTGTGCACAAGTTCAAGAGGAGGGTGACTAGAAGTTTCTGAACATTAGGTTTGAAAGATCAGTGCATACATGTGCATAAATTCAAGAATATGGTCGAAAAAGCATATCATGCTAATCATGGAAAAAGGTATATGTTCCCAATCTAATAAATTATAATCCAAGTTAATAAATTGGGTAATTATTCTCCCAAGATAGTAATCAAGGGGGAGCCAATGGAAGTGAGTTAAGGGAAGGAGTGTGCTATACCTAAAACATTTATAAAGGAAGTGGTCCTATCATGGAGATACCATGTTAAAACAATTGTCATACACAATAATTAATAAAGCTTAATAGATTCCGTTTGGACTGAAAAATTGTCTGTTTATGCTCCTTTGACTAGCCCTTAGTGGTAAACCATGTAAAAAATATTATGTTGTGGTTCTACTTCTGTATTTGGGTGTTTGATAATTGTATTAACCCATCAGATAGGTTTAATAGGTTCCTACTATTTTGGGGAAAGGATCACAGTTTTTGAGAATGGTTTTACACCCTAATTAACCCCTCCCCTCTCAGGGTGTTCTGGGGTTGTTCAATTATAATGAGTGTATTTTGTTTTTTCATAATCTATATCAACAACCACCTTGAATCCCATAACACATTTTTTTCATATACAGTATTTTTCCTTATATTAATGTTTTTTGTAAAGTAACATATTTATTTTATTTTTAAAATCAAAACCCCTAAATTACATTGTTTTTATTTAAAATGGTATTTTTTGAAACTTTATTTCATGTTTTGTAATTGTTTTATGAAAATGAGATAGAGTGTAGATTTATTAAAATTGTAATCTTGTTATTTATTCCTAAAATTGTTTAAAAGTAAATATATATATATATATAATTTTTTAGCTGGCATGGTTTTGATTTCCCTTAAAAGGTAATTTATACGGTTTCATTTATTATAATAATCTATACTATAAATTTTAATGCTCATTCCTATTTTATATATCATTTTGTTTAGTTTTAGGCTAACCAATTTTTCGCTTTTCAACCGAATAAGGTTTTGCGGTTTGTGGTGACTCATGACATCATATGGAGGTACGTCCAGTTTTTAGTTTTTAACTCCATCCACTTCCAATTTTTATATTATTCTTATTAATAGTGTTTATTTGAGTTTTTTATGATATAAATCATTTCCAATTGAGTTATATTTGATGCATGGAACTAGTTTCCAGCCAGGAGGGATTGAGAATTCCTCTCAGTCCTTGTTGAGGGCCAGATGAGGTGACATGTTTGAGGTTATACTGAGCATGTTTAGGATAGTGATCCTAAATATTCAATATTTGGGTCAATTGGGTGGTGGAAATAGGGATTATATAATGAATCTTTCTTTATAATATAAAAATAAAAACCCACCAATCATTCAGGGTGATAATGAATCCCAATAACTCAAGGAATGGATTGAGAAAATATAGAGTATTTTCCACTGTTTAATGATTCTATAGAACTTTATGGTATCATTTTCCACTTATATTATTAAATGGATAAGATTTAAATTATTTTATTTCTTCGTGAAAGATAATTAAAATGAAAACCTCACTTGGAAAACCTTAAATAAGTCCTATAATTATTAGTTCCTTTAAAAACTGTGTATGTGGTGACGGCTCGGGATTTTCTGACATGTGATTGAGGAGAAATTTTTTTGATGGAGTATTATACAAATTTATCCTATTTATTCTATCTATCTAAAAAACTAGTCTCTAATGAAAACATAAAGACTTGGAAATTTTAGATGGGTCTTAATTTTAAGATTGGATTGATGCTTATTCTCAAGTGCATATAGACCGTTGCTGAGTTAGTTGAAATTGAATCTATGGTTGATGTTGAATTTTTAGGAAAGATAGATCTTAATGGATCTTTAGTTGTAGTTTTTGGTAGCTAGGATTTCATTTTATGCATCAAAAATATGGTAATTAGGTTACTCAATTTACATTAGGAGAAGTTTTAGGAAATTACATTGGTTCACCTATAGGTAGTTTGTTACTAGTGTGGGATACCTAGACATTATAAGTCTAATTTTATGGTATTACTTAATATTTTCAATTATTATCAAAAATATAGTCATCTAATGATTTTTTTCAAAAGTGTTTCCTAGGTAAGTGGAGTTAGATACACTCTTACTAGAAGATCCTTTGTTCACACCGAGGTAGTAAATGGTGTTTGATCTAAGTCTCATGAATGTAACAAATAAATATTAGAGAAAGAATATTGATAAAATTATTTATGTAATAGAGTTTTCACCAGTGGAATATGAAGTGTGTCCAGCTATTGATATAGGTCCAATGTTTATTTAGTACTCCTTATTCAGGGATTTGTTTTTATATAGGTGTGTCTCATTAATTTATATCATCAAATTTTATTTGTGTTTTGGGTTTATACTCATATATGTTTTCATTTATGATGGATCATTTCAGTCCATTTTGTATAAGGAAGGAAAAGGATTTTAAATATTATGAGTTCCTGATTACGACCTCTAAGTAATAGTTCATGTGGTACTTCTTACTCTATGATATTAACACCTATGAGCTCATATTTGGCATTAATTTGATTGTTTTTTTAATCCCATTTTGATTTTTATCATTATTGGGTTAATTTTTTATAACCTAAAGGGTTTATTTAGGTCTTTTAGGATGGGTGGGATATATGATGTATGATAGTGGGTCTTGTTGTTCATAAAGAGAAAATTATCTCATACTGATTATTGGACATGTTTAGAGATATTATTTACCATTATATATGTAATTTTATTCCTTTTATGGTAGATGAGTACCCTGTTGGTTTTCTTAATGTTTTTTTTAAGGTTACAACAAATAGGGTGGTTTATTTTTCTATTAATTGTTTCATCTAGAAGAGTCTCATATCCATTCCACACTATCAAATAGATCCAACTGAGTTAGAGGATCTTAAATTTCATCTTGGGGAACTGGAGGTGAAATGATTTATTGGTCTGAGAATGTCACCATAAAAATCACTAATTATATTCACAGAGAAAAAAGATAGATTCATGCATATTTTTATTGCTTATTGAAAACATAATTAGTTGACTATTAAGAAAATGTATTCTTTTCCTATTATTAATGATCTATTTGATCAACTCAGAGATGATTGATGGTAATCTAAGATTGATCTTTAATTGAGTTTCCATGTGAAAATCATTTATTCATAATATATTCCTATGAATATTTCTAGTAGATATTATTGTAGTTGTGACTATTATTTATTCATTTTAGTATTATGAATTATACTATGGTGTTTATGGATTTTATGAGTCGTATATTTCAAAAGTTATTGAAACATTCATCATTAATTTTTTGGATGATATTTTGGTGTATTAAAATATAATGGAAGAACATAGGGATCATTTAAATATTGTTTATAGAAAATTGAATAAAATTTATATACATGGGAATATTTCAAAAATTTATTTTTGGATCCAATAAGTGATGATTTTTGGGTATTTTATATCTAAGATGGGAATCTCAGTGAATCCTAAGAGGATACAAGAAATGCTGTATTAGAAAAAATTAAGAAATGTATTTGAGATTCAATTATTACTGGGAATAGATATTTATTAAAAATTCATTTTTTAAATCAGTCCATGGTTTAATGTTCTATGATAAAGTTGGCCCATAAGTTTTCTATGTTCTAACAGAACCATAAGTGTAAGAGATCATTTTAGGAAATAAATGTATGGTTGACTTCAACTATAGTTTTGATTCTTCAAGAACCAGGTTTGGGTTTTGAATTATTTTATGATTTTTTAGGTATTAGATTATGAAGTGTCCTAATTTAGTTGAAATTAGTGGCATCTTAGCGCTCTCACTAACTGCGCCCCCATGAGATGAATGATCATAGCCATGATCTCGAGTTGATTGTAGTGATTCATGCAATCATGACTTGGAAAGACTATCCCAAGTGGTATATCTAATTCATCAGATTATTATAGAGTTTATAAATTTATAAAGTCTCGAAAAACTAAAATAACTAGAATTAATGTTGTAGTACTTCATCATCTAGATGTCAACACCTATATAATGGTATAAAAAATAATTAAGATAATAAAATAAATAGAATGAAAATTATTTACTACAATTTGATTAAGAAATCAAGTCAATATTATTAATATCCATAATCATGTACTAGATATGTCATGAAATTAAGTGTTTAACCATGTTTTTCATTAGAATTAATTTGAAAGAGAATTTTTTTCCTTTGAAAACTAATAAAAACTGAAAAACCCCATCTGTTCATTTGGTAAATTACATAGATGAATTAATTAATTAGGAAAGACAAAAAAATTAAAATATAGTCACTATAAAATATATAATGTCCATACACATCATAAAAGTAATTAGTTATTTTATTAAAAATTTCACATTAATTCAAATGATGATATTCATGTCATAAGAAGTAGATAGATTTAGGAATTAATAGATATACTAAAAACAACACAAAAATTAATTAAATAGAAAAGAAACCTTCACTAATAAAATTACCTTTCAAATTGCATCATAGGAAAAAAATTATCTCTCTCTCATGATATCCATGATAGAGAATAAAAATAAAAGTGAGAACCTGGAGTGGTAGTGGAAAACATCATCACCATGATAAAAACCATCAATGGTTATGTCTTAATGATTCATATTCCCCTCATAATTTCTACTACTATATATATATTAAGTAATTAACCTTAACAGGCAATGAAACCACAAGAATATATCTTTTTTATCTTCAATGATCTTCTCATACAATATCCATTGGAGATATTTAATCCTTTTTCAAATGTATATTGAATTATTACATGGGTTAATATTCACCAGATAGATCTTATGACTTTGAAATAATCATAGTGATAAACTATTTTGAAATATTACCATCACCATGACATAGACAAAATACCGTAACCATTATATTTTCCATTTTAGATTCATCTTTATTTTATTTACCATGCCTGATCTCCCTATAACATATAATAAATTATTTGGCCATTTTTCAATGACTGAGACATATCACATGGATAGAATATCATTTTGAAGTCCATTTTATAATTAGGATGATTCAATGCTTCATGGTAAGCTTTACAATTGAGTATCTTATTCAGTGTAAATTGTTATCATAATTTTTCGTTCATAGCAGCCAGACCGAGTTCATTGCCCTCAATTAGGGCATTATCTTCCAGAAAATGGGATTCACCAAAGTCACCCATCCTCCATGAGTCTATACCTGGGGTTCATTAAAATTGACAATGTATAAATGGATTGACCCAAATATCTAATATTGGAAACCATGGTTATCTTCAACATTAGTTTGTGGTGGTTTGGTGATGTCGAAGGCAGAATGTGGTAGTGGGATGGTCCTGAGGATTCTTGTGCGATTCTGAGTCGAGATTGATTTGTTATTTATGTTTTCAATAGTAAAAAACTCTCGTACCCCACATCATTTTTGAACTTTGGGTTTCTCTTCTTATTACATTATTTTAATCCCATCACGGGTTATCAAAGTTGAATGGGGGTCAGAAGTACCCCTACTACTATTGAATCTTCCCCGCTCTAGAGATTCCCTCATTCTATCGTTTCATGAATATTCTTCCCATTTATGGGTTTGCCATCCTATTCTACCTATATGTGACATATTCCACACATGATCTGGCCCTCCCCTTGTACGGATAAGTTTCTCGTTGGTTTTTCTATTTTACATTCTTTTTGGTTGAAGGCTAGTTATGTGTCATCTTTGTTTTACCTAAAATAATAATAAAAACACAAGTAATTTTTTCAAAACTCTAAAAACAATAGAATCAACTTTTAAAATATACATTTATTCTATTTTTCTCACTTTTATTTTAAAATATTAATGTCACAAAAATTAATTATTCATTTGTTATTTTTTAAAAAGTAATTATATATAAATGAAATTATTTAATTGAAAATTAAAAAAATGAGAGCATATAATATGGACATAAAATACCCCTATAGATAAACTCTTGAGTGTAATCAAGTAAAGAACCTCAACCTATATAAACAAATTGAACCAATGTTACTGATATTTAAATTCATTAAAATAATGAAGCTAAAAAATCAGTAAGAATGATAAAAAATTACAAGTGTCACATATCAATCATTCATCAGATACTCAATAGTCTATACTGTATTTGATCCCCCCAATAAAAATAATGGAACACCTCCATTCATCCAATTAATACTTGTAATTTATTATTAGTAAGAATTACACAATTTTATTTTCCTAACTATGAAAATTTTCTTCTCTCATCACTTAAGGTAATATAAAGATGTATTGTGATCATACCTTAAGTAAAAATATCATAATTATGAACAGAAATTGGACCCACATTCCCAACCCATAAAGATAAAAAAACACATGAAAACAAGGGGGCATAGAATTATGGATCCTTTGAATCTGAATATTATGGTTGGCAGGTATTCTTGTGAAAACTTTTAAGGCTAGAAAAGGATATTAATCCCTAAAAGAATTAATGATATCAAAAGTAAATTGTTCTAATAATCAATATTCTAAAGTGGCAGCACCCTACCCCCAAACTCAATGTATAGTCATGAAAATTTAAAAAGATTAAAGATGTATATACTCTTAAATTTTTTATTAATGTTTATGAAAAAATTTCTTTTCAACATAATTATTTAATTTTTTAAAAGTTTTATAAAGAAAAGTCTCACATCCACCACCCAAACCCAATTTATAAATATCATTGGTTAATTGAATGGTGATTTGTGATCCTAAAAAACTCAACCCATTTTATTAATATTATAACAAATAAGGATAAAAAATTAAGTGAAATGATGAATAACCTGGACCTTTCCCCAATATCCTAATGAAACACCCAAAACATTTTTTCTCTCAATATATTGAATCTCATTCCAAAATGTAATCCCTCTCTTCCAAACATACACTTCTGAATATGATTAAAAACACTTATAGAAAGGGTTTGAATGGAAAAAATTGGCATGAAATGTGTCTCATTCCAAACAAAAGACATTTATGGATTCTAATGGATTTACAGAACGATCATTTTCATGGTGGGTCTAAGGATAAGGTTTAACGAAATTACTTAATCATTTTAAATGAGACTTTTTATAATCATAGATTTGAAAATATCAAATATAATACACTTTAAGTGACATATCTAATGTTCTCTAAAGTAATTATCTTATAAATAGTTTGGAAAAGTAGATTAGAAATACTCTTATGAATGGTAAATGTTTAATATAATTCAATCACTAATATATGGAATAAAAATAATAATTTAATCCATATGAACATATGATATTCAAATTGCAATAAATGAATATGGAAATTTCATTTACATGTGAGTAAAAATTAAAATCATGATTTATTGAATCCAAATTAATATTCCAAATTCTAATTGTTGTATTTCTATATTTTACTTATTTAATTCCATCAACATGAAAATTAAAACATGGGATCATGGGATTCCCAATAAACTCATGTCAACTTGATAAAAATGTAGCAAAAAAATAAATGTGGGACATGTAATTTTTCTATTAATCTTATAACATATTTTGAAAATCGAATAGTTTTTTCGGATGCTTTTACCGGGGCGAGCACGTCCATCTATTCAAGGACGGTAGGGCTGTTTGTTGCCCCGCTTTCCCGCTTTCCAAATGTGGGTGGCATTCGTTCCTTGTTCAAGGACATTTTCTCCTTGATTGAAATGGGATATTGCGATGTCGGTTCATCCTTCTGTGGATTCCTCCTCAGAACTCTTCACCTAGTCTTGGTCTCCCTTGAAGATTAAGTCCTGGTTTGTGAATCTCGTTCTCGGTGCCATATCTTTGTATACGCAGATTAATTACACTACTTCCACCAGGACATTCCATGGGGTCTTGATGTAGTAGCAACCTTTGGTCAGAGTAGATGGTAACATCAGGCATGTCGCGGAATCTCTTGATGTGTGGACATAGGGGAACCAATATTCTTCCTCATAAGGGGAATCTTAAGGGTGAAAACCCGAATGCATCCCAAGTCAGTCATGGGGTATTTTATGCCAAAGGAATTTCATTGAGGTTTTCCTCGTTTTCCCATGTTTAACCCAGGGTATGCCGCAATTTTCATGTCTTGCATAGATGGTTACTCCAAAGGAGTGTCTTCTGGGGTTTTCTTTAGGCATCTCATGCTTAACAAGAGGTTGGATGCGAGTTTAACATCTTGTGGAGAAGGAATGAGAGTGATCACAATGTCCCATAGAGACAGATCAGATAGGTACATCCCAAGGAGAGAACACCAAGAAGAAAGATGGATCAGAACACCCAATGATGATGGATTTGAGGTGGTGCATCGCATGGAGGGGAGATGTCACACCACAATGGATGATTTTATCACCACTGAGGGTGGATCAGGGAGAGTGCACCCCAGAATGTGGGACACCAAGGTTTACCATTCGTTGGTACTGAACCTCATGGAGGCTGCCTACGTACCATGTATATATGACAGGGATCAAAACCCACATAGTTTTAAGGGGTGATGAATTGGGGTGTACACAAAGGACAATGTCCCAGATACATGTTGGGTCTTATGCATGAAAAGAAGTTTGCGTTTTGTATAGAGGGGAGCTAGGATGAATGGCATGATCTCACTAGGATGTGGAGGCCTGAGTAAGAATCAAGATGGATGTTGGAGATTTTAATGAAGTGGAGGGGGAATGAGATGAATACAACGTGAAAGTGACAGTATTGTTGGGATTTAGCCTCGAATAGATTTCTTACATATCCCCATGGTAGGTAATCAAAGTCCACGTAGTTCGGTGGGATGATAGGATACCTGAGGAGGCAGCCTATTAGAATGGACACATGGATGGGGTCTGGAAGAAATAGAACCTTCAGGTTGGATCATGACCTTCCAGAAACACAATGAAACATGGGAGAGATCAGGATGAGACCTGAGTGATGGGCTTAAACCACAGGGTGGCTTCCTACATATCACCGTGGAAGGGAATTAAAGTCCACGTAGTTCATCAAAAGATGTCTTGCCATCGATTGAGGACTACAATGGATTACAATTGAATGTGGGTCACAAAGGCCTACCACTGGATGGGGTCACAATGCCTTACAGATGGATGGGGTCACAATGGCTTACCACTGGATGGGGTCACAACGGCTTACCGCTGGATGGGATGACATTTCAGTGTCATGAGGGACAAAAGGGGCGTACAATTTAACGTCATGGAGGATGGGGTTGGACTGATGAGAAGGGGGATGGAACCAATGGTTGGTGGGCATGAACCTCATGGAGGCTTCCTACGTACCATGCCTTTCCAAGGATCAAAGACCACATAGTTCAGGTTGGGTTCGGTGAACCGACGTGAAGGTGGTTGGGATGAAAAAGGGGTTGGAACCAATGGGTGGTGGGCTTGAACCTTAGGGAGGCTTTCTACATTCCTTGCTTTGGAATGGATCAAAGACCACATTGTTCAGGTTGGGTTTGGTGAACTAACGTGAAGGTGGTCGGGATCTATGGTTGGTGGGCTTGAAACTCAGGGAGGCTTCCAACATACCTCACCTTGGCAAGGATCAAAGACCTCATAGTTTAGATGAGGTTGGAGAACTAACGTGAAGGGGGTCATAATGACCAATGGATTGTGGGATTGAACCTTAAGAAGGCTTCCTACATACCTTTCCTTGGCAAGGATAAATGACCTCATAGTTTAGGTGGGGTTGGCGAACCGACTTGAAGGGGGTCGGAACGACCAATGGTTGTTGGGCTTGAACTCAGGGTGGCTTCATATGTACCTTTCAATGGAAAGGATCAAAGACCATGTAGTTCAGGAGGAGTGGGTGCTGACATGGAGATAGTTGGGACCAATGGATAGTGGGATTGAACATTAGGGAGGCTTCCTACGTACCTTGCCTTGGCAGGGATCAAAGTCCATGTAGTTCAGATTGGTGTGCGGATTATGCTCTAGGCTGCCTGGGTAGGATGTCACAATGGATGCTTACTCTAAGCCCATGTGAGTCATGATCTGCATGAGAAACAAGTGGTAGCAATGAAATTATGATCAAGTCTCAAAAGGTACATCTGTGGGAAGTTGAATGGGGGGGTTCTTATGCAGGTTTAGCGGCCCAAAGTGGAAACAGGGGCTTATGCCTAGTTTGCAGCCCGAGGTAATGGAAATTAGAACATACTCCAGGATAGAGGCCCCGGTGGTGACAAAGCCCAGCGAGAGAGGGACTTGGAACCAAGGAAGAGAGGGGGAGTAAGGGTGATACCTCTTGCAAGAAAATATAGGGCTTACACCAGGGTGGTTTCCCATTCCCCACAGACAGATCCCACTCCGATAAAGATGATCTCATTCCATGTGGATAATGATCTCACTTCCGTGGAGACCAGTGGGTGTGCAAAATGTCCATGGTGGGGCAACCCCACGTCTAACGCATAGGGTGTGGTCACAGTTTAACATCATGTGATGAGGAAGATGGTGCTTGGCAGTTTAACATCATCTAGCTTGGACGAGGTGGGTTCACTCCTAACCCCTAGGACTTACATAACATATACCCGCCCACCCTCTGGGGGAAGGAAGGAATCGATAATGTCATGGAGAGGGGGTGTTATGGAGTGAACCATTGGGGGTCCACGTTAGCATGTCTATGTGAAGAAGAAATATTTGTTAGCGCGCCTAGGTTCCAATAAGGAGAGGCAATGATTTATGGGGCTTACACATGGAAGCTGTCTGGGAGCCGCTATGGAGAGGCAATAGTGAAATGGGTTTACGCAAGGAAGTGGATCGGGTGCCGCTGTGGAGCGGAAGTGGTGAATGTGGATTACACAAGGATGATGCCTATAATTTCTTTCTCGTGTATGGCCATGAGGGAAACCCAACTCACTGGTGAGTTGAGGCATATGATTGAGGGCTACACCTATGCGCTAGTTCACAAATGAGATAATGCCATGGGCGCTTGAATTAGTCTGAACGAAGGGCAATGAAAAGTATAAATCACATTCCCAATATTTGGAACATGGTGAGGGTAGCATGACTATTGAGGATAACTATTGACTGTGTTCGAAACACAACCTCCATATCACATTAACTTGAAATTGGAAAAATCAAATGGGGGTCGATTGTTGACTGTTTTTGAAACACAGGACCTGACTCAAAGTTTCATCCAAAGTCTTTTGGGGAGTTGGCTCAGAATGGTATGTGAGCCGAGGTAGAATGGGACTAGGTCAATAGGGGTTCCCTTCATACATAGAAGAGGATGACGATTCGAATGAAGGACACACAAAACCTGAGGTGGTGTGATGGAATATTTGAACTGATTCTAATGCTGTTTAAGATATGCCACTGTGATCATGGAATAATGCATCTTATTCTTGGCACATAAGTCATAACTTATTTGGAACAAGAGGAATCCTATTTTTTAATGATAGGGCATGCTACAGTTTATAGTAATGTAGAGAGGACTGTTGGAATCTTGTTATTGGCGGATAAGGCATCCCTTTTTTGGAACAAGAGGCACCCTGTGTTTGGCACATATGGTGTATTATAGTTTATAGTCTTATAGATAGGACTATTGGAATCTTATTCATGGAGAAAAAGGCATCTATTATTTTGAGAAAGAGGCATCCTATGATTTTAACATAGGGAGTACTTCAGTTTATAGTCATGTAGAGAGGACTGTTGGCATCTTATGCTTGGCACATAAGGCATCTCTTGATTGGAAAAATAGGTATACTATGTCTAGAACATAAGGAGTGCTGATGTTTAAAGTCATATAGATAGGAATGTTGCAATCTCATGCTTGGAGAATAAGGAATATCTTGTTTGGAGCAAGAGGCATTCATTGTTTGGAACATATGGTGCACCATAGTTTATAGTCATGAACATAGGATTGTTGATATCTTATACTTGGTGCATAATCCATCCCTGGATTAGAGTAAGTGGCATCCTATGTTTGGAACATAGCGAGTAATATAATTTATAGTCATGTAGAAAATATTGTTAGGCATAAAGAGACTAAAAATGGATGGAGTTGGGACATACGCAAGGGTGGCCATTTCTGGTTCAACCAAGTATATGGGCTTGGTGATATGGTTTGGATGATTTACTTGAAGAATGGTTAGCGTCAAGGTAATCGGGTAATTGATGATGAGAGTCTCAACTCATGACATGGGGTCTCACGAAGAACCTTCACGATGGAATCACAGAGCAACATTGCGATGGAAGATTCTCATGGAGAATGGAGTCGCGAAGCAGCTGCGCGAAGGAAGCTCATCATGGAGGATGGACTCACAGATATGCTTCATGAAGGAAGCTGCTCACGGAGCATAGACTCGTGGAGAGGATTCACGAAGGTAGATACTCCTGGAGGATGGACTCGTGGAGGAACTTCATGAAGGTAGATTCTCAGGGAGCATGGACTCGCAGAGGAGCTTCGCAAAGGAAGATTCTCGCAGAGTATGGACTCGCGGGGCTCAGAAGCTATGTAAAATGGGAGTGATTAGCCGACCAAAGGGCAACATAACCCCTCCATATGAAACGGGGTGAGCTGGGTATCTATATGGGGAGGAACCGCGAAGTAGATATCACATAGCTTGAAGCCAAAGCTCACTCCAAGGTGGGTTCATGAAAGTCAAAGGGGTCTGCGGAGCATCCCGCCTCCTTGCACCACTGTGGCTTCGCGAATGACAAAAGGGGTTCACAGAGCATCCTACCTCCTCACTTCGCGGAGGGTTTTCAAACATCAAATAGGTTAGTGGAGAATCCCTCCCCCTCACTCTGTAGAGGCTTCGCGAAGGAGGAACTTTGCATTGGCACGAGGCCCCAGTCAAGTTCCTCTGCTCCGTGATCACGGAGGGATCTTCACGAATGGGCTCTCTGAACCAGTTTTCCTACCGCACATCAAATGTCCATAACTCCTAATCTATAACTCCATCCAGGCTCTATGACCTATCAAATCGAAACTTACGAAATGGGATACACTCTTGGATCATTTATCCGAGCATTTGGAAAATTTATGGGATGCGCTTTCCAGTGTCAACAATTGTATAAATTAATTCTAATTTTTAATGTTTACTCTTACTTAAATTCATTTCAATCCCCTTCCTACTCTTGACTGATTCCTTAGGTCCACATTCCTTAATTTATCTTGGGTATGTAAAATAAATAAAAACAATGAATGTGAAATCTCATTTTCATTAAGGTTAAAAAAATATTAGGCATTTCACTCCTAAACTAGTTCCTAAATATAATATAAAATACATTAACTATTAAATTTTGAAAAAGAATAAAAAATTAATGTTTCCTCTCAAAATACCATTTTTTAAGTTAGTTAAGATCGAACTTACCTCTCGAAGTTGTGTGATTGATTGTAGGAAATAAATTACCCAGTATCGATGGATTAATGGTAAAAATAATGAGTCCTTCAAATAATAGGGTCACATCTCTTTATCAAAACATATCGTTACTCTTACTCTTTCTAAGACAAGATATAAATAAATTTTCATGATATAGTAATATTTTTATGTCTTAAAATAAAAAAATTATCTCTTGAAGAACACAAAACCATTTCCTAACATAAATTTCTAATGTAAATTATTCCCTTCTCTATCTTTTGTTATTTACATCACTTATCTCTTATTTTTTACCTCTATTTAAGACCACCCTTTATCATCATTAGATTATTCTTCAAATATTTTATAAAGGTAATAATATCCTCAAATTTATACTTTATTTATCCCCTCAAATAATCCTCTTTTTCATAAACAATTTTAGCTACTTGATCTTTGTAAAATTTCACCTTTTATTTGTAACAGATCGACCCCTCTAAACCAGAGTCGGTGCATTACTAATTACATTGGCATGGTTATAAGGAATGAAAATCACAAAGGAATGATAATTTTATTAGTCTTTAATAAACAATATACATATATGTAACTCAAATTACATTGGAAAATCTTACAAAATACAATACATAACAAAAACTCAAAAAATGCATCCACATGAACTCAATAAATGATCTCCTCTTCATCACATGATGACGGTAAACAATGAAAGGGGTGGGATCAAATACTCAGTAAGGGTTAGAAATATGGAAAGCATGAATTCAATAATAAGATAATCATAAACAATTTTACATAGTAAATATGGCATAGTGAATAAATAAAAAACTCACAAAATAACTAAACAGAGAATAAAACTGCATCCATAGATTTTGTCATAGTGAAAACCTCATGGATAGTAAAAAGTGATAATGAATAAAGAGAATTATTTTTAACTAGACATCATGTATTTGGAACATGATACCACAATACCGTCAAAATGGTTTAAGTCTGTGGGTAGAAATCTGTCTGATTTTTGGAAACAAACTCAAAGGGTTTGTCACTAACTGATTTCTCTCGTGAGACTTATTGATGATTTGAGGGGCTATAGCAGGCCCCACCCGCCACTGTATGTTCAAACCATTCTTTATAAAAATATTTAATACTATTAAAATATTCCTTCTCAATATACGTATATATTTTGGGATAATGATTCATCAAAGGATGCTGACATAAATAAAGATACTGTTAAATGGGAACATTGAAAAATTCTTGAAGAAATAATCCTTAAACATTCCAAAGTGTCCCATACCACCTTGAAATAGTAAAATAACTATCCCTTAGAATATCATGAGAATAAGAAGACTCTCAATAAGATATACCAAATGGAAGTACATACACAACAAGAATGAAATAAGTTGTGAACAAGGCATATATCTCAAAAAGTTAAAGTGTGAGGAGAAAATCCATATTACTTTGGAAAGAAGAGTTCTTTTGGTAAGTAATTTTTATTAGCCCTAAATCTATTTTTAAACATGTATATCCCAGAAAAGAAAATATAAGGACATTTCAATTACATTTGATGTATAAATGATGTCCAACTGAAGTGAAATCAGGTAAAAAGTTATTTTAAATAAGCTTTAGAAATAAAACATTTTTGGGCGGTTTAAGGAATTCATTAAAGAGATTCTAAAGAGCAAAGGAATGTTTTCTTTCATAAAACCAGAAATGAACCAAAAGAGAATTTTCATCTTAAAATGTGTGATTTAAAAATATAATAATGGCTTAAAACAAATTATATAGTGAACATCAAAGTAGGAAATAATTTTAGAAGTTCCTTTAATCAAGCTCGCATTTCAGAAGAATTTTTAAAATATTATTTTAAAACATGTTACAT
This sequence comes from Viscum album, assembly GCA_963277665.1. NCBI lineage: Eukaryota > Viridiplantae > Streptophyta > Magnoliopsida > Santalales > Viscaceae > Viscum > Viscum album. The sequence goes on along the minus strand of OY728159.1, from coordinate 1,746,028,485 downwards.
CCCACAAAATAAAGTAGGATTATGATTTGTACACATATATAGGAAAAAAATTTAGAATTTATGAGGATTACATAATAATAAATAATAATTTCTTTGAGGTGAATAGAGAATAAGAGCAACCCAGATGAAAATGGATGTTCGGGTATAAAATACTTACTAATTTGTAATCAATTGAACCCTAAGCCCCAAAATTAATATTTATAAAATGATAAATTTAATATATTAAAAATAAAAAGATTAATGGTATGAAACATCAAAGGGAAATATAGATACATCATACACAAGTAATTGAAGTGAATACGGAATATCTCACAAAGATGGAAGTGGGATGAAGAAACCCTTACCAAGAATTTATCATTAGATTGAAGACAAATCAATGACATAATTATGTGTGAAAAACATAAAACCTCACAATAAAAGTGGATATACGTAATAAAACAATAATATTTCATTCACAAATAATCTGGTAAAATACAAAACCAATGACATTGTTGTTTAACTCAACGAATGGAAATTGAGATAAGATATCCCTTACCATAAGTTCGAAGGTGTTCTAGATTGTTCTTAACAACCTAAATAATAAAATTTATATTCATTAAATAATAATTCTAGTACCTCATAAACATTTAATTGATATTTTATAACCTTATTAGGATAATTCATGGCCCTTTTATGGATTTAAGATGTTTAATTTTATTATTTTGGAAACATTTTCCCCCTTGGTTTTCATGATCTGTTTATTTTATTCATGAATGGAAGTTCATTTGATGTGTGGTTAAACATAAAAAATTGTTAATATATATTATTAATGTCATTACACAGATATAAATGATCTTATAATGATTCTAGTAATATTCCATGATGATGATTCATTAGATAAATGATAATTACAAATGTTTGGATTTACTTGGTGGTTTTGTTCATAATTAACTTGTTTTTATTATTATTTTATTTTATGAGTGTGTAGGGATTATGGAACATTAATGAGATTAAATACATATATTTTGATCTGGTTTAACCATAAAAATGGTTTCATGACTAAAATCGAACATGGTAATGAAAATTGAGAACTCGTCGTCCTTGAATGTGACAAATTAACACATCTCAGACGACGTTTTCATTTCTTAGTATAAGTGAAGGAGGAAATAGAGATTATGAAGATGTATTCCATTAGAATAATATAATTCTAGTTCATGTAATGTACTATAATTATCATATCATCTGAATGAGGGGAGGTTAGGAAAGAAGTATAAAACAAATGAACTCAGAATACAATAAAAAAAGAGAAATCTCTCATAAATATTCATCAGCCAAACAACGTCACTTAAATTTTCATAAAATAGTTTAATGAGATAAAGAGGGTTTATCATCACTCATACATAATATGGAAAGAAATGGGAATATTAAATGAGATATCCCAACATAATCCAATTGTAAATAAAGCAGAAAACATAAATGAAAGCATTAAGAATAGAGAAGGTGGTTGATTCTATTACCTTGTATAGTAGCTCCCAAAACATGAAGGTTGGGACCTTGGGGATTTGTGGACACCTTGAGAGGACTCCTAGGGTGGTAATACTACCATATCTTTTAGGATAATGAGTTTTTAATGACAGAAAATGAAGGATGTGAGTGGGTATTTATAGTAAAAGAGAGAATGTTTTTTAATAATTAAAAGGGACACTTCATTAGTGGTTTTTTCAAAACCATGGGCTTGACCTTAGTATTTTCCAATGGTTTTATCCACCTGGGACACGTAATTTCATATGTTACTATACAAAACTCGACCATCCTTTTATATTTAATTATTACAACATTATGATGTCATTAAACTTTTGAAAACTAAAAACAATATTTTTACTATTTATAAAAAATTCTAGTATTTTAGAAAGGTCAGTAAAATTCATCCAAACCATTTTTCAATGTGTCGAATTCAAAAATGAAATCCAATTTTTAAAAATAATTTTATATTATTATTCATTTAATTTTTAAATAAAATTATAGTTAATTTAAAAAATAACAATGTTAAAGGTATAGTTTGTTTTATATCACATTGAAAACTTAATTAGGATATAATCATCTTAATACCTTAAGAAAATAAAATAATATTATTTTTTACAATTCATATGGGTCATATTACTATTCATAATGATGTGTTACTATTCTTCAAAAAATCAAGTTTGTTCTATCAGACATTAAATGACTTACTGATCATTACTATAGATGACAATTTTTCGAAATTCAAAACATAGTAGAGTCAATGTTGTGTTTAACAACTATATTATAAAAAGTGTTTTTTTATGGAATCAGTGTATCATGCATTCTAAATTAAATATATTTTTAAATTATTGGGGTGTCAAATTATTCTCTCCTTATAAAAATTTAGTCCTCAAAATTTGAAAATGAACATCGAAAGGTAATACTTGATACTTAAATATTCTCTTATGGTAAACCCACATCAGTAATATGATTAAAATAACCTCTTAATAAGAGGAAGGGTAAATTCATCGATTACAACAAAACAATAAATTTTAATTGGACAACAAGGTCATGAAAGAATAATCAAACCGTTATGTAGTGACATTAAACTCTACAAACACCATAAAATTATCAACTTAAAACATTTTAAAAATAGTTAATAATTGAAAAATATAATTATTTAACTAATTATATTGAAGGTATCTAAATTTCCATGATGAACTTATCATTAACCATTAATCAACAAGAAGCGGATCTACAATTCAAATTCTAAACATGTAAATAACTTCGTCATGTATCCTCTTGAAATATGGAAATACCTTGAACTACCTTAAAACCCATATTGGAAACATGCATTCTTCTTATATTCCTTTAGTAATATACATGTTATTAGACATATTCCTTAAATCAAAACGTTCTGTAAACTCCATCGATGATAGCATAGACCACTTCTTGACAAGTCAAAAATCAGTTCCAAGGTAGTCAGTATTTATCCAAATCAATCATTTCATCATCATTATCTCAACATCAAATATATATATTAAGATTTGTCTTTCCCCCGATCATAAATATATATATATATATATATATATATATTAAAAAAGTCTAAATTTCTTATGAATCACTTTTCCGTTGAACCATTCATCATACGACCATTAATCCTTAATGAATGAGTATTGTGGTAAAATGCTTATAAATCTCATAATTCATATAACTAGCACATTACTGGAAAAATATTGAAATGACATGATTCTTGACTAGGCATATTAATCATTCTACTTCATCTGCAGTATCATCATAACTTGATCATTATCCAAAACCAACATTTAGGGTATATTCCTTTGACGATTAAGATATTGATTCGAATAGTGTCCCATCTCCTTGTAGTTGAAGCATTGTATATTGAAAAACATTTTCCTACCCTTTAAATCATGAACACAATGTCCTTTTTATCCACACTCATAAGAATATCCCATTCCCTTCAAGCATTTACCAAGGTGATTCTCTCTACAATTTTTACATGTTGAAAAACTCTTATTTCCCTTCTTCCCTTTATCCCCTTATTTCTCTACCATCCCCTCGTTCTTTTCCTTCCCTTAAAATATATAGGAATTAGAAAATACATTACATACCTTGTTAACACATGATATTATTTCCTCATATGTTGAGGATACTGGGGAGACAATCTTCCTTTGAAAATATTCCTTAAGACCATTAGAGATATGATCCTTCTTACGCTTTAAATCATGTGCATTACTGAAGTTTTTATTTTTACTTCAGGGCATCATTTCTAATCAATTTCCATATTATATATTAGCTGATAAAATTATGTACTCTATATAACACTAAAAATGGTATAACACATATCATAAATTTATGCATCGTAAATCCTAGAACCATATTATTTGGTCACTTTGGGGGCATAAATCCTTTATAATTGTGGGTAAATATAATTTGAATTATCCTAAGAATATTCCCCAAGAGTGTCAAACCAAGAGTGCATCAATTCCCATTGTTGTGTACCAGGATACCCCGAGTCAAGCCTTAAACTCCTTTTCATATTTTTTACTCTTAGATACATCTCTGCTAGAGACTCCTCTACTTGTTTGTATCTTGAGAGGGATGTGTTTGCTATAAGGATCCACATAATCAATTAATTACCGAAATTATAGGATTTTATTGTTTATTTATACTCATAGACCATCTTAGGGATTTGTTCCCTAACCTACATTTTCTAAATCTAGTTCCCATGGTTTCTAATAAACTTCCTCTAAAACTAACTGTAATGCTCTGACCCCTCTAAACTGGAGTCGGTGCATTACTAATTACATCGGATTGGTTAGAAAGAATGAAAATATTGAAGGAACAATCATTTTAGTAAAATTGAAGAAACTAGATGCATAGATGTAACTCAAATTACATTGGAATAGGTTAAAAATAACAATGCATAAAAAACTAAAAAATGAATCCACCAAAACTCGATAAAAGATCTATTTTATAACTTGTTGAAGGAAAAAAATGAAAGTGGTGATATCAAATTCTCAATAAGGGATCAAAATAAATGAAGGATGAATTCAATAATAATTGAATCATAAATAATTTTACATAATCAATATGTGATGGGGAATAAATGAAAAACTCATGACATTAATAAATTTAGAATGAAACTGCATCAAAAGATTTTTCCATAGTGAAAATCTCATGGATAGTAATTACTGATAATGGTTAAAGAGAATGTTTATTAATTGGACGTCATGTATCTGTTACATGATACTTAAATACTGTCTAAATGTTTTATGTTGATGTGTAGAAACCCGTCTAATTTTTGGAAACAAACTCAAAGGGTCTGTCGCCAACTGATTTTTATCATAAGACCTCTCGATGAATTGAGGGGCTATAGCAGGACACACCCACCACTGCATGTCCAATGAAATCAATACACATAGATTTAATACATGTAAAATATTCCTTATCAATATCTGTATATATTTGAGGATACAGATTCATCAAATAATGTTGACATAAAAAAAGATACTTTTAAATGAGACCATTGAAAATTTCTTGAGGAAATAATCCTTAAACATTACAAAGTATCTCATACCACCTTAAAAAAATTAAATATTTATCCATTATAATATAATTATAATAAGGAAACTCTCTATATGATATACCAAATGGAATTACACACACCACACGGATGAAATAAGTGGTGAACAAGGCATATATCTCGAAAAGTTAAAGTTTGAGGAGAAAAATCCATTTTACTTTCGAAAGAATAGTTCTTTTGGTAAATCATTTTTATTTTCCATAAATCTAGTTTTAAACATGTATATAACAGAAAAGAATAGTTAAGTAATTTAGATAGCATTTGAGATATAAATTATGTCCTACTGAAGTGAAATCATGTAAAATTTTATTTTAAAAAGCCTTAGAAATAAAATATTTTAGGGCGGTTTGAGGAATTCATTAAAGAGATTTTAAAGCGCAAAGGCATGTTTTCTATAATAAAACCAGAAATGAACCAAAAAATAATTTTCATGTTAAAATGTGTTATTTTAAATGATAAAAGTGGCTAAAACATATTATTGAGTGAAAATCAAAAGAGGTAAGAATATTAAAAGTTCCTTGAATCAAGCTTGCATTTCAGAAGAATTTTTGAAAGATTATTTTAAAACATGTAACTTACCACAAAATAAAGAAGTATTCTGATTGGTACACATATATAAGATATTAACAAATGATTATGAGGAGTAACTAAGAATAAATAAGAATTTCATTGAGGTGAAAAGAGATAAGAGCAACCCAAATGAAAATGGAGGTTTGGGTTGAAAATACTTACTACATTGTAATCAATTGAACCCTACGAACCCAAATTAATAGTCATAAAATGATAAATTAAATATAATGAACATAAATAGACTCATGGTATGAAACATCAATGGGTGGTATACATACATCATACACATGTAATAGTTGTAAATATGGAATATGTCACAGAGATGGAAGTGGAATGATGAATCCCTTACCAAGAACATCAATATAGCCATGATACGACATAATGCGGACTATCTACATGGTCTTTCCCCAAAATAATTTCTCAATATGATCTTGTAATAGGTATAAAAGTATTCCCAAATGATGAATTATCTTCAAGATCAACATCATCAACATTAATCACATGAGAAGGTTTTGGGTGATATTGCTAAATTTGTGACACATTAAAAATACATTTCATATAACAATACATCTATGGAATAGATGATAAATATTCCATCAACATGATTCTGTCCACAATCCAAAAAGGTCTAGAGATAAAGGGTTATAACTTTCCCTACCTCTTCATCCAATAGTGACCCAATCTCAACAACACATGAAGGAACACACAATCACCCATTGTAAACTGAAGACATCAACAATGTAGATCCGCCTATGACTTATGAATACTCTAATCCATATCCAAACATTTTTCAAATCAGATGAACTTTTTATGTTGTCTCCCAAACTAGACATGGTCCCATAAACATAGACTCTCCTTCATCCATCCAATATAAAGGGGATTGGTTTGGCCTACAATAAATTTCCTCATATGTTTCAATCTGAATAGTGGCTTGATAATTTTTGTTACCAGTGAACTCAATCATTTATAATTTCTTTTCCCAAAACCCATGAATATCATAGAATGATTCTATCAATATTTCCTCTAGAACCATAATAGATCACTATGATCTACCATCTTACATTGTGTGAAAATCCATAATCAGAAACACTTGGGTACCCAACTCCCTGTATAAAACCTTCCAGAAGCCTGAAGTAAAGTGTGGGTCATGGTATGAAACTATAAAGCATAGAACCCCATGCAAATGAACTATCTCCAAAAAATAAATCTCTCATAACTTTTCCATTTTAATGTTTTCTGAGATAGGAAATAAATAGGATACATTTTCCAACAATACCAAAATCACCAAAATCACATCATTTTTTTGAGAGATACACTGATGGTACACCACAATGTCCATGGTAATGTTGTTCCACTTACATTTTTAATGAGAAATTGTTTTAGTAAACCAACAGGTTGATGATGGTCAACCTTAACCTACTGAGAGGTGTAGCATTGGTTCATAAAACCTACAATCCCCCTTTTCATTCCTGGACACCAATATTTTGATTTTATGTCAAGGTACCATTTGGTAAAACTAAGATACACTCCCCAATTCAAGGCAAAAAACTCCCTTACAAGCTTATCACATATATACATAGGCACAAAAACATTTCCCCAGATATATGTGACCTCATCCTCACCTATATTCCAATCAGATGTTTAATCCACAACTTCATGGCTTTCCCCCAAGGACACTCACTATAGAACATCATACTACCTCTCCCTCATCCATCTTGGAAGTGTAGACTCAACTGATAAGGATACAAGATACATCTTCCCCTAGCCCTCATGAACATCAATATGCATCTCAGCCAACATGTTTATCATCTTCCACATAGAATAGGACTCTCAATCTACCTTTTTCTATATATTCTTACTTAATGTGTTAGAAACATTGTTTCTATTACCCATTTTATAGGATAAATCAAAATCAATGTACTTCATATAATCAACCCACCTGCACGTCCATGGATTCAAGACTCACTATAAAAAAGATATACTTTGAGCTTTCGTCGTAGGAATATATAGAAAACTTTTCTCCCTACAAGTAATGTCACCAACACTTTACGGCATAAAACACCATCTCTAACTCAAGATATTGAATAGGGTAATTCCGATCATGTGGAATCAACTAATGTTACCCATATTCCACAACTCAATCTCCCAGTATCGACACATCTATATCTATGAACCTAGATGCATCAGAAAACACAATATACTCCTCTCCCAACTCAGGCAGGACCAAGATCAATGTGATTTTCAAATGATTCTTCAACTCCTAGAAAACAATATCACATAATAATGACCATTAGAACTTGATCCCCCTCTTGGGTAATCCAAAAAGTGGTTCTTAAAAGTTTTAAGAGTCTTGGATAACCCTATGATAAAAACCAATTAAATCTGTAAATATATGGATGTCAAAAAAAATATTAGTCTTCTATAAAGAAAATACTGCTTGCACCTTCTTGCGGTCCAATGAAACACCTTCATCAAAAATGATGTTTCCTAATAAATTTACCATGATGATCCAGAATTGACACTTTGATATCTTGGAATATAGTTGATTCTCTCCTAGATATCTTTTGGTGATGCCAAAATGTTGGTCATATTCATTATGAGTCTTCGAGTACACCAATATGTCATCCAAAACAAACAATACAAACTGATCCGGGTATAGGTTAAATATTTGTATTATCAAGACCATAAACATATCTAGATTGGTCAACAACATGAATAGAATCACAAAGAACTTGAATAGACCATATCTAATTCTGAAATCTTCTTGTGGAATATCAGAAGGTTGATGCCTTAAGTGATGATACCCAAATATCTAGTTAATCTGGTATAAATGACAAGATCTTTTCAACAAGTCAAATATATCATCAATATGTGAGATAAGATATAATTTCTTCACTTTCATATGGTTCAACTTCGAGTAATAAACACAAAAACACAATGTCCCATCAGCCTTCTTGGAAAACAAAATCAGAGAACACCGAGGCATTGTACTTAGATGGATATATCCATCACCCATAAATTCTTCTAGATGAGTCTTAAGATCTTTAACATCTATTATTTCCATACTATAAGGTGGAATAGAAAATAGTTTGGCTCTAGGAATGAGTTCAATTTTAAACTCAACATATCTTCTATGTATATTCCCTGAGAATTACTCAGGAAACATATCCTGAAACCAGTCCACTATAGGTGAAAGGGAACAAGGTTTCACAACACCATCATCCAAAAAAATCCTAGAAACATGGGTAGTGAGATCCCCTATCTTCAAATGAACTAGCCTTGTATTTCTAGCCTAGATATCCCATTCCCCATGATGAACATAATTTTCACCTCATGGGATGTAAAAATCACCCTCTAGTAGTAACAATCTCTTTAGGAATGATATAATACCAACCAGTCCATACACAAAATCGAGTAAAAACCTGACATGTAAATTATGAAATGATACAAAAAGAAATTGGTACTCACCATCCTCTAGATGACACCCATTGTATAACCATATGTCCCTTGACCCTACTCCTAATGGTGTGTCGATCATTGTAACCCCACTCACAATCTCTACTATTGGAATCAAAACAGTCACAAGTTTGGTAGATATATAACAATGTTATTATAATATAACAAAAAAAACAAGAATGAGTATAAGATTTTATAATAGTACATTAAACTATTGATGGTCCAACCTTGCTATCCAAAAGTGAATGTTGAACTGCATGAAATATTCTAATCCCTCTACAATGTGTTCTAGTTTGAGTCCCCTGATCTAAACTACTCTGTTAATATCAGTGGTCATTTATTAACACCCTGCATCCATTTCCACGGTTAAAATGATTATAATAACTCATAATTCCTTATAGATATGGTGTATAAACCCCACTTTTAGTACTCTAATTTTTCCCAACTCTTCTATTATTACCCACCAATCGATGGATTATACAATACCATTATAATTGATACATCCTTCCATATTATTGGTACTCAACCTGTGTTTGCAGACACTTGCTACGAATTTCACCCAACCTAACATACATGTGGTAGTATAACTAGTTACTAATTTGGGTAACTGATCCTTCTCTCTGACTACTTTGTCTTCCATTTCCTTGGTTGACATTCATATAGAGAGATTATATACTCTTAGAAGTTTTACATCATAATAATCAAACATAAACCAATGATATTCCACTATAATCCTCTTTTATGTTTCGCTCGAAAATGGTTTCCTGATTCACCACCACATAAAACATCTTCATCTGAGTGATGTTCTCCTGGGAATTAATATAAAATTTATTTCCATTTCAAAAATGCTTAGTAGTAGTTGCCCCATACCCTACCAGCAATGGGACAAAGCGCTGCAATTTGGTAAAGCAATTAGTATATTCCATCATGGATATAATCCCCTATTTCAACATCATAAACTCATTTCGCCTCTCCTTATTCATTTTATCTAGGTAAAAGCGTTTCAAGAACTTCTCATGAAAGTCTTTCCATACAATTTTCTCCATCAACTCATCCCATGTCTGAATATCCCATCAATGATTCACTGAAACACTAAATAAATAAATATATTATATAAATATACTCAATTTTGGTGTCTCTAGTTGGTGAAGGATTGTCTTGATATAATCCTCTAGAAGTCAACTACCTCAGGTCCACCCTCTCGGATGAAGGTTAGAGGGTGATGTAACTGCAACTCCCATGTCAGTTCAGATATATTTCATACAACCCTACATGGGTATCTATCCATGGAATTCATAATGTGATCAATTTTATCATGGAAAATATCTCCATATCCGTCACTTGTAACTATCAAATCCTCTAATTATACTTTTGGAGGCACTTCTCCAGCCATATCCTCATGTCTTAATATCAAAAACTACTATTATGGAGGAATGAATCTAAAATTAAAAACATAGGTCTTAGGACACCTAACAGATTATTAACACATTTAAAAATATGTATTCACAAAATTCTATAACATGTCATAGCTCGTACTCTACCACATAGTCAAAACTGAATTACTACTACTACACTCACCTGGGTCATGGATAACATTGGGAAAACACTTCCATAATTTATGATTTTTAATTGACACCAATTTTATTCATTTCAAATTATTACAATCACTAAATATTATCATTTACTTATTAGGAACCATTTCATTTTAAATTACTCAAAAAATAAAAGAATTTTATTTTCAATAACTAACCCAAAACCTATATTTCATGCATTCCTAAAATGATTCATTTCACATAAAATAATCAGTGCTAAGAATGGTCCATGTATACTCAACTCTGGTGTCATACCAGGACATGTGGAAAATATCATATGATAATAACATCACACAACAAGTGTGTCACACAAGGTGTAATAATATTCAATTTTAATAGAAAATATTAAAAATAATTTTCACACACAGGGTACATGGGTTTTCCCCTACACATAGATTAGCTACTCCCATGCATAAGCTCATGACCAAGGCCTGACACATCATAGCCTCATTTCTTCTATTCCCAAATAAAGGGTAACTAAAAAGAAGAGAAAACTCATTGGACACAACAATGTGATGTCCCAACCCACATGTCACATGTTGCTTCATAGAGTAGGTTCATTAAATAACCTCAAGCATGCCTGAGGTTATGTGACCAATCAACTTGCGGAACCGCCATGTGGAACCCAGTTGAGGACGTCTCCACTTGAGTTACACATGTTTATATTTATGTTCTTAATTTAAATGTTGATTCTATGATGATTTATCCTTATTGATGGGTTTCTTTCACTGTTTGTGAGCATATTATGTCTTAAAAAACCCATTAGTAGTATCAAATCCACTTCCATTTTGGAATCAAAATTTTCTCATAATTTTTTATAAATAAAATTGATATCTTATGATATTATCTGTTATATAATATATTATTATATGGCATAGTTAAATTTTAGTCGTTGGATTTCAATGATAAAATTTAAGATATGGGATATAATAGGATGTGATTTAGTGTTTTACTAAGTTGTAAATTATTATGTGGTGATTTATTGTGTTTAATTAATCAAATCCCATGGGTTTTCAATATATCACTAGTTATTATAGTGTTATCATAGGCTATGATCATCCATGATGAGATTGAAAAAAAGAGGGTTATGTCTTAGTAGCAATATATACGATATCTCTGATTACAAAATAATGAATCATTTAATACAATATAACATATCGTAAGGCATAAAATAACATTAGTGTTAGAGATTTTTAAATGTTGTGATTGAATCATGAAATGTTATAGATAATATTTATTATAAAATATGGTATAATAAAAGATATTAATTTTTTTATTTTATATAAAATGGTCATTTTTTATAATTTTTTTATAAATTATAACTATTAATAATTATTAATGTAATTTTTATGCCTAAATAAAATATGAAATTTTCTTATTAATACCCTTGGATTAATAAAAAATTAAAATTAAAATTTATTTATTTTATTACAATTTAAATACTCATGTATATATACTATTTATATCTTATAAATATTATGTATTATAAAATTTATATGATTAATTGATTACTATTAAATGATCATTGTGGGTAATACATAATAGGTATGGTAACATATGATTCAACTTACTAATACATTGGCATCAATTGTTTATGAAATTCGAATCTTGAATATAGAGGTTAATTATAGTTTCTGTATGTTATGTATTAGAGTTATGATGGAATTATGGTCTCTCATAAGTAATTAAGGATTGGTAGTGGGACTTAATGTTGAACTACTCACTAGAATATGAGATTGTGTACAATATAGAGAAGTATGGGTTCTATACATTTCAATCTATGCTTACCCTTGAGGTGATTTGTTGATTTTATATAATTATAAACTTTTACATAGAGATGTTAAATGTTCCTTATGAATGGGATTTATTTACGTATGTTTAAATATATTTGGCATCTATTTTGGGGTTACAATCCCAAAATGTGAGTAATGTAAATAATTAGTCGTTAATATGGTGTAAATATTATAATTTGGTGGAAGGATCTAGGATTAAAAATACCTAATTTATAAAATAGTGTGTAAATATAGAAAAAAACATGTGATGATAATGCTTTTTTGAGATGAAATGGCATTAAAGTTTATATGAATATGATTTTTATTAAATTGGGTGACTAATAAAACCCCTAAAATACTAATTTTGATATTACTTACAAATCAAACACATGAAAAGACCTCAATCATGAAAACTAGTAGGTTTTTTAAAAGTAAGATTTTTAAGGATTATCTTGTTTAATGTATGGTGGAAATTTATAACACTAAGAGTTTGGTAACCAAATAAAGCTTTTATATTTTGGTTACACATAGATAATAAACCCTATGAGATTCAATATAAAAGGAATATAAGTGATTTTATCCATATAATGGCTTTCAATAATTTGATATTCACTAAATTATACAATAATTATATGTGATATGATTGCCCAGATGACCTATCTAAATAACCAAATGGGGAATAAAATGCCAAATAAGACACATTACTTAGTATAATATAAAACTTGGACCACTAAAGGTAATGACGTATAGGTTCATCATTTTAGTCTAAGTATATCCATTAAAAATATTTGAAAAAAAGATATAAAACAAGATACTTACCCAAAGATATATCTTTATTCTATATTATTGAATGCATAATGATTATCATTTGTAGATATTTTCTTGACATAACCTATTAAAAATTTCGAAATCTTTGTCTATGGTTGATATTTTTTTTGAAGAGAATAATTATGACATTTGGTATGTGAATGTTATAGAATTAAATTTCCATAATTCAAAAACTATGGTATTGAATGCTCGGTGTGCATCAAAAAAATTATGATGAACATAGACGTGAAATATTATATAAATAGTAAAAGGTTATGTAGATATACAAGTTGGAAATAAAGTAAGATTTTCTATATTTAAATTGGAAGATTATTATCTAATTATACGAAGTGGATTAGTTTTTATAATTAAAAATTGTATACAATGTGTTAGCCATTAAAGTAAATTTTATATTTGTATCTTGTTTAGATAAGAATTATTTTTTGTTTATCATTTAGAAAAAAAAATTCTATATTAATGAGTGAAATGTTTTATATAATTAGTAATATGTGGAATGGTTTATATATTCTAGACATATAAAATCTTTTTAATGATATTCAATAAAATAAGTACAAGTTTGATTATAATACAACTTAATTTTAAAATTTTCACCATGTGAATATAAATGATAAATAAATACATAGACCCCATAAATATGATCTATTGTAATCACATAATTATGAATCATTTGAAAATTTTGAATTTTTTATTATCTAAAATAACCAAAAAAACATTTTAAGGGGAAATGTGAGAGGTTTAATAAATCATGTCTAGGTGGATAATGAAATTCATAAGAAATTTGACCTTTCTTTAGTGGACAATACATTTTATGATTTGGTAATTGGAGTGATATTATAAGAGTATATACATTAAAATGAAATGTTTTGTGATGTTTTTTGAGCATCAGTGGGTGCACATAGTGTTTAGATGAAATTCAGAGAAGGGTTAAAGTGGTTAGGATTCTAAAAACACTAGAAAAAACGAATTTATAGTGTGATTGGGGAATCACACAGTGAAAGGGTTTTATTGGTCTTGATGAACACCTGAAAAAGTGTTGCCAAATTAGGGCCCCATGTTTTGGATCAGCTGAAATTTCTATATGATATTAAAATTTTCAATTGGTGGATGAGAAAAATATTAAAATAAGATTCATAATAGAGTTACAAGTGTTGGGAAACCTAAAAGATTCATTTTATATAGGGTTTAAGTCACAATAGGTGTATCAGTTGTTTGGATGATTTTATAGAACATCATCATCTAAGGACTAACTTTTAGGGAGAAGTAGATAGGGGTAAATGGTTTGTTTAAACTATGTTTCCCCCAAAGAGAAGAAGTGTAGTCTAGTCTAGGATAGTTGAGGGTATCATACAGTTTGTTCTAACCATGAGAGAGGATTTTCATGGTCTTGAAAGTGGTATTCAAGAGATTAGTGAGGTGTAACTTGTGTTGTGAGTGGTTTTGTCAAATCATGCACATAGCCCACACGATTAGTGCCTCTTAGTTAGTCATCATGCACAAATGGTGCACATTTTTTCCAAACTTTGCAGCCAAAACATGTTCCTCATTCAAAAAAATTTAGTTTACCCTTTTCCCATATTTTCTTTAAACCTTTCTACTCCCTTTTAATCTCCTCCATGTGCACAGTAGCCATCTGCTCGAGCTCCTCCTTAGCTCTCCACCAAGTCATGTAGAGATATCCATAATTTTGCATCATAATTAAGATATATAAGTCTCATTGGATCCATATCAATAATTTATTGATTAATATTTCTTATTACTTAATTTTCCCTCAACATTTGAAATTCATATCTCTTATGAGCACTTTTTCCATATTTTAAATTCATTTGCTAATTTCATCAATCATTCTTTAACCAACTAAAATCAAAAAATGATATTGGATGACTAAAGAGTCATATTTTTATGGTAGGTGTCCTCTATATTTTCACATTATATCTCATTACTTTATATGATACTTCAAATTTTTTATGCATCAGACTTTGTATTCATCACCTTGTAAATATAAAATTTTACCTAGGAATTCTTATGAATAAATATATATTGCCTTTATGCTTTTAAATTTCCCTATTTGAAGATGTATAGCTTGTCTCAAATCACCCCTTTGGGTGTGTCTCTTATATTCATTAACCCTTCTATTATATCTTGAACTGAAACTAGAAATGAGGTGATTTGTTTTACCTCTTATAGAATGAAATGTTAAATGTATTAAAATGAAGGAAATGTGGTGACTGTGTTTTCTCCCATAGCTTAAGAGAATAATTTATATTATTCTATAACCATTAATGCTAGAAAAATAGAAATTTAAATAGAATGAAATGTAAATTTAAAGGATGTACACTTGGCTTATTTCAATTAATAAAATTAATACTTGACCAGCCTCACCTGATAAATTGATAGGGTTGTGGACCTTTCCATGGCCCTCTTAATTATATATATATATGATAATATCCTATTAATTATATATACTTCAACAATAATGGGACATATATCTGAAACTTTTCTCATTCTACAAAGAATTTTAATACAACATGTTTTTTATACATGGAATATGATTTAATATTAAATGTGTGTGCCTACTTATTAGTAACAGGAATGAAATCCATTATTATTCATGGTCATGAAATACCTTATTGTGATACTCAGGAATAGATTCTACTCTTATTTATGGGTATATAATACCTTATTATTTATGTTCATGGTTTCCCTTATTATTTATGGGAATGGAATCCCTGAATATTTAAGTGCATGGAATCCCTTATTATTTACAGGCACAGTTTAACTTATTATTTATAGCCATGGTATCCCTTATTATTCATGGAGTTAATGTCCCTTAATATGATACTCAGGCATGGAGTCCCCTATTTAATATAAACACTCAGTCATGGAATCCCTCTCTACTAATTAAACTCGATCATGACATCCCTTGAACCCTTATGATACTATTGTAACTAGGATTCAATGTATGAGTTATGCCTCAGGTCCTAACTATTTCTATGTATCTATATATATATATATCTATATTTTATAACATATATAGTACACACACACACACATATATATATATATATAATCATGTTTAACTATATACATGTTCACACATTTTCAAAGGTATCACAGCTTCTGTTGAAGCATGTAATGTTGGTCATATGAACTTTTGGGAACCTATGTTTGACTAGATTACATGTATTTATTTCCTACCATATTATTATCCCTAAATATTTTTTTATATCCATAGATATCATGCAATTAGACATCGTTGGTGGTTTTATGAGGTGTATATCTCAACCCATGTTCAGGTCACTGATCAGTACCTGATAAGATCTCCTTGTTATAGGATGAAGATTACAGATTAAAATTGAGTTGTTTAATTTTTAAATGCATTCCTAGGAGTATAGGACTAAGAAAGATCATTGTATGCTCATGGATACTATATTTGGGGATTTTTATTTTTTTTTTGTATAATATTATTTTGTATTCCTACTATATATTTATTGTTTTCAAAATTTAGCTTCACATGGACATGCATAGTTGATTTATTTGGCATTATCCAATTATCAATATTTTATTTTATACATTATCATTATATTTCATTATTTCATTTAATTTATACGGCTTCTGTTATTGATTTATTTAATATTTTGATATTATGATTCTATAATTATTAGGGTGTATTATCTCCACAATACCATCATTTTACCCTTGCTACTAGTCAGCATCCACTTGTATATAGGGAGGCATGCTTGAGGCCATGTGACCTGCCACCTCTAGGAATTGTTTCTGCGGAATCCTGGGTCTGGATGTTACAATGTGGTATCAGATCTATTTTACATTTTTTCTTACTATTATTTCTTCTAAATTGGATACTAAGAATTTTTTTCTCATGGTATATAGTTCTGTTTGGGGATGATCAACCCACGCATGTGTAAAGGTCCAAGTGACTAGGGATTAGACCTTTATTCATGTTATCTATTATTACAGTTGAATATTATTTCCCCTTGAGTGATTGTTTTACCTTCCATATCTTAATAATTTAATATATTTATAGTATTTTACACATGGATTAGCATGTTAAGGAATCATTTTTACATGCATCATTATTGGCTCCTAGAGATTCTCATGTCATGCATACTCCATTCCATGAAGGTTTCATTGCATGACAACCAGATACATGTTGGATATTCGTTATGTGATTTATATCATGCTACATTATTATTTAGTATGTCTAATGTTGTACCATTTTTAGGTAATTTATCATCATGCTTATCTATATATCATGATGGGTGATTTATCTACATGCTATCCTATAAAACATGCTTGAGTGATTATGTGTAATACTTATTATCATTCCATGTTTCTATGTTTTCTTGTTATTTTGAGGAATTATTATTTATTACAATGTGATATAATGGATCATTGTACATACAACATGTGGTTGGTGATTAAAGTGTTTGCATTGACCAAAATAGTATTTCCCAATATAGATTGGTGGTTGCACCATAACTAACCAATTAAGACAGGTTTAAACCAAGGACCATCGATTCCATGATCTGAAATATTTTTGGTCGTTATTAAAATGGGTTATAATAACAATTTACAAAGTGTGTGGACCTTTATAAATTTGGAAGGTTCACCCATATAATCAGTCCATTACAAATGGACATGTTATATTCCAAAATCATAGATAAAAACATGGTTTAAGATATATGCATGCCAATTGTATCTAATAATGTAAAGTACCTCTAAAAATTGTGATTGGTGAAGCATCTAATCGAACGATGATATGTCCAAAGTTTAAATCCTTATAGATAAATTTTTTCCGTGATAAATGCTTGTACCTTTAGAATTTGTGCATGATGACACGAATGTCCAAATCCTTATATTCTCTACGTTGTCATAGTAGGATAGTTCAATCATCTTATTAATTTATAATAAACCCATTAGGGGTGTGTTTTATATTTAAAAAATCAACTTCTATTGGGTTTCTTTTGAATGGACCCATGTTGGAAAAATGGAACCTTTGTTTGTCAACTCGTTCCTTATATGCTTGGTAATTAACCCCATGGGTTTATGCTTATTCTAAGTGGAATGGTAATCTCAAGTGTCAACAACCACTATATGTGTTACGTATAAATGTATGGTGGATATTTACTAAACCGGTCCCCTTTAATATATAAATACTTGTTATCTATTGTTTATTTTTACTTATGTGGTGTGTTAGTTAATTAAAATGACAATTATAACATAAAAGGTGTTTTCTTCTATAGCATGGAATTTCCATTTTTTTAACCAAATGTGGATATGAGAATCCTAATGTTTAAATGATATATATAAAAATAATTTATGATGTAAACTTTTAAAATTATGAAAGGGTGATAGGTAAATAAATAATTTTCAAATGGGAGTTTGATACAACCTTTTTGTGTTCCCTTTTGGAGTTAACTTATAATGTACCATGTATAGTTTCCATTCATAAATATTACTTGATATTTATAAAATTAATACTCTTAAATGATAATAAATAAAATTAAATCAATTAAAATGGATAGAATGGGATGCGAATGTGCTGTTCTTAGTTTTGAACCTCATGTAAGGTTTATATAAATATTGCCTTGTGAAATCACTTGAATGGGAGTGGGAGTGTTTTTATATATCCTAGTTAGTTTACTTTATGCTATTAAATGAATTTAATAGATAGTAGGTAGAGCATAGTGACCTTATTGGAATGATTAATATAGAGGTATCATACTTAACTATAATATGGGGGGATATCCCAGTTGAGGTAGCACCCTCTGAGATAAATTAGAACATGTAAGTTTTGCCTTCTGTTTTCAGATGTGAGGTGTCATTCGAGTATTTTTTTGCCTATATATTACTTTTAGTGATCATATGAAACCATCTGGATTTAATGGTGGTAATTTTGTAAGTAGATCTTTGTTAAGGTTGTGATCTTCATGCAATGCTCTAGTTTAGTTGGTTAGGGATGCCTAGGGCATGGTCATCTTCTTAGTAGGTCATGTGACCATTATTCTAAAATGATAGAAAACATTAGAGGTCTTCAACTGGATTAAAATTACTTTGGTATGATAAAACTTCAAGATAAATCTTTTACATGGGCCAACAGATATGAAAAATTATAGGGTTAGTGGGTCTATGAATAATATATAATGGTGTGATGTTGTGTACATAAAAATCACTGGGTAGTGTGAATCAATACACATGATACCTATAAATTTATTCCAATGGTAGAGTAAATAGGATGTGTTCAATGTGAATCATTAAATACTTGGATATTTATGCAATGTTCTTGGTCATATTTGGAGTATAGTGATCAGATCGTTAGAGATTGGATTGTCCTGGTGTTCGGGATAACATTTTTAAAAATATCATGTGAGATAACACTAATAATATAAGTTATTTAGACCTATATGAATAATTATAGTGACCTTCATGAGCATTTAACAAGAGATAATCTTGCTTACATTAAGAGAAACGTTTATCTAGCATGGGTTTAAGTGGATGGATTTATCTCTTTTCAATTGGTTCTTAGTAGAATCAAGTTGGTCACATCTTGAACCCATGTTCGGTGGTGGATGGAGTGTGAACCATGGTAATTCCTCCATTAATGGTGAATAATGACTAGAACACTCCAAATGTGGGTATTGTTACATGAAATGTGTTTAGTATTTCCTTACATGTACTGGGAGAGAAACTGTAAAAGACCATTTTGGGAGTGTTCACATTTTATTTTAAAATCCCTTAGTATACGAGTATTGGTTATCTAATAATTGAGATGATATTCAAGATAAAACTTGGTTGTGGGCTTGGATGGAGTCTTGGTGTCAGATTCAGGGTGAAAGTACATGAGAAACATAGAAGATGTGACACTTTTAGGAAAATTCTGTTCTTGCAATGAAAAGTGAGGATAAAATTCCTGGTTGTGTATGAAACATTATATGACACAATGATTCAAGGTTGGAATATGGTGGGGGTTGAAAAAAAGAATTCTATAGAAGTGGCACATAGTAGATGAATAATAATGATTCACAGGAAAGTGTAGTTGAGATTTTAAAAACATGTTTCCCAGTGGTGGTTCAGATGTCCTGTTTATCGGTATTTTGATATTATTGGTTGGAAACCATGATGTGTACTTCATCTTAGATATGAAGTTACATTCCCATTCCTTACTGACAATCATTGAAATTATATTAGAGTACCCTTGGATCAGTGAAAATTATGTTCCCTATCCACGCATCACCTAGGTTACACTGGGAGTGGTTTAATTATATGTTGAGATAAAGAAAGGAATTAAACATAGAGTTAGCTCAATGAATATACTCTTTTGAAGAAGTACTCTTATGGAATTGATAAATATTAGAGGTGTGGTCTATCCTGAGTGATACTATGTTTCCAATTTAGGATTTCCATGGATGAACTCATGGACACCAACTGAATCTATGACATTTCTACCCGGAGAAATACTCCTATCGGGCTCAGTCATTGTTCATGATACATATAGTTTTTGGGTATGTACCGAAATATTACATGTAAACAATAAAGTATGGACTACCTTGGATGATATCCATGGACCCTAGTATTTGGTTCAAATGTTACCTTGGACTATTAACTTAGATCAAATGAAATGTTTTCAGTACAACAATCAAATGGGTTTGGATTGAGTATGAACCTACATTCATGTTATCACACGAATACAAAAATGAATGGTTATGTTGGATCTGTCACAAGA
This sequence comes from Viscum album, assembly GCA_963277665.1. NCBI lineage: Eukaryota > Viridiplantae > Streptophyta > Magnoliopsida > Santalales > Viscaceae > Viscum > Viscum album. The sequence goes on along the minus strand of OY728159.1, from coordinate 1,746,007,440 downwards.
AAATAGTTATGGGATTTAGTGAGCATGATCTAGATAAACCTCAAAATGTCTTGCGATGAAGGAATCATACTTAGGTTTTATATGTATTGGATGTTAAAGTTGTGTGTTTTCATGGATAGTCATCTGGCAGTGGGATGACCTACTATCCTCTATTTTTTCGTTGAATGATTTCAATGAGAAAACGCATCAATAATTTCATCACTGACATCCTCAGCATGGATGACAATTAATAGTGATCCAAGCCTAGTGCTTCATAAGGCCTCAAGGGCATCTCCCCAAATACCAATGGTTGTCTACTAGTACTGAGGGCCAAGGTGTGTTTGGGGAGAGACTATGCCATCATCGCCATAATGTAGAATATGGGAAAACAATAAGATACAAGTAATGGAATCATTAGTCATTGAGATACCCGAAGTAAATAGTGGGAGACTAATAATATAAAAAATCCAAAAGTCATATCATATAAAAAATGATTTTACATGTTTTGTGTCTCTATAAAATATCTAGAACTAGTACACCACAGTCATATAAAATACAAATAAAAAAATTATAAAAAGAATCCATCATTTTCTAATAGCATCACAAGACTCATCTTGGTCCCATGTTCTCCTTATCCTAAGTATAAAATCAAGTACCTATGGTAGGGAACTTTCCCTTATCAACAATGTCAATCATATAGTCAGTTTGTGTCCTAAAATTTGTCTCACATAGGGTGTGAGGCTAAATCCTAGATGGAAACCACCCAAGGTCTATGCCAATCCATCAGTAATTATATATAATAGGCAGTGTACAATAATTAAAACAATAAATATAGTTATTAATTAGAATTAAAAAATCTTATATCTCTAGGTTCTCATGTTATCAACATTTTATTTTATCATTATCGTTTAAATAAAGGGATATCATTTAAATTACATGTATCGAGATCTGGTGCAAGCCTAGCATCCTTTGTATAGTCACCATCACACCATATAGAAAATAAGGCCATATAAAAGGCATATGTTAAGACAAAATCCATGATTTTGGTTTGTCTTGGCAGATGGGTCATACAATTTAATTCATTATTTATTCGTTTTATAACATAAGTCAATCATTAACATTACTATGATGGAATTAAATTATCAATACAAGTATAATATAAACCTAGACCCTAAAATTATATCCATGGAAAACCTCTCGGGAACCTGCATCACTCTAGGTGTGGTAAAATGTCAATTCCAATCAATTCTGTCCGCAGTGGTCCAAAATGGGAGCTCGAGTAAGACCCATGGCATAAAAAATCAAATTACCTTTGAGTCTATATTTGTAATTCTTATATTAATTCATGTATCAGTTGGAATATAATTCATTATTGGATGATTCTATCTATGGAATCCTTCATTTGGATCCATGTATCACACATGGCATAATCAAGGTTTAAGATAATTGTGTTTGTCCATGCTATTCTAATAAGAATATGTTTATCACCCAAGGTATTAATATCAACAACTAAATGAGTTTTTCCATTAAATTATGATATTAGACCATGTATCACCCATTGATAATATTATTTTAACCAATTAAATACCATTTAATCAATTCAATTACATTTAACAAATTCATTTATAATTACAAGGTCAAAACCAATATAATTTAATTCAATCTCACCAGGAAAGGTGACTCAAGCCATTATCGGGCTTGGAAGGCTTGGATTCCAAATAATCACCTGGTAAAATTATTATAACAATCTTATATATCTAATATAAGAAATTACATGGAATGGAATTTATCTATATCCCATGGGAATAGACATATAAAGTGAAATCCAAGCTTAAACAAGAAATTTCATAGCATTGAAAAGTTAGAAGGCAAGCCACTCAGTTACTCACTTGGTAATTTTAACATAAAAATAATCAAATTCATAATCAGACTATTAGAAGGAATAGAAATCCTTTAACTCACATGTTCACATTTATTAAGATATAAAAAATGCTAACTCAAGAATTTACAAATCAATGTCCAAGGTCCATAGTCTACTATCCCTTCCCTTAACTAATTTATTTAGACTTGATATTTCAATTCAATTAACCTATCAATTCATCAATTAAAAACTCTATTACGATTATCAATTCAATTATAACATCACATGAACAAGTAAGAAGTTTCACCCAAAGGGAATTCCAAAATCATATGCCATCAATTTCAATTTTAAATAACAGCACACCAAAAGTTGTGAGTCTGCTATAAAGGCCCTTAACATATAAAAAAACCATTAACAATACTATTTAATTAAAGAGGTTACACCGATCAAACCTAGGATTAAATTTCAATTAAGGTGATGCCCTTAAAATCGATGTGTGACACCATAGCATATATAAATAACTTGATTTTAAGTGAAATACAAGATAACACCTACCTTAGGTTTGTAATTGATAGCTCGTCCAGTGCTAGGTCTAGATTTTCTCTGATTAGGAGAAAATATAAGACAGAATGAAGGACCTAATAATAAGAAAAATCATCTCAAACCTAAATAGCACAATTGATAACAAGAATAGTGGAGAATGGATAAAAATGAATCAATGTATTACTATTATGAATCCAATAAGAAAAATTGTGCTCGAATCACAAATCTGATAATGAAACTACCTTGATTCCAAGATTAGGCTCAAAGGTGATCATATCAAAATCTTCATTGCTTTGTTAGTGATAATGACCTAATTTTAGTTTTATAAATGAATTTTAATTTAATTAAAATTATTAAATTTCACAAAATTAATGGGATCACAAAATTTATATTTTAGTACCCCTGGTTTGAAGTACGTAGCTTTTTTATGATTTTTATGGGTCTTAATGTGAATGGGATGAGTTGGGAAGAGGTTGGGAGAGTTTGGAATGGCTTTGGATAAGTATGGAGGATTTTTAAAGGGAGCATGGTCTGAGCACGGTTAGGGGAAACCATGAAGGTTCTCCAGGAAACTGTGTAAGGCGAGAGAGTAGGCTTTGCATGACCTGCACATGGTTTTCCAAACCGTGCAAGGAAACCAAGTGGATCCCTCCTCTCGTGGCAGTATCATGCACATGGTTAGCGCACAGTTTTTCAAACTATTTAGGATTACTATGCGACCACTTAATGTGAAGGGGTTTTAAATCTAGGCTCCCTCAAGCTTGACCTAAAATTCTCCAAACATCCTCCCACTCAAGCCTCACTCAGGATTTTGTGTTCTCATGGGTTGAAGGTTATCTCCCATTACTTTTGGAAGAAAATCGAAGGGTTTTCATGGTGGTTTGAAGGTGGTTTCTCTTGGGTAAGTCTCTCCTCTTGGGTTTTCTGTTTTTTTTTTCTCTAGATCTACATCTCCCTCTCTCTTGGTTTTCTAGATCTACACCCGTTGTGTGTAGATCTAGGGGTGTGGTTTCCTTGGATGTTAATTTTAGGTATTTTGGATGTTAGGGAAGGATATCTAGAGAGGTTTTGGTGGTGTGTTTTCCAGTTTTGAATAGTGGTTTCTTGTAGGTCGATTTTGCCGGAACCCTAAAGGTATGTGGATTCTCTCTCTACTCCTCTATTAGAATTGATTTGATTAGTTTAAAATTGGGTTATTTGAATAGAATTTATTATGAAATGCATATAACAAATATTCTTAAGTGATGATTTATGGTTTTAGTGAAATTGTTAAACCTTGGTAAATTGTTGTGGAAGTGATTTGGATACTTGAATTTAAAATGTTGATTTTAAATCATGGATTTTCTGAAATTTTAAATGGTTTGATGAAAAATTGGTTTTCAATAAAAATAGAGTTTTATTGAAATGACTTAGAATTTAAATGGTTTGGAATTGAAATAGTTTTGATGGAAATGGTTTTCAATAAAAATATAGTTTTATTGAAATGGTATGGAGTTGAAATGATTTTTCATTAAAATGGTTTTGATGGAAATGGTTTTCAATAAAAAGGTGTTTTTATTGAAAGGGTGTTTTGTCATGATTGATGGGCATATGGGGTGTGTGTTCATATTGTATGTACAAGGCTTGGTTGAAATATAACCTTGTGCTCGGTGCTAAAGGTGTAATGGCACATGGTAACTCTATGTACGAGGCTTGGTTGAAATTTGATCTTGTGCTCGGTTCCAAATGTTTAATGGATCACGGTAACTATAAGTATGAGTCTTGGTTGAAATATTACCTTGTTCTCGGTGCCAAAGGTTTAATGGCACATGGGAAACAATTACCTTGTGACGGCTTGGTAGATCGATGAGAAACCACTCATGAGTATGTAATTGTCATAACGAAGCACGCATGGTAGGTTGCACGGGTTGGGAAATGATTGGGTATTCCAACAATGGGTTTTTTGTAAAATGGTTATAATGCTTGTTTAGTTATTTTTCTGAAAAAATAACATGCTGGAAAATTGGATTCTTTTTCATTTGAATGATTTTGGTTACAAGTGGTATCAGTTTGTTCGGTCCTTCGGATTTTATTCTTGTATTTGGAGTTGACATTTATTGTGGTATATTCCTTGAATCGGGATGGTAGTAAGGTGTGGGAATGTCAGAACATGGAATGTAAAGCATAAAAGGATGTAGCTAACCCTTTTATGCTGAACTTCATGTTACAAGAGAGTTGGGTACATAAGTGGTTGTAGACACTTATAGGCATTGGATATCTCATTGTCATGGGTCTAGCCAATGAGATGAGCATGACATGCATAGTAGAAATGAAATCCATCTAGGATACATATTTCATTGGGGTATAATGATTTATGCGGTGATATGAATGTGTGGACTTTGAAAATTATGAATTGGGTTTCAAAATGAAAGGATTTGAAACATGGAAACTAGTGGTATTATGAAAATAGTTTGATTTTAAAAAAATGTTGAAAAATGGAAATTGTGAAAAAGGTGGAAACCCTCATTGTGATAGTATTGTGTAATGTGAATTGAAATGGGAATTCTTGATGTATACGGAAGTGAGACTCATGGTTGTTTGTTTTCTGGTTATAGAAATGGCACCGGGTAGGCGTCGTAGAGACCAATCGGAAGTGGATGATGAGAACATGGTTGCACCTGAGCCCCAGGTGAACCAACAGTTAGTACAGAGCATAGTGCAAGCTTTCAAAGTTGTGGGAAGTGTGAATAGAGAGGAAGAGCCAAATCATGTTGATTATGTGGCTCAGTTTCAAAGGTAGGATCCACCCGTCATTAGGGTTGATTCGGACCTGAAAAGGGAAGAGGAGTGGCTGTCTAGAATGAATAGAATTTTTGAATTCTTGGGGATTCCAGTAGATCTTAAAGTAAAGCTATCGATTTATAAGATAGATGATCTTGCTCTTCAGTGGTGGGAGTTGGTAGTCCAAGCGGGGATAGACCAGCGTATGATGTGGGAAGGCTTTGAGGGATTGTTTAATATATAATTCTACCCACATACGTTCAGAATTCAGCGCACAACTGATTTCTTCAGTCTAAAGCAAGAGCATATTTCTGTGAAGGAGTTTGCAGCTAAGTTTACAAGCTTAGTGCAGTTTTCACCCGAGGTGGTGGATAGAATGTTTTTTGAGGCAAGGATCTTCGAAGTAGGGTTATGGAAAGTGATCTGCTAAAAATAATAATCTTGTGTATTGGTGATTACACAGAGATGGTGAATCGAGCCATGGTGGCTGAGTGGGATCTGTTGGGAGCTCCGGGTGGAGGAAGCATGGTGGTACCCATGGGGAATAGTGGGAACTCTAACGCTGGGTTCAAGCGAAGGAGGGACAGTTATTCCTACGGAAGGAGTAAGGCACATAATCTGATGATAGGATTGGTAGATCTTCCTCTGAATCCCTAGAGAAATCAGGATGTTTTCTATGTGGCACTACGGAACACATCAAGCGGGACTGTATGACACAACCTCGAGCACGTCACAATTATAAGCATATGGGGAATATGCAATGTTATTGTCGAAATTATCTTCGGACGGGTGTGTGTGACACTCCTCAGGGATCGAAGACGTCATATGCATTGATGAGACATGGATAGCAGCATACCCCTCGTCAATAGAGCCATGTCAGATATGGTGATTCTCGGAACACCACAACTCTTCATCTGGGAAATAAAGAGCAGAGTATGGAAGCCAAGGCATTGTTCATAGCCTAGTAGGTTGTGATGGATGATAAGTCAGGACCATCCACGATGCGAGGTACTTTTCTATTAAATTCTACATTGATGCAAGTGTTGTTTGATACGGGTTCCTCACACACTTTTTCTTCTTCACGTGTGGTTGAGTTGCTGGATTTAAGGGTAGAAATGATGCCTTCGGTTTTGAAACTTCAAACTCTTTTGGGTCAAAGAGAGTGTCGATCCTTCTTGTGTGGAGCATGTTGTATTGTTGTGGGAAATGTTGAGCTAATGTGGAATTTCTCACTGCTTGAGATTGATGCGTATAATGTTATCCTTGTAATGGATTGGATGGTGGCGTTTAAGGCCCACATCGACTATTATGCATGGACAGTGGCTTTTACGACACATGATGGCATTAGAAAAATCTTTAGAGGAGAGTGGCATGAATGGCAGGGTGCAACAGGTTTGTTGGCACCATCAGTGGGAATGTCATCATATCAATTGGCGGTGTTATCATTAGAATTGGTAGACGGTGTTGAGTAGATTGTTTTCTCGGCAATGGTGGATCAGTTCAAGGATGTTTTTCCCAAAGAATTCTCTAGGGTACCTCCCATGAGATAAGTGAAGTTTACAATTGATCTCTTTCCATAGACCAATCGAATCTCACTTTCGTCTTACCAGATGGTACCTACTGAATTTCAGGAATTGAATGTCCAGTTCGAGGAGTTAGAATAAAAAGGGTTTATCAGGCCTAGCATTTCTATGTGGGCAGTGCCGGTGTTGTTTGTGAAAAAGGAAGATGGAACTTTGAGACTATGTGTATATTATCGTCGACTTAACCAAGTAATGACAAAGAATAGATATCCACTTCTATGAATTGATTATTTGTTTGACCAGTTGAGGGGATCCCAGTGGTTCTCCAAGATTGACCTGAGGTCAGGATATCATCAATTGCACGTGAGTAAGGACGATATTGCTAAATAGATTTCAGAATAAGATATGTTCATTATGAATATGTGGTTATTCCCTTTGGTATAATGAATGTTCTAGCAGTATTCATGGCATTGATGAATATATTTTAGAGATATCTGGATTCATTTTTGGTGTTGTTTGTAGATGATATTATGGTGTATTCAAAGACAAGGGTGGAGCATGAGCAGCACTTAGAAACAGTTCTAGGGATCTTCATGGATCATCGATTGTATGCCAAATTGGTCAATGTGTGACATTTTGATACAGGATGTCCATTTTCCTGGCCATGTGATTTCTAAATGTGGTGTTTCAATGGATCAAGAAAATATAGAGGTCTTTATCTTATGGTAGCCACTAAAGAATGTGTTTGAGGTGTGGAGTTTCCTCGGTCTAGCTGAATATTATCGTTGTTTTGTTCATGATTTTTCATGTTTGGCTTCAACAATGATAGCTTTGACAAGAAAGAATGTTCCATTCCTGTGGAATGAATAGTTTCAGTACTGTTTTGAAGATCTAAAGGGTCACCTTAATTCATCACCAATCTTGGTTTTTCCTGAACCAAGAAGAGGGTACGTGGTGTATTGTGATGCATCAGGATTAGGGTTGGGGTGTGTTCTCATGAAAGGGAATCATGTGGTTGTGTATGGCTCATGACAGTTGAGGGTGTATGAGAAGAACTACCCATCTCCGGATTTGGAATTGGTAGTAGTGGTCTATGCTTTGAAAGTGAGGCATCATTATCTCTTCTATGAGAAATTTAGGGTATATACAGATCATAAGATCTTGAAGCACGTTTTCTCGCAAAGGGATTTTAACTTGAAGAAAGGAGATGGATGGAATATCTCCAAATGTTGTATTTTGACTTTATGTGCACACCGTGTAAGGGAAATTCGATGACAGATGCATTAAGTAAAAAATTATATGCTCAGGTGGTGAAACAGGCATCTGACTAGTGGTTGATGTCAGTTATAGCTGACATGCAGTTGTAATGTGAGGTATAGGGCGATAGATTGGTCTTCTTTTTGGTTCTATTGATTCCTAACATGGTTGGCCTGGTTAAAGAGGCACAGATATCTGATTATTAGTGTGTGACAATGAGGTCAAAACTCAATGGTGGGGAGACCATTGAGGGTTGGAAACTGAATAGAGATTCAGTTTTGTGTTTTTGGAATTGGATGGTTGTGCCATATTCTTGTCAGAAGGATCTTCTCAGGGTGTATCATCATTCCAGGTGGTCTCTTCATCTTGGAATTTAAAAAATGTATAAAGTGTTGAAAGCACAGTTCTGGTGGGCTGGTATGAATATATGTGTGGATGAGTTTCTTTCGGGATGCTTGACTTCTCAGCAGGTCAAGGCAGAGCATTAGTGGCTAGCGAGAATGTTTCAGTCTTTACCAATCCTTGTTTGGAAGTGGGAGCAAATAGTGATGGATTTTGTTACAGGTCTCCCAATAATGGTCAGGAAGCACAATTCTATTTGGGTGATTGTGGATCGTCTAACGAAGTAGGCCCATTCATCCTCATTCGTGGATATCATATAGTGGAGGATCTGTGAAAAATCTATATCTGGGAGGTGGTAAAGAGTCATGGTCTTCCAATTTCGACTGTATCTAATAGAGATCCGAGGTTTATATCTCGTTTTTGGAAATCCTTGCAGCTAACCCTTGGGACACCGTTGACTATGAGCACAGCATATCACCCTTAGACGAATGGTCAATCTGAGAGGAAGATACAATCTCTGGAGGATATGTTGTGGGATTGTGTCATGGATTTTGGTTGCTTGTGGGATGAGCACTTGTCATTGGCTGAGTTCTCATACAATAATAGTTATTAGGCATCCATACATATGGCTCCGTTTGAAGGGTTGTATGGGTGACTGTGTCATTCTCCACAAAGCTGGGTGGAAATGGGTGAGTCCACAATGGTTGGAGTGAGCCTTGTCTAGGAGACTACGGAGATGATTAGGCTAATCGGAAAGATAATGGAGATGTCTCAGAGTCATCAGAAATCGTATGCGGATCATCGTCAACGGCTGTTCACGTTTGAGGTGTGTGATCATGTTTTCTTAAGGATCTCTCCTAGGTTGGGACATCGTTGGTTTGGGAATCATAGAAATTTATCTCTGAGTTATATTGGACCTTTTGAGATTCTTGAGTAGTTTGGTGATGTGGCTTATTATTTGGATTTTCCACCTAGGTTCAGTGTGGTACACAATGTGTTTCTTGTGTTTCAGTTGAAAAAGTATCAGCTGGATCGTGACCATGTGATTCGATGGGATCATGTTGAGCTAGAGCTGGATGCTTCGTTGGTGCACATAGCAGTGCGGGTTGTGGATCGGCAAGAGGAAGTCTTTCATGGTAAAAGAATCAGTTTAGTTTGTGTTTTGTGGTAGCATGGTCAGATTCAAGAGGAGTCTTGGGAGCATGAGAAAGAAAAGGTCGAACAATGGTCCGATCTCTTCCGGCAAAGGGCGGGTTCCCAACTTTCTAAGGACGGAAATTCCAATGATGGGGAGAATCTAATACCCCCCAGTTTGAGGTATGTATCCTCTTTTATGCTTATTTATGCATTTAAAGTGCATGGGATGAGTTGGGAAGAGGTTGGGGGAGTTTGGAATGGTTTTGGATAAGTTTGGAGGCTTTTCTAAGGGAGCACGGTTCGAGCACGTGTAGGGGAAACTGTGCGGGTTCTCTTGGAAACTCTGCTGGGGGAGATAGTAGGCTCCGTACAACATGTGCATGGTTTTCCAAACCGTGTGAGGCAACTGTGAGGACCCCTCCTCTCGAGGAGGTAGTATGGGCACAGTTACCGCTCGGTTTTTCAAACCGTGCGGGCTAATCGTGAGACCACTTAAAGTAAGTGGTTTTAAATATGAGATCCCTCATTCTTGACATAAAACACTCCAAAATTCCTCCCACTCGATCCTCACTTGGGTTTTTGGGTTCTCAGGGGTTGAAGGTGATCTCCCACTGATTTTGGAAGCAAATCGAAGGGTTTTCATGGTGGTTTGAAGGTAGTTTCTCCTAGGTATGTGTCTCATCTTGGATTCTTTGTGTTTTCCTATAGATCTACATCTCCCTCCCTCTCATATTTCTATATCTACACCTGTTGTGTGTATATATAGGGGTGTGGTTGCCTTGGATGTTATTTTTAAGGATTTTGGATGTTAGGGAAGGAGATCTATAGAGGTTTTCGGGGTGATTTCACTGGTTTTGAAGAGTGGTTGCTTGTGGGTTGATTTTTCAAGAACCCTAAAGGTAGGTGGATTCTCTCGAGACTCCACTTGGTTAGAACTAGTGTTTTTTGGTTATAATTAATTTTTTGTTCTAAAAATTAATTGTTTTCTGATGTTCGAATGTCGTTGAAAATCCCTTGGTTGATGTTTTGGGGATTTTGGGGAAAAGGGGGGGTTTGTGGTGAAATGCTCTTGTTATGGATTTTGAAGTGGAGATGTTAAAATGGGTTTCTAAGTTTGATGTGTAAAAATGGTAGATTGGAAATGGTTTCCAATAAAATGGGTTGTTTTATTGAAATGGGGTTTGGCACGAAAAATGGTTAAAGGGTGTTTTCAATAAATTTTTGATTTTTCGAAGTGGTAGACATGTAATAGGAATGGCTGATTGCATCTTGTTGTGGCCTTGGGGTGAAATTCCCTATTATGGATTGAGTAGAATGTTGTATGGAAGGGGGCCAGATGTACCACTATAAAAAAGGATGGATAGTGGACTGAAGGGCCTCCATCAAAAGATAAGTGGTCGGAAAGTACCACTAGTTGTGAATGGGTGAACGGGTTGGATGGAAGTTCCACCATTAAGGTTGATTTGGGTGCATTGATTTTCAATTTGGGGATTGTTGTGCTAATTTGGAAAGGGTTAAATGTCTTGTGGCATGTACATTTTGGATTTCCCATGGTTTCTTGGTTTGGGTGAGATGGCTTGGTAAGGGTGTGTTTGGATTATGGAAATGGTTGCACTTGTGATTATTTTATATAAATTGTTTTACATAAATGTTCTAATGGTTTTATCCTAGTGGCATGTATAGGGAAGTCATTTGTGGAAATCCTACTAAGTATTTGTACTCACCTCCTGCTTTAGCATGTTGGTGTCTTTGTAGATGTTGTGTATCGTGATGTGGGTAAAGGTAAGCCATCACCCTCCTTTAGTGGTGTATCATGATGTCTGGGTGGATCTTGGATCTTGGAGCTTGGTGTGGAGCCATGGAGTGTGTCTTGGCATATTTTGGGCCTTTTGTGGAGTATTCCGCATAGTAATCTGATATGGCATTGGTTGTATTGGTTTTGGGTTGTATTGTGGATCAACTTGGTTGTCCTTTGGGAATACGTGTTTGAATGTTTTGATTGACATGCATCATACATTGTTTGATAGTGGATGGTTTGGTTGGGTTTTTCTTTAGGGAAAATCATTCCCCAATTTTTCTCAAAGCCCTCAGCACTTATTGCCAGCCTTCGGTGCCTTGGGAACATATCTTAAGGCCATGTAAACCTCACCGCCTCCTTAATCCAATGAGGTAGGGGTGGGTTGTTACATATTTTCATGATTTGGAACATTATGAACCAACTATGCACAGGCATCTGGATGAAGGGTCATAGAACATGGTTTACTAGTATGGTTTTACTAAACATGTGCAAACTTTTCCAAAACCCACTATCCAAATTTCAATCATTTTTCACAAATATACGCCCCAAAGTGCGTGTTTTGATTTAAATCGTATGGCATGTATCTACTCTCTATCCAAGCCTCACTTGGTATTTCAAACTATGCATTTTTTCCTACACAATTTACTCTAACCATGCGCCAGGACAAATTCACCCAAATATTGGGTTCCGAGCTCTGAACTAGCCTCAAACCAACCCAACACCTCCATGACCTATAAGAACATTCAAATCACTCCATATTGAAACATTTAAACACATAATTCAATGGAAATTAAGTATTTTTACCTTAAGAAAGAACTTAGTTATTTAAACTGCTAGTTGACAATTCATCCTAGAATTTCCTTCAAAAGGGTGATCAAGAATGTCTAAGAATGATGTTGGCCCCTTTGATAATACATTACCCTCCCAGTCCTAGGTCTCATCATGTATATGATCATCCTTCCATAACACTCATACTAAAGGAACATATCAACCTCGAAGATCCTTTGATCTAAGATCTATAATATGTATTGGATGCTCCGCAAAGGATGAATATTCCTATAACTCAACCTCCTCAGGATAAAAGACATGAGGAAGTTGTGAAAAATAGAATCACCGCTAAGAAACATGGAAGATGTCATGCATAGCTCAATACCACTAAGGTGATTATAAATGATAGGATACCATCCCGACTCTCTCTAGAATCTTGAACAGCCTGACGTATCTCTGTGAAATATTACCATATATTCCGATCATCTTATGTCCCATTCTCAAGGAAACACATAAAAAAATACATTTCCCACCCTCAAACTCATGAGGTAATATATGGTGATTGGTGTATGATTTATGTCGAGACTGCAGAGTATCCATCCTCTTTCAAATCAATTACACCTCCTATGTGGTCTCTTATACAAGATGAGGTCTAAGAATAGTTATATCTACTACCTCTAACCAACGCAGTGGTGATTGGAATGTAATACCACAAAGAAATTCATATGGATCCATTTGAATATTATCAAAAAATCTATTATTGTAGGTAAATTCAATCGGTGGTATGTGCCTCTACCAAGAAACCTAAAAATCAAAGATGTATGATTGTATCCTATACTTAAGCACATAAATCATACACTCTGACTAATAATCTATCATGGGGTGTTATTTTGTGCTCAGGAACACCTTTTTACCCAACACCCATGTATCCCTTTCCCAAACCATGAAACAAAATGGGAATCCTTCTCTAAAATGATGGAATGTCAGACCCCAAGAAGTTTTACTATCTCACGGATATATAACCTTCCAGTATCATTCACATTGAATGTTTTCTTTAATGATAGGGAATGAGAAACCATTATGATCTTGTCAAAATCAACCCATATAATATCACTACCTCAAGGTTTCTCTAGTAAACCTGTCACAATATCCATTATGACATCATTCCATTTACACTCAGGGATGGGTAGATACTTTAAAAGTTTAGTTGGTCACTGGTGTTCCACCTTCACTAGGAGATAGTTGGAACATCTCATGTTGAACCAAGAAAAAATTCTTTTTTTACGTGGTCACATGTACCGGTGAGGTAAATATTGATACATCTTGGTGACTCTTGGTGAACTTCACAAGCTGTAGCATGAAAATCTTATATGAGCTCATCATGAATGTATATAGAGATCTATTTGGGTCTATGTGCTCACACAATTTATTACTCACCTATGGAAAAATTGGAGTGCGGTAACCACCTAGCACACTCTCTGATAGAACTAGGCCCTCTGAATCTTTTAGCTTCCTCATAATCACTTTATCTAGAAGTGTAGAGCTCATATGTAAGGACAATAGAAAGTTCTTACCCTAAATTTCATTCACATACAAGTGAATCTCATAGAATAAATACATAAGTTACGACTCACTACTAGCCTACTGCACCATATTTATTTGATTCCTCCTGTTGACTACATAAACCACTGCATTTTCCTTTACCAATTGTGTAGGAAAGCTCGAAAACAAAAGGCCTAATGGTACTCAATCTACCTTCACTTCATTATATTCATATCACATTGTCTAAATATGTACTTTAGGGTTTTGTGGTCTGTTTACACCACAAAATGCTCTCCTAGAAAATAATTTTTCTAATAACACAATGTGGGAACAATGACATCTAACTCAGGATCATGTGTCAGGTAATTCATATCGTGTGAACTCATCCTTCAAAACCCATATACCATGGCTCTATCTCTATACATAATAACTACTCATAGCTTGATACCTGATGTATCATATAAAATACTATAAATCCTAACCATCTCTGGTAAATTAAGTATTGGTGCTAATGTAAATCTTCCTTTCAGCTCCTGAAAGGTTGTCTCACAGGAATTTGACCATACACACTTCACACCCTACTTAGTCAAGCCCGTCAATGTTTCTTATAAGTGTTATAAGTCCTTTATGAATTTTTTTTGTAACCATACCACCCTAATAAACTCTACAACTCAAATACATTCTTGGGATGCTCCCAAGAAACTACAATTATCACCTTCTATGGGTCCACCGATACTTTATCTCTGACATGATGGACCCAGGAAGTGAATTTAATCCATATAGAATTGTCACTTTGTGAGATTAGAATAAAACTAATGCTCTCTCAGTGTATTCAAAATGAAATCAATATGTTTGGTGTGGTCATTTATATTGTGATTATAAACCAAGATGTTATCTATGGAAACCACAATAGAAAAATCAAGATAAGGATGGAATAATCGGTTCATCAGTTTCATGAAGAATACTGGTGCATTTGTGAGTCCAAACAACATAACCAAATACTATTATATACCACAACATCAATGAAAATATGTGTGAGGTTTTTTTGATGGTCTAAAAGGCACCTTATGAAACTTGATCTGAAATCAATCTTTGAGAATAATTGATCTATTTGGATCTGGTAAAAGGGATCATTTATCTACAATAGAGAATATTGGTTCTAAACTGTCATCTAGTTCAATTTCTGGTAATCCTCAAAAATTCTAAGGCTTCCATTTTAATTTTCTCAAAAAGGACTGTCAAACACCAAGGAGAAGAACTAGGTCATATAAAACAATTTTTTTCTAAATCCTCTATCTTCCTCTTGATCTCTTGCATCTGAGTAGTATGCATCCTATAAGGAGGAATAGATATAAGCGCAGCTCTTGGAACTAGCTCAATTGATAACTCAACCACTCTCACTAGAGGTAATCGTGAAATTTCATCTAGAAATAAGTCCCTGAAGTGATCAACCACTAGAGGGAAATTAACCCAACATGGTCCTTAATCATGTAACTACAAACTCGGAATTTGGGATGTCATCATGCCCATCCTAATATGCTCAGGTCTAGATCGTCTCACCTAGACATGCCATTCACCTTTTGGAATAAAATCTCTTCACTATGCAGATGTGAGGCTCACCCTATAATAATTGAAAACAATTAATTCAGGAAGGATAACTAACCCATCCATCTATAGAATGATGTCAAAACCTATCATCTTAAGGACATAAAGGTTCCATAATAAATGACACCCACCAATATCAAGCGGGTACTCCCTAAACTAACATACACCCTCCATTCTAATTCCAAATAGTTTACCCCCATCATAGGTATAAACACTGAGCCCAAGGCTCTTCAAAATGGTCATTGATATAAATATATGAGAATCCCAAGTACCAAAAAAGTGAAGAATCTAAGGTATATGATACTATAATTGTACCTATGATAGTAGAGGGACTTGGATCCTAATCCTGATAGGTCTATTGGTCTACATATACCTAGCCTGATCCTCTACCTTAAGATACATCCTGGATACCCTGAGTATATCTGCTCTGCTTTTTCTATAAAATTGTGGTCTGACTACCATGGTCATGACCGCTACCTAGGCCTGATTATCCAGTTTTATTCTAGATCCTTAATTTTTTAGAATCTACCGCTCATGCTCCTAAATGTAGAGTCCGTGAAAATCCTCTCTCACTAGATGTTGGTGGAAATTTTCTATAGAAGCACCCTAGATAGCATATCTTTCCATAGAATTGGCACTCAACTTGGTCCCTCATAAATTGTGCCATCATATGTCCCATTCTATTGCACATGTAGCACCTCACCTAGCTACTTGATTGTGTTCTTTGGATACTATAATCAATATGTGTAAGATCTAGATGATTCTTCCTACTACCGGTCCATTAAATACCATATTTAGTTGAAAAACCAACCTACATTAGAACATAAGTATCTTTAAAGTTACTCTTGATAATAATATCCTAATGGAATTATCTAGAAATTATAGTCACCCAAAAAACATCTAACTGTGATCAGATTTTGAATCTAACAATATACTAAAATATCATGCATTTTGATAAATCATCATCCATAATAATAGGTTCAAAGCACTGGAGATTAGTAAAATGGATTAAATATTCCATTACTAAATGTATTCCCTACTCCATATAAAAAACTCTCAGGCTCTATCGGCCCTCAACATATCATGATAGATGTAATCATAGAAGTATGTATGTAAATAAATCTAATACATATCCTGATAACGATCCGTCTGCGTAATAAAATCCCACTATTTATTGGAGGAATCACATAGCATTTGTGTAGCGAAATTAACCCTCGTCTTTGGAGGCATCTCAAGATACTCAAAGATAGATGGCCTAGCCTCTATCCATGACTCTATATCTTGTGGCTCGACATCCCCTAAAAACATCAGTGGATGATTCTACTAGAACTCATGCTTCAACTCTACCATATTCGGGGTAGGTCAAGGTGATATCTAACCCGTCTTCATAAAGATACAAATTCCATAGCAAAAGTATGCCTCAACACCTATGTCCAGAAAAGTAGTTGTTGTCGAAGTTGGCACTACTAAAGGATCTAATGGTACACCATGGACCACCAACTCTATAGTGTGATCATATCCACTCTCCCAATATATGAATCAAGGTCATCATGGTGGCATGGCTCTACATTGTCGAACATGTACATTTGTTCGAGATAATTAATAGATTTCACAGCTCAAAAGTTCAAAAATAGAAATAAGATAGTTATAAGGTTCCCTATATAGGAACACACCCATCTTCTTACTCCAAGAGTCGGGTCTGGTCGTGTTCTATATTATAATCAATTTCAGTTTTACCTGATTTCATATTTTTTTCATTTTCAATTGAGTTCCCATATTCATTATCATTTTAATTCATGATTATTTTACATTTACACCATTTAGTTTAGATAGTTGAACCACTGGTCCACCAGATTATGATCCATGAGGGCCCATACTCCTCAAGAACCAAATCATGGAATCCACAAAATTAAAACCATAACACATTTCAAATACCTATAACAACAGAAGGTATATATGTCACAGAACCTATCACAACAGTATGAAACAAGTAATTCATACTAAATGGAATTCCATAATGCATGGCATGTTAAATATAGCATATGTCTACTGCTTGCTTAGATTAATACAAATATACACTAGAGGGTGGTTTAAATTGGGTTTTTTTGATAAACTCGATAGATTCTATATTTTAAATACATTTGTGATTTATATAGATATAAAATGTTCTTTTATGTAATAAATATGTGTACAATATAAAAATTAAATAAGAAAAAAAATAAGTTTTACAATTGTTTGAGGCACAAAGATCTCTTAGTTTACTTCACTAATACTCCATTTATGAGCTTGGTTATTTTCACTAGAAAGGTTTATGTATCACAAGACCTTAAAATCCATAAATGAGTATAGGAAGATGACACATTTTTAAAAATTATAACTACGGTATTATGGTTTTGTAATAGGGAATAAGTTATCTATAGATTACAACCTGAAGCTAACACTTTACAATGACTGAGAATGAGCAGTCAAAACTCCAATAAATCAAAATAATCAGATTTGTTTCAACAAAATTGGTAACACACAGTTGTAGAAGAAACAAATGATAGTGTATGGATCTTATTTGGTAATAATAATCTTTACGTTGGAATAGCTTCGAAAAAATCATTATTTTAAATGAACTTTAGGAAAGAATAACAACAATTATCAGTAGATAAAATAGGTATGTCTCAAAAGTTTAGTTCTTCAAAATAGATAAAATTATTAATATTATTAGCATATAATCCATATAAATCATAAATTTCATGATATATGTTGTCATATTTGACAAATATATTCACTAATATTTATAGAGTAAGAGTTTTTTTTTCTTCGAGTCATTTATGTCCACAAATTTCTCCTAATAGATTGGGATATTCAGATTTTAATTGACTAAGGGATCCTAAATTCCCTTATGAATATGAATTATTTTCTCTATTTAATAAGCTTCTCTGAATCGATCAGAACAAACATTTGAATCAGTCAAAAATAATTATTGAATCAACTGGAAATACCATTAAAGAAAAAGTGTAATATATTTGATTTAAAGACACTAACATTGAAAATTCAAATGTAAGGTTCAACTATGTAGCATAGGGTTCTTTTGTGTAGCATAGGGTTCCATTGTGTATCATAGGGTTCCTTTTTGTAGTGTAGGATTCCTTACAACATATTTTTATTGAGCCATTATTTCATATTAGTAAAACTTAAGAATAAAAAGTAACATTGGGATGAGAAAGCATACATTCATCATTCTAGCGTAATATTGATTGCAAATGTAGGGTTGATTAACCATAAGTTTATTCTTTGAACATTGTGTATGAATAGTAATTCCAGACATCAACATTTGATAGATATTCCATAACCTTATAGTTCTCATAACATTGGGTTTTCGATCCATATGTTTATTTTTCAACATAGGTATGATGATCTATATGTTCATTCACTGAATGTAGGGTTTGAACAGTGTTCCTAGAAGACATATTTTATCATTGTATTCTGGAGAAAAGATTTATATATTCATGATATATTTATATATATTTATGAAAAATACTTAAATCATGTTCATTAGAAAAAAACTTGGTAATTTGTGAGCCTCGAACTCAATAAGATATAGTGAGTATTATTGAGAGTATACATTCCCAACAATCTCCTCCTTTTTGATGATCAAAAAACCCATAACATAATTTACAAAAAATGTTCGAATTTCTAAAACTAATAAAATAATATTAAAAAAAATTGATGTTTTGAAAATTGATTAATTTTTTATAGTATTATTTTTATTTCATATTAATATTTTGATGATAGAAAATAGATACTCTTAAATTTAGAATGTTTTTATTTACACAGTTTTTTCTCTATTTTTTGTGATATCAAAAAAATATGAAAAACTATTATAAAATATATAATTTTCAACAGAATATCAAATGAATTTTATAGCTTACTGTTTAGATAACAATACTAGTGTTATGGTAGTATAAAATTTTTCGTAAATAATAAAAAACTAAAATTATCAAATAATATAAAAATATAATATATAAAGACAAAGTAGAGTAATGTAAATTTTAGATAAAATGATTTTTTTAAAAATATAACATTCCACAATAAACATTGAGAAATGCTATAAAAATATACGATTGGGTCAAATTGGTTCGATGTATCGGAATATACATTGGGGGAGGATGAAGATATATGAGTAATTGATTGAATATCACCATGAATATCATGTAGATTTACCAAAAAACTCTGAAATTGATTGTTGAAATCTTTTTCCATTATTGCAGAAACTTTCATTAGTCATGTCTTATTCTCAAACTCTTAACAAAATTTACTATAACTTATTCATTAACTGACTCTTAATTCTAAATTAATGTAGAAAACTAATCTTTAAACTGGTGAAGAATTGGTCCCAACTAGGATTCACTTGAGGTTAGTTAATTGATCGAACTTCTTTGATTATCCAAAAAACAATCAAAGGAATGCTATAACAATTTATAATGTGCAATCTGTCATTCCAATCTGATAAGACCAGAGTTATTGCTCAAAATTTTAATCAATTCTAGTTATTTTTGTTTTATAGAGGTTGATTCCTGATGACTTTATCTGATAGATTGAAACTCTTTACCAAACTTCTTCTTTAACCCATCAAAAAATGATTTCTTCATAGATACTTCATTTATATTTATGATTTCTCCAGCAAATGTTATGATAAAATATTCGATATCTCCCACCGAAAAAAATGTTTGTTAAATATCCCAAAATTTATTCTAAAGAGCTTCAAACTCAACTCTAGGAATATTAAAAATTCTTAAATCTTTAACATTCCTCATTTAAGCTACAAAATCTTATTGTAGAGACAAGTTACATTCACTAAATTGATTTAAATTCAGAATTGTAGCTTTTTTATTTTTATTCGATGAGTTGGAAGACTCATCAGAAAGTGCTCTAGATTGATTTTTAGCTTCCACTATAGCCATCCCTGGCACTTATTCTGATGCTTTTTTCATTTCTATCATTGTAGAAAGCTTCACATCTACACAGTCATCAATACTAAGAGATGTATTAGTAGGGGAAGCTCCAACGGAAATAAGGACAACTTCCCTACATTGATTTCACCTTGATCCAATTTCTCAACATCCTCGACCAATTAAGCCACATGATTAACTCTTTCTTCATTCTATTCTTCATCATCAGAAATATGAACTCTTATTCTCATCCTTTAAAAGAGGTAAGCCTCATCACCTATAGATTTATCTTCTTCTTCTTCTATCCTATGTCTCAGAAGACCAATAGTAATTACCATTATCTTCTCCCCTAGGTAGTAGAAATAATTATTTGTTGTGATTCTATTGAAATATGAAATAAAAAACAAGTAAAATCACTCTAGAAGTATCCAAACATCCTTATTATTCCAGGATTCAAAATTTTACTCTTATGACATCTTGATCCTAAAGATAATTTCTTAATTTTTACAAATCTAAATAACAAGAGAAAATAAATAATTATAGAGGGAAATAAAGCCATTATTTCTTCTTTATGATAGCAATGATGCAAGTATCTTAGCATATAATGACTAAAATTTTATTTGATATTATTCAAAACAAAATTAATATACATATCCTGATACAAAATTTTTCCAACTTAGTAGTTTTTTGTGTAATTTTTAACTTGATAATGTTCATTATAACCTTTTGATTAGAATTAAGGTATTTATTCATCATCTTCTAGATAGTTTTAATTCAAAATAGACAAAACGTTATATACTATGAATTAAATTTACCATGTCCAATATTTTATAAATCGAAATGAAATCCCCCAATAGGGACAAAATAAAACCATTTGATATTTTTAATCAAAAAATTTTAAATTAATTATAGTAAATCATAGAGAAAACAGTGTCTTCAAAATCTCTGAAATTGAATAAAACATTTTTAAAAAATTCTTTTAAATAAAATTCATACACTATAGGCATATTACCATCTCCAAAAAAAATTACAAACCTTGAAATCAAATAAAAATTTTAAACCAAAAATTGGTTTGTTTAAGCCATCTAAATAAATTACCATTCCTTGATGAACTTCTCAATACATCACATGCTAGTGGATATTCTCAATCTTACCAACTTCATCAACTCTTCATGAAGGTTCCATTGTAGAAGGTTTGGGGATTGACGGTTCTAAATATAGGGTTTCCAAAAACTGGAATGAGAGGCACTCTAAAATCTGAATGGTTATGAATGATTAAGAAAGAGAGTGAGAGAAGTCTGAAGAATTATTGACATGGTCTAATTTCATAGAGATTGAGAATGTAATCATTATTTATATTTTGAAAATATAAATCTAGAAAAATTGAAATAAATAATTTCTCAAATTTGAACAATAAATAAATGATAAATAACTAAATAAATAATAATGAATAAAAATGATAAAGAAATAAATTAATTGAAATAAATTTATAATAATTTATTTAAAGTTAGATATTCCTAAATTCACATTAATAAAATCAAAACATGCAGTGGGATGTGGTTTGGTAAAAATATTAGCTAATTCATATTCGGTATTTATAAATTTTATAGATATATCCTTTTTAAGAACATGATATCTTGAAAAATGGTGCCTTATGTCAATATTCTTAGTCTAAGAAAGACTTATATAATTTTTTGAAATATTAATACCACTAGTATTATCACATAAAATATGTATATTATTAAAATTTAGTCCAAAAATCTACTAGAGTGTTTTTCAACCACAACACTTATTCATAGTAACTACAATAAAATATATATTATACCTTAGTTATTGATAGGGCAATAGAATATTGTTTCATACATGACCATGATACTAAATATATTCCTAAAAAGTGATAAGTTCCATATATTATTTTTGTAACTAATTTATAACCCCAAAATTCATCATCTGAATATAAAATTAAATTAAAATCCCATGTTTTGGGGTAAAGTATATATTAAAAAATAGTTCCTTTTAACTATCTAAAAATTATTTTAATAAAAATTAGATAAGATTATATTATATTTGAATGAAATTTAGGACATATACATAAATAAAACATTATTTCTAGCCATCTAGTAGTAATATATAACAAAATACCATTCATAAATCTATATAACATGTTGTCAACTGGTTCTCCAGCTTCATCCAAATCAAGTTTTACATTTTCACACATGGGAGTTTTATAATTATTAATTTTTTGTAAACTAGAAATTTTTAATAAATCATTAATATATATTATTTGATTTAAAAAATTTACATAATCTTTTTGATAGATTTGAAATCCTAGAAATAAATTCATTTCACCCATCAGACTCATTTTAAATTTTTTTTCATTAGATCTAAAAAATAATTACAAAGATTTTTATTTTTTTAACTGAAAATAACAGCATCAACATAAATTTATACTATTAAAATATAATAACCAAAATTTATATTTAAAATATTTGGATCTTCTAATCCCATAGAAAATCAATTTTCCAACAAAAAAAATATCTTAATATTTCATACCAAGCTCTAGGTGATTGTTTAAGGCTATAAAGAGTTTGGGTATGTCTAAAAATAGAATTTGGTTTTTAATGATTTTCAAAACCTAGTGGTTGTTCGACATAAGCTTTATCTCTTAAATATCCATTTAAAAAGAAATACTTAACATCAATTTGATATAATTTAATATTCATATGGGATGCCTAAGCTAAAAGGATTATAATGGATTCTAATCTAGAAATAGGTGAAATGGTTTCATCATAATCTATTCCTTCTTCTTAATTATGTCAATTATTTACTAATACAACTTTTTTTCTTGTTAAAATCTGTTGATCATCCTCTTTTTTTCTAAATACCTATTTGGTTCCTATTATGGGATAATTGGAAGGTCCTTTTACTAACTGCCAAAGTATATTTCTATATAATATTTTTAGTTATTTTTACATGGTTAACAACCAACTCTCATCCTATATAGTTTCTTCAATAGACCCAGGACCTAACTAATATAGAAAGGAAGATAATTCAACTAATTTTCTTACATTTCATCTACTTCTAACTCATCTGTTTAGGTTTCTTATAATGTTTTCATAAAGATGGTGCTTTAATGTTATAGACTATTTAGGTAAGAAACATTTAGGTTATTTAGTTTCCTATTCATATGAACTAGACTATATTTCATTAATTTTATTTTCAAAATTAGTCTTAGGTGAATCAAGTCTCATGTAGTCAAAGGAGTCTGTATTTTTATTCGTTTGATATTTCTCTTTAATGAAAGGTTCAGTTTTATAAAACTTCACATAAACCAACTCTTCAAAAATCTTTTAATGATTATTAAACACTCTGTAGTCATTAGGAGTATCATAATATCCTAGAAGTATTCCTTCATCATCTATTGGATCAAATTTAATAAGGCTATCCTTAGTATTCAATATTTTTACACTGCGTCCAAAGAATATAATGTACTTTACATTAGGTTTTCTATTATTCTAGAAGTCATAGTGTGTTATTACAATAAAGTATATTAATAAAAATATATTCATGATATAGTAATTTATTCTAATATATTCTACCTATAAATAGGTTGGAAGACTGTATTCATCCAGTATAGTCCTTTCCATTTCTTAAATTGTTTAGTTTCTTCTTACAATAATTTAATTTTTTGAGGTATTTTTTGGGATGATAAGGTGTGTTTAATACCAAAATTTGAGAATAATGAATTAAATTATTGATTCTCAGATTATCCGCCATGATCACTACTTATTCAAATTATTTTAAAATATTTTTTATTTTGAATAATATTTCAAAAGCTTTCATAAATGGTAAATAAATCACTTTTAGTTTTAGAAAATAAACCCAAGTAAATCTAGAAAATCATCAAATAAAACAAAAACATATAATTTACCAGTCAGAATTTTACCCTATATGGTCCATAAAAATGCATATGGATAAGTTCTAATGGTTTTGATATAGAAATTTTGTTAATAAATTTTAAGTATTATTTATGTTGTTTGCTAATTTGGAATGCATCATAGAATCTGACATTGTCAAATTTAAGAATAGGTACGTTAGAAATTAATTTTTTCTTAGATAATTTATGTAAGGAATATATAGTGAAATTTAAAATTCTCATATTCCAACTCCATGAATTGTTTTTCTTACCAGTTAAACAATTTAATTTCGGTTTACACCAGGAATTTAGATCTAGAGTATAATCATTTTCAGTTCGTGGTGGTCTAAATTTAAAAATATACCTTTAAAAAATGAGTTGGAATTTTCAGAGAAATCAACATAAAATACATCATCACAATGTTGAGAAATACTTATCAATTTTCTATTTTTCCCTTGTACATACAGTATATTGTTTATTGAGATTGTATTTGGATCTCCAGTAGTTCCAACTCCAATAATATTTCTTTTTTCATTATCTGCAATGGTGACTAGACCTCCATCCATTTCAGTCAGGGTATGTAAGATGGAAGAGTATTTTCACATAATCCTTTAGAAACCATTGTAATGCCTAAACCCCATAATTTCAGTGTTGGTGCATTATTTTAATAAATTGGCATGATATAAGAAATCATGTCTTAAAGGACCGTACAATTTAGCAATCTTGGAAATCCAGATTACATACAAGATACCCGTAATACATTGGGAAATAGAATTAAACATACTTCCCAATTAACTGAAATAAACTACATTCATGAAAGATTATTCAATGTTCTCTTCTGGATAACCTGGGGATAGAAACATGATAAGGGTGAGCTCAAATACATATCCGGGGTAAATACAATGGAAGTAATAATGAATCAATTTATATGGAAAGGTAAATAACTGAACACACTTTCCATTTACATAACTAGATAAGGGATAAATAATATGTAAAGAAAATAAAAAATATTCCATGAATCAATAACTAATGATAAACTACATTCATATATGTTTTTGTGAAAAAAATTTCATAGATAAATAATGATTGAAACTAAATGATAGAAATGCCTTATTTAAGGAAGTCTTGTCTCAGGTACCTGAAAAGGTGTTACCATCAAGACCTTTCACAAGACGGTTTAAAATTAAGGGTAGAAATTCATTTGGCCAACTTATTAGCCTCATGAGAACATGTTGATTCATCAGGGAGCTACATAAATTATGGGCTCGACCCATCATTGCAAGTCCAAAGTATTTCTCATATTGAATAACCAAAATAAATAATTTTCCTTATCAAATTACCATATTGAATGTTTAATATGGATATATCAATAATTATATAACATCATGAATATAATTAGACATATGAAAAAAAGTAAAAAGGTATAATATACACTATATTAAAGGAAATAGGGGAATAACATTACAATATGCCTCAGTGAAATGAAATTGAGACAAAATCCCTTACCATAAGTCTGATACTCTTTGTATGTGTATGAAACTCCTATATAAAGTTTTTAAAGATGTTATTAACATATATTATATTATTATTATTATTATTATTATTGATATAATATATTATTATTTTTATGACTTTATATTACCCATTTACTAACAATTACATGCTACTGTAATATTTCGGGTAATAATCGATTTGATTATCATACAGGTTTTGACTTATTATTCTTGATCATAATACATAGATAATGATTTAATTAATTCTGTAATTTATAATATGATTTATATATCATATGAATTCATAATATAAATATATATAATAGATAGATATATAAAATTGAATGAACTATTCATGGAGATGGTAAGTTGTACGTACACATGAATGTTGTTCCGTTTTCTTATAGTATTGAATGGTAGTTAGTGAATGCCATATATGTATATACAGACACACACACACACACACACCACACACACACACATATATATATTATTCAAGTAGCATTGTTATGTTGTATATTTCATAATATATTTTTTGTAATCATTCTTGGATGGTGAACATGGAAGATAAATCTCATCGCGTCATGGAGACAGTAGGTCATATGTACGCACGAGCGCTGATATCGTTTTATCAATGGTTAAATGGCATAGAATTGGATGGAATATGAATTGAAAAGAAATAATATCATATTATATTTATTATTTAAGTCATTTATATCAATCAGTATACCCATCAAAATAAAGTTTAGATGAAAAACAGTTTACACCACGACGTGGAGACGATAAGTCAGGTGCAGGCACACTTGGTGATATTATTATCCATAGGATTGGTAAAAGGAGTAATATAGTTGTCTTATAATCATAATAACATATAAAAATATATTATATGTTGGAGTTATTATTTTATTATGGTAACAACTTATTAAATATAATTAGAAGAAAAAAGAACTTTGAAAGAGTTTGATAAAATGATTACCTCTTTTTCAGGTATCTCCTTTTGATTTTCTCTAAAGGACTCTTTAATTTTTCTTTATTCACAAATTTTTTCCTCTAGAATTAACTATGTGTAGATAAGAGAGTAAATGTGATGGTTTTGTTTAAGAAAATGGATTTTGAGGTGTGAATTAAAGAGAAGGAGAAGTACCCTTTTATAAGAGAGGTGAGGGTCACTTTTGGAAGATTTTAAAATATTAATTTATTATAAATTTATTTTCGGTTATTAATGGATCCAAAGTAATTTATTGCTAGGATAAGATTAAGATGGGTCTATTTCCTCTCAACCAATAGGTTTTATACAAGTTTATATCATAATATTAAACTTATCTTTTAAATTTAACCCTTAGTTAAATAGTTTAACTTTTACCATGTCTTCATGTATTTTTACACTACATTGTTAATATAGTTACAATAAAATAAATAGTGAACCTAAAGTGGATAATTTATGAAATTTTTAACATTATCTACATTATTCGGCCAAATAAAATATTTTTATGATTTTTATATCATTTAATAAAATATTGTTTGTTTTAAAAACTCATTTTTGTCAATTTTGACACTATTTAGTAATTGATTTTTGTTAATGTCATAACAACTTGATTACTTCAAACCAAATGCAATAAATCAAATATAACATCTCATACTCTTCCATAAATGTTTTCTACATAAACATTCATATTACATTTATTTTAATATTCATAATATCAGTAGTTGATTCTTTATTTAACAAGAAAAATACTACATCATTATTGTGTCATAAATAAATTTAATTATTTAAAGTCATAAATTATAAATAAAATACCATGATGTAGGAAATCATATTAGATTTATAATAACTATTTATAGTTTAACATATAACTTATATAACTATAATTAAAACGTTCTTAGTAATAAGATACAAGTTTATGTTTTGTTTTCCTTTTTTAAATTAAATATTATAAAAGGTCATTATCACACCTCAAGTGGTTCAATGGGGTCCTAAAATTTAAATGGTTATGCTCAAGGTCAAAAATATATAATAAAATAGGATTAGAACATAGCTTAGGTTAATTTTATATTATTATAATATTATTGTATTACCTTTATATACATGATTTACCCTTTAACTATTGTAAATAAAAATAATTACCGAAGTTGCTATTAATAATTTCTAAAAATAAAAGGTACCTATTTACACAATATAGACCTTATGATTACAAATATGGAATCCATTTATCCAAATTCAAGCCACGTAATTGGAAGAAATTAATTCAAAATTATTTCTCATTGTTGAACCCAGAAAATGGGTTTTTAAGAAGTAAAATCTATCAAAAGATTCACATGTATTTATGTCCAATTTCAATGTAAAATTACTTAAAATGACCAAAATTGGATTAAATTATAAAAACATAAAACAAAAAAACTTTAAAACTAATTGAAAATATAATCTAACTATATAAATAAATTAGACAAGAAAGAAATTTTGAATTAAAATGCAGTATTTTCTATTGTTCATTAAAAATTGAAACTTTTCAGAAAATTACTAAAACATCACCCAAAGGTAATTTTGATATTAAAAATTGAAAAATGAAGTATATTTTTAAAAAATAAATACTCTAAAATTTCGAAATGTTATTAATACTATTCATAACTACTTTTTAAATGGCTAGTTTCATAGGTCGTGGTATGCTTGAACACCAGGTTGTGTACAATGCAGACCATTGAATTATTTAAAAAAAATATTATAGAATATTGGGTTGTAACATTATTCCCACCTTCAAATAATTTTATCCTCTAAATTTATAGAATTTTACAACATAAAAATATTCAGGTGGATCACCATCAAAAGTTCTTCAGGTTCCCAAGTCACCTCTTCCATTTTATAGTTTCTCCAAATAAATTTTCCCCGAAGGGTTGTTCGATTTCTCAACACCTATTATCTCGTATCAAGAATCTTGAGAGGATCTTCAAAACAAAAAATATTGGGTTTGAGTTCTATATCTTCTTTTATGAGTACATGAATTGGGTTTGGAATGTATTTCTTTAGTAGTGATATGTGGAACAAATCATGAACTTTTGAGCGACTTAGCGGCATTGCCAAATGATAGGCTACATATCCAATTCATTATAGAATTTAAAATGTCTGATGTGCCTGGGAGTTAACTTACCCTTCTCATAGAATTTGTTAACATACTTCTATGGATATACGTTCATAAAAACATGATCTCCTACTTGAAATTCCAAATCCTTCATTTATTTATTGGCATAACTCTTTTTCCTACATTGTTCTCTTTTGATATGGTTTCGGATAATCATCACCATATCCATTTTTTCTTCAATAAGTTTTGTACCTATAGGTTTTTATTCACCAACATCATATCAACATGTTGGTGTATGAAATCTCTTTCTATATAAGCTTCATATGGTTCCATATGAATACCTAAATTGAAGCTATTATTATAAGAAAATTATATTAGAGGTAAATATTGATCACACATTCCTTGAATGTCAAGTGATATGGATCTCAACATGCCTTCTATAGTTTGAATAGTCCATTTTTTAACCATCTATTTCAGGGGGGTATGCAGTGCTCAAACAAAGATCAGTATCAAGGTCCTATTTAAGGATTCCCATAATATTAATGTAAAACAAGGATCATAATAATAAAAAATTGATAGTGGTACACCATTAAGTCTTGAAAGATCATTAATATATAGTATTTATAAACATTCATGTGGAAAATCCTATCTTA
This sequence comes from Viscum album, assembly GCA_963277665.1. Lineage (NCBI taxonomy): Eukaryota > Viridiplantae > Streptophyta > Magnoliopsida > Santalales > Viscaceae > Viscum > Viscum album. The sequence goes on along the minus strand of OY728159.1, from coordinate 1,745,978,249 downwards.
TAGCATGAAAATTTGCTGACTTGGCTAGATGATCAACAATAACCCATATCGTATCATTCCTTCTATGAATATTTGGAATACCCATGAAAACTTCCATCGTAATATCATCCCATTTACATAGAGGTATATAAAGAGGTTTCATAACAACTCTAGGATGTTGTCTTCTAGCCTTAACCTGTTGAAAAACCGAACATTTTGACATATAATCAGTAATCTCCTTCTTCATGTTGTCCCGCCAAAATTCTTCCTTAAAATATCAATACATATTAGTTATACTAGGATGTATAGAGAAATTGGAGCAACGAGCATCAACCAATAATTCCCTTTTTAGCTCATGTATAGCGAGAACATAAATCATCTTCCCAAATTTCAAAATTCCATCTTCAAATATGAAATTTGTAAATCGACCATCATTAACAGCTCCAATTTTCATTTAGAACTCCTCATCATCAGTCTGAGAACATGTTATCCTTTATAGTAAAGATTATTTGGAAGCCATTTGAAAAATTAGTGGGTTTTCACCTTCTATGATAATTCCCATATCCATATTTACGAGATCCATGAACATAGGATCCCTTTAAACTCTCATCTTGTTCAAAAATCCATGGTCATTTCTACTCAAGGAATCCACCAACTTATTTTCCTTACATATGTTGTAGTGTATTGTGAAATCATAATATTTGATTAGATTCAGCCATTTCTATTGTCTCATGTTGAATTCTTTATGTGAGAAAATATATTTAAACTCTTGTGTGTAGTATATATATCATATTTTTCCCTGCAGAGATAGTGTATCCATATATTTAGATCTAATATTACTACAGCTTACTCAAGATCATGAGATGGATAATGTTTCATGGGTATTTAATTGTCTTGATTCATATACAATTACCGTATAATTATACATAAGGACGCAACTATGTCCTTTCCTTGATAAATCACTATAAATTACAAACCCATCATTTCAAGATGGTAATGTCAAGATAAGAGCATTGACTAATCCTCTCCTCAATTCATAAAAACATTTTTCACACTCTTTTGTCTAAATGAATTTAATACCTTTGTATGCGAGCTTGGTTAATGTGTAAAGACCCAGAATTTCCATGTAATGTTTTTTAAATAAATGGGAATTCTATGAGTCTGTGAAAATTGATGGCACATGATTCTGAGGCCCAGAGTGCCCGGAATAAATTTCTGAACTTTTTTTCAGGTACTTTCAGTAAACGTGCGTGCGGGTTTTTCTAACTTTTGAATCGATGCTCAAAATTGAAATCTGAGGGCACCGTTGAACTCACGGTGCTAGTATTCACTTATGGAGACATTCACCTCGATGGCAGTTGGTCGAGGGTGGAAGTTAGTTTTTGGGAATTTCATGAATGAATAAAATAAAAATAAAGTTGTGTAGCTTTTATTTTTATTTTATTTGTTAAAAACTCCATGTGGACGTTGAGAATTGGGGACCACCAGACCTTAACCTCCCATGAGACGTTATGGTGGTGGTGACCACCTAAGGCCTAATCCTCTTCAACTCCCCCATTAATATGGAGGAGCCTCTTGAGCTTCCTCCACATTAATTGTGCCAACCCTTCTTAAATAATTATGCCAACCTTTTCGGTTAATTTACCCAATTTGAATTTGTTCCAACAATTAAATTGGGGGAAAACATATCACATTTTGGATACTTTGAAAATTTGGTGGAATTGGGATAGTAATAATATTGGGAGAAAGATCCCCAACTAAGAACGCGTTCTTCCATGAAGAACGCTCCGCCAACGAAGAATGCTCCACCAATGAAGAATGCCGACCTCGACTTTGAACTTCTTCCTCGGACTTCTTCTGACATGTGATGTCTTCATCTATGGATAATCGATGTTTGTACTTCCTTCTCGCACCAACGTCAACGAACAATCCCTGGTACGGGTTTATTTGCGTTTGAATTTTTTCCCTATTTTCTTTCCTTGGTTTCTTTTGCGGTTCGATAATGAAACGTTGTGGGAGGATGGGATTGTGATGTTCATATTAATGTTCTTAATGAGCCATATGCTACCAACCTAACACGGAGGGTACATGGAAAACCAACAAGGCCCGACCCTTCGAAAAATCTTGCGGTGTTTTTGGCGATGGATGAGGATGGAAACCATCCATGGTTGGGGCATGAGAATGGCGGCCAAGACCACCTCCGGTCGTGAAGAATGTGATGGTGCAACGGCGCTACCCCATGGCCATTGTCATCGCCCCATAGGTTTCGCGCTGACCACGACCCACGCCGTCATCCGCGGCTCTACACCGCCCCACGGCCGATGTGCCGCCCTGCGGCCGAAACACTACCCCATGGCTGGACCGCCCACCACGCGATCGGACTGCCACCCCACGGTCGGACTGTCGCCATGCGGCCAGACTGCCTCCCCATTTCCAGACTATCACCCCGCACGGCCAGACCGTCGCCCCGCGGCCGAACCACCGACCCTGGCTAAGCCGCCCAGCGGGACCACCCAGGTTGACCCGAACTGGGTTGGGCCGAGTCGGTCAGACCGAGTCGGACCAGTCTCAGGCCCACTATAACCCAATTACATTCTTTTGTCCAAAACTATGGAACTGGGCATCTGTTAGAAAAACATTCAGAGGAGTTGGGAACCTTGGAGCGAGTTTTTCCCTTTGATTGATACCCCAATGTGTTTTGTACTGATATGGGGAACGGTCAGGTTGGATCGAACATGAATCTAACCAGGCCACAAGGACTAAAAGGCTAATAACTCAAAGATCAGGCGTCCGATTGACACACCATCTATTATGTTGAGACCCCTATGATGTGGTGGAACATTGAGCTACTTATTCATGGGAATTTTTGGTGGTTGGAGAATCGACTAGAAGCTTGTGTAGTGGATCCTCTCTGAGGTGATCGAGCATAGTGCGAGAACCTAGTGGCTGGCTGAGACTTGACAACTACTGCCCGTTTCGACTCAGAGTTACTTGACTAGCCCAGTGGGGAGTGCTTTAGTGAAGTGGAAAGCCCACGGTGGGGAGTACCTTAGTGACGTGGCAGACCTACAGTAGTCGACAGGAGGAGTACCTCAGTAGGCCAGGAGGGGGAGTGCCTTGGTGACATGGCACACCCACGGTGGGGAGCGCCTTGGTGATGTGGCAGACCCACGATACTCGACAGGAGGAGTACCTCAGCCATCCAAGGTTAGTGGTAAGTGCCTATGTGTGATGTGGCAGGCCTACTATACTCGATAGAGAAGGAGTTATCTAACAGCCGAGGTTTTTTACGTTGTGACTGGGAAGATTACTTGATACTACCCCTTGAATAAATCCTTGTGTGAGCTGAGTCAGTACCTTTGTGTTTTCCTCATGATTGATATGGATTACTTGATAAATTAGGTATATGTATGGGAATATACCTATGTAAGGTTATCTGTTGATTTCATAATTTGTGATTTATCCTTGTTGATTTTTGTGAGACCTATAGGGTCTCGGGGTCCCTACTGAGTATTATTATACTCACCCCTGCATGGGCTATGTCCGCACCTTGCTGTGTTGGATGTAGACGACGGACAACGATGACTGAGGTTGAAAATACTAGGATTGGATGCTACCTAGAGGTGGACCATACAACGTGTAGGTTTTCTGAGGAGACGGGTGGACATGGAGTGCTGAGGAGGTGATATGTACCTACCCTTCAGGTAGGAACCTCGGAGGACGATCCAGTAGCTTTCTCTTACCTTTCCTTTTATTTTATTGAATCACAATTGTACTTGTACTTTCCAGTTGGGATTGTATTTTGGCCCATTTTACTTAATGCACTCACTCTGTTTACAGTTCAGTTTACTTGTGTTCCTATCTTGTTGTCTGCTTGGATATGTGTGCTTGCAAGATATAATGGAAATGCCATCCCAGTTTTAGGGAATACTCTTTCAGTGCTAGTTTCTAGCCCCTAGAATATGGAAGGCAGGCTTGGTGTAGTCACGGCACGGGCCCCGGGGGACGGGTCGTGACATAATGGGTTATCCAATCGGGAAAAATTCTAGATGAAATTCCCATAGTAACTTACTAAACGAATAAAACTGTGTACCTCAATTATACTTGTACGTTCTAGAAATAAATGAATTGCCTTTTACTTTGAAGGATCAATAGATATTATATCCTTGGGGACTATATGGTCATGGAAATAAATTTCATAAAGATAGAATTCACACTTTCTAAATTTACCATATAATTATTCTCTCCTAAGATCCTCAAAAATGATTCTCAAGTGATATTCATGGTCTTCAAATATTGGCATATATCATAATATCATCAACGAATACCACAAAAAATCATCAAGTTATTCCTTGAATACTCTATTCATTATATCTATAAAAATTGAGCATGCATTAGTCAACCCAAATGAAATTGCATTAAATTTGTAATGATCATACCTCATCTAAAAAGCTATCTTCAGAATTTCTTCCTTCTTCACTCGTAATTGATGATATCCAGAATAAAGAATAATCTTCAATAATAATTGATCTCATTGAAGTTGATCAGATAAATCATCGATATAAGGTAGAGGATACAAGTTCTTTATTATAATCGCATTTATTCTGCTATAATCTATACACATCCTCGTGGATCTATCTTTCTTCTGGACAAAAAAATAGGGGTTCCTGATGGAGAAACACTAGAGTGGATAAATCCTTTTTGACCAAACTCTTCAAGTTTATTTTATCTCTACTAATTTTATTGTGGCCATTCAATAGAGTGTTTTTGATATTATCCTTTCAACAGGGATTAAATAAATATAAAACTCAATTTCACGCTCTAGGGGTCTCTAGGAAAATCATCAAGAAAATCATCAATGTATTCCATTATAGTAGGTGCGTCCCCAATTTGTAGATTACAACCTTCATCCCTAGATGTTGTTTTATCTTCCTCATCAATAATATCATCTAGTAAAGCTATTGGGGGTGGATTTTGATAAGAATCAGGTGATGATGTTTCTACTATAAAGATATTTTATTCTACATCTTCCTCACAATTCATAACTTACTCATTCATTCAATATATTTTTTCTTCATATTTTGAAATCCAATCTATACTAAGGATTATAAAGAAATCAATCATAGGAATCATAACAAAATTAAAAATTAAAGCACGTTTATATTCCATAATGGGAACTGCTTGACACATCTTTGTTGTGATAAGGTTCCCACTAAGATTTCTGACTAACAATTACCTTGTCATGATAAACTAGAAATATCTAATTTTTATAGAAAACTGGGAAGATATAAAGGAATGCGATGATCGAGAATCAAATAAATATTTATCTAAATTTGAGGAAATAATCAATGTACCTACCACCACATCATTCGGAACCTCAACCTCAGCAGTTGTGATCACAAAATCTTGGTCATCTCACCTCATCCTCTTCTGTGGTAGATTTCATTAGTGTTTTGGGAATTCATTGGAATTTTGTCTCATATAATTAAAATTGTAGCAATGTACCTCATTGATTTCTTCCTTCTCATTTCATTCATAATCCTGATATCCCTTATCTCTGCACTTACAAGAAACTCCCAATCCCTTCAAACATTTCCCAATGTGCTTTTTTCATAGTTTTTTCTAGTTTAAAATCATTCAATCTTCTTATTCTTCTTCTTTAATGCATTCCCTTTTTCAGGTTTCTCATATGGACTCTTCTTGTTTTATTTTAAATTGAATACATTGATCCATGAAAAGTCATACTCTATATTGATAGAACATAAAACTATTTCATCATATGATGAAAAATTCTGAGAACCCAATTCCCTTTGGAGACTTGGATTAATACTTTCAAAGAATTGATCGATCATGCAATATTTGTTCCATATATAATCCATAGAAAACTAGTATAACCTGGTAAAGGTATCATCATAATCTTCAACGCTCTATTCTTCCTTTTTCATTAAGCTAGGAAACATCCTCTTCATCTCAATGTGTTGATCACGCAGAAAGTATTTGTTGAAAAATGTATCCTTAAAAATTATACATTTCATAAGTTCTATTTCTTCATCCTCCCTAGTAATTTTGGATCAATGTACACCATTGATTATTATCTCCTTTTAGGCAATAGACCTCAAATGTAACCTTTTCTATTTCACTGCATCCAGAGCCCATAAATATTTTTACAGAGACATAATCCACTGATCACCTACAATTTGATTAGTAGTCCCGCTAAATGATGGGGATTTTTTCACATAAAGAGATACAACATAGTAAATTCCCTCTGTGGAATGGGTTTTTCCATTTGGTCAAGGTTATTTTTCATAATATGATTAGGTTTCCCTAGTATCACAATAATTTTCTCCATTCCAATAAAATATTTATTTCTTTCCTCTGTAGGGAAACATTTGCAATTTCTTCAAGTATTGATACCATTCGTCCTTCGAGGTTCCATTTCTATATAATGACACATATCATATTAATTCATAAATTATTAATTGAAAATATGGTAAAAAACTCAACATAAATTAAAATTTCATGCATCATAAATCATGAACTTCTATTACATTGGTTGAATTATGATAAATGTATCCACAAAGTCCAACCTGGGGTATCGTCTCTAATATATGTTTTCTTAATCTAGTTTCCAAGGTTTTTTCTAAACTTCGTCTGATACCAACTATTACACCCCAACCCTAGAACCCTAGATCCAGTTCATTATTTTAATACATTGGAATGATATAAAGAATAATTTCCCAAAAGAACATACAGTGTCACAGTCTTGGAAATCCAGATTACATACAAGATTCCCATAAGAAATTTGGAAACCGAATTAATCGTGATACACAATAAAATGAAATAACTACATTCTTGAAAGCTTATTCAATGTTATCTTCTTCATAACCTAGGGAAAGAAACATTATAAAGGTGACCTCAAATTTTTAGTATGGTTAAATACAATGGATGTAATAAAGAATCAATATATATGTAAAGTCAAATAACTGAACACACTTTCTATTTACCTAACTAGATAAGGAATAAGCAATATAGAAAGTAAGAAAATGAAACACATTCCACAAATAAATAATTGACGATAAAATGCATCCATAGATATTTTGATGAAAAATCTCATGGATAAAAAATGTGTTAAATTAAATTAGGGAAATACATTATTTAAGGACGTCGTGTCTCTGGCACATGAAAACCTATTACTGTTAGGAAATTTCACAATAAATTTTAAAACAAAGGGTAAAAGCCCATTTTTCCAACTTATTAATCTCATGAGAACCTGTCGATGTAACGATGATCAATATAATGTTTGGGCTCCACCTGTTATTATTCATCCAAAGTATTTCTCATATTAAATAACCAAAATAAATAATATGCCTTACAAACTAACTATATTGAATGAGTAATATAGATATATCAATAATTATATAATATCATGAAAATAATGTGATTCAAGATAATAATTCAAAAGGTTGAAGATACACAATATAAAAGGAACTTGGTGCATAACATTACAATATGCCTTACTGAAAAGAAATTGAGATGAAATCGCTCACCTTATGTCTGAGACATTCTGTATGTGTCCGAAAATCCTATATAATGGTTTTAAACATATTATTAACTTATATTAGAATCATAATAATATTTATGATATCCAATATTATTCTTTATGAATTTATATTACTTTTTTATTAATAATTTCATGTTAATGCAATATTTTAGGTAATAATCTCTTTGTTTATCATATGCTTTTTGACTTTTTATTATTGATCATATTACTTAGATGACGGTTTAATTACATATAGAATTTATAATATGATTTATATAACATATATATTCCTAATATAAATATATATAATATATATTTATTTTAAATAGAGTTCCCCATTCATGGAGAAGATAGGTCATATGTATGCAGGAACGTTGTTTTCGTTTTCCTATCATATTGAATGGAAGTAAGTGATTGAAATATATGTACATATATAAATATATATGTATATATCTTATTCCAATAGCATTATTATGTCATATGTTTGATAATATATATCTTTTTAATCATTTTTGGATGGCAAACGTGGAAGATGAATCTCATCACGTCGTGCAAACGGTTGGTCGGACGTACGTACGAGCGATGGTATCATTTTCATAATGGTTAAATGATATGGAATTGAATGGACTATAAATTGTACAAAAATAATATCATATTATATTAATTATTGAATTTATTTATATTCATCATTATAACCTTCAAAATAATGTATAGATAAAAAACAGTTTACACCATGGCGTGGAGACGGTATGTCTTACGTACATACGCATGGTGATATTGTTTTTTATAAGATTGGTCAAAAGAGGAATATGGTTGTACCATAATAATAAAAACATATCAAAATATATTATATGCTGAAGTTATTATTTTATTATGGATATAACTTAGGGAATAGAATTAGAAGAAGAAAGAACTTTGAAAGAGATTGATATAATGATTACTTCTTTTTCAGGTATCTTCTTTTAATTAGCACAAAAGGAATTCTTTAGTTGGCTTTATTCCCAATGTTTTTCCTCTGAGATTAAGTGAAGGAAGTTTTGAGAGGAAATTGGTAGGGTTTGGCTAATCAAAATGGCATTGGACGTGTGAATTAAATAGAAGGATAATATCCCTTTTATAAGAGAGGTGATAGGCACTTTTAGAGTATCTTAAAATATTAATTTATTATAAATAATTATCAGTTTATAATGGCTCAAAAGTGATTACTTTAGAGTATAAGAAGAGTGTGTGTCTAAATCCTCTCAACCACTAGGTTTTATACATGTTTTGGTCATAAATTTAAAGAATTTTTTTAGATTTAACCCATAGTTTAATAGTTTAACTTTTACTGTGTCTTCTTGTATTTTTACACTAAAAGGTTGATATAGTTACTATAAAATGACAACAGAACATCAAGTGGATCATTAATGAAATTTCTAAAAATATATAATTCTGTTTTCTAAATCTTCTATTTTTAGGATTCTTATATTTCTTAACTAAATAGTGCTTGTTTTAAAACTCATTTATGTCATTTTGACACTATTTAGTAATTTTTTTTAAGTCATAAAAACAATATTCCTTTGAAAATAATGCATAACATAAAACAAAACATTCCATAGTCATCCAAAAAAAATTTGGATGGCATAAAAACATTAAAATGACATTTATTTTAATATTTATAAAATCATTAATTGGATTCTTTCATTAATACGGAAAAAACTACATCATTGTTGTGTCATAATTAAATTTAATTATTTAATGTATAACAATTATAAATAAAACACCGTGATGTAAGAAATATTTTTATAATTTTAATGAATATTTATAGATAAAGATATCACTTATATTACTCAAAATAAAATTGTTTTAGTAATAATATACATGTTCATGTTATATTTCCCTTTTCATTAAATTAAATATTTTAAAAGGTCATTATCACACCCAAGTTGTTCCATTGGGTCCGAAAATCTACCTAAGGATGCTAATGGTTGCCCATATATCATCCAATAGGATTATTACACGTGTTAGGGTTGTTTTATATTATTATAATATTATTTTATTACCCTTATTTACATGATTTTCCCTTTATCCTTGGTTAATAAAAATAATTACTGAAGTTAAATTTCATAATGTCTAAAAATAAATTGTACCTATTTATAAAATTTTGAACTTATGATTCCAAATAAGGAATACATTTTTCAAAATTCAAAACATATAATTGTCATAAATTAGTTTAAAATTAATTTCAATTGTCAAAACGAGAAAACAGGTTTTTAAGAAGTAAAATCTATCAAAATATTGACATGTATTTACGTCCAATTTCAATGTGAAATTACTTCCAATGAAAAACAATAGATTAAATGAAAAAAAATATCCAATAACTCTTTAAAACCAATTGAAAATTTACTCTAACTATATAAATAAATTAAATACAAATTCAGTTTTTAATTAAAATGCATTATTTTTAAATATTCATTAAAAATTGTATCTTTTCAGAAAATTACAAAAAAATAACCCCAGGATAATTTTTCTATTATGAATTCAAAAATTATTTATATTTTGAAAAATAAAGTTTATAAATTTAAAAAATATGGTTAATACTATTCGTTACTTTTTTTAAACAGCTAGTTTGATAGGTCTTGGTGTGCTTGAACTTGGGGTTGCATAAAACACAAATCATTGAATTATTTAAAAATAAGTGTACCATTGATTATTGGGGTGTTACATACAATATACATATAAAATGTATAATTTTTGTTCTTATGGACTTTCTCCAACAAAATATTTAAACACATGTTTGTTTTGGTACCCATACATTCTTGGGTCCAGTTATGATTGCAAGTAATGATATGGGAATCCAAATATGCCTTATTTTTCCAACATTAATATTACTTTTTTTCCATACTTTTATAAATAAAATATTTTTTAATTCCACTTATTTGATAATTTTATATATAAAATTCTTTTTTGTAATGACCTTTTCTTCCACATTAACAGAAGGTATAATTTTTTGAATTTTGAAAAAACTAATATTTATATAATTATAATATTTCAACCTTTCTTCCTATTCTATAATTTACTATTTTAAAAATATTATTTATAAGAATAATATTCATAGTTTTCTCCCCTTTGGAAAAAATTCTGTCCTCACTCTTATAAGATTCTACTTCAACCTGTAATTATTTTTCCCTTTTTCATGAAAAGTACAGCTTGATGGAGATTAATTGAATTTTTTCAATTAGTTGTTTATTTTGTCTTAGAATATTATCTATTTAACCAAAACCTTAATTCTGAATATATTTTTATGATTTATTATTTTTTATTGAAAAATAATATTTATATTCTAACATTGAATAGTAGGTTTTCATTTTACAATTTGAATAACTATTAGATTCAAAAGCAGAATAATAATAGGATGGTACCACTTCATCTTTATTATCCATAAATTATGTATTAGATTTGAAATTTGATGGATCTTTCACTGAATAAGACTTGTAAGAGAAGTTTGAGTCTTTATACACACTCTAAAAAGCTTTCATTTCTCTCTCCTCTCAATGTTCATAATAAAATTTCTTCTGATATTTCTTTTCTATTATTCTACTTTCATAATTCAATTGGGGGAAATCATGACTTAAAGGGACGAAATTTTTTCATTCATAGAATCTTACATCTCTAGGTTACTTCTTATCATTTTTTGATTGATATTATAAATCCTATTTTCTTCATGTATAATTTACTAAATTTTCTGGCTATCGGAGCCAGAATTATTTTAGAGTGTGAGGAATCTAATTTTTTTGAGGTCTTTTTTTATTTCATACTTATGAGATGTAAATTTAAGGTAAATATTTTCTCTTTTTACAATATTGTGATCCTAAACTTCATCTTGTATATCTTCTTCATATATCATCAATATTAGAATTAATTCTTCAATAGTTAAAATCATGAAAAGTGATGATTTTCAAATAGCTACAGATATGATATTCCATTTAGAGGGAAGTACTCTAAGTAATTTATATGCTTGACCTGATATACTAATGGTATCTCCCATGAAAGTACTATTATTGAAAATCTATGTTAATCATCCATTCATTTATGTGATTCTTTCACCATCAAACATTATAAAGGTGTTAAAATTTATTTTTTCAGTATCATACCTCATCTATTTAATGTTATCTCTTTCTTTATATGTGATAGATATTGTCTACCAAATTTTATAGGCATTATCATATTATGATACTCGATTTAATTCATCAGGTTTAAGTCCACGGACAATAATGTTCATTTCCTTTGAGTTGATTTCATTATAATATTTTATTTCAATATCCCAAGTATCTTGTTTCTCAATAATTACATAAGGATTGATGATCGTTGAATAAACATAGAATAAAACTTTATTCAAGTAGATGATCATTCTTGATTTCTAGTATCCATATATTTCACCATTAAAATATGGGGGGAAAAAACATAGACATAACTTCTTTTGAATCATCCATTGACATATATTATGCTAAAAACTTTTTATTTTAATCTTTCTATAGATTTATCTACTTTATAAAAAATATAACCTTTGATACCAATTGTTATGTCAGTATAATACAATGATACACAAGAGGGGAGAATTATGTATTTCAGATAAACATTAAAGATTATGGCTTTTAAATATCTTTGTGAATTATAAATATATGTAGTATTATTGTTTTTAATAAATATGACTAGTGGATAAATATTAAAGAACAAAATAGTAATTTTAATAGTTTTTTAGGGTACTAATATCCCCTAGTCCACTCCACCAATTCTCTCTCTACAAGCTTAGTGATTTAAACTAAAAATGTACCCTTATCACAAGACCTTCATATTTGCAACTGAGAGTAGGTAGTTGACACTTTTATAAAAAAGTATAAACAAGGCCTTTCGGTTCTTTAAGAATGAATTGTTTGTCCATAGATTAAAATAATAAGATGACACTTTACCATGATAGAGAATAAGAAGTCAAAACTCTAATAATTCAAAAGAGTTTGATTTTTTGAATAAAATTTGTCGCCCACAATTGTGTCAGAATAAAATAATAGTAGATGGATAATCGTAGTCGATAAGAATCTTCATATAGAAATATCTTGTAGTATGTAATTATTTCAAATTAACTTTGAGAAATAATATAAATAAATAGTAGTAGATAAAACATGTAGGTATCCAAAGTGTAATTCCTCAAAACAGAAAAAATAATTGACCTTCTTAGAAAGTAATCTATATATTTATTCATGTTATTTTCATATTATATTAAATTTAACAAATAGATGATATGATATTTATACAGTATGGATTCTCCTTTCTTCCAGTTGTTCAAATCCACAAATGTTGCCTAGTACATTATGATATAAAAATATCAATCAACCAAGGGAGTCGTATCTTCCCTTAAGAATAGGAGTGACTTTATCTGTTTAATATGGTTCTTCGAATCAATCATAATGAGTCTTTCAATAGTTCTTAAGACAATATTTAATCCTATGGAAAGACCATTTCGAAATACTTATATTATTTCAAATTTAAAAAAACTGAGGTTGAAAAGTCAAATGTAGGGTTGAACTGTGTATCGTAGGGTTCCTCTAAATGGAATACATTTATTTTGTGTAGTGTAGAGTTCCTTTTCATAGCATAGGGTTCCTTTATATATATGGTATCATAACCATATAATAATCTGGTAAGAATTTATGAATCAAAAGTAACATTGGGATGAGAATCCATATGTTCATCCTCCTAGTGTAAGGTTGATTAAAAATGTAGGTTTTATTAACAATATATTCATTATCTGGATGTAGGGTATGAATGGTGAATAGAGATGTCAACATTAAATAGATATTCCATAGGCTTATAGTTCTTTCAATTTAGGGTTACCGATCCATACATTTATTGTTCAATGTAGGGATGTTGATCCATACATTAATTCACCAAATGTAGGGTTTGAATAGTGTTCTTAGAAAACAACCCCTAGATTTTTATTCTTAAAAAAAGATACATATATTCATGATATATATAATCCGGAAAAATTCATAAAGAAACAAAATTAAAAGACAAATAAGGTTAATTCTAACCACAAAAATCAATAATATTTATAGATTATTGTTGAGAAAATACAATCCCAATACAAATATGATGCATGAGATGTAACACCCACATCTCATCGTGTTTCAATGAAATAGAACCAAAATTCATATCAATAATAATATCACAATACTAATTCCTCACCCAACGACAAGATTTAATCAACTGTAAAAGTAAAAATCTAGGTAATCATAATTTGATTCGAAGAAATTTGGATTTTTCCTATATGATGGTTAACTATGAATTGTAATAGCTCATTTCCAAATCCATATTACTTCATATCAATTTTTTTATCACCAAATAGTAATGAAACAAAAAATTAAATTACTCTAATACCATTTTGTAATGTATGAAACCAAGATTCCACTTAAAAGTGTACCGAGCCGAGTGGGTCATAAGTCCCCGAGCGCATCTCCCCAAACTCTAGAGGCTTCTGACTATCAATGAGAGCCTAGGATTGTCTATGGGGAGAATATGCCCTCATCACAAGAGTGTAGAAAATATGAAAACAATAAGATACAAGTATGAGAAACAGAAATCATACTAAAAATAGAAATAAATAGTAGAATACAGATAATATAAACATTACAGATGTCATATCATATACAAAATAATGATACATGTCATTTGTATCTATAAAAAATCCAAATTTCATACATTGTAGTCCTATTATATATAGATAAAATTAGTATAAAAACAATCAAAAAGTATCCCAGTGGCATAACAAGCCTTATCTTAGTCCCATGCTTTCCTGCTCCTAAGTATCAAATCAAGTACCTATGGTAGGGTACTTTCCCTTATCCACACCTTTAATCATATAGTCTTCTTGGGTCCTAAAAAGTGGGGAAAATAGATTGTGAGACTAAATCTTAGTAGGAAACTACCCATGGTATCTTCATTTCAATTTTTGAAAATATATAACAGGCAGTGCATGATATTTATAACAATAAACAAAGGATGTACTAAAAAGTAAACATCTTATATAACTAGGTTCTCTTTTTATGACTATTTCATTTTATCAAATTCATTTATAAAAATAACCTCATTTAAATTACAATTCATGGGATCTAACATCAGACCGACATCCCTTGTATAGTCTCCAGTACAGAAAATGTCTAAAAATTATTTCTAAAAGGTATAATTGAATACTTAATCCAAGCATGTGTTTTTTCTTAGTACACTCATTTTACATGTAAATTCATTCTGTATTCATTTTATAACCTGAATCTATCCTTGACATCCCTATGTTGTAATTCAAGTATCAATCCAAGTATAATATCAACCAACACATTACAATCCCATCCTTGGATAACCTCTCAGGAACACGGTAAAGCTCTAGGTTTGGAATAACATCCCTACAAATTAATTCATTCCTCAGTGGTCCACTAAGAGAGACTAAGTATCAACTGTGGAATAAAATATCAAAATCAATTTGATTCCTTACATGTAATTCACATATGAATCCATGTATCACTCAGAATATAAGTTAAGACTTAATAATTCTATCCATGTAATCCATTATTTAGATCCATATATCACCAATTAAATAATCATCGTTCATGAAAATTGATTCAATCTATGGCATTCTAATTTGAATCCACATATCACCCAAGGAATAAGGATCAATATCCAAATAAGTTAGTAACTAGAATTCTGATATGAATCTATGTATCACCCATTACTAATAATATGTTAATCAATTCAATACTATTTAATCAATTCAATTACATTTAACCAATTCATTTAACATGTGAAGGTAAAAACCAAGAGAATCTAATTAAATCACACCTAGACATGTGACTCAATCCCTTATCCAAGCTTAGAAGGTTTGGCTTCCAAATACTCACATTGGAAAATTCTTATAACAAGTTTCTCATGATTAAATAAACCATTGCATGTAATGGTCTTTATCTATCTCATGTGGTCATTACCATACAAAGGCCAATTCATGCTTACACATGTAATTGCATAGTATGTACAAGAATCGAAGGATTTCCTTTCAATTTTTCATGTGATCATTTTAAAATAACAAGAATCAAATGAAAAATCAACTTATTAAAATTAATAGATGTCTTTTAACTCAGATGGTAACATTTATTAAGAGAGAATAACATTCTTATTAAAGCCTTTAAAATCATTGTACAAGAACTATAGTCAACTATCCCTTCCATTTACCAATTTATTTATAATTGATATTCCAATTCAATTCAAATATCAATTCATCAATTGAAAATACCAATACAATTATCAATTAAATTATAACATCCCATTACTAAGTAAGAAGGTCACACCCAAAGGGCATCCCAAAACCTTATTCCATCAATGAAAATTGTATATAACCACACACCCAAAGGGGTGAGTTTGGTTTAAAGGTCCTTAACATATAAACAACAATTAATAATCCTATTTAATTGAATATGATTTACTTATCAATTCTACAATTCATCTTCAATTAATCTTGCTCTAAGAAAATGTTTGTATGGTACCATGACATATATAAAAAGATTGAATTTAAGTGAAATGAAAGACACAACCTTCCTTATGCTTGAAGTTAATAGTTAATCTAGTATAAGGTCCAGATTAGGCTCTAATTGGGATAAAATTAATGAACATGTGAAGGACCTAATAATACAGAAAAATTATATTTCACTTAAATAGTGTAACTAAAAAATAGAGAAATATAGAATGGATACAAATGAATTAAAGTCTTACTGTTATGGATCTCATGAGACAACCCATGCTTGAATCGGATATAAGATGCAGAAACCACCTTGATTCCAAGATTAGGCTAAAAAGAGATCTTCTAAAAAATCTTCATCATTATGAAGGAGGGAATAATATAATTTTAGGTTTATAAATTAATTTTAATTTAATTAAAATTATAAAATTTCATATAATTAAAGGGGTCACACAGTATAGGTGCTTGGTTTGGCAAACCGTGTGCTAACCAATCACGAGTATCTAGAGGAAGGGTAATATAGCACAGTTTACCCACACAATTTAACTAAATGGGTGGAAAGCCTTGTACGGTTTACTCTAACCCTAACCCATTCCAAATTCTCTCAACGTTGAGGTTCTAGGCCCCAAACAAGACCCAGAAAAACCCAAAATCTCTATAACCTCAAGGAATATTCAAATTATTCCATATTTAGACATCTAAACTAATAATTCATGGAAAATAAAGGATCCGTACCTCAGGGAAGCACCAAGCTCTTACATCATTGAGATGAGATGAGTATAGTGTTAGGATCGAAATATACTTCTAAAAGAAAAGCTGGCATGGATAGGCTAAATGAGGTTAACTAGGAATTTTCCATCTGATAAAGTTTAGAATAATGTCATTAGATTCATTATGATGCTAAGGGTATCCCCAAATAGACAATTACAATCTAGGAGTTACTATGACTGAAAATTTGATGTTGATGATTAAACATGTGGGAGGGAGAGCACTAAATTTTTCTTTTTAAAGGGGTGGTGAAATGATCATTTCTCACATTATAGGTGTGTTATTAAGAACTTTATAATTTTTTTTCAATACAAGCATTGGATCAAGTTTTAATAAATTATGTACCATATTGTTGAAGAGGAAAATGAAGACTTATTGCGTGTTTAAAATGCAACACGACCATTTCAGAATTATTTCCTAGACTCAATTAGGATGGGTGACATTTCACCATTCCCCAATACTTATTAGGGATGGGAATTTGTTAGGAGGTTATATTGTAAGGATACATGTTTTGGACCAGTATAAATTTCTATTATACAATGAAATTTTCATTTTGTGGATAGGATAAATGTTAAAATAATATTTTTAATGGAGTTTAGAGTATTATAACACTTACAAATGTAAATTTGAATGTTTTTTAGGATTTAGAGGTGTCCTGAATTGTTGGATAAGTTTTTAGAGCATCAGGATATAAGGACTCAATTATAGGGAGAAGCAAAAAGGGTAGAACATTTTGATTAAGTCATGAGTCCCATCAAGAGAAACAATGTGGCCTCATCCATGGGATCTGAGGGTGTCGCATAGTTTGGTCTAACAATGTGAGAGGAGTTTCATTCCCATGAGATGGGAATAAATAAAATTGTGGACATGGAACATTTTCTACACATGGTTTGGTAAAACTATGCACCCATCCCACATTCCAATTGCCACTTAGGCAGTGATCTCACATGGCTGGTGTATGGTTTGGAAAGCTCCTATATCCAAATCTTGAACCTCATTTAAAAGGTCTGATTTTATAATTTTTCCCATGTTTTCATTTAAACATTCATCCTCCATTTTCTTCTCCTCCATGTTCATATAATCTCTTTGATCAAGCTCCTCCTTGTCTCTCCTACTAAGTAAAATGATATCTCCATTGTTCAAGATAGAATTCATGATCTATCAGTCTTGTTGGATCAATATTAGTATTCTATCAATTATTATTTCTTCTTACATCATTTTCCCTCGTTGTATGGAAGGATAATCCTCTGTTATCTCTTTTATAATATTTTCATTTTGATTTTCAATTTCTTAGATTTCTCTCAAATTGGCTCAAATCAAAGCTCGATATTTAATAAGAAAATTTTCTTAGGAAGGAGGTACGTGGTCTATAAATTTTTCAATTATTTTTTATCTATTTTATAATATACATCACTGTGTTGTATGCTGAAAATTCTTCATGTTTCCATGTAAAAATGAAATTTATAAAGTATATTTTTATTCCTAAATCCATATTTCTCTTCTATATTAAAATTAATCCATTTTAATATTCCTAAATTGTCCCAGACCACTCCTTTGGGTGTTTCACTTGTAGTTTTTTAACCCTTATACTATATCTTGAACTAAACCCACCATTAAGGTGTGTGATTTTTCCTCTTATCGAATGAGATGCTAAAAATAATTAAATGAATTATATCTTGGGAGGGTGTTTTCCCCTTTGATTAAGAGAATTATTTAAAATACTATTGAACCTTCAATATATATGAAATGACCAATTAATATGGAATGAATTGTGAATGGAAATAAATACACATGGCCCATATTAATTAATTAACATAATGTATGACCCACCTCACTTGATAAATTTATAGTGTCAATGACATTATTATGGCCCTTTTAATTACATATAAATTTAGAGGCCCTCTTAATTGTTTATACTTGAAAAATAATTCTTCATTTATATTAACATGTTCTAATTATATAAATGAATTTTAATATGGAATTCTTATTAAAAATGTCTTATTCTTTGCTATTAAATGTGTCTTCCTGATTAATATTTATGGGCATGTCATCCCTTATTATTCATAGGAAAGATGTACATTATTATGATACCTAATAGTGGATTCCCTTGTTATTTATGATAATCGATCATGGTGAAACTTATTATTTTTGTGCATTGTAGGGCATCATTTATTATTTATGGTCATGGATCCCCTTATTATTTAGGGTCATGGAATCCCTTATTATTTACGGGTATGGAATCCATTATTATTAATAAGAATGGAGTACCTTATTCTTTACTGTGATACTCTGGCATGGAATCCCCTATTTATAATCAATACTCGATTGTAGTATCCCTCTCAACTATTGACACCTAGGAATAACATCCCTTACTACCTTATGAGACTATTGTAACAATGTTTTGATGCTTGACTTATGTCTTTAGTCTTGGTTGTTCCAATGTATATATATGTCCATATATCTTATTATATATATAGTACATATGTATATATATATATATATAATGAATAACTATATATATGGTTACGCATTTCCAAAGGCATTTCAGATTAGTCTAAAGTAGGTAATGTTAGTCGGGTGTCCTTTGGGGAACTTCAGTTTGATTTATTTACATATATTTATTTACTTATTTGGTATTATCCCTCCGTACATCTTTAATATATATTCCTAGAATGGATGTAATTATACATGGTTGGTGGTGGCCTACTCAGTATATCTGACACCCTACACAGGATGTCGATTGGTATCCAAACAGTTCTCTTAGTTGACAGATGGGTTATGTGTTTGGACAAACCTATTGTAACTATGAAAAAGGAGTGAAGTTGAATACATAATCCCTTGAGACTTCCAAAGGATACCAATGAGGCCTTGATGCAACATGAAAATATCAATTGATATTTTGACCTCTGAGTGATGGGAGTCAGCCCATGAACTATCTTTAATATTGAGGTACCCCGGTGAGGTGTCTGTGTTATAATGTAACCTAGGGACCTTGGTGGGTTCTCTAATGATAAGTTGACCCCATGGAGAGTGTGTATGAGAATTTGGTAGTGATGATTATGTGTGTCACCATGGAACCTGAAGTGATGATGTATTTAAGGTTGATTATTTCTTAGAGTCATTCATTAGTAATCGGTAGTTATTCATTATACAAGTGATTGTCTAGGATCACCCCCCCCCCTTCAAAAAAACATTGATTCCTACTATAATAGGATACCTTATACATGATCTATGAATCCAGTGATGACCCCTAATGATAATGGATCACTTGATATTTACACATACTGATCAGTGAAGATTCATGATGAAAATGGAATTCATAGGCTTACCTGTTGGAGCTTAGTGATAATTTATGATGACAATTTATCACCAAGGATTACCTCATAGGTATCCTCTTGGATATTGATGACCATTATTCACCTGGGGTTTCTTATTTAGGATTAATGATGATTTTTTATTTTGTTGGATCACTTCATATTTCTTCTAGGGATCAAAAATGATGCTAGATAAAACTTGATTTCCTAGGAAATGCACCTATAAATCATTAATAGGCTTAATAATGGTTGTAATGGTTGTATGACATGCTCAAAGATAATACATCATTGGATGAACTAGGTTTCGATCAATCCTAAGTGTTACACAAAATGAGAGGATCTAAATTCTATGTTAATTTATAGTTATTCACTATGTTTATTTATATTAAGATAATATCACATTTATTAACTACCTTTAAAACATATTTACTAGATCATATATTTGGTTCCCTACTGAGTTGTACTCACTCCCTACTAGGATAGAAAAGGCACTTGGGTACTCAAGAAAATCTCATTATTTAAAAGTATAGGTTGTGTAGAGGAATAGAGTTGTGTGATCATGAAACATTGGTAGGATATAATTGAATATTGTTATGAGGAGTGGCTTGAGGCTATGATAGATATACCCATACTTTTATTTTATTATTATATAATTTATTGTATATATGGTCAACGTAGTGGGTGGGTAATGAGTCTGTATGATTGCTTGCCTACTGAATTTCATTTATTATTCTTGGATTTATTTATTTATTAGGATTTATCTATTTATTTAATATTATGGATGAGTTTTGGTTATTTTATATTATTGTTGACCCTTATATGGTGGTATATTCGCACCACAGTACTATCATATACCCATGTGCTACTTAGGAGACTCTAGTGTACAGGGAGGCATACCTGAGGTCACATGGTCACTGAGTTTAGTAACTGTACATTAAACCAGGTAAATTATGTTAAAAAATAGCAACTGAGATTTATTTGGACTGATATCACATAGATTATAAATGTTTTATTTTTTATTACTTAGTGAGGATATGGTACATAGGGGATATAGGAAAGTGTCGAATCTTGTGATGGATATTAGGATGGTGCATCAATAACAACATTTTCGGTAGTAATTCCCCATTAATAGGGATATGTGGTTATTATTCTTGATTTTTAGTGTTATGGTTTTTTGATTTTACCAAGAATGATACACTTTTATTTCTTCAGATTTAATGATTTATGATTCATGGGTTTTGGATATTCTCATGTTGGTAAGATCCTATTTCTCATTCATCATGTTTGTCACATTGGATTCACATGAAATATTAAGTTCTTGTGTTATTGATGTAATTAATTAAAGAGGTATTCATTGTTTAAAAAGAAAATATCTAATTATATGGTGTTTTCTTGTATAACATTGATTGGAATTCTACTCAAATAGATAATAGTATATATTCCTTCTGATAATAGTTCATGTAGATCTATTCCAAAATTATTGATCAAGAGAGGTATGCAATAAATCGGTATCTTGGATGTATAGTAACCCTAGTAGGTCGGTACATGCATTTGGCACCTTAGTGATAAACCCCTTATGGGTGAATTTAATTATGATATCGGTTCCAAAATTAAATGGTATCAATTATTTTAAATGTCATAAAAAATTATATGGTGTTTTCCCATATATCTTTGTGGTGAAATTTTACTTAACCAAAAGTTGTGGCTATAGGTTTTCACAACATAGATAATGATAAGGGATTTCATTATACATATGTGCTAAAATACAAGAATTTTGTGGTTGAAGTGGTGACTCTTATCATGGGACACCATTGTATAAAAAATCCTATCCTTTTTTCATGTGTTATCATCCATGTTATAGGATATATTCAAGGTGATACCTTAGATATTGTGAATGTGGAAGGCATGGGTAGGTTCCTTACGTTAGGAATAGTTCACAATAGGTGCTACTGAGTATATTGTATAAGGATAGAGATTCCTTTGGGTATGTGATAAAAAATAATGATGGGTTATTTTTCTATTAAATGTTTTTTACGTGCATAGAACAAAGGTGATTATTATCCCTGTGAATTTTTTGAATTTTTATATGTGTTGAAGTAATATAGATTCAACAGACATTAGGGATTTTTGTAATCATTCTTGGGTCGGTAGGTGATCATGTGATAACATTTGGCAAATTTGAGATGCCCAATTTTGATGAGGATCCTAAAGGTGTTTCTAGATTGATTAGTTTGGCATGTGAGTAGAGAATGGTCTCTGTCTTAGGTGCATATTTCATGAACCATCCCGAGTCCCCTAGTAACTCGATAAAAGAGTCTATCCTCTTATAGCTGAAAGCATGATCTCGATCCGCATAGGTCAGTGACAATCACCTAGGATCATACAAAACGAAATAGAGAAAGATTTTTCAATAAATATTTCAGAGTAAATGAAACAAGACATATGTGCGTACAAAAAAATCCATTATGAGTAATGTGATGAACAAGATAATAATAATTATCATATTCATGGGTTTTATTTTGTTCTAATATGAGTTTAAGAAGAAAATGATGTTTAAGAAGAAAATAAATCACCTCACTTTTTATTTTCTCAAATTTAAATTGACCATATTATTCTCTAAATTAGACTCACAATTCTTGAAAAGGTCCATCGTATTTAGGATAAGTTGGTTGGAAGAAAAGATTCATCAGATTCACACTAAATCTAGAATGAATAAATTTACCATAATCAAGAAAAATTAGAGTCTATATGACTATTATATAAAAGGGATGATGATTTGATGAATGTAGAGTTATCATAAATCACAATTATTCTAGAAACATGTTATGAAATATTGATAAAAGAAAGGGGTGAAAGAGATGATGCCAATCATATTCAGATTAATTGAATCTGGATAAGAGAAAAAGGGTGGTGGAGATCATATTCAGTCTAATCCTAATCATTCCAATTTATTTTAGGATATTCGTATTTAGTCGGAGTAAGAAGGAATTAAGTTTCTAGAGGAATGTTAAGTTAAAATACATTTCATTAAAAATAAAATGGTGTTTAATATATTCTCAAATGTATTCAAAGCCATGATGGATGTCCTGATACAAGAACAAGTTTGTGATTTAAAGAAATTTCTGTAGTTGAATCTACTGACATGGGTCCATTATATTCGGTATACCAGTGTATTCATCAATGGTATAATTATTTTAAACAATATTGATGGTAATGTAATTGAGTTGATGATTATACAATATATAATGATAGGGGTTTATCAAAAATTTATTCAACCATTTATCAAGTGAGAATTACAATTTTATTCAACTTAATGAGTAACATCATAATAATAGTTGGAATTAAATTTATGTTTGGATGTAATGTGAACAATATGGATGGATTTGTTGTCAAAGGGGAAGCTTTAGATGTGATGTTTGGGATGATATGTGGAAAATGTGAGAAATTGAATGTACAGGTTTTTAGTCTGAACAAAATTCAAAAGATAAAAATCTTTGGATAATGAAGTTGATGGGATTTTATTCATAAGATAAAGAAGAACACTGTTTTTCAAAATATTTTATCAATTCTATAAATATTCAACATATTGGGGTTGATACTGATTGATCCTTCTATAGTAATGGGCATATTATCTTTCATTAGGTGTAGAGAAATGCAATGGGGAAATCATATCAGGAAATCAATGTGGATAAATAGAATCAGATTGATCTATAAAAAGAAGTTGAAATAAGTCTATTTTTCATATTTTTAATTAGTATGAAGCATCATAATGAAGAAATCAGAATGAGAAAATTGATATGTGAATTGAAATCAGATGAGTGTTTTTAATGAAATTCATAAGGGAGATAAAGTGTTTATAAGATTAAAGAAGGATCGATAAAAGTTCATAAGGGTTAATTAATTCATTAACGCACCCATAATTCAATGAAACATGAAAATTTGGGTATTTTAGTTGAGTATGAAAGTTTTCAAGATGCCCTCCCAAACCACATTTTGGTAATTTATAAAAGGTGAGAAGTATATCATACTTTACTGATGATGGATGCACTGTTCATGAAGAGTTACAAAATATGAATTTGTAGGGAGAGAAGAATATGATCTATATTGATTATTTCATGGAGAAGTCTTATTAGATAGATTTTTAAAGAGAATAGACAATATTTCGAAATATTCGGATGATCATCAAATTCAACTGAGTATCGTATTTTTCTTGTCATCATATTCAACTGTTTATCGTATCAGGTTGGATAGTCAGACTGTGGTTTCAATATTATGGTTTCTGAACTAAGATAGAAGGTTTTCAAAATTTTCTCAATCATATTATGGAAATAATACTATTCTCTGTATTTAGAAATTAGACTAGGAGAATTGGAATATAACAATTGTATTGGGAGAATCGAACAGAATATAAAATTAGAGTTTTATATTAGTATTTCTTGAAGTTCTTAATAGCCTTTAGGTAGGAAATTGATGAATTGTTTTCAAAATAATACATTTGTGTAAGTTTATATAGAATCATGGGTAACATGCTTTTTTATAAAAACAATGCATTACATCATTTATGCTAGAAGAAGGACATGCACTATTTAATTGTTTACATAGTGCTACATGAGTGAAAGGGAATATGCTACTCATTTTATTACACACAAAAGGATTATTTTTGAGTGAATTTTGTGGTATTGGATCATTTCCAAACTATACAGAGGTCATATCTATTCTTATTAAATAGTGAACCTTTTAAATATTTGTGTTCTTATGGATGTGTGTTTGTTTTATTTTCAGGATGAAATAATTCATTAACTATAAGAGAAGGTTATTTCATTTGATAAGGAAACCTAAAAGAAATGTTTGTCATTGATTCACCCCCTCCCCCTCTTAGTGATACAATTATCCTAACTAGGAAATTACAATTTTGTTAGAGTCGAAGGTTCCATTCTCTTATTATTTGCTGATATTTTAAATAGAAAATGGTATGGCAAAACTAAATTGTGTGAATAGTAAAGGTATTTACGTTTTCAATGGTAAGAATTATCATATTTGGGAATATAGAATGTTTCCTTATCTTATGTCTATTTTATATAATTTTCCTGTTGCTATAACATATGTGTTTCCTCCTATTGATGAATTATTTCCTCTTACATCTATTGATGAGAATAATTGTAAGAATTATGGAATGACCAATAATGATTTATCATCATTACATTCTAAAATTGAATTCTTAATATTTAAAGGTGTTCCCACATCCAATAGAATATGGGACAAGCTAAAAACCATATATGAAGGCAATTAAAATGTGAAGAAGGAAAATTTACAAATCTAGAGGCTGATGTTTGAAGATTTGAAAATAGGTGAGAATGAATCTGTGGGGTATTCTTTACTGGGGTGAATGATATTGTTAGAACTATCAGATGTCATGGGAAAATTTTATATAATTCTAAAATGGTTGAAAATATCGTTAGAATCCTTGTTGACAAGTTTGATGAAATTTTTTCTTTATTGAAAGATATATATCCTAAAACATTGTCTCTTCTTTATTTTCATATAACTCTCTTCACTTATAAAATGATAATGGAGAAATAAATGAAAATAAAATCAAAATTTGATAGAGAAATTTCTTTCAAGGCTTCTATGAAATGAAATTAAAAGAAGATACTTATTGAAGATGATGCTGTTTTATCTGGTTATAAAAATGAGGTATGAAAAAATCATGATAACATTTTATCCTTATTTTTTAAAAATTTAAAAATAGGCACATTGAAATAAAAACATAAACATCCCTTGAAAATATCTTAATGTTGAATCGTTGGTCACTTCATGACCAATTTTACTCAAAGAAAGAAACAACAAAATGGTGGTGAATAAGAATAAAATCCCAGAAGATCATAGAAGAAATAAGGTGATAAAATAAAATCTTTATATAGAGGAAAAGAAATTAAATTATTCAAATCCAGAAGAAAAATTTTGTTATCTAAACATGAATAATAAGAAGAAAGTTAAGATGAATTTACGAAATATTTTGAATTTGTTAGTGAGAATACTTTTATTGCATCAGTGAATAATGAATAATTTGGATGTATCATTTTTTATAATGAATAAACTAACCATGAAATTCATTTGAAAGAAGAGTTGAAAGAATGTTTGAGAAATATTAGAAGACTTAATGGTTAAAGAAGAATAGCTGGAACTTGTCCAATAAAACTATCTAATGAGAAATTGAGGAATGAATGTTTCAAATACTCTATTTTAGAAGTTGGTGAATTTTATGGACAGGTTAAACCTAATAAAGAAAAAGAAGTTACCTTAACAGGTTGATAATAAAGATGGGGGTTTTTCTATAAAATAAAAAAATGGAAAGGTTATGTATGTGGACAAGACTAACTAATTGGAGAATTCAGATGATTCAAAATTCCTTGAGTCTGAAAGTGTTCCAAAACATTTTTAATCCAAAAAGGTTTATAAAACATATATTTTTTAAGTATTTAAAGAAATTTATTCAGAAAAAAATAGGATTTTATTTATTATGTAAAATTTAGTGACTCAGATAAGAAGAGATGGAAGGTTACAGAGAAACATGTTCACAACTTTATTCAGTATGGAAATTTTAGGGGTAAATATTATTTTTATGGTTATTTATGAAATTTTTGTGGATTCAAACATAAGGAAAATTTTTTCTAGTTAAACTGACAACAATACTATTATTCCACATGTTATGGAAGGAAAAGTATGAGGGGGAGTCAATGTTCTAAGATAAAGATGTTTGATAAAGTTTTTTTGAAAAACCCTCAGATGGTTGGAGTAAAGAATAAAAATTCGTTCCAAACCGTAGAAACAATTTTTAAATTGTGTTAAAAACATAGACAAAAAGAATAGGGTTGTCTTGTTTTGTTTCTATCATAAAAAATTTTACGTAATAGTTTTCAAAAGTTATAAGTGAAGAATGAACAGAAAAATGAAAATGCACTTGTTGTTGAAACCGATCTGAAATATTGGAATAAAGAACAACCATGAATTTTTTATAGTGGTTGTTATTCTCATATGATAGTAGACATGAGATTATTTAATAATTTAAAATATTTCAAATAAGGAACTGTGACATTCGACAATAATGAATCCCTAATAATCAATGTTGTTGGATCAATTTTCATTGGAAAAGAAATATTGAAATCCAAAAGGGATTTATATGTTGATGTGCTAAAACATAACCTCATAAGTGTTTCAAAATTGTGTAATGAATGAAAAAAGTTACTTTTAAGAAATATTTATTTTTTTGAGTGATAAGGATGTAAAGAAATTTACAAAATCCAACACACAACAAGAAACTTATTTCAAGTTAGTGAAATTAAAAACTCTTGTTACTTGAGTATGGTGGAAGAGAATCTATTGTAGCATAAAAGGCTAGGATGCAAGTGTCAAAGAAACCTGATCGATTTATCTAAAAGAAATTGTATCTCTAAAATTCCATATTTACAAAGGATAAGATATTATTGTTTCACTATTTTTCAATAATGATTACAAAAGCTGTGAACAAGAAAGTTGATATTTGTTCAAAACAACCCCTAGAGACTATTTATTTTAATATCTATGGTCCAATGATCAAAAAATAAACAAATGAAGATTGGTATTTAATTACTTTCATTGATGATTTTACACGCATTACTTGTGTTATGTACATGAAACGTAATTCGGATGTTTTGAAAATGTTTAAAAGTTTCATAAGAAAAGTTGAGAACAAATGTGAGTATTGAGTAAATAAGTTGAGAACTGAAAATAGTGGTGAATATATAAATGAATAATTTTAATGTTATCTAAATAATCATGGAATTCATCATTATTATATTTCCCCACACACTACTCAACAAAATGGGTTTTTGAAAGAAAGAATATAATTTTGGTGTAAATGTGGAGAATTATGTTACTTGAACACAGTTTTTCCCATTACTAATGGAGGTAAGACATGATTACTGATGTGTATATTCAAAACAAATGTTTCTATAGACCAATATCCAATATGACTCCATATGATTTTTATATGAAAAAAATACATGTTTTAAACACTTAACAGTATTCAAGAGTCCATGTATTATAATGAAGAAAGGTGGAAATTGTGGAATGTTTTTGAAAAAAGGTGAATATGGGATATTTCATAGTTATGATCTAGAAGGATGAGGATATAGATATTTCAACAATTAAATAGAAATAATTGTTGATTCTATTGATGTAAAATTCATTGAAAGATCTATGGAAGGAAAACATACTCAGACTGATAAGGAAGTTTAGTAAGATAAGAAAGGTAAGGATAATATTTATGATAAATATATAGAAAATATTAATCAAGAAGAATTGGGCTCAAGAATTTGCATTAATTAGAAATATACTCGAAAATATAACCCTAGGATGAGGAAGCAAGTGGATGCTCAAAATATTATTATTGACCAACAACATAAGGTTCAAACAAGAAGAACAACAAATATTATTACACAGACTTATTATTATTCAAATGTTGCACTGAATGATGTGAAATAATATTATGTGTATTTTTAATGGTTTTAGTCCATGAATGAATAGTTGGGTTAGATTTAAAATAATGAAAATTTAAAACTCATACCCAATATTTATAATATAAATATTATTGGCACAAATTTGGTTTTCTAGAACAATTGGAATGAAGAAAGTGAAGTAACAAGGAATAAGGAAATACATAACTGAAAAGGGTATTCAAAAATCAAAGGTATTTTTTATGAAACTATTTCTCTGGTGGAAAGATTAGAAACCATTAGAATATATTTTTCTACTATTGAAGAATAATTTTACAAAACTTTTCAAATGGATGTAAGGTCCACATTTTTGAATGGGGATCTCAAAGAGGAATTTTCTAATGATCGAAATTGTGGTTTTCTTGTTGGGAAAGATAAATGTTATGTGTGAATATTTAATAAATACATGTATGGGAGAAAAAAAGCTCCAAGATAATGGTATTCTAAATTTTATACATTGTTAATAAAGATGGGTTTAATGAAAGGACGATTTTATAGAAACATTTACACCAAATATGGTCAGGAGTTTTCCCTCATCATAATTGTTTATGTTGATAATATTATGTTTTATGGGAATTATGAAAGAAGTTGTAAAAAGTTTTCTGAAGAGATGAACAAATATTTTGAAATGTCCATACTGGGGGAAATGAAATTATTTCTTTGGTTATAGATTTTCCAAATGAAGAAACACATATTTCTCTCTCAAGAAAAGTATTCTAAGGAATATCTCAATATGTTTAGAATGGATAATTAAAAACTAGTTTTCACACCAATATTTGTGGGAACAAAGTTCAGTAAAGATAGAGAAGTTATGGAAGTTGATCAGAAATAATTTTGAAATATGATTGGAAGTTTTTATATTTCACCGCCTCAAGTCCTGACATCATTTATGTTGTTAATATATGTGAAAGATTTTAGAGTTCTCAAAAATAATCATATTTAATTTCTAGAAGAAATATTATTGGATACATAAAAGGAATGAAAAATTTCAGAATCAGGTATGAATTCTTAGAAAGAATATATATTTTTGGGTATTCAAATGCTACATGGGAAGGAAATTTTGATGATAGAATATCCACATCTGAGGGACTATTCTTTCTGGGAAAGAGTAATGCTAGTTTTAATTCAATGAAACAATATTTGGAAACTCTCAATATGGATAAATCTAATAATTTTATTTCTACTCAATCTACAACCCATTTTGTGTGGATGAAAAATTAATTAGAAGACATGATTTTTAAATTCAAATTACCCTTTATCTTGAGTTGTTATAATCAAAGTACAATCAATATCATTAAAAATCCAGTTCAACATTATCATTCAAAAATATTGATATCAAATATCATTTCATCAATGAGCATGTGGAGAATAATGAATTTAATCAGGAGTATGTTCCTAAATCAGAAAAATTTTCTGATATTTTCACAAAACCATTAACAAAGGAATCCTTTTCTAAATTGAGGTTTAACATGGGCTTCCAACCTCTTTCTCAATAAGGTTGAGGTATGTTATTTGATCCCCTATCTCATATTACCTTTGGATAGTGTTTTCAAGAGGGAGTATTATTTCAAAAATCTATCCTTATGGAAGCATTTATATAGGGAGAGTTGTGGGTCACCTATCAATCCAGCATTGTATGTGTTTGAGCTATTTAACTATTTTTTGGAGTTGTTGTAGGGAAAAAAAATTTATTTAATTGAAATTGAAAAGGTGGAGAACGATGAGGAAAAAATATTGTTATGAAAATTTAAAGAGGTTTCATGATCACTACTTTTGGCTGTAATGGTTTTTTGTTAATGATTTCTATTTCCTATAATGAGTTAGATCATGTAGTCTTAGAAGAGTTGATAAGTAATCCATTTCTTGAAAATAGAATGTTCAGTGGTTTATGTATCTTGGTGTACACTATAATCAAAAGGGGGAGATTTTTAGGACTAAACTGATAAAGATGGTCTTATTTAGGTGTTTTCTAATGTTGTCAACAGATCTTAAGAAGAAAATGACATTTAAGAAGAAAAGAAATCACCTCACTTTGCATTTGTTGAAATTCAGACTGACTGTCATATTCAAGAAATTAGACTCACAATTTTTGAAAAGGTCCATCGTATTCAGCAGAAGATGGCTGGAAGAAAAGATTCATCAAATTCACAATGAATTCGGAATGAAAGAATAGGTCATAATGAGGAATAATTGGAGTCTATAGGACTAATATATAAATGTGACGATGCTTTTATGATCTTGGAGTTCTCATATATCACAAGTATTCTAAATACACATGATGTATGAATGAATAATGAAATGTTCAATGAAATAGATGATGTCAATCGTATTTAGATTGATCATATCTAGAAAAAAAGGGTATTTTAGATCACATTTAGTCTGATCGTAATCATGGATATTGCATTCAGGATAATCTAGAAAGAAATATGTTTCCTAGAGTGAGGGGAAGTTAGAATACATTCCATTAAAAATCATATGATTATGAAGTTATTCTAAAATGTATTCAAATTCATGAAGGAATTCATGATACCAGAACACTTTTTTTGTTAAATGAAGTTACTAGAGTTGATGTTGTGGACACAGGTCCATCATATTTGTAATACCCATATATTCATCAAAGGGAGAATTTTTTTTAAGCGTGTATGATGATAAAGTAATTGAGTTTAAGATGATTCAAAACATAATGAAAGGGATTGATCAATAATGTAATCACCTATTTATCAGGAGAGACTTACATTTATCTTCATCGTCGTGAGGCAGATCATAATCAGAGATGGAATTGGACTTGAGTTTTGAATAAATTTGAAGGATATTGATGGATATTTTGTCAAAGGGGAATCTTGAAATGTGAATGTTGAGAATATTTATGAAAAATTTGAGAAACCAAAGGTACTGGTTTTCTATCATATTGAAATCTAAAGGGTACAAATATTCGTATAATTTAGTTGATGGGAATTATATTATGAAGTGAAATAATAAGATTGATTTGTTTTAAAATGATTTTATCAATTGGGTTAAGATTTATCATATTGGAGTTGACACTGATTCATCATGCTATAATAATGGTTATATTGTATTTCATTTAGTGTAGTGAAAATTAATAGGGAAATCATATTAGGAAATTGGAATGGAGAAACATAATCAGATTGAGGTATGTGAATAAAATGAAAGAGGTCTATTTCTTCAAATATTTAATTAGTTTGGATCATTATAATGAATAAATCAAACATATAACATTGATATGGGAATAGAAATAGGATTTGTGTTTGGGAGGAAATTTAGAAGATAGCTAAACTGTTTGGAAGATTTGAGAATGAACGATAAGAGTTGAGAAGCGTTGATGAAGTCATAAATGCACCTAGAATTCAAGATATAGGAAAATTTGGGTAATTTGGTTAAAAAGGAATGTTTTCTAGATTCCCTAACAAAACAAATTTGTGTCACCTATAAAAGTAGAGAAGTACATCATTCATCACTAATGGAAGATACACTATTCATGAATAGAGAAAAGCTATGAATTTCTAGAAAGAGAGGAAGAGGTTCCAGATTGATTATTTCTTGAAGAATTGTTTCCATATATAATTTTAAATAGAAGAGACACTATTGTAACATATTTTTTTGATCAACATATTCATCTGAGTATCATATTATTCTTGTCATCGTATTTTGATTGTCATCAAATCGGGCAGGATAGTTGGACCAGGATTTCCTTACAGGGTTTTTCGGACTGAGAAATAAGCTATTCTGAATTATCTCAATTATATTTTGGTAGAATTATATTTTCTGCAATGAGAATCATACTTGAAGAATCATATTGGGAAAATTAGATTGATAATCGTATTGTAGTTTTATATCAGTAGTCCTTGATGTTCTTATCATCTTTTGGGTAAGAAAGTGAAGAATTGTTTTCAATAGAATACATTTGTAGAAGTTAATACAGAATAACAGGTATCATGTGTTGTAAAAAAACATTGCATTACATCATTTGTTTTATAAGGAGCACACACACTATTGAATTGTTTACAAAGTTCTACACGAGTGAAAGTGAATATCCTCCTCACTGTATAACACAAAAATGATTCTTTTCTAGTGGATTGTGTGGTATTGGATCATTTCCAAACCATACCAAGGAAATGGTTATTCTTATTGAATAGTGAACTTTCTGAATAATTATGTTCTTTTGGATATTTGTTTTATTTTTTTCATCAGGGAATTAATTATATAACAAGGGGTTGAAGGATGTTTCATTTGAGAAGGAAACATAGAAGAAAATTTTATTATTGATTTTCCCCCTCCCCCTATCAGTGATACAATTATTCAATTGGGAAATTACAAGTAATGCACCAGAAGTTAAAAATTTAACAATGCAATGTATTATAGAAAAAATTACAAGAAAATAGGATAAATTATCTAATCTCCTAAGGAACTAACTCACCATGTCCATGGGTCAATAGATAAAACAAGCTCCAAGTTGTTCTTTACCCCTAAACGAACCTAGAAAGAGATAATATACAAAAACCTGAAGGCACAAGTATGGTGTGACATAAATATTCTAGTAGGATCTCGTGAAGTATTCCACAAAAGATTCCAAAATAATAATAACCAAATAATTTGATTTCAATTTAAAAAAAATTCTCATTTCAAAAGAATAATTAAAACACTCCGTGATTCACATTTTAAATGATAGAAATACTTTTCAAAAAATGAAATTACTTTTAAACAAACGGTTCTTTACAAAAATTTATTTAATAAACCCTTATATATAAAATAGTTTATATTAATCTAAAAGGCATTTTAAATAGTTTACAATAATGGAATATATTCATTTGAAATAGAAATAAGAAAGCAACATGGTTATATGACTTATAAGGTATGATCATTCCACGGTATAGGGACTCCACACTCAAGGTGATACGATAGTATGTACCTAAGTCCCTTTGAACCATGGCCAAAGAAGACACATCACTATCTTCCATGGGATTTGATGTGATGATATAATGTTTTTGGAATGTTTTAAATCGTAAAGTGTTGTCCAATAACTCACTAACTACCTATGTCTCACAAATGTGATATAAAAATAAAACAACACTGGGAAATTTATTTTATGAATTATTATAATACAATTAATCCCATTCTCTACTCAAAATATAATAAATTCTATTTAAAACCCATAATATGGGGTTTATATAAAAAACATTCCTTTTCACCAAGATAAAACCCAAAGGTTTCAATAAAAAAACTATTTCAATTGATTTTCACAAATAGGGATTCTAATTCAATTCACCATTTAATTTCACAATCCAATTTTACAATTTAATTCAACAATTTAATTTAAAAAAAATCAATCAATTTCATAACAAACCACCAATTCAATAAAAGTAGGGGTTTTCACAATATTCCATAAAACATAATTCCACAATAAAATTCTAATTTTTAATTGAACAATTTTCCTTCAAATACACAATTTATCTAAAAAGATTTAAATTTCATAAATTTCCATAAACACAGCCCAATTCAATGGAACTAGAGATTTTCCAATTTCATGATAGAAACCATTTTTTCTAAAACCCCCAATTCAATGGGATTTGGTTTTCCAAAAAAATATTAAAATATATTCAATGAAAACCAGGAAATTGTATTTAATTCAAATGATTGAAATTAAACAAATAAATTAAGTGTTAATGTAAATTGGGAATTGCAATGTAACCACCTACCTTGGGATCAACAGATCATGATTCACAACCTTGTATGTGAAAAAATCCAATAGAGAAAGAAATCAACAAGGATCTATGAATTAAACCTAGGATTAGATCCAAAAAATTGGGTATTAGATCCTCCAACAACATATAGAGATATATAAAACCCTATGGAGAAAGGAGGAGAGAGTGGGAGATAGATAACAGGCTAAGAATACTAAGTGAGAGGAGATTGAAAGGCATTCTTCAAGCTTTATATCACATCCAAGAGGGATCTGAGGGGCCAAAAATCACTCTAGGATGATCCAAGGAAGGGATAAGTCATATGGGTCCATTATTGGTCTGTCCTATACAAAACATGGGAATTTTGGGATTTTTTTAAAAAAAAAATTGAATTAAAAAAATCTCATCCATGGTTTTTGGGTTAGAGGTGAATGGTTTAGAAAAACCGTGAACAGTCCATGTACCTATTATAAATGGGTCACAGGGTTTCTCCAAATAGTGTGAAATATTTATCAAAACACATATAAGCCATGTGAAACCTACACTCCAGTTTTCTATTTTACTCTAGTAGGGTGCACAGTTTGGTAAAATTTTCTGACAACTGGGTTCCAGTCATTCACTAGCCTAAAAATATCCAAAAATCAATAATTTTTCCAAATTCAATGCCAAATGAAACCCAAATAATGAAATAATAAAAAGGGGGTATAGTAATATCTGAAAATAGTAATAAGATGTTACAACCTCCCCACCATAGAATGTTTCCTTCCCCAAAAGCCTACGATACACCTTCTATGCCAAAAGTATAAGGTCACTGCTCTCTCATAAATGAATCCCTCTCCCACATGTGATTATTATCAGAACAATGATACCATATCACACAAACCCTAGGTATCATCCTCCCACGGAGTAATTTGGTTTCAAAATCCACTATCTTGATTGTATGTTCAGTCACGGATAAATAAAGTTCAACTTCAAGAACACGCCGGCTCAGAACATGAGATGGATCAAATAGAGGATTTTAGAGTTGAGATATATGGAACACATCATGTATCAAAAACATCTGCGGTTCAAGTTCTAAAAAATAAGAAAATTTCCCCACCTTTTCAAAAACCTTAATAGGTACCCAAAAAAGATAATAAAATTACCCTTACCTCCCATGTCATCGATGATCCAACATGGGTTAATTTTTCATGAACACCTAGTCACCAAATGATTATTCCAAAGGACTATAACAATGATCATCATAAGGCTTATATCGGATCTATGTTTTTCACATTATATAAAGAATAAACTAAATCATTGTTCTCGTCTCTTGGACCAATCTTGGTCCAACCAAGGAAATTTCACCAATCTCTGTCTAACATAATGGATATCGGTAAGGCTGATAAAACAAGACCATAAAAAGACCAATTCTGGTCATTAGATGTTAACTGTCATTATAAGAAAACTCAACTATCCCCGAGTGATTATGCCAATCCCCCCCAAAGTCGACAACACAGGAAAAAATTGTATCCTCAAGAATATATATAGATCTTTCTACATTTCCCATCCAACTATGGATGGTATGTCATACTGAAAAGGATATGAGATCCCATTACCTCTTGAAGGCCTCTATAAAAACAAAAATTTAACTAGTTATCTCATTTATAAACTATAACATAAGGAACTCTAGGAAGATGAAAAATCTCTTTGATGTAGAGATTTCCAAACTCTTCAATAATGGTTATATCATGAATGGGTTTAAAGTGTTCGAATTTTGCTAGTCTATCAATCACAAACTATATCACATTATTCATTATCTGGGTATGATGAAACCCAACAAAAAAATCCATAAGGATCTCATCCAACTTCCAAGAAGGGAGTGGAAGTGGTTGAAGAAAACTCAAAGGCTTCTTGTGCTTTAACTTCACTTATTGACATGTATAACATTGAGAAACAAACTCATCAATGCACCATATAATAATTGCCCACTGGAACTTCCACCACATTTCATTAACATCTTTGTAGTTCATGGGTGCACTTCCCACTAGGAACTTTGGAAATCCCCCATCAAAAATTTTTTTAAGAAGGATAGTACCACAAAATAGTTCTAAAATTATAGAATTCCCTCTTTGGAGAATGACCAACCAAGAATGAACTCACCACTATAAAGAAAGTCTCTAATTCTATGGAACTAATCACCAAGCTATTATTCCTAAATAATAATTTTAGGAAGAGAAGATGTCACCAGACCATTAGCTAAGGAAACCTCAGCCCCTGATTCCTCGACTCCAATCTAAAATAGAGCAAAGGGAGCCATCAATATCCACTCTTCTGAATATTCTTTCACTACTTGGGTGGTAATTTTCCTTCTCAAATCTTCTGTAATGGGATTCCCTTTCCCTAGGGTATAAGTAATGTCAAAATAGAAGGACTGCAGATATTCCACCCAATGCCTCGAGTGAAGATTCTAATATTTTTTAGAGAAGATGTAACTCAGGATCTTATCGCTAGAAAACTTGGTAAACCTTTCTACATAAAGGTAATGCCCCCAAATCTTAAGTTTCTGCATCATATCTACATGTTCAAGGTCTTGGTTCAGATAATTTTTCTTATGTCGCCTATGTTAATGAGACTCATAAGAAACAAAATGATTACCCTATATCAAAATGAATCCCAATCCTGAACCCAAAGCATCACAAAATACCACATAGCCCAACCTGGCCTTTGTAAAATTCAACATCAGAATAGTAGTAAAATGATGTTTTAGATCAACAAAAGAGTTTTGACCTTTCTCATCCCAACAAAACATTACTCCCTTTAAAGTTAAAGAATTAATCGAAGAATTCAACTTTGAGAAGTCCTTAATTAATTGAGGATAATACCTAGGAAAACCCATTAATCTACGTATCTCGAAGACATTTTTTAGTAGATCCCATGACATAATAACCTTCACCTTTCTAGGACCAATTAAAATACCTTGCACTGATACCACACATCCCAAGAACATCACATCCAGAATCCATAAATCACATTTCAAGATCTTGGATTAAATTATGTGATTTCTTAGTAAAATCATTACTATTCTTAGATAATTCAAGTGTTCCTCCTCAAATGTAGTGTAAACCAAGATATCAACCACAAATTCCACCATGACGGTATCAAGATACTCATTGAAAATACTATTCATTAAATCCATGAAATATACAAGATCATTGGTTAGGCCAAAGGGAAAGACATGGTACTCATAATGGTTTTACATGCTCCTAAAGGTAGTTTTCAGAATATGAGATTTGTTTATCCTCAGTTGATGGGATCAGATGTCAATATTTGAGAACCAATTTTCCTCTTTAAACTGGTCAAATAGATAATCAATCCGTGGAAAAAATATATTTCTTCTTTGCAATAACTTGATTTATCTTTTGGTAATCAATGCAATGGTGAAGTGGGACATTGAGCCTCTTAGAAAAGAAAACTGATGACACCAAAGGGGACACACTCAGTCATATGAATCCTTTCTCTAAAAGATCATCCAGCTGGGACATCAGATCTTTCATTTTAGCTAGTTCTATATGGTAAGATGGGATAGAAACTAGTTGAGTACCATGAATTAATTTAATAAAAAATTCTACCTCCCTTAACAGATTAAAACTATTGAAGTTTGAGGGAATCATATTAGTAAACTAAATGAACACTAGAGGGAGATCACTACTCAAATATTTCTACTCCACATCAAATGAAACAACATATATCACTTTCCCTACCTCTGGATAAAAAAGTTTTTCCATACTCAACTATGGGTCCCATTCTCCTTAAAATACATGACATGTACTATTGGGTGTAGTGAATGAGACACATTGAAGATAAGAATCAATATGAGATTTATTTTTAATTAACTAATCCATCATGAAAATGATGTCAATAGAATTCATGTTGAGAACTAGGAAAGTCCAAGCAATATCAACATCTGATAGAGGGAAAACACATTAAGTAATATGAAGACCCTACTATATCTATCTGTATACCAAGGGGTATAGTAAAATATATTAAAAAAATTAGAATATACATATGAAGATTAATCATATTAACAATATGGGTTGAAATAAATAAATGAAATTCACCTGTATCAAATATATCTGTAACTAATGACGAAGCTATAGTAATGGTACCTCTCATAGTAATGTGACCAGTATATGATTCCACTAGAGACTCTTCTACTGCATAAAAAATATTTATTCTAAATTTATATGGTTAGAACCCTTTTTCACATGATGTATCAGGTTATTTCATAGTTTTAGATGGTGTAGAAGACCTTGTTCTACTTTGTGGAATGGAATAAACATGGTGGATACATTACATGTGACATGAGAATCTGCAGGAGCCACAGTTCTTGGGTGACTCACTTCATACCTACTCTGAATTCCCAAAATTTCAATAATGGTTACAAACTAAGGGACCAATTCCAAAACCTGTAGGAGGTTTAGAAAAGTCCATCTTTAGAGAAACACAATAAAAATAATCATGTTTCCTTTATCCCTTAGAGGAAAACACACTATCACTGTGAGAGAAAGAAACTCCTAATACCCCTAACTTTCCAGTTAGGTCCATCTTGACCATCAACACTCTATCTAGTACATCATCATAAGAAGGTAGTTTCATCAATAAAAACTAGTAATAACTATTATGTTGATTCCCAAATGCGAACCTTCAATCATTCATCTTCTCATTTGATATAATCTCGGGTGCAAAATGCATGAGAAAATCGAAATGTTTTTCATACTCTATCATGGTCTTATTAGCCTGTTTGAGTTTGAAAACTAAGTGTACTTGGGAAAAAACATCAAATCTGGAATGAACTGGTCAATGAAAAAAACCATGAAGTATTTATAATCTAATACATCATGCTTCTTCTCCATTATCATCATGTTACATTATCTCTTTCTCATTCCTTCTTGTTCAATGGTTGAACATTTCACTTTCATTTCATCAAGTGTGCCCAAGAACCTAAAAAATACTATAATTTAATCAACCATTCCTCATCCTATTGAGGCTCATTTGATACCTTGACCATTGTTGGTTTCTAGAAAAAAACTATTGAAAACAATACTTCATAATATATTTCATAGGTTCCACAACTGGAACCTAAATGAGAATTGGATGTGTTGTATGTCTCTGAGCATGCACAATTCACACAATCACCTGAACTAAATTTGGGTCCATAAGAGGATTATCTCACAGAGGATCAGTATAAGATTTCTCCTAGATCTGATTTTCATGATTTCGCAGAGGCATGATGATAAACAACTTCATTAGATTACAAAGAAGATATCAAATTAATACTCAAACAGAGAAATAGGGAAATTAATCCAAACAGATAGACAACTATGATTTGGATTTAAACACATCCAAATAAAAATATTGGAAAATACTATAACTAATCCTCATGAAGCCTTTCCCTAACCACCCCCAGTGACTTAAGGTTCATTTTGGTGAGATCCAGCTAAGAACTCAATCTCAACAACCTCTTAAGTCCCTACAATATTTCACAAATACATACAGACTTTAAGACAAAAAGCACAACCTGGAGCTCTGATACAACTCTATCATGAACCATCCAAACTACCCTGGAAACTAGGTAACTGATCTTATCTTGATATATCCCTTAGAGAATTCCCAATCCCTATAGTTTTGTGACTAGAATTTTTATCATACAAAACTAAAGAGGAGATTATTTTTTCAAAAACATTGCATAATAAAAGAAACAAGATAGTGTGCATACAAATGAAACTCCACATGGAGTAATGTACTAGAAGTCAAACATGAAACAACCCAAAGTATTATTGACAAAATTACTAGAAAATCAGAAAAAACAACACAATCCCTGAAGGGCACAACTCACCATGTCCACTGATCAATAACTTGAACCACTACCAAGTGGTTCTTTACCCCTACTCGAACCTAGAAGGAGATAATCTTTAAACGCATGAAGACACATGTAAGGTGTGATCTAAAAAGACCATTAGAGTCTCAAATGGGATTTAATAACATATACCAATATTAAATTAACCATATAAATTTCATTAAATTTAAAACAAATAGGTTTGGAATATAAAAACTAATAATTAAAATAATTCATTCTTCACATTTCAAAAGGTAGAAATAATTTTCCAACGATGGAATTTCCATTAAAAAAAGGAGTTTTACACAAATTCCTTAAACAAACACTTTTATATTAAACAGTTTATATAAATTCACAAGGCATGTAAAGTAGTTTACAATAATGGAATATATTAATTTGAAATAGAAAAAAGTTAGAAACATTGTCATATGCCTAATGAGGTATGATAGTTCCAGGTTATAGTGACTCCACACACAAGGTGATATAGAAATATGTACATAAGTAAATTTGAAATAAGGACATAGAGGACTCATCACCATTTCTTAATATATGCGATGTGCTGATAAGATGTTTTAAAACTATGTAAATAATAAATTGGTCTCCAAATAACTCACTAACTACCTAAGTCTTGCATGTTCTCTAAAAACAAAAAAAAAAGATGGGAAATTTATTTTAAGAATTCTTAAAATATAATTAATCCCATTCTCCATTTTAAATATTCCTAATTCCCATTAAAACCCATAATACTTGTTTTTAATCAAAATGGTGCATTTTCACCTAGATAAAACACTATGATTTTTATCAAAACCATTTTTAATCGAATATTACACATAGGGATTTGAAATCAGTTCACCATTAAATTTAAAAATTCCATTTCATAATTCAATTCAACAATTTAATTTTAAAAAAATTCAAACAATTTCATAACAAATCCCTAGTTGATTGGAATTTGGATTTTTCACAATTTCCTATCAAAACAATTTCAATATTTCAATTCAAAAAATTAACTGAAACCATTTTCATCAAATACACAATTAAAATTAAACAATTGAAATTTCACAAATTTCCATAAACACACCCCAATTCAGTGGAACTGGGGGTTTTCCAATTTCATACCAAACCCCCATTTTCCTTAAAACCCCAAATTAAATAGAATTGGGTTTTCCAACAAAAATATGAATGAAATTTAACTAAAACAATGGAATTTAATTTAATTAAAACTATTAAAATTAAATGAATTAATATATGGTTAATATAAATTGGGCATTGTAATAGAACCTCTTACCTCGGGATCAATGGATCTTGAATTAAAAAGAAGTACACGAAAAACTCCAATGAATAATTATGAATTATTGAGTAGCTATGGGTGTGATGAGAACAAATTGAAAAAGGTTTATTCTTACAGGATTTCTTTCCTGGGGTTTTAATGAATTGGGAAACATCCCTATATTGTATGAGTGAAATTATATGTAGATTAGGTGTAGTGGCATGATCAATTTTAGAGTTAGTCCTAGACTGGTATTTCCTTGGATGAGATGATCATTTATTGAGAGAAGAAACACTTGTACAATGATATAATGAATTGAGGTTATTCTCATGGAGTGGTGTAAGGGTATCCATATCATGGGGAGTACACCAATTTCTATTTGAGTGTGTGACCCTCATTAAAAATAGGAATTTGGAAAATGTCAATGATGAAATTTCATTAATTTAGAAACACGCAGTAATTGATGGTTATGTCATCAATCAGTTATGAGTTAGTGGTATGACTGGTTATAACATGTGGTAAGGGATGGAGTGTGTTTCATGGAGTAATAAACCTTGTGTGGGTATTGTTTTAGGTGAGTTAGGACTAGTCGTTGGATGATCGAGGTGACTTCTAGATATTGGTGAGATAATCAGTATAAATTATCATATTCTATGTTAAATACTAGATTCTATATTTAAATGTAATATAGCATTGATTTAGTGCATTACCATTGGGATCTATATGAATATGGTGTAATTCATATGTTATTCATGAAATGATTCATGATTTATCACATGTTTCTGGAAATAAACTCATTCATTGGGTGGTTTGGGGGTAAATCAGGTGAAAAATTTTATTTTGGGTATCTATTGAGCTGAAAATTCATTGTAATGTTAGAGAATTTCATACCATGGTTAGGGTATTTCATATATGGTATGAAGGGGTATTTAAAGGTTTGTTTTGTAGCTTTCAAGGAATGGTTGGTGTATTCAGGCTCTCTATATGGATAATGTTCACTCATATAGTTTGGTTAAAGATCATAGGTGAGAGGTAGTGGCATATTTAACCTTTTTTTTCATATATATTATATTTTTTAGGGGGAGTTTTCACCAAGTGGATAATTTTACCACTAAGTATGGGTTTGGATAGGCAATTTCGGTGGTGGGGATCACTGTTGAATAGAATTTGATGGGTTAAAAAACCTTATGGTGGGGAAACCCATGATCTAATTAATGATTTTTTATGGCATCAGGGTTTCATAGAATATAATAGTGTCATGGAGTCTTGTATCAATGTTTTAGTTATTTCTATGAGTGTTGGCTCAGTTTTTATGGATAGTGTGCCTCATGATTGGATTTGTTCAATGGTATCCTAGTCAACATTTATAGATAAAGGAACTGAGTTTATTAATATTATTCTTACTAAAGTCATGTCTTTTGATTGAATGGTCAATGAGACATT
The DNA here is from genome assembly GCA_963277665.1 of Viscum album. Classification (NCBI taxonomy): domain Eukaryota; kingdom Viridiplantae; phylum Streptophyta; class Magnoliopsida; order Santalales; family Viscaceae; genus Viscum; species Viscum album. The sequence goes on along the minus strand of OY728159.1, from coordinate 1,745,935,291 downwards.
AGGATCACCATAAATTATATGTTGTGGGTATTTTAATACCCCATTTCTATGCATGTAATGAAATTCCGAAGAAATTTTATTTCTTTTAATAGATGGTTTGATTTTATAACCATAGCACATAATGATATTTTAAGAGTTTATATGTATTAAATAAATGTGTTGAGATGGTTTTTTATCTTAGTTGGGTTTGTGGGGTGTTAATGTGGTAATCGATAAAGGATCGGAGTGGCTGAGATACTAAAAGTAGTATCAGAATACCATTCACAACATTAATAGGAATTCACATAATGAATTGGGATTCATGTTGAGATGCTAAAAGAAATATCATAATACTATTTATGTAATGAATGGGTAATTTTTCCCTAAAAGGAATTCGGGGGGTGTTTAAGGGATGAAAGATGGTTGGTTGATGAGGAGGTCTACTTCCAAAAAATTCACAGTGTGAACACTAAGTTCAGGCCCCAAAATTATGCAAGAATATTTTTTTAGTTATGGTAAAAATAATCATTTCCATGTGTCACAACTCCCTTTTTAGGTGTCTAGGGGAGTCAATCGGCTCCATGTTTAGTCAACCTCTCCCTCTCCTACTCCTCTCTTGCTTCCCCTCTGATATATAGAATTTTTATGGTGATTTTGAGGTCATTTTAGGTGAGTTTTATTTTCCTCTTCACTTCGTTTTGATTTCCTTTATTGCCATTAATCTTTGAATAAAATTATTTATGGTTTTTGTTTCAATCCCAAAATATCATGGTGGAATCCATTGATATTTATAGGTATTTTTCTAGAATTGAATAGAGGGTATACTAAGATAATTCCTACATAAATTCTTGGTATAAATATATCACAATTGAATTTTTTTCAAGCATTTTTTTCTAGATTAAAATTTTTTTCGCAATTGTTTTTGGTTTAAGGATTAATGGATTTAGATTGGGAAAATTCCAAGGGTTATTTACATAACAACCATGGGCTTTTAATTATGGCTCCCATGTGGTGGGAGCACTTGGTGAGTTTGTTGGCATTATGCCTAATTTTTTAATTTTGAAATTATATAACTTCGTTATTATAAGCTAATGGGACTTCATGGACTTGGTTTGGGTGTTTATAGGGAGGTGAAAAAACCCATGGATAATGGTTTTGGGGATCAATTATGGATTAATGATATTTTAATCATTTTCATAATTGAATTAAATTGGAAATTAAATTGGAAATTATTTATTTTATTATAATTTGATTTTAATTAAATAAATTAAATGTCTAGGTTTGATTTTGGGACTCATGATGATAGGTAGTGGTTGGTTGGACTTGGACGAGCATGGGTGAGAGTTTTTATGTGGGGTTAGATAAGAAAATAGCTCTAGTTGAGGCAAGTTTTCTATATACATTCCCTTTGGTAATATTTATTTCAGTTATATATAAGTGATATGGGTGGTCTCTCCACTGAAGAAAATCATCATGTTAATTGTATAAATTTTTTAATTAAAAATTGAATGTCCCTAACTGGTAAAATAATGTGCCAAGGTCAGGAGTAACCTTAGGCGCTAGCTTTTTTAGCTCAGTAACTGATTATTGAGGAATGTGAAACAATTATATTTTATTGTTCATATTGATATCCCAAATATCCTATAGGCTTGGAGGATTTATTCTCATTCATCATAGGAAGATATGAGAAGTTTGATAAAGAGATACAGAGAGATAATTCTTTTGTGATAAAATATTCTCTATTTCCAATTTTTGACCAAACCTACACAATAGACATGTCCATATTTTTATAGATCAAGGTTTAGGTTAAAATATTTTTTAATAACATGCCAACCCTTATATAATTAAATAATATTTATTATACCCCTTTCCAATATAATAATATTATTATTGTTATTTTATGGAACACATTCTAACTTCCACAATAACAAATATTATTTAACTTTCTTGTAGATTAATATTTATCAACAAACATGATGTTGGTCCATTAAAACTTGTTGACATTTATTAAATGACTGAAAATAAACTTTAGTCATAAATAAATATTTTATACACAAACTAGTGAATATTTATTTATTAATTATTCAATAAAATAAATATTTACATATTATTCAAAATCTGGTGGATAAATATTTCTTTAATTTATGTGATCGAAAAAACCTGAAAATAATTATTCATCAAATTTTATTAGAATATTTATTCCATTAATAAAATTCATCTAGAATTTAATCTAGACCAATTAAAACACATCATTTGTGAAACACTAGAATTATTTATCATTGGTGTTAAGTGGGACAACCTAAAGTCTAATATTACTGTCTATTAATGGATAAAGGAGCTTAAGATAAAGAACATAATTTCGTAATGAAGACGACCACATATGAACATTCATTAGGTAATATATTCCCTTTGACTCAATATCTAATCAAGAAAGTTTCACATATGTGTTATTAACTTTTATTCTAAATATGTATTTCTTTGACTATATATAATAAACACATCATCACACCATTTAAATGGAATTTAATTTGATGGTTCTATTCCAATAAGTGGTGTAATATATAAACATCCTTAAATATTAAAAGGAAAATCAGTCCTCAAATTATTTATTAATATAATTTATATTAAAAACACTCAATGTATCCAACTTAACACTGAATTTTCATCATCATGGTTTATAAAAATCATCAAAGTGTGCGGCTCATAACATGAATTAATAATAATCTTAAATTCTTAGAAATATTACACACGCTCCCATGTAGGAATTCCTAATGACACAAAAACATTCATAATTCCTTCTGGTGGGTTTGTTCTCACAATCTCCCATCATAGAGATCACAAATTTTGAACATCATGAGAATAATCTCCATTTAATTACACGTACTCACACCTGATAGTCTACATATTGTGTTCCGTATCATAGTATGTTACCTAACTAAATAAATATATTTAAAAATATCATCATGGAATTTCATGGTTCTCATCATAGAATGGAACTTCTATTACTTTATCGATGTGATATATACTCCTAGAAATTCACACATTAATTTCATACAAAATAATAAACAATATGTAATAATATATTTTATCAATATTCAATTCATTTAATAGTCATGTAATCAAATTATAAATAGTTATTCCTAAAATAGAATCTCTGACTACATGGACCCCCTTGAAGTGTTTAATTAGATTGTTTAATCATAGTGTCATTTAGTATATGTTCCCTAGAAACCTCTGAGTATATGATGTTATGAAATGGGAATGAGTGGCCTTAGTAGGCCTTATTGGACCCTTGAGATACCTTAGAGCCTCTTGGATAGTGAGAAGATGGTGGGGATAGAGTTCCTATCCCAATATGTTTCTTATTACCATAGTGGTAAGAACCTGTGGACATTGAATGATGTGTTAGAAATTTGGACCAACCTATAGTGACTTTCAAAACTAATGGACTTGAGGTCACCTCCCTTATGAGACTTACCAAGGAGGATAGTGAGTCCTTGATGAGACTTGATGATATCAAGGGATGTTATTCCCTCTTAATGATGTGTGTAAACACACAAGATGTGACTGAAATCTAGGGACCTTGGTGTGATATCCAAGTACTAATGTGGCACAAGGGACCTTAGTGTGAGCCTTAGTGGAAATTCAACCCCAGAAATGGTGTTTATGGGAATTGGGTAGAAATGATTATGGGTTTCACCTTTGAACTTCTATCAAGGATAAGCCTAATATTGATGATTTTATAGGGTTATCTTAATAATGTTTTTGATGTTATACCTAATATTATTGATTTCCTAGAGTCAGCCCTTAGGAATCATTAATAACACATGCTACTATGAAATACTTCAAACATGCTCCTTGGATCCGACGATGACACATGATGATACTTGACCACCTACCTCCTTGAAATAAGTTATGATGCTTAATTTATATGAAATGACTAATATTATCTTCTAAGGTTTAGTGATAATGTGTGGTGACCATTGATCAACTAGGATTACCTCCTAGGTATCATCTTAGATACTTATGACCCTAATTCTACTAGGATTGCTTCCTTGGGATCAATTAGGGCACTTTATGTTATTAGATCACCGAATATTACATCCTATAGAAATATGATGGAACATGATACTACTGTAATTTCTAGAAATTTATCTAAGGAATTTAGAATGGTCCTCATATTGGAAATAATGGTTGTGTGACATGATTAGAGATAATATGACACTGTATAAAGAAGGTTTGGGTCAATATCAGGTGTTACGCAAGACCCAAGGGTTGAAAATTCTTATTTAGTTATTCTTATACAATATATTTATTTATTTTAAGATTATATAATATGTATAAAATTAATTTTTTGGTCATATATGGGGCTAAGTAGGTGGTTACCTTTTAATTTTTCCACATGCAATGCTCAATCATCCCTCACACTAAGGCACCCGAGTAGATATCACAGTTCATATGTTTAGGTTTTTCAAGGGCATAGAGTATCTTGATAAAGTGGTACGACTTAGATGGTATTAGATATGGGTATTGAATGAGTCTTAGGGATTTATTATAGGCTCTCCTACTTCTGTTTTATTCTTGTATTCTTTTTGTAAATGTGGTTAGCCTCATGGGAATCTAGTGTGTCAGTGTGACTATGTCCCTACTGAATATCAATTTTTATTGATGGTTTTGTTTATTTCTAAAATTTAATATAATTATTTCATTTATTGGATTATTTTTTTATCTTGTTCATTATTATCCACTCATATATGAGTGTATAGTATCCATATTTTAATTTTATATATCCTCGCTACAAGTATGGAGCCTGTAGCATATGGGTAGGTGCATTGAGTGTCACATGGTGGATCATTTTGTTTACTGTAATAGAGAGACCCAAAAATTACATACATAGATATCACATAATAATAAAAGAATATTCATTATATAAAATAATTATCAATTCATGAATCATATAGGTCGTGTATCTTTAGAGATATGGATACATAAAAAAAATCATATATGAACTACATCATCTACCCCTAAGAGATTCATAACTAGAAACCTTCTTATACATATCATACATTATATATTTCATTATTACATGGGTAAAAGAAAACATAATAAAGGGTTATATTAGTTTCTCAGTAAGGAAAAACAAGATATATCAAAGATAACTTGAATATTGCATGATAATAAGGGTATGAGAACATGAGAATAACATTTTAAAATCGTACCCTATATATCATTTATCATAATCATGCGTCGTGGAATAAATATTGGATGTTTATAAGACATGAATCATAAATGAATCAATGAATATGATCCCAAAGAGCATAAAATTTTTACAAGATATAGATTTGTATCATACACATAAGTATATAAAGTAATTTCCTTAGTTGTCAAGAATCATTTCCAATACTATCATAGTGGAATTGTTTCACTCCCTCAAACTATCATAGTAATAAATTTTCACTCCTAAGAAAATCATAGTAGATATATTGCCTCACTAAATTGGGTTCACTCCCTATTCCAGTCTTTTTTATCTCCTAAAATATTAATCATTACCTAATGTGTTGGAGGGATATATAATTTCAAGCCCACCCATCGCATAATGAAAATAATAAAACTTTTCACCAAAAGATCATAATATATTTATCATATAATAACCTATGAAAAAATAATATTTTTTATAAAAATCTAATCATAGCATAATCTATGGAAAAGAAACAGGTTTCATAATAATTATATTATTTACTCATAGCATAACCAAAATAAAGGAATGGGGTTTCATAAACATAATTTTATCATAATAATTAACTATATAAACAACAATAAAGGGTGAATTATTAGATCATATCCCCTTTAAATTATGATTTAAATATGAGTTTTTGTCATTAATAAAGATAAATATAATAAAATACCATTCAAACATTCACAAGTAAAATATATTTTCCATTTTGAAATCACTTATCTAAAATATAAAAATTTCAAAAATATTAAGGAACCCAATTTTTTGAAAATAACCATGGGAAAATGTATTTCAATCTTTAAATCATTGTGATTTAATGGTATAAGGAAATTCCATCAATGTTTTATATGTTAAAAAATTCCATTCACTCTTTTATAAAAATTGAAAAAAGTACCATGTTCATAAAATGAAAAGAAAATTACTTTTAAAAAAATTAAAAAGTAAAACCATGGTAAAAATAACATTAAATAATATTAATATAACATCAAAAATAATCTTGAAATCATTTTTAGAAGATATGGACATAGAAGAGAAATTATTTTTGACTAATGAGATAAATAAATTCAATTTTCCATAAAAATGTTTTTTTTGAAATACTGAGTAAATAAAGAGAGAGAAAATAAAGTAAAAATGTAATTTCTATAAATATAGAGTATAATAAAATTAATTATATTCTTGAGTGGTATATCATAATATTTCCTCATTATAAATATACTTATAAAAAATTCTGATAAGTAGTGGGATTGTAACATAAATCCCTACAACTTTGGTAACTTCCAAAATAAAAGCATCAACAAAGAGATAACCTTAAATATATATGTATATCTAACTAATTTTACATAGTATGATCATAAAATACATTCAATGTAATTATATACACCAAAAGTAAAACAAGTTGGGAATATGGCATATGTCTCATAGAAGTAAAAGTGAGATGAAAATACCTTACCTCAAGTGTAGAATTTAATTCTTCATGTTAAATACTTAGGAATAATAAATATCAGTTTATTATACATCTATTACAGAGCAATAAAATTTATATCATATAATATATGATTCAATTATAATTTTTTATCACCCATTCATTAGTAGTTCTTTATTAAAATTACTATTCAATGTGATGATTACTTTGTTTTTCATTTATGTTTTGGTTTGATAGTTTTGGTACTTGTATTTTAATTATGTTTACATCATCTAAATAATTTAAAAATTATATAAATGTATCATATATTTATTATATACCTCTTTAGATTCATCCATAAAATTTTGATATATAAAAATGAATTACATTGTTCATCGACATGATAGGTCGTACGTTAGTATGACCAATGTTTCCATTTTCTATGAGTGGTATGAAAGAGGGGTAAATAAAAAAAATATTTTATATATTTATTTTTATATAATATATATCAAATATATAAATTAAATAAATCTTTATTTCCATCCCTGTAAAAATAAAATGAATTTTTTTTCTTCCCTTGTCATTGAGGCGATAGTCTACACATATGCCCAAGTTATGTTATAATTTTATAATGACTTGGAAGTTAAGAATATATATGTAATATTAAAATAATTTAATTATAATTATGTGATAACTATTATATATTTACTTAAAATCCATCATTATATCTATCTGGGATAGGTGGTGATTGGAACAAAATTACATCGGTTTATGAGAAGATAATATGTCTTACACATGATCAAAGGTTTCATTTCCCATTAGATCAAAGATGATATTGAAATAGGTTATTACATAAATACAATATAATATAATTATATTATATTTTATATACTTTTGATATTATTTTTTAATAATCAATATGTGAATGAAGTTGGTAGGAGAATAAGGAAAAAAAAGAGTATAATGAAGGCAATTACCTTATCTTAGAAAAACCCCATTTGGATCTCTTATTAAAGACCTTGTGGATGGCATCTTAGGAAGAAATTATGATATATAATATGTAAAATGACTTCCTTGAGTGATTTTTAAACGTTTTTCTCAAGATATATTCCTTAAGAGGTGTGAATAATTGAGTTCTATAGGATTACTTTTACAATTGAGGTAATAGGTACACTAGTAATTTATAAAGTTTTACAATAATTCCATGTAACCATCTCGAATTAAATGACATAAATACCTCATTATCAAATAATAGAATCTATAGGTCTGAATTATGGACATCAAATATAAATAATAATATTTTAGTCCACTTTGTCCCTTGTCTTTTTAGTTTAACCCCCAGGTAAAATAGTTTTAGCATTAACCGTGGTGATTATTTTTTAATGTTTTTTCAATTCATTATGACAAAAAATTAAGTTGGAATTATTAAATAAAATTAGATACTCTTATTAAAAACATTTAATCTAGTTTAAAATTTTAAATTTATAGAATATTTAGTATTTAATTTAAAATTAAACCCCCAAAGGCAACCAAAAAGCGGTTTTCCAGGAAAATGTTTTTGCAAGTATAAAAAAATATATTAAAATTAAATATGAAATTGATTAATATTTAATAAATTATATTGAAAAATTATAATTTTACTAGTTTTATTTTTAAAAAACAAAACAATATGGAACTATGAAAAATATTTTAATGAAAAGGCACATTAAAAAAAACCAGTATTTTCACTATTCATCAAAAAATTATTCTTTTTAGAAAATTCACAAAATTTTAATATAAGAAAATTTAAAAATATTGATTTAAAAATTAAGTAAATTATTTGAAAAATATCTTCTATTTTAGAAAAAAAAATATTAGATTAAAATAAGTTGGAAAAAGTAAAGAAACTGCTTTCTAGAACAATATAGTTTCAAGCATAAAACTGTACTTAATTTTATCTCTTACCAAGTAAAAATATTAAATGAATGATAAAATATTTGATGAAGTATTTAATATATAAATTTCATTAAAATAATTCACCAAGAGTGAATAATTTAATTAATTAAGCTAAAAACATATTATGAGCATAAGGATATTTTTTATAAAAACATTTATTTTACCTTAAATTGATTTTTATTTCATTTATAATAAACTAATAACCAAGGAACTTATTTTATACACATGTGATCAATATAGTTTTAATAATTTAGTTATTATTATTCAAACCCACTAATTTAATGGTCAGGTTATAACTATCACATTAAATAATAATATTTTAAAAGTATATTATTTTTAAAATATGCATTTCATATAATGTATGTTATTAAGTAATTAATTTTATTTGGAAAAAAATATTTCACAAAATATATAGGATTTAAATTATAGCCCCTAGAAAATAAATTCTTCATCAAAATTCTATTACACTAATACAAACAGATAATGATACTTTCGCCTTATCGTATCCTCATGTTCCCATGTAGCTTTCTCAAATTAGTGGTTTTTCAAAAAAAACAATGATCGAGAGAGTGTTATTATTTCATAGTACTGTCCGTCAATGATTCCAAATCCCCATAACTTGTTCCTCATAATAAATATCTTTTTCATTGTTATCTTATATTAGTTTAGTACATGCGAAGGATCCAGCATGTACTTCCTCATGAGAGTAAAATAGGACACATGTACTAAAATCATACATGATATCAATGAAGAAGATATTTATTATGAAGGATCCAAAAAGTACTTCCTCATGAGAGTAAAATAGGACACTTTGTGAACTTGAGAGTGATTCGGAATGAGTGCAAAGTGATAATCTACCATTGCTACTCGATCAAGAATACCATAATGGAAAATATTCCTAGATCTAAACTTTTATTTATTCCCATTTATTATAAATTTATACCCTGTAGAAATTTGTATAAACACCTTCTAACAACCTTTGAACTCTAGATATCACATATGAATATCATCAAAACATTTCAATTAACTTTTTATTGGCCTTATTTATTGTTGAATGGCTATAATTGTATCTACCATTTTTCATATAACTAATGCCCCAATATATTTCTCAATCTAACTTTATCCTATAACATTAGAGTTTTATACTTCTTCTCAAAGAGTTCTTCATAAGGATTCATTTGAATTCTCGAGTGACATATATTTTTGTAAGAAAAAAATATAAAATAGTTCTTATCCCAACCACCTTTGGATTCCACAGAAAAATATTTCAACATATTCTCTAGGTATTGAATTGTTCTATTAGAATAACCATCATTGTGGGGATGATAAGAAGTGTTTAAACATATCTCTATATTCATAGTCTGTTAAAGACTTCTTTAGAACTTCAAGGTAATTCTCTGATCCAAATAAAAATCTTTAGAATGTGGTACTCCATCAAACCTTATCACTTTCTTAATGTATATCCTAGAATTATGATCTAGAGAAAAATATATTATAATAGTAATGAATTATCTAGACATTACAATATTATTACTACAACCCAAATATCATTATATCATTTAGATGTTTTGGAGTGTATTCTATGGTGATATTTATCCATTTAAATTGTGGTATGGGAAATGTTTGCAGCACATTCTTAAAATTTTATCTCTCTACCTTAACGTGATTACATACCAAGCACCAATATGCTTAATCAGTAATATATCACTTTTTTTTCTTATCAAAAATACTCCTTCGGATCTTTATACATCTTCATACTTCTAGGATGAATAGAGAATGAATAACTATGATCCTTTTCCATTGGATCCTTCATTAAAAATGGTAAAAAAAACAAACACCATACATAGTTCTCGGACCTTATCATTCCATTATAGTCTAGGTTAAACTCAAGATCATTTCTAACCTTCTTCTACAGATCTACATATATCGTTTGAGCCTCCTTAATCTTTATTTGGATAGATTGTAGAGAACTCACTAAAGAAAATAAAATTTTCACCTTCTTTAAAAATTTATATATTTATCCTTTCAAAGTTCATAAATATTGGATAATTTTTATCCATGTCATTAATAACATAACAAGATCCATTCAATTTAATGCATCATCCACCTTATTCACTTTCCAAGGTAGGTAAAGTATTGAGAAGTCATAATATTTAATCAATTATTAATATCTTTTATGAAACATGTTAAACTACTTCTATGTGAATATATAATTTTAACATTTAATATTACTATATATATCATATATTTCTCCATAAAGATAGTTCTTCTACATATTTAATTCCGAAATTACCGTAGTTTACTCCAAATCATGAGTTTGGTAATTATTTCCCAGAGCCATCAATTGTCATGAGAGATAATATATTATCATATCCTTATTTATGATAAGACAGACCAATCCCTTTTTTGATGAATCCTTATAGAGTAAAAACAATTTTCTATTGCAGTGTAATGTAAAAACATGTGCACTGATTATTCTTCTCTCTAGTTCCATTTAATTTACTTCCCATTCAGTTATCCAATGGAACTTTCATCCCTTCAGAGTTAACTTACTGATTTTATTAGATAGTAATGGGAAATTATCTAAATACTATAAGTAATGTCTATCCAAAACAAGAAAAAAATTTATCTCGTTTATATTGGTTGTTCTATACTAATTTTCAATAACTTCAATATTTTATGGATCCATAAATATACCCTCTTTTGAGATTATATGACCCAAAACAAAATCTTTTATTTCTAAAATTCACATTAAAAATTGTTATCATACAACATATCCTTCTTTAGGGACATTCTAAGAATTATCAACTGATCTTATTTATCTTCCTTAATAATTTAATATATAAGAATATTGTCTAAAAAGACTACCACAAACTAATCAAGGTAATCTATAAAGACTCTATTCATTAAATCCATAAAGATAATAGGGGTATTATGAAGGCTAAATAGAATCATTACATATACATAGTTTCAATATCTTGTAATTAATTGCATATCTACTATAACCTCTTTATTTACCATTCATTAATGATATCTAGAATGAAGTTCAATGTTGGAAAATTATTGATCTCCCTACAGTTGGTAAAACAAGCCATGAATATGGGGAGGACGATAATTATTCTTTTTTATCATCTTTTTTAGTTTCTAATCATCAATATAGAGTTTCATCAATTCATATTAACTACTAAAAATAATAGGTTCTCCCTAAATTGACACACTTGGTAAAATAAATCATTTTTTAAGATTCTCATGGAGCATCTTCATAAATTCCAAAAAATATTTCTGGTCCATTCTATATGGTGCACTTAAAATATGTGTAGAACTAGGTATGAGTTATATTGAATAATCGACTTCATAATTTTGTATAATAGTAATAAAATATTCGTGAAAAAATATCAAAAAAACTCCTACAAATAGGAATATCATCAATATTGTGTTCCTCTACAACCATCAGAGATAAACATCCCTTTTGAATGGAAATCAAAATCTAGATAGTGGATGATATTTCCATAAAAAGTTAGTATTTTTTCATAATTATAGAAGATCATATTTTGGTTTCAAATATCTAACATTAATTATGATCCATAGAAATTGATTTGTTATTTATGTAGAGAAATAAAATCCATGCCTAAGAAAATATCAAATTCAACTAGAGGGAGAATAACGAGATTTATAGGATGCACATTCCCACAAACATCATTCTATGAATTATCATTGATATATCATGTAATCAATATACCATTAAGGGTATTCATTTCTAATTAAACATATAATAATTGAGGATATGAATTAAAATATCTATATATTTTCATGATATAAAGGAAGTCATAATAATAATATCAAATAAAATAATTCAATATTTGAGCATACTTGTCACCACCTAAAATTTATCGTTATATCATTAATCCCTTAGTAAAACCAAAATACTTAGCATGTCCATCATGAATCCTTAATCAGAGTGATCAATTATGAAACATCGTTCATAGGATGTAAAAATAATGACACCTTGTTTCCAATATAATACAAATTAGGGTTAACCTAGGTCATCAATGATAATTATCTACTCAAATAATTCATTATAGTTCATAAATAAAATGTGAATTAATACAAGAATGTCTCTATGGAGTATCAAAATAGGTTCCTATTAAGGGCACACTCACTATGCGCTAGAATGATGACCAAGTTATACTTGACCAAATATGTTCAAGGTTAATACCCCTAGATAAATCTATTCCAAAACCACATCTAGTTTTAGTATCTAGACTAAGATGTTTTTATAAGAAAATATCATTCCAATAAATACCACAACTCTTATATCTAGGATTATATTATGGGTTATAACTAAATTTTCCTCATCCTACATTCCTAAGGTATACTAAAAATTTCTTTGAAACCAACTATAGTGACTTATATATTACATAAATAGAAAACTCATCTTAATATATAAATATTCATTATATAACATAATGATCCATTTCATAATAATATATGTATAATATCTTTAGAATCATGGATATACAAAGAACTGGTTTATAGGTGAACTACATAATCTCCCACTAAAAGATTCATGTCTAGTACCCTTCTTAGACATATCATAAATAATACCTTTCTTCATAGCCTATGGAAAAAACAAAATAAGGGGTGATATCAGATGCATAGTAAGGGGGAAAATATCCATGATCACATAAACATTACAGAAGAATAAGGTTATGAGAATATGAACATAAATTTGAAAACCATACCTTGTATATCATAAATCACAATATTAATTCATGGTATAAATCTCGGTTCTTCAAAATACATGAATAATAATGGAATCAAATAAAATTATCCATTCAAGTATAACATTGGAAAAAAATATAGATTTTTGGAATACAAATATGAACTAAAAATAATTCTTTAATATTCAAGGCTCATTTCCAAGAATATCCAAATGGAATAGTTACACTCCCCAAACCATCATATTAGTCAAAGTTCACTCCTAAGACCATCATAGGGGAAAATATCTCTTACTGGACTAGGTCCACACCCCATTCTTGTATTGTTTATCTCATGATATATCAATATCTACCCAATACATTTGAGGGATATATATTTTTGGGGTCATCCATCACATAATGAAAGTCATATAAATTTCTACAAATATATCATAAAACATTTTACAAATAATAATTCATGGAAATTGAATATTTTTTAGAATCATTTCATCATGGAAAACCCCATGGAAAATAAATGGGTTTAATAAACATTTTATCAACTAATCATAGAATAACTCATGGAAAAGAGCAGGTTTCGTAAATATCATGTTACCATAATCATTAATAATATTTAGAAAATATAAGTATGGTATCATTAGATCATATCCATATAAAATAATAAAAAAAAATCAGAGTTTATTTTCATTAATGAAAATAAATACCAAAAAATAACATTGAAACATTTTTGAGAAAAATAAAATTTCAATTTTGAAATCACATCTTTAAAATATACAATTTTTAAAAATATTAAAAAAAATTTCTTTTAAAATAACCTAAGAAACTAGTGTAAGAAGATTCAAATAATTTAACATTCATGATGGTGGTAAATTTTTACATGTTTTATAAGTCAAAATAAAAAAAAATTCCTTTCACTCGTTTGTAAAAAATGTCAAAAATACCACATTCAAAAATTGAACATAATATTAATTTTAAATAATTTTTAAAAAAATAAAAACATCGGTATTAATGTATTTAAATAATATTTTCTCAATAAAAAATAAATTATTGATAACATTTTTAGAAAACCTGGATATGGAATAGAAAGTATTTTCAACCAAAAAGAGAAATAAAGTTAGTTATTCATAAAAACTTTATTTTGTACTCTTGAGTGTATAAAAATAATAAAATGAAATGAAAACATGTAATTTCAAAAAAATAACCATAATAAAATAAAATTAATGATATTATTGAGAGGCATATTATTATATTTTATCATCAAAAAAATAATTATAAACAATATTAATAACTAATTAGAATGTAACCTAAGGCTCTAACCACTATGGTAACATTCCAATAAAAACATCAAGAAAGAGATTACCATATATGGGTATATATATGCGAATAATTTTCATCAGAATCATAATAAAATACATAATGGATAAATATATATATATAATACATAAAATAAACAAGTTGGGAATATGACATGTGTCTCGTAGAAGTAAAAATGAGATGAAAATCCCTTACCTGGAGCTTCAAATTTCATCGAACAAATTATAACCTCATGTATAAAAAATATTTATTTTTATTTATATATTATATAACCATTATAATATATGTATTACCATATATCATTTACTTATGTTCTTTTATTACACATTTATTAACAATTATTTAATACATTCACTGTTCTGAGTGATAGTTTCTTCGTTTTTCATGAATGTTTTGGTTTGGTAGTTTTGGTCAATGAACTTTGATTATGGTTACATAATATAAATAATGTTAATAATGATATAAATATAATATATACTAATTAAAAACATATTTATATACATCCATAACATTTAGAGATATAAAAATTAATTACATTCTTCATGGAGACGGTAGACTATACATAAATGTGAACGTTGTTTCCATTTTTTAATAGATGGAAGGAAAAAAGGAAAAATAAATAATTAAACTTTAAAAAATAATTTTTAAATAATATATACAGTATATATTCATTAAATCTATATTTACTACCATCCATGTCAAAATAAAACAAAAAACGTATCACATCCCTTTGTGGGGGGATAGTCCACGCGTGTGCACAAACGATGTTATCATTCTCCAACAGATTGGAAGGAGAGAATGTAAATATGATATTATAAATCTATAAGTATAATTATTTAATAAATATAATTTATATAATTTATACCTTTCATTATATCCATCTATGAGAGCTCGTGATGGAAAATTAATTATATTGGTTCGCGAGATGATAGTCGGTCAAACACATGATCCATGATTTATGTTCTTATTTGATAGAAGAGGAGAAAGATATATGTTATTATATAAAAATAATAACAAATAAAAATACTTTATATTAAAATTATATTATATTATATTTTTTAATACATAAATTGTGGTGGTAAGAGAATAAGTAAAAAAGAAAGAGCTTAGTAAAGACAATTACATTTGCTTAGAAAAAACCTCCTTTGGATCTCTTATTAAGGACCAAAGGGTTGGTATTTTTATAAGAAAAAAATATATAACATGGATAACTATTTTCGGGAGATATTTTATCCATTTTTGTTAGAGATAAATGGATTAAGATGTGTGAAGAAGGGAGTGGAGGATGTTCCCTTTTGTAATTGAGGTGATTGGAACAATTATATTTTTTTGAAGTTATACAATAATTTCATATCAATTTCATCAAAATAAGGTTCCAAAATGGTTCATTTTATAACATTATATGAAATATTATCATCCAATATGAGTAAGAGATGTTTTTAATTCATTTTAAACCTAATCTTTTCAGTTTTACCCCTTGGTAAACTTGTTTTTACTATAATCACATTAATTCTATTTTATTATTTATACAATTCATGATTAAAAAAGATTAAGTTACAATTATAACCTAATATTAATTATTATAATTGTAAATATTTATTCCACATTACGAAAATAAATTTATAGTATTTTGATAATTTAATTTAAAATTAAACCCACAAACATGATGAAAAGGTGGTTATCCAAATAAGAAGTTTCTAGAAGTATAAAATGTTTTCAAATAAAAATTCAACATGAAAATTATAAAAATGTTATAAATTATATTAATTATAGTATTATTGAACAAATTATAGTTTTAAAACATTTTAAAATAATATGTAACCTTTTAAATGATTTAGACAAAAAGGTATGTTTTCATAAAATTAAAAAAGAACTACTAATCAAAAAATTAATCTTTTTAAAAAATTATTAAAAATTCACTATAAGATAATTTTGACATGATTATTTCAAAAACTTACATAATTTTTTAAAAACAATTTCTATGTTTTGATAAATTTATTTTCCAAATATGTTTTCAAAATACGATGATCCCACTTTTCAAAAAAATACATTTTTTATTCGTAATACTATATTTATTCTTATCTCATGCCTATAAAAACTATTATATGAATGATAAAATATTTTATCTAATAAATAATATATATATATATATATATTTCATTAAAATAATCCAAAACTAGTTACTAATATAATTTATTAAGTTAAAAACACATTATTCATATAAAGAGTGTTTCAAAAAAATATTTTACTTTCAAATGATTTTTATTTTCATTTATAATAAATTGATAAAAATTTAATTTTTATACATGTTTAAAACATATAAATTTAATAATTTATTTATTATTATTCATACATTCTTATTTAATGACAATTTTATAAATTTCACATTAAATAATAATATTTTAATAGTATATACCAGCTCGTTTAAACTCAATTTTGAATGTAACATAAGATTTAAAGAAATTATATTTATTTAAAAAACAATATTTTATAAAATATTGAGTAGTTAATTGTATAATAGACAGGGTTGGGTGTGCTACAAGAGATCCACTGGACTATTTTATCATATACATTGTGAAATATGTGGACCAATGAGAACTTAATCAAGTGATGTGTATAGACACTTCCAAAACGTCATTGATGTATTTAATTAGTATTGTTAAATGTTATTGATATAAAATAAATTAGAAAACCTTAAAATTTTCTTGAATTTTAAAAGGTATGTATATAATAAACTTGGTTAAATTTTTATGATTCCTAGATTGAATCTAGGTGGTGAATTCTTAATCTAGGAATTTATTAATCATCTTATAGATTGCAAAATTATTTCGTAACTCAATACTCCTAGAACATTATATTGGAATAGAGTGTCTGAGAAGAAGAATAAAACCCTATCAACCAAGGTTCGATCAGTGATGGGTTAGTGTGAACATTTTATATAATTCAGGTGCAATGATCTAAAATTTTGTTTTTATTTAACATTATTCCATCTTCTGTAGTTATAAATAATTAATATAATATATGGATTTTAAAGTATCAAAATTATAATTTTATGAGTATTTGGGGTTAGGAAGCGTACGTATGTTGTTGGTCTTATGAAAAACATGACACTAAATTATAAAACATCTTATTTATTAATTACCACAAAGAAACTAAAGGATAATATTTTTATATATATATATATATATATATTCACTCATTAAAATAAGGGGTATTTATTAGAATTACATGGAATGAATCATAAGAAGATTCAATGTCATTTTAAATATTCTGAACGGATTGGAATAATTCCTTTTGCAACTACGTTAGGAGATAATATGTTTTCTTGTGTACTCAAATCAATGTTGAGTATTATTTGAGAATAGAAATCAGACACTAATCTGTTAAATGTGAGAGTGGATATATTATTATGAAAAAAATATTTAAGTATTTTATAAGAATAAATGATATGTTATTACTAATTGGATGTAAGGATAATCTCATTATAAGGGGTTACACTAAATCTCGTTTCTAACAAAACATGGATGATGTGTGATATCAATATAATTTCTTGTTTTTTCACAATAGTATAGCCATCAGTTGGAAGAATTCCAAACAATCCACTATTGTAGACTTGAAAACGGAGGAATTATATGTCAATGAATCAGATGTTTCAAAGAAAGCTATTTTGAAGAATAATTTTATCATTGAACTTGTGTTGGTTCTAACATTGAGAGAGAATTTTTATTTGTTGTGGTAAAAATAGATCTATTGATTTGTCCAAGTAATCACAGTTTCACTAATGGTTAAACCATAACCTTTGTAGAAAATTAAATCATTCATGTGATAATTGAGAGGAAGTAATATAGATATGTATTGGGTATCTATTGGTATTGTATATTGTATCTATTTAAAAACTCATTATTGTAACAGAATCATGAGGGTAATGTTGTATCTCTTAGTACTATTCACATGAGATATTAGAATTATTGGTTATAAAATATATACATTAAAGAAAATATTTATAATGTAATAAGTCATGAACTATTATTTAGATTAACCCAGGAAAGTATATGACATTGAATTTCATATCTCCATTAATATAGTTACGGGTGTTACTTATTATTAAATTATTATTACTTGATATTGAAAAGATTCATTGAATTTAAAAATTTATACGTTGATACCCTTCTTACAATAGCATTATGGATAATAAAATCATAGATAGTTGGGTATGTTGTTGATCATTTCATTAGTTGAGTTTAAATATTGTAGGATCTATCCATATATATATAAATGAAATATATTTAATCCCATGATTTATTTAGAATTAGTAAATTCAAAACCATGCATAGTTGATTGGAATATAATGTGCCTAATTACTTGTTGGAATAACATATGATGTATTATTTTAAATTTGTATGTTTATTTTAAAGATTTGTAGCCACCAGAAGAAAAGCTAACCAGATTGGAAGAATGAGAGGGTATGGCAATTTCCATCGAGTCTAGGCACCATGAATCTTTGTACGGGGCAATGCTAGCCAATCGAAAATGCAAGGTGGGGAGCTAGTCGATCAATGATGTAGAAGCAGGTGAGGGATAGTCCTAGTGGGATGGGTCTACGGGTCATGTAATGGGTATAGGATGCCACTAGGCCTTCGAGTCATGTATTGGCCTTCAGGGCGTCTCTAGCGTTGTGACTTTGGCCAACGAATCATGTAATAGTTCCCCTTCAACCCTTAAAAGGGGGATTATCCATAATAAAATAAAAGGATGGCCTTCAGGCCATTCGTACTAAAGGTCTATCTTGTAGTTTATGTGTTCTTATAGATATAGGTATATGTTTTATAGACATCATTTTAATACCATTTGTATCTTGAGTATAAATAAAAAAAATCTTGAGGCCACTCTATATTTTCATAGATGAATTTGGGAATTAATATTTTATTTAAATGGTGAAAATGGTCATAAGTTCATATAATTAGTCACTAGAATAAGAATTAAATTTTGTAAAAAAATGTTTTTTAATTAAAAGAGAGTTTGATAAACCATATTTATTGTATCCTAGATGGATTCATAGAGATTTATAATGTTTTTATAATGTCCTTATGGGATTTTGGTGAAAGTGATAGATTGATAGTTTTCCACTAAATTATATATGAATTATATTCCATTATATTCGTGTGGTGTATATTATAGATAATGATATATCCAATATCATATGTCATGCAATCTATATATCATAACATATGGTATTCTTATGGTTTATGATATATGATATTACACTACATGACATACATCTAACTCACCAATATAATCTTCTAATTGGTTGTTAATACTGTGAGGATTCATTAGTATCTTGAGAATAATCATTTTCCTTTAAATATGTAAGAACCTGGACCTTCATTTCAGGTAATTTTTTCCTTTTTCTTGTGTTTTTGTGAAAAGAGGAGTTTCTGAAATTTTCGAAGTACATGTTGTGTACTCCAAAAGTACACACTATGTACTTCGATGCCACAGAAGGTCATGTGTTGGCTGTGTCATGTCCACACACATTGTCGTGTGGGTTGATGTGGAGGTTGCCTAAAGTGGAGTATGGAAAAGGCGATTATACACCATGTAGTCCAAAAGTACATGCTGTGTATTTTGTTTTTTTTTTATTAAACGCACCGAGGTCGTGTCTGATGGACAGAACCGTCTTCCTATATTCTTTCTTCTTCCGAGAGAACCTGCATGGCTGCGGATCATTGACAAACACCTGAGCCTCCATCCATCCTCCAAATCAAACTCTATCGGTGGCGTTAGAATCACATCGGACAGTTCTCTCTTATTCTAGTACAATGCTTTCCAATTCCTCCTCTTTTCCAAGTTATTGTGGGTTGAACATTTTATGTGTTTTCGTAGATCTACGATGTTCTAAGGAGATTCAAGCATCTTGGTTCAAGTATATTGATATCCTAACCTCAAGGTATGTGGTTTTTTCCTTTCGGTAGAAATTCTTGGAGTATTATATGCAAATTCCACCAATACCCCTGAATAGGGTATTTCATGTTTACCGTTTTCCCATGTTGTTTTCTTTGTTTTCTTGTATTCCTGAGTATAGGATATTTTTTTTAATAGGGTAATTTTATGTGATTTGGAAATATTTCCAACGCATGTTTTTCCTGTTTTGACCTTTGAGTCTTGTTTTCCTATAGGCTACTATTTACTATACATGCCTAGAATTGTAGGATAAAGTGACTTTTTCTCTGATATGTTGTTAGGTTGTAGAATGCTATCCAAGTATTTATTGAAGTTTACTTTGTCCATTACACATTTCTACACTTTCTTGACTTACATAGGTCCATGAGAACCTCATGTATATGCCATAAGGAGAATTGACATTGAGGGGTTCTCCAGAGTGTCTTTATAATTACAATGTGATACCACATGGGGAATTGACGTTGAGTGCTTCCCCATGGTGTCTGTAGTTCCTCGAAGAGGGCCACAGGAGGAATTGACATTGAGTTCTTCCCCAGAGCGCCTTAGGTAGGATACAAGACTATAGGGGGAATTGAAGGTGACTGCATCCTCAGAGAGTCTATACTTTAGTAGAACCAGAGGGGTGAGACTGTGTGTGCTGCCCAGAGGGTTGCTTGTACATGATAGGTAGGACCAGACAGGATAAGTTGTGGGTACTTTCCAGAGGGTTACTAGTTGTGATGTCTATTTTTATGTTGCATGTTGTGTGGTTTTTTGAATGCTTAAACTATGGATTGTTTAATAATTAGTGTTTCCTTTTTTATTACTTTCTGTACTTTTACCTACCATATACCCACTGAATATTAGGCATAGATCTTTGGGTGGTTTCCTACTCAGATTTAGTCTCACACTCTGTTTGGGCCATGCTTTTGGGCCCAAACAAATTATATTGCTGCAGGTATAGACATGGTCAAGCGCCCTCTGACTTCAGGTACTTGAATTCATTAGAGCTAGAGAGCATGGGACCAAGCCGAGGCTTGCGATACTGAGGAGTTGCTCATATACCTTTCATTTTTACTTTGGTTTAGTATTTTATTAAGTAGTGTGGCTTGTCTGTTTTCTTTCCTAGACATATATGAATCATGCATCATTTATATATAATTATATTCTAGTTGTTCCTCTATCATTATTATAATGTTTACTATTGTTGGATATTTACTGCTTCTACTATTGTGTATTATTTACTTCCGTTGCGTACTCTTCCAATGAGGGCATAGTTTCCCCTCCATCGCACCAAAGGCCCTCACTGCTAGTCAGCTGCCTCTGGTGTTCAGAGAAATGCGCTTGAGGTTTTGTGACCAACCGGGTACAGGGTGCCTCTGGGAGCCTTCCAGAACCAGGACGTTACAAAGTGATATCAAAGGGGATCTTTTCTCTTTATTTACTGTTTGGATCCTATATACAGGGATAAAAAGGAATATGTACTTGGTAATAAGTCATGCCCTGGAGTAGCTAACCCATGTACGGGGAAAATCCAACCTACCTCGATATTGAAATTTTTATGGTTTTCAAATTTTACAGTTGATTTGTTTTCACCATTGGGTGATTCACATGTTTTGTGCAGTTACCATTGATTTTATTGAGGTTCTATTTCTATCGCAACTTGATGATATGAGGGTATGTCATCTCATGCATCATATAGGCACTTGTTAGAAATCACATGCCATGCCTTCTTTCCATGTCATCTAGGATGCATTAGCGATTGCATGATTTTTTGATATATGTTGTGTAGAATATGCAAGTTGTTGTGATAGTTGCCTTGATAAAGATACCTACTATTTGATAGGGAATTGTGTGTAAGGTTTTATTTGAATGAATGCCAAACATTAGATCTTGAGGTGTTAGGGGCCCTTAGAGACTGTAATTTGGTGGATCATTGCACTGTAATTCTTGTTTATAACATATATAAGATTCAATACTTTGATTTGCGGTGAGTATGGGACCTCACGGATCAGAGTTTGTCACTTTCAATGTTTTTTTCGGTGTTTTATGGGTTCCAAAGTAGTTTCTGAGGATTAATGTCTGGAAAAACCAAGAATACCCACCATGTAATGTTAATTACATGCCATGTGTTCTTCTATTTAGGGAGAAATGTTTTTTCTTAAGTACATGCCATGTAGAATCTGACTATGTCGTGGGCCATGTGGGCAGAGACACGAGATGGGAAAAGTCTGGTGGAAACACGTTGTGTCCACGTTGAACATTTTTTGTAGTATAATCATAGGAACCCAGTCGTGTTTCTATCAACATGGGTCAGTGGAGTCTTTTCTTATACATGTCGTGTCCCCCTTGAACATGCCATGTAGTTTGACCCAGGTACTCGGCCGTATCACGAAAAACACGGGTTGGTGTACCCTTTTTTGTACACACCATGCCTTCCATGAACAGGGGGTAGGTAGACCTAGGTACACGGCTATGTCATGAACACCACGGGCTGGTGTTATACTTCCTCATACAGACCATGTCTGTCGGGAATAGGCCATGTAGTTTGAGCCATGTGTCTGACCATGTCACTAACAACACGAGTCAAGTGAAGCTTATCCAGTACACACCATGTCTACCTTGAACACGCCATGTAGTATTGTCTTAGTGGATTTATGTGGCTTAACCATGTAGAAGGACTCAGGCAGGTGAAGTGGATTCAAGTACATGCCGTGTGTTTTGAGAACACATTGTGTGTTTGGGGTGTTACATGGCTAGTTTAGGAAAAAGTACACACCCAAGTCAATGATTTCAGGGAAAATGCTGTGTAGGAAGTGTACGCGCTGTGTAGTCATGTTTTGTAAAACTTGAATGCATTCTTCCTCTTTTTCTCTTTTTACACTCCTTGTTTTAATTCCTTTATAATTCTCATCTATGGTGTGTGCATGACCTAGCAGAGTCATTCCACTGAGACGTCCTCGTGTTGTACACCATTTTTCAGGCAGTGGTCAAACACTGGACATGGCTGATCAGGGAACACCTGTAGATCCTCCTGTTCTGCCAGTCTTGGCACAAGCATTCATACCTATTACCAGTGTTGATGCACGGTTCAGGGAAGGCTTCATGAGGATAATGCAGACATTACAGGTAGCACTGCCTCCTTCCCCGTCGATGGCTGATTTGACATGGGTCTTCCAACAACAACATCCTCCCACCTTCTCAGGGGAAGAAGGACCTCTAGCTACAGAGTCATGGCTTGAATCCATGCTAACGATCTTTGAGCATCTGAGATGCCCACAAAGAGGAGAGTCAAGCTTGCTACCTATATGCTACGGGATTCCTCCAAGAGATGGTGGGATGTGATCTCACAGGTAGGTCATCAGTAGCTTATGGCTTGAGAGGAGTTCCAGTGCATCTTCAATGACTACTTCTATACGAATACCCTAAGGGCCGACCGAGCCAGGGAGTTTATGAGCCTTGAGCAGGGTACCCTATCGGTTATAGAGTACGCATCTTGTTTCACTGAGCTTCATCATTCCACACCCATCCTAGGAGGAGATGGGTTATTCCTGGAAAGGAAGTTCAAGTGTGGCCTCACATAGGACATCTACTCTTAGGTGAATATCTTTAGGTTGACTTCCATCGCTTCCATCATCAACCAGGCACTGATCACAGAGCAGAATCTAAGGGAATCCAGAGTTGTGAGCTATCTTGGCTCGACATCCAGAGTTAGATCTCCGCCAACTGATATTAAGAAGCGCCATAGGGAGACTACACAGGGAGATATGAGTAAGTGGGATGCATCTTATGGTTTTCAGGTGGTGTGATACCAATGCGGGAGAAGCAGGAATATGAGGTCGCAGTACATGAGAGACCCACTGGAGTGTCTTTCTTGCGTTATGTTGGGACACCTTCAGTGTTTCTGTCAAATAATTTCACCAACAGCTAGTGATAGGGGTTCATCTATGACTCCCTGTATAGGAGCATCTCTGCCAGTTTCTCACTAGTCTGGGAATTGAAGTTCTTCCAGCTGTTTAGTCCAAGTTGTAGGTCGCGACTACAAGGATTAGTCACCAGGACACCAGCGACAACAGGGTGGATCAACTCAGAGTATTCAGGTAGGGTCACAGGGTCGTGAAGCTGGCTAGAATTTTGCAGTAGAGTAGACCCATCATGAGAAAGATTCTAGCACCTCTATAGTTCATGGTACGATTTTAGTTTCCTCAGTTTTATCTTCATCTCTTTTCGATACTGGTGATACGCATAGCTTTATATATGTTGCTGTTGTGGAGATCCTTGGGCTCTGTATATTTTCTTCTTCTGATGTTTTGACACTAGACACTATTTTGGGGACACGAACATCTAGTGTAAGTCATTTCAAGGAGTTCCCTCTTGAGGTTGGTGGGTGTCACTTCCTTTGGGATCTTTATGTTCTAGAGATGACAGGCTATGATGTCATTCTCAGAATAGACTGAATAGTTTCCTTCCAGGAAACCATAGACTGTTATCACCGTAGGGTGAGTTTCATATCACTTGAGGGTGGATCTTTTCTTCGTAAGGTTGAGGGGGATGTCCCTGTGAGCAGAGCGGGTCCAGAGCATCATGTGTTGGGAGCAGTTATAGTCCAGATTTCTAGTCTTTCTCTGGATGACAAGGGGACTTCACAGTTATACTTTCCTCCAGTGGTGGACCATTTCAGAGATGTCTTTTCAAAGGAATTTTCAGATTTTCCTATAGAGTGTGAGGTATAATTCTCTATTGATCTTGTTCCAAGGGCGGCACCCGTGTCCATTCCTCCATATAGGATGGCTACACCAGAGTTGTAGGAGCTCAAGAAACAGTTGGAGGAGTTGCAGACCAAAGGTTTCATTTGACCTAGTACTTCTCATTGGGGTTCACTTGTCTCGTTTGCGAAGAAGGAAGAAGGTACCCTTAGGCTTCATGTGGATAATCAAAAGTTGAACCAGTTGACTGTCAAGAACCGATATCCCTTTCCCAGGATTGTTGCTCTCTTTGATCAGCTTCGAGGAGCCCGGGTGTTCTTGAAGATTGACCTGAGATCTGGTTACCATCAGTTGCACATTTTACCATCCAGTATACCTCTCAAAGCCTTCTAGAGAAGGTATGTTCTATACGGGTATATGGTTATGTCGTTCGGTCTCACGAACGTGCCTGCAGTTTTCAGGGCACTGATGAATCGAGTGTTCCATCCAAACAAAAATTCCTTCGTGGTTGTTTTCGTGGATGATATAATGGTGTACTCTCACACTCGACATGACCATGATACACATCTTGAGATCATTTTGAGTACACTGAATGAGTATTAGTTATATGATAAGATCTAAAAGTTCCACTTTTGGATGGACCAGATTCACTTCTAGGGTCATGTTATCTCAGAGACAGGAGTGTTAGTAGACCCAGAGAAAGTTAGAGTAGTAGTTTCCTAGGAGCATCCCAAGAATGTCTTTGAGGTGCGGAGTTTTCTGGGGTTTTCTGGATGCTACAAAGGTTTCATATAGGACATTTCATGCTTAGAAGCACCATTTACAGGTCAGACTAAGAAGGGAGCGAAGTTCTTATGGTCAGATTCTTATTATTTGGCCTTTTAAGAGCTGATAGTGAGGTTGACATCAGCACTGATACTAGTCTTTCCAAATATGGGAAAGATTTATATCGTTTACTATGATGAATCAGGTATTAGTCTAGGATCTCTGGTTATACAGGGAGACAGAGTCATTGTGTACAGGTCTCAGCTATTGAGGCCACATGAGAGGAATTACCTGATGCATGATCTAGAGTTGGTAGTTGTTGTTCATTCCCTACACTGCTAGAGACATTATCTTCTGGGAGAGCACTTTGTGGTATTCACTGACCAGAAGAGCCTCAAGTACATCTTCACTCAACTTGATCAGAATTTGAGACAACGAAGGTGGGTTGAGTACCTATAGTCCTTTGACATTGAACTGGCCTATATGCCTGGGAAAGGAAATGAACTGGCTGATTCATTGAGCAGGAGGACTCAGATACAGGCAGTTCGGGAGGCCAGTAGTGAGTGGCATCTTATGGCTCTATTTTCTGAGATGCATCTAGAGGTTCACGATAGACAGGGGTAGACTCTTCTTTCTTCTATAGTGGTTACCTCTACACTTCTTGATCTAGTACGAATGAGGTAGCTATCAGATTCTGAAGGCCTAGTCCTATGGAAAAGTGTGTCTGGAGAAGACCCTATTCCTGGATGGACCATAGGTGAGGATGAGATATTGCATTTCCATCGACGTGTATTGGTGCTAGCAGATATACGTAAGGAGGTGAGGTGGGACTTTCATTCCCCAGTTTGGGCAGTTCATCCTGGAGTCGCCAAAATTTATTATGATCTACATTGTCTGTATTGGTGGCCAGGTATTAAGAGGGAAGTTGTTAGTTTCTTCATGAGGTGTTCCACTTGTCATTAGTTGAAGACAGAGCATCAGTGACCAGTAGGGATTTTACAGTAGTTACCCATTCCCGAGTGGAAGTGGAATGATGTCACGATGGACTTTGTGACTAGTTTGCTGAGGTCGGCTCAAGGGAATGATGCAGTATGGGTTTTCATTGACAGGATCACGAAGTTTTATCACTTATTTCTGATCAAGGAGAGCTTTAGTGTTGATGATCTGGGGCAGTTTTACATCTGAGATATTGTACGTCTTCATAGAGTTCCACACTCCATTGTTTTAGACAGGGATTACCATTTTACTTCTTGGGTCTGTAAGGGGCTTCAAAAGGCTTTGGGAACATAGGTACTTTTGAGAACAAATTACCATCCCTAGACAAATGGCTATTCCAATCCTACGATTCAGGTGCTTGAGGAAATGTTTCGAGCATGCATCCTGGATTTTGGAGGCTCTTGGGAGAAGCATATAACTCTTGTAGAGTTTTCCTACAACAATATTTTTTTGGAAACTATTCAGATTTCACCTTATGAGGCTTCGTACGGTAGGCCATGTCGATCAACTTTATGTTCGATGGAGGTAGGAGAGGTAGATTTTCAAGGACCTTGTCTTGTTCAGGAAACCACAGAGCAGATAGAGTTGATTCGGAAGAGGATGGCTACTGGGCAGTCTCAATTGTAGTCTTATGTTGATCCACAGAGATGACCTCTAGAGTTCGAGGATGGGGATCAGGTTTTCCTACATGTCACACCGAGATTGGTACATAAGCAGATCAAGAGATAGGGTACGCTTTCACCGAGGTACATCGGGTCATTTATGGTGTTGGAGAGAGTCGGGTTTGTTGCCTATCGGTTGCAGTTACCTCAGAGGTAACGGTCTATGCATGAAATATTCCACATTTCTCAGCTCTGACATTACGTTTCAGACTTTTATCATGCTTTCCAACCTAATGAAGTCATGTTGGAGGTGGATGCATCTTTTGAGGAGAATTCTATCTGAATTGTCGATCGCATTATGAAAGTTCTCCATGGCCAGTCTGTTCCTCTGGTATGGTTTCTATGGTAGTACAGGCGAGTATAGGATGAGAATTGGGAGAGGGAGGCTGATGTACGATCATAGTGGCCGGAGTTGTTCGGGGTTTCTTTATCTACGTCGTGCTAGAAAATTTCGGGGATGAATTTCTTTAAGGGGGGATGTTTGTAAGAACCTGGACCTTCTTTTTAGGTATGTTTTTTCTTTTTCAATGGTTTTTGAGAAAAGAGGAGTTTCTGGAAAATTTTTAAATACACACTGTGTACTTTATGAATACATGTCGTGTCCTTCATTACCATAGAAGGTCGTGTTCTGGTCATGTCATGGCCACACACACGGTCGTGTGGGGTGATGTGGAGGCTGCCGAAAGAGGAGTATGGAAAACGTGAGTACGTGCTGTGTACTCCAAAAGTACACACCGTGTGTTTTGTTTTTTTTTTCATTATACGCACCGGGGTCGTGTCTGACAGACAAACCCGTCTTCTTCTAGGATTTCTTCATCCGAGAGAACCCACATGGTCCTGGATCTTCAATGAACCCCTGATCCTCTATCCATAATCCAAATCAAACTCTATTAGTTGCATTGGAATCGCATCTGTGAGTTATATCTTCTTTTAGAGCATCGTTTTCTAATTCCTCTTCTTTTCCATGTTATCATGGGTTGATCTTTTTGTGTGTTTTCATAGATCCACGATGTTCTAAGGAGATCAAGATTTTAGGTTCAAGTATATTGATCTCTTAAACCTGAGGTAGGTGGTTTGTGCCTTTATGTAGAAATTCTTTGGGTATTATATGAAAATTCCACCAATATCATTGAATGGGGCATTGCGTATTTAATGGTTTTCCCCTGTTGTTTCCCTTATTTTCTTGTATTCTTGAGTAGAGGTTATTGTTTTTTAATATGGTAATTTTTTATGCTTTGGATGTATTTCCCATGCATGTTTTTCCTATTTTGACCTTTGGGTATTGTTTTCTTGTAGGCTGCTATTTACTATCCATGACTAGTATTGTGGGATGGAGTGAATTTTGCTCGGATATACTGTTATGTTGTAGAATGATAGCCAAGTAGTTCTTGAGTTTTACATTGGCCATTATGTGCTTCTACACTTGCTTTACTTACAAAGGGTCATGAGAACCTTGTGTATAGACCATAGGGAGAATTGACGTTGAGGGCTTTTCCAGAGTGTCATTATAATTACGATGTGAGACCGTATGGGGAATTGACGTTGAGTGCTTCCCCAGAGTGTCTATAGTTCCTCAACGTGGTCCATAGGGGGAAGTGACATTGAGTGCTTCCCCATAGAACCTTTAGTACGATACAAGACTATAGGGGGAATTGACAGTGAGTGCTTCCACAGAGAGTCTATACTTTCTCTATACTAGAGGGGTGAGACTATGTGTGCTGCCCAGAGGGTTGCTTATACTTGTTAGGTAGGACGAGAGGGGATAGGCTGTGGGTACATCCCAGAGGGTTACCTATTGTGTTATCTTTTTTCCTGTAGCATGCTATTTAGTGTTTTTAATGCTTAAATTGTGGATTGTTTACTGCTTAGTGCTTCCTTATTTATTGCTTTCGGTACTTTTACCTTCCATATACCCACTAACGATTAGGCACAGAT
The DNA here is from genome assembly GCA_963277665.1 of Viscum album. NCBI lineage: Eukaryota > Viridiplantae > Streptophyta > Magnoliopsida > Santalales > Viscaceae > Viscum > Viscum album. The sequence goes on along the minus strand of OY728159.1, from coordinate 1,745,905,709 downwards.
CTTCGGGTGGTTCCCTAAGGGTATTTAGTCTCACACCCTGTTTGGGCCATGCTTTTGGGCCCAGAAAGATTATATTGATGCATTTATAGACAAGTTCAAGCTCCCTTCGAATTCAGGTACTTGATTGAATTGGAGCAGGAGAGCATGGGACCAAGCCGAGGCTTACGATGCTGAGGAGTTACTCATCTGTTTTTCTATTGTACTTTGGTTTAGTACTGTATTCAGCATTGTGACTTATTGGGCCACTTTTATCGACATTTATGTATCTTGTATCATTTATATATATTTATGCTCCGATTGTTTCCCTATCATTATTCCAATGTTTTCTGTTGTTGGATATTTACCGCTTCCACTATTGTGTCTTGTTTACTTCCGTTGTGTACTCTGCCAATGAGGACATAGCTTCCCCACCATCACACCCAAGGCCCTCGCTGCTAGTTAGCAGCCTCTAGTGTTCAGGGAAATGTGCTTGAGGCCATGTGACCAACCGGGTATGGGGCGCTTCTGGGTGGCTTCTGTAACCAGGATGTTACAAAATATTTGACATATAATTATAAAAAATTGCGTATATATTATATAACATTTGGGGGTTATCAATTGTTGGTAGTAACCCCCCTTATTTATTTATTGAGTAAGGTAGTTGTATATAAAGGATAAAATCCATATGGTTTTGTGCATGGTGCACTATATAGCCAAGATAAAGCTATATTTTTATATGTTCACTATTTATCTTTAAGATGAAATTTCTAGAAAAATATTATAGATTAAAGAGCCCTCACGTAACATACAGGTATTCTATTTTATGGTGTACTATCTATGGAGTAAAGATCTTGACTGATGTTTCATATAGATTTACCTCATGAATACTACCTAGATATGGGGCCTAATAGTCCTATATAATGTGAATTTATATTTATATTATTCATTTTTATGATGATTCTATAATTATATGTCCTTATTAATTTTGGATCACTTAAGGGGTGATAGACACTGAGATATGGCTAAATCAATGTGTACAGTTATTTAAATCCCCTTAGTTCTCTCAATATTATTCATCAATTATCACTAATGATCTTAAAATATACTAAAATAAAAAATGAATACTACATTTATTAATAATTTTCAGTAATTTTATGTATGACTATGTCCCTCCTATATTTTTCTTATTATCCCACACACATATCCCCTATTTAATATCAAAAGGCATTAGAGTAAGGATATAACCTTAAACTTATTCAACTAATAGTAATAACCAGATAAAATATCATATAATTGATAAAAAAATTATTTTGAAATAAATACCATTAATGAGAGTATATGCCTCTGTTCAGACTCCAGATGATGAAATTCCTCACTTTTATTAAATAAAAATCTCTCATGGTTGTTCTCAATGATTCTACTTCTTCTTCAATAAAGCAGAGTACATGTTCCTTTTTCTCAAAATATTGTCTCCTTCCCATTATTTATTTCTTGTAAATTATATTCTTAAAATATTTCTCAAATATTTTTTTCATAATCATTAAGAAAATATATAAGGATTACAACATGATTGGACTCATTCAAAATCATAATTTTCAAATTAATGATTCATTCAACTCTTCCATTATAAACTCTTAAAGACTTGATAATTTATTATTTTATGTAATAATTTAATTATCACTTTCCACATTCATTTCATCCATTAAATATTATATTTTCCATTTTAAAACCCATATATATTTCGGCTTTAAACTCCACACAATATTTGATGTTCCACCACCTCTATATTTCCAAAAAAAACCTACATAATTTATTATCTTGAATACATCAATGAGTATAGAAGCATACAGTATCATGAATTCATTAAGAAATTTTATTCTACATATATTCACTAATTTTCACATAATATTCTTAGAATGTAGTTCTATATTAATCATTTAATATCAACTTAATTTAGCTATGGTGACTTTTATATAGCTCCTAGAAAAGATAGTTATATTAACACAGAGTCCAAATGGCCCTTATATAGTTTTCATAATCTTATAAAGTCCTATATGTATCCTTTTAGATTTGGACATATCTATACACATCAATGAATGAAGCATCAACACCCTTACACATTTTTTTGTTACACTTATGTTGCCATCAAAAATTCCCCATTACCCTTATGAAATTTTTTAATTGCTCTTACACATTCATTAGATTCCAAAAATATTTTATGCGCTTGATGTATTTCTCCACTTACCTTCACACAAGGTGTACAAAATCTCTTGCAGCATTTGTTATTTTTCATTCATCTTTACATAACTATTTAGGATACCTTTACGCGTGGCTCAATTAATCTATTAAAAAATATTTTAACTTCCCTTTCCTCAATCATTCAAATGTTCTCTCATGCAATTAGTTATTCCCACAAGTAATCAACCATTCCCTCATGTAGCCAACCATTTGAATCTAAACCATGTGATTAGTAGATCAACTGCATGAAAAAAATAAACTGACCATATGAATATTTTTTCATGCCTTTGTCTATAAATTCAAGACTATATGCATTTTAGACCAAGGAATCCTCAAACTATGTCAATGAATTCATCCAACGGAGGGTTGGAACACTAAATTTTCTCCTAGTTTCTTTACATTAAAATAAATATCTATCTTTTATATTATATTATAAATATTAAATCCAATTAATTTGTACATATATTTATGATGAGGATCAGTTCATCAATTTATATACTAAGTATGTAATGAAAAAAATACAACATCTATAAGAAGGCATAAAAATCTCACCCTTTGGATTTATTTTTCTTAGCACATACATTTACTTCCCTTCATGAAAATTAAACCAAATAAAGGAATAATTAGAGACCATCTCAAACTGGTAGTAGAAAAGGAATATTGTATCGATTATAATTAATTCTATGTCATATATGTATTTAGATAAAAATAGATATTTAAAAAATAATCAATTCTATCCTTAATAATAAATTTTCTACGCTCCTTAATTTTTTAGGTTCAATCAATTCAATAAACTATCATATTTTTGTATGAATTTTTTCTAAGAAACAGTCAGTATACAAATTAAAAAAATTAACATGTATGGATGATACCTTTAACCCTTGTAAAAAAATTTCCTCATATAATTTAACAATATCAAACAAATGAGGAAAGTCAAAAAAACATATCTCAATGATAATGGGTGGGATGTAATATTATTAGCAGCCATATTTTTTAAAAAATAGTTTTGATAGATTAAATAATATTATTAGTAATATATTATTTAGTGAGAGAAAATTCCAATCAAAAAATTCCCTCTTAAACATTCTCTTTCAAAAAATGTTACATTATCTTGATTTTCATTGAACAAGAGTTCTACAGTGGATTTTTAGTAAGGTTTATGGTACTTTGATTGTCACAAACCATAACCAATGGGTAAGCTACTTCAGCACCCAATTCATTCAAATGTTTTTTATCCATATCATTATTGTAGACAAAAATGTTGCATTAACATATTCATCATTGGTATATATTAGTTTTGGGGATCATCACTTATTTGAATGTTAAGAAACACAACTTCTTCAAATAAAAAATACTCAACAGGATATGCATTACCTATCATTAACTACACCTACATAATATAAATTAATAAATCCATTTAGTTCGAACTATATTTAATCTTTATATATCATTCCATGATTGTAATTATTAGAGATGTATCTTAACAAAAATTTTCTCCTAAAATATGTGATTCTATTGGATTTGATTGATATGGGGCATAAATAGTGACAAAATATACAATGTTATGTTTTAATTGTTTCAAATACATAATAATTCTAATTAATTTTCTCAACTACTTATCATTAAAAAATTTACCTTCGTCGTCCTTAAATAGATGTGTGGCCACCTGTATTAGTGTGGACACCCCCTAGCTTCCTATGTTCCAAAATTCTTTAAGAGACCCTTTGAATGATTTTCTTTTGATAAAAAAAGACATCTGACTTCGTGTGAAATCTATGTCCCGAATAAGAATATTTTTTCTCCCAATATTTTAATTTAAAACCATTATTTCTTGCTCCTTGATAACTTCTCACATAAGTAAAATTTATTACTATAAAATATTGTATCATCATCATATACAATCATTGAGTGATGTGGTGTTGGTATTTTTCACATATATATTGATTTCCACCTACGATTTCTAAAACATAATGTTTTTAAATTCTCATTATGATTATAATGACAAGATATTAGATATTACTTAAATCATTATATATCATTCTTCATCTTATATACCTTAGATCCATCGGAATCTAATAAAAACCATCATCTTATTCTAAGTACACATCCCAATAAATTTCACTATTTGGAAATTCCACCAATACATATATCTAAACTATTTTGAAGATTATATGAGATTATAGGGTATGTAATATTTAGATAGACTCAATTTTATCCACTTGGGTAAGGGATTCATCAAATTCATCCCCTTTTAATTTTTATTATCCCTTTAATACTATTCTAGATGTGTTTTTATCCACTTCGCCATTCTCATCCAGCTTATTTCTTAAAACAAATTTAGATCCAATCGAAGTCATTGTAGTGGCCTGGAAATAGGTTCCCAAGATTAATTATTTTAAATATGGTTCTATTATTCATTCATGGATTAAATATACTCCATATTTTCAAGAGATCTCTTTAATATATGAGGTTCAATCATTGACAAAACACTAGTGTGACCAATTTTCATGATCTACCTTCTTTTCTGAACACATTGATTTATATCTCAAATAATGTTCTTAGCCTAAAAAAAATTTCAGCCTTTTAATTATCCCTTTATTCTTTAATTATCTTTATTCACCACTATAAAATACAAAATCATCCTCTTTAGTTTGAATCTATGAATTTTTGGATTTTCTTCAATAGGATCTGAAATGACAATATCATCCCCATACTATACAATGATGGTCTACCAGATTCCTTCTTGATTTTGAAAATCTATGAGGTCATAACTATCAATAATTCATTTAGATTTATTATTGTAACACATATAAGATTTTTTATTTGGTTTTTAAGTAAAAAATATTCCTTTTCAACCTTTTCATCAATCTTTCCACCACTTATGACCATTTTTTGATCAAGTAAGGACATCAAAACACCTTGAATTGTTTAAAATTTGGATTCCTTATGAACTACATATCATAGGTTGTCTTGTATGATTTTTACCTACTATATATCTATGCTAAATTAGTCTATTAGTTTTCATGGAATGTATATACTAATAAATTGAGGTATCATGTTAACCCTATATAGTATTAGCCATATCAACTATACTCTTATTATTCCTTTCAATAACTCCATTTCTCAATGGTGTGTTTAGATTACAATATTAATTCATATCCCATATATTTTAATATATTAAGTAAACCATATATTGATATATTCTCTCCCATTATTGGATCTAAATATTTTTAGGTGACATTATGTTTTCTTCCCTATTTGTATTTTAAATCTTTTAAATCTATCAAAAGTTAATGATTTGTGTCACAAAAACATCATGCATCCCATTAGTGTGAAAAAATCTATGAAAATTATGAAATATCATTATCCATTTTATTAATTCTTGTTCATAGGACCACAAACATCAAAGTGATCCATTTAAAGAGGATTTAATGATTGAATTTCAACCCCCTTATATATTTTGTACCAAATTTTCACTTTTGTGTATATTTTACAAAAAGTGATGGTGTCATATTTTAGTGAGGGAAAATTTATAATATCTTTTTCATATATTAACTACATCATATTAATTTGTCCAAGGTTACCAAATCGTCTATTGCATTACTTATTTTTTTGTGTTTTCTCAAGTAGTATAATGTGTATGCTTCTAAAACTTGATGCATATTTCTTAGGGTATTAAAATCTATGTAACAACACCACCATCATTCATTATTTTGAGTATTCATCTATTTTTTCTAAAAAAATAATTTATTATATAAGATAGTTTTAAAACACTCAATTTATTGCGCTTAAGTGGATAAAAAACACACTACCTGGACTAATTTGAATTTTACAAATGTTTGTTGTCCTAAAACCTCTTATATTTGGGGAACTATCATTAAAAAATTTCACATATCCACTTTTATATTTTTCAACATTTTTATAATTTTTTAGAATTATTGTAATTTAGGATGAACACCCATAATCCAAAAACATAGTATTTTTATATTTTTATAGTTTAAATAAACTTCAACAAAATTTTCATGTTTCACAAATCGACTTTGATTCAGGATGATACTAAAAATTTGATATATATGTAGATGATATATTAAAATTCAACCCATGGACCTATATTGTTCTCTTATTGATTAAATCTTTCAGAGAATTCTTGTAAGCATTAAAAATTATTTCTCATTTTAGAATTCATTTAAAAAAAATATTGCATAGGTTGGTTTCTTACTTGTTCTTAATTTATACCCTTGATTCATGCTCTCTTATTAGTCTAGGAAGAGATATATTTAACCAATAGTTATAATCTTAATGGAAAAACATACCACAACACCATTATTAAGCCTAAAATATTTTATTCTAATAAATATTAGACTATTGAATGGTTCACTATCTTGGTCTATTTTAATCCCCTTAATGAGTATATATCTTAAAGTCATTTTTTGGTTTTATTTATTATATATTTGTGACTAATGAAATCTATTTTTAAAAAATTATTTCCTTACATATTTTATTATTTCATTATAATATTAATCTATTTTACAATACAATATTTCATATGTTTTTTAGTAGATGAATTGTCCCTATATTCTACAACATTAATAAAATTTACCTTTTCATATATTATATCTTTATCATAGTTTATACTTGTTATAATTTCCATATAATATTCTTCTTATTCTTCAATATCCTTGCATTTAATTTTATCATTTTTCTTCTTGGTGTCATCATAATACCTTTATAGTTTATCAATTTATTTATAACCAATGATAATTGTGGAAGTAATTTCTTCAATTATTTTTCACTATTTAGAAATATAAAACTTAAAAATCTAATTTTATTCTAAGAGGTTTTTTATTTTCTTACAAAATTTCACATTTTTTTCAAATCCTCTTTTTATCTAGGTGTTCTAATATCTTAGAATTTTAATTTCATTAAAAAAATCTTTATCTCTATTCACATGGTATATTCTTTATAAGTTTCTCCTTTCCCTATTGAATAGGAATAATTATATTAATATTTATATTTAGACTAATCCACATCGTATTCCTTTTGTGACATGTGCTCTTGTAAATACTTCTTTAAGATCTTCTTCATATCCTCTTTCTTAATTCTCATATAAACCTTTTTTAACTAACAAAATGTTTCTTAATGAAGGAAATACATGAAATATTCTTATTCCTATTTTATTGAGAATATAAGAGATCTCTATTGTGGGTTTTCAAATAGGCTTTCTCATTATCATTTTCTCTATTAAATTTCAAAGGAATATTTAAAGATAATTTCTCAACTTTTCCATAAGTAAATAATTTGAAAGATAGATTTCATAATTACTTACCTATTCTATTTATTTTGAAATTTTATGATAAGAGAGAAATATTCTCTTCAAAATAATATATTTTTTCTCCTTGATCTAGATTTAATTTTTTTTATTTCATATTAAAATCTTTTGGAACTTTATAAAAATTACTTTTCCTTCTTGTATTTTTTAAGTGCAGGTCCACTTCCTATTACAATATTAATGAGAGTATTGTGGATTTCATCGATGGGGAATTAATCAATATATCAATATTACAGGTGTAATGTATTGAAATTAAATTTGTTTGACATTATTATCATTATATTTTTCACCATAGTAGATTCTACAAGTGTTTCTTTGGACCCCTTGATAGCACTGATGACCATATTTACCCGGGTAAGAAATTCATTAATAGTTCCATCCTCATGAAATCTAACATATTTAAACTATTATTGGATGAATTGAAAATTTTATTCCTTTAACTTATTGTTAAATTTAAAAATACTATGATGCTTCTTCTAAATAGAATTATTAGTTCTACAACACAAAACCTTTATCATCTCCTTTTTTTGATAATGCTGGAAATAAATCATTTTTTTTCTCCCATCATTTTCAATGTTTCTATTTTCATTTTTATTATATATGGTGGATTCTTCTAGAATATTGAATAAATATTGAATAAAATCATGAACATAAATCCCTAGATAAAAAATATAGGGTTCCATCCTTTAATTCCATCAAGGGAACCCATTTCCATAAAATATTGGCATGGATATATTTTGACGCGATTATAATAATAAATAATAGACCTTTGAGAGAAAAATGATATTAAACCACACTTTGTTACTAATTTCTGGATCACTAAAGTTGTAATACACACTAATAGAGGGTGAATCAGTGTGTATATTTATTTAAATCCCCTTTGTACTCCCATTCTTATTTAGAAATTCTCTCGTAAGATTATCGCATATTCCAAAAGAAAAATAACCTAGAATATTTTTTTAATATGGTTTACCTCCTTTATATATGAATACATCCTTAATCTTTCATGGTTATTATCACACACAAATATTCTATAACACCTTGAGATGTTATGTTATTTTTTATTAAATTTAATTTCTTCGATAGCTTGTGATACGTGCAACACTGTGTCTAAATAAACTGTAATATAGTATAAAGTTATAACCTATATGATAAATTAGTGATATTACTAAGAATAAACACATTTTAAATTTTAAAATATTAATAAATGTTTTCCAAAAAGAAAAAAAATTATTAATGAATTTATATTCTTCAAAAAAATACTTTTACCTTTTTAAAATATATAGATTTTTGTTACAAAATAATATAATTAATTTTTCTCTAATTTTATAAAATTCACTTGAAAATTTGAAATTGATTTTTGGAATCAAAATTTAAAAATTATCTTGGAGTTTATTTTTCTATAATTTTATAAAATTATTAATATTTGGATGATTTACGAAAATACTAATTTTGATTGATAATTGTATTTTCACATAAAGATATGGAAATGTTATATTTCTTACAAAATAGTTTCAGAATTAAAATTAGTTTATTTATAAAATTATTAATCCATTTATGGTAATTTAAATTAATTTTATCTATATATTGGTATAAAATCATTTTATACTTAAAAAAACATTTTTTCTTGAAAATTATTTTTCATCATATTTTGAAAGTTTTTTTTAAATGCAGTTTATTCCAATTTTAGGGGATAAATATGATAAAATGTAATTTATATTTTGAATCATACATTAAAAATGTAATGATTTACTTTTCTATTTTTTTATAATTTAATGTAAAAATGGTAAAAATTTGTCATTGTAGTTAAAGAAAAAATGGGGTTATCGGGGGACTAAATCAAGAGATAGTGGTAAATCTACCAATTAAACTCATAAAAATCCTATTTATGGTCACTTATTTACCTCATAAAACCCTATATTTTAATATTTTTTCATTTAAAATCATTTATCTTGAGAATGGAATTATTATTTTTTAATTTTTTTAATGAATTCTTATTAAGTCTTATCCCCAACTTATAAAAGCACACACATAGTTTCTATTCTTTAAATAACTTTTAGCCCTATAACTTGACCAAACCATGCCCAAATATATTATAAACTTTCATATCCATTAATTATAGGTATTTTTGTTCTTAAAATTTCATTATAAGGGTCCTCAAGAAAGGATCTAATGGAAGCCTAATGAAGGAGATGTAATCATCTTACCCGACCTTGTTGAACATTTTTTTAATTATACCTCTTATAAATCTGTGGTATTCATCATAAAATATTAAATTCCATAAAAAAAATATAATAAAATTTTATTATTATTTTGAAACCACCAAAATTGACCCTCTATTTTATCAAATTGGAATCAAAAGTATCATTCGGGCATTCATGTTGATTATTGTCTCTACGTAGCAATACAAATCACTTTCCATAATCCTAAATAATGGATGGTTATTATTAATGATATAATATTTATATAAGATATTTATGATATAATTATTATTTTATTATTATAATATCATATCAACCTTATTACCTTATATTCCATTGGAAAATGATAATGTTGCTCACGTGTACGCGTGGGCTATCACCTTCACAAAATGTTGTGATTGGTGTTTTCTTTTAGAAATAACATGGATGGTAATAAAGAAATATTTAATGAATATATATGATATATATGATATACTAATTATTTTTTAAAGGTGAATTATTATTTACCATTCTTCCATTATGTCTGTTAAAAAGTGAAAAAAGTGTTTATTCAAAGGGGAAACTTACCACCTCCATGAATTGTGAAAGTTGTTTTTATATAAATATAATTTATGGATGACTATAAATATATATAATGGATATATATGATATTTAAATAATTATTAAAATTCTTGATATGATGGAACCATGATCAAAGTACAAGAACCATAACTACCAAACCAAAAGTATCAAGAAAAATAGAAACATTTAACACCTAGAAAGAGTGATTTTAAATAGAAACTATTGATAAATGGGTGTTAAAATGTTATAAGTGGATCATATATGGTATTATAAGTATTTAAATGGTTTTGATATAGAATTATAATAAATTTACATTTATTATACCGGAGATTAAAGTTATTTTTAAGCAAGTCTAACTCAATGTAAGGGATTTACGTTAAACATTCATTATTAATCGTGATTGTTTATAACCAAGTTTCTGATGATGAAATTTTATGAAATATATCAAAATAAACTTATGATTTTTCTTCTTTATTTATTTTATTTATATTACATATTTCCTCTAATTTTTCTTCATTTAAGAACTCAAGAAACTGAATGGTTGTTTTTAAGGAAAGCTGACATTGTTTCTCATTTCGTTCGAAAAACATTTTTCTTCCATATCAATGTTTTCTAAATATGTTCTTACAATTATTTTTATTGTTATATTATTATTTTTCTAAATAAATTTTCATTCAAATTTTAACTTTTTAAATATATTTTTTTTAAAATTAGTCTTCTTTTGATTCTTTGAATGAGTTACTTCTAACTTTTTAGCAAAACTAAAAAATGTAACATTATTTTAATATACACGGCATGAATGAAATCTTCTTCCATTTTTAAAAATCAATAATTTTAATGTTATGTTAAATGTTTTAAATTTTATTTTAAAATAAAATTATTTCCTTAATATTTGAGAATTTTTTGTATTTTAATATACAATTTAAAAATGAAAAGTGTATTTCCCTCATGAAATATTACAGTAAATATTTATAATAAGTTTCATATAATATGATATCATTTTATGTTACATAATATTTACTAGTATATTACGCAATGATACCTTCCTTTTTATTTCTCAGTATGTTTTATGGTTATATGGAAATGATTTTTAGAAAACCCCTTTATTTTCCATTGGTTATGCTATGATGAAATGTTGAAATATTTATGTATCCCAATTATTTTCCATGTGATAGGATATGATAAGTATTTTATGATCTTATGGCACACATATGTATAAATTTTATTTGGTTATTAGGGGTATTAGAATTATATATCTCCCCGATGTATTGGGTAAAGATGGACATCTCATGAGATAATAAGGATTGGAATGGGGAGTGAACCCAATTCAGTAAGGGAATATCTCCACTATGATAGTCTTGGGAGTGGACCTTGACTCAGGATATGTTGGAATGGGGATTCAACCCAATTAACTATGAAATTATTGAAAGGGATCCTTGACTAATGAAATGATTTTACATGCTTATTTTTATGCCAAAAACTTATTTCTTATGTCAATGTTATGATTTCATGTCTTATGTTCTTTTATTGCTTTATGATTCAATTATTATGAACTACCATGATTTATTCCATGTATCATGATTATGATATATTATATATAAGGATTGGTTTTTAAATTTTATTATCATGTTCACATACCCTTATTCTCTTGTTATGTTTAATGGATCATTAATATATCCTCTTTTTACCCTTAATAAGATTCAAAGATCACATTTTGTTGTGTTTCATTTCTCTAGGTTATGAAAAATATTTTAAGGATGATATGTATAATAAGGGTGAAAGTTATGAATAACATAGATATAGTTGATGTATATCTCTTATGAACAAGTTTTTTATGTATCCAAGTTTCCAAATATGCTATACCTATATGATTCAGGAATGGTTCATAATGTTACGTATTGAATATTCATCTAACGAGATGTGATATTTATGTATGAAAAGAATATGTAACTATAGTTGGTATTAGAGAATTTTTTACTTAAATTTCGAAACTATGACGATAAAATTTATTGAGAAACCATAAAAAAATGTTATATAAAGGAGAACATCCTAAGATATGTTAAATAAAGGAGTTTGGTTTTCCAATAAAAACGTTCCCTTCTATATAATACAAGTGGACATGGATTTTGCATAGATTTATCTATGGGTAGTAACCCCAAAAAGAGTTTTTCAAGTGAATATTGGACATAATTCAGGTACATGGTGAGTGTACCCTTACTGTGCACCATATTTCACACTCCCAAGGGATATTCTGGGATAACTCGCGTTATTTTTATAAACCATTACAAAGGATTTGAGTAATGTCATGACCCATATTCAACTAATCTGGCTCTCTAAGGTAGTTTTCTCCAAGACCTCAAGCATACCTCCTCGTACGCCAGAAACTACTAACTAGAAGTGAGGATATAATATAGGTACTTTGGGTAGACTATACCCTATGGATTAATAATAAACACAGTGTAATCAATATAAATAAAGTATGTAGAAATATTATCATAACTAGAAATATAAAACAAGAGTAATCTTGCATGAATATGCTAAAATATAAAACAAAAAACATAAAATATGTACCAATGATAAATATATAAGGAAAGGAATAAATCCCCAAGGTCTATCTTTATCAACATCCTAAGCTTTGTCTTAGTCTTATGCTATATAAATCTCATTTACAAGAGTAACAACACAAGCATAATCTATAAACCTGAAACTTCAATTATGAGGTCTTTTTAGGTACCCTAATGTAATGTAGGCCCAAATAGGGTGTCATATATAGTGATTAGGCCACCAAAAATGGTTTCTAAATATATAAAATCCATGAATATAAAATATACAGTATGGAGGTATATCAAATTAAATAATTAAACAATAAATAATAACATTTCATGCTTAGGTTCCTTGAAGTCACCTGGTTGACCATGCTTGCCTTGAAGAAATCTTGTATGTCCTTATGAACATTTTATCATGTATAAATGAACATACATAAGACAATTGTTTTCACATATATATATATATATATATTCTCTGGCGTGGACTCGTGGTCTAGCACCTAGGGTATCCAAAAAGAAATTATATCAGATAAGGGATACCATGGCCAGGGTTTCATACCCATCGATCATAATATAAGGGATGTCATTCCCAAGGTTCCATACTCATAATCATAATATAAGGAACCACATTCCCTGGTACCATAATTTAAGGTACACCATGATCGAGTATCACAGTATAAGGGACATTATGCTTGGGTATCACAATATAAGGGATGTCATACGGAAGTATTACAATATAAGGGATATCATGCCCAAGTATCACAATATAAGGGATTCCATGCATGAGTATCTCAATATAAGGGACACCATGTGTATGTATCCTAATATAAGTTATTAAATGACAGATTTTAAAAATTTAGTAATATAAAAATTCCATGTTAGTAGGAATTCTATATCATAATTCATTTATAAAAGATAAATAAGGCCATGTCCATAAACATTCTATATCACAATTCATTTATGAAAGATAAATAAGGTCATGTATGTAAATATTCCATGTATATATGAGTATTTTTAAATTCAATTATTCATCCAATAATATAGGTAACTATGTATGATCTTATACACCACTATAATTTATTCATTTTAACTAATGGTATCACATTTTAGAGGTCAAACCAAACACCCCAAACAATGTTTAGGTTATAAAACCTTGGATGTCAAATAGGTATATAATGGGGAAACCTAAAGGGGTGTCTCATTTTTAGGTTTACGACCTATAATTTCATTAATAGTTTTAACGAGTCACTAGGTTCCCAAATATGGAAACTAATTCAAGAAGATTAACTTTAGGGTAAATGCTCGATAAAACTGGAATGGGGCACAATAGAAAAAATATATATACATCAGGACTTTGAGGGAAAATTCATAGACCATCCACCATAAACCAAGGATTATTTACAAATCCATTGTTGGTATATTATTCAATCCATAATGAAAAAAATCGAAATAATCATCAAATGCCTTGAAAATATAAAGAAATAGCTTGCACGGATTTAGAGATCTAAACGGAAAGATAAACAAAGAAAATTAATAAAAGGATAGACATATCAACAGATAAAAAAATGAAGGAAAAAAATTTTGAGTTGAGACATAGGAAATCTATCCATGCCTAGAGGAGATTCCAATGAGAATATCCCAATAAGGGGTCTACTACATGTTGATGAAATAAGAAGAAGGGAATGGAGGCCTTAAAGGAGGAAAGGAAATCATCATTCTTACCTCTTTTAAAAACTACATGGTTTGGCCGAATGGTCTATAAACTTTTGTCCCAATGATGGACACCTATTTTCCAAGGGGTTACCCCTCACATAGTCTAGCGACACATTTTGACAAACCATGTGCCTAACTATGCATAACTACAGGTTAAGTGGCATTGAGGATGTGGGATAGGTTCATGGTTTGTAAAACCAAGGATAGCCCTTGTGGGTCTTCCCGGATCAAATGAACTATCTTGAACAGTTATTCCTATAATGTTTTTAAGTTTAAAAAATAGTGACCCATAAGAAAAGGGGTTCCATAGTTGATCTTCATGGTTAAACTAACCATGCACCTCATTCTGTTTCATGAAAACTAGTGTTTCCAAAGCATGATTCTTCCAATGATCAATCGAACTCCCAAAACACCTTCTGGGAAAAAAACGTAACCAAAAACAACACTTAAAATTATTCCAATTCTTGGTTTTACATTCTGAGTATCAATTTCAGATTTAGTGTGTTCTCCAACTAAAAGGTCAACAACCATTTAAAATCCCAATTGAGTTTAAAATATAAGATCTTATAGTATACCCACCATCAAACATATCATCCCCAATAATATTTTAATAAATTATAAAAACATTACCCATCTTAAATAGGTCATGAATTTTCATTCAAAACATCTCATTTCATCTCTAAATTCCCAACACACCTCCATACATCACTTAAATCATGCATCACTAATGCCTCTAAACATGATCCAATGCTCAAAACCACCACCTAAACATTAATACATAGATTACCTAGGCATGGATAAAACAAGAAATGATAGCTTCATTGTGTCTATCATAAAATAGTCTATGGTTATTCTCACTATAGGTTTTAAAATTAAAAGGAAAATTCAATGCCACAGAACTACCAAAATCAAAATTGCCAACCAAAACACGTACATACAGTTCTAGTGATTCTCTAGGAACATTTATCAAATTAAATGTTAGAAAACTACTCTTAGTCCATGATCTAATCAAAATTTTCAAACTCTAATTGAACAAACTCAACTGGTCATGCTTGAATATCCTCAAAAATCCAATGTTGACCTTTTAAGATGCACCCATCTCATCCCGACACTTTCTATATGTGATTTACTCACCCACCACATCCTTCTATTTGATAAAAATTAAGAAGAACCATATCTGGTAAACTACATAAAAAATAAACTCATTTTCTATAGATAATGAGAAACTAACTTATATTTTGAAGCCACTATTATATGGTACTATTAGATTATTCCAAGAATGCTCACCGAATCTTGTACCCAAATTTCAGTGATGTCTCTTGGTTAAACCACCTCCCAAGAAAAAATCAGTATGCTATAATGCTTGTACTAAAACAATTCTATTTCAGAATCCATATATTTATATAATGTACTTCAGGATTAATGCCTGCATTTGGACTCCACTAAAACCATGATCAAACTCATTCTAATAATTTATCAAGGATTCCAGCCATACGTTGATCCATTTATTTAATGGGATGTGAGTGTAAAGAAAACTATCACACGACTAACATAAAGGTTATAAACCCCTAACCACATGAGGGGTGGCCACAAATGACTAACATTCTACTACCCGCCTTAGTAACATACTTTCCATCATATCAATGAATGAAACATATCATCACAACCCATGTCATATAATTAGTAGACATAGAAATTGGAATTTCTAGGATCCAACAAGTCATGAGAATTAAGGTAAACATCAACTACCATGTGTTCCCATTTCTATATAATGGTTATCATGGTGAAGGCCACACATGAATCCTAATGAGGCTCATCATTTTACAATATCCAATAGTATACAATGCATCATTTGGATTTTCATAAAATCTATTATTTATTTTAACTCTCAAAGAGTTCTCTTGTCAAACCCAAACAAATATCCAAATAGGTTGCACTGAGTATAACTAACACCCTCTCATCTTTATCTAGGTGTTGCAATTATAAGAATAATGATCAAATCCTAATTAAGAGTACTCTGATATTTTACAGATATTTATGTATATCCCCCTCCAACAATGCTCGTATCATTAGGCCACACCTATATTTTTCAATTCCTCACACCATGTCTCCCACCCTTGCATGTCTAAGTCCATTATAGTTTAGCCTTCATCCATAGAACATTCTTGGAATTACCCAAATATATGGGTACCCATTCCCACAAGATTTATGTTAAAATGGTTGACTCTTACTCATCTACTCCATCACTTTCAACACTAAACAGTTGTTTCCTGAAATTAGAGTGAGAAAATATTACCATACGCTATGGGTGTACATCTTGTACCACTCATCTGAAACCTGAATCAAACTATCATGAGTTTTCCATAAAAAATTTCAAAATGATTGTACTATATGGAACTACTGTGTTTTAATACATCAGGATTTCATGTGGACTCTTATTCAATATAGGGCCTCAAACCTATGTCATGATTAATCGAATGACGTCCCTTCTTACAACATTTTTCCAAAAAGAATGAATCAATTCTGCAACCACTACTAGTTAGATAAGCTAGGAACCAGACCTGTACTACCTATTTCACCTAGTTCCAATAAAAAACACTCAGGGTACCTTTAAAATGTAAGGTAATCACCATGTCTAAATCAAAATACTCAAAAAATACCACATATCGGCACAAAATAGAGAATAAAGTGGAACATACCATAGAATGGAAAACATTTCCCCAATCAACCTCTTATATAGGTTTTCTTTAACAGAACAAATTCATTGACCTACTAGTGTCTGAGTCAAAAGTAAGTTTTATGAGGCCTCTAACCTAACCCCAAGGTCTCTCTCATGAGAACAATATCCCATTCTTGGGGATTTATTACATAGTATATAAAGTAAATTGAACCCTCTTTTAGAAGAGGTTAAACTAAAATGGGTTAAGAATAACTGACATATAAGTCTTAGAGGCTATTATCATATATGTAAAGGAATCCCTTTAAAATATCAGGATACTAGGCCCTAATCATCACTGAGCTTCCAAATTGGAGATCACTTTATGAAATGGTACAACACAAATAGAAAAAACAAAGTGCTGGTACTCATTGGTATTTTAATAAAATAACACCTCCCTCAATGTTCACTTTAACATCTAACCACCCATATACCTGGGGGTGTCCATTCATAATCTATAGTCTTACTCAAGAAAACTGGTACCTAAACTGAACCTCTCGTCTGAAAAGAGAAAAGAATAATTTATCATTTCTCAAATATCAGAAGGTCCTACCATTACCAGGATAGATCCTTACTTACTCAAGTCATCAAACCTAAAACAAGTTCATATATGAAAAGATCACTAGGCCTTACCACATAACCTCTAGGTCCAACTTGGTCTTGGAAAAATTCATCAGATCTATATGTGAATGATCATGTTATCATCCATGGAAAATCTCAATGAAACATTTAAAACTACCCTTATATGGTAGTCCTTACAACAAGAACCTATGAAAGATTTAATTTTAATTCCATTAAACTATTCTTATTCATTTCAACATTTGAAATAGTTTTCATTCTAAGGATATCAAGGGGGGTTTGTAAGAGAAATAGCACCATTCACTTTATTTTGCAAACTCCATGCAACTTTTGGAAAATTTTCTCATAATTCTCTTTTTAACCAATTATTTGATTCAATATTTTTTACAAATGGCTTATTTAAAGGTAATTTTATTTTCTAATCAATAGAGTAAAAAACTATTTAGTTTTTAGTAGGAATTTTCTTTAAATGACACCTTATAATAATAATCCTCAAAAATACATAATGGGTCTTTTATTAATTAAGGGAACTCATAAAGTAAGATGTGATAATAATTTTATTTGTAACACATTATAATAAATTGAAGACACTTTAAATAAATATTACATTTGAATAAACATACCCCCATGGGTTTTAAGTAAGAAACATATAAGAAAGTACAGGTGGCCTATGAGGTTCCCATAATGTCATTATGGGTTCAATTAAATGCAACCCATAACTTTTTATATTATTCAAATTTCAAAACACCCTTAATGGGTATATCTCAAAATAAAAAAGCCCTAACTAACCTAATAAGGTCCAGTTATGCATTTATGTATTCAATCATATGGTCCTTCATTCCCAATGATATTGGTTCAAGCCTATAAAAATAGTATCCATTTTTTATAAGAATTAAAATCTAGTATATGTGTATAAACCTCATGATTCAATTATATGAATATTTATTCTGGGGTTTGAAGTAAATTACCTTTATAAGTAAAAAATTAAATTCATATAGATGAAACTAGTTTTCAACTTTTAATAAAAAGGTCATATATAATTGATTGATTGTATAGGTTCCCTTCCCAATTTCGTAAGTCCTATACAAAATATAAATTGTTAGTGGCACCCAGTTAATCACAACCCTAATTTTTTTGGCTGATATAACCAATTTTTTATAGCCCAAACATGACATAATTGGATAATTAAGGTGAACTATTACAAAATAGGCCATTAAAAATGATAAAATTGGCCTTTATTAGTGATGGAAAAGTTCTTACTAGTGGAGTGTGATTAAAACAAAAAAACATTTATCATTACTAGAAAACCACTGACAAAGGACCGCATTTATCATCACTTTTAATTAGCACTCATAAAGGGGTCCTTTATTAGTTCTTTTTTTAAAGCTGATAAGGGACCCATTTATCATCTATTTTAGAAGCACTAATAAAGGATTCCTTTATTAGCGCTTTTAGTAGTGCAGATAAAGGGGCTTACTAAAATGTTTTGTAACCCCACACTACAGTACCATAAAGTAGAAAAATCAAGTAAAAATACATATTTTAGATGAAAAAAAAAAGTTTCATACAAGTTACAATAAAAAACACTATATTATATATAATTAAAATATTGGTTTTTAAATTACATAAGTACAAATTATCACAAACATTAAAAAACATTAGGGTTCCTTTGTCTTTCTCCCATAACCCCAATTCATGATACTAGCAAACAAACCACCCCTGGTTAAGAAAATTAATTCACATGTATAAGAAAAGAATTATTTTGTTATTAATATTATAAAGATATCAATTTAACATAAGGTTTTAATTTTCAACTAGGCTTTGAGTCATACTAGAAACATTATGTATCAGATTGAGTTATAGTTGATTATTACTTGTCACACAATTTCTTGTTTATCTTCAAGCCATATCACTATGAAAATTTACTAAATATGTATAAGATAATAATTATAAGTAAATTAATTAATTAATATTATAAATAATGATTAGAAAAAAATCTAGGCATATCTACTCAATTTTGGAATTGTGATGCACATTGTAAAATAAAATGAAACTTATATATTTAAAACACACAATTAGAGTCATAAAGGTATCATTGTGCATCAGATTATGGTGATAATGATTCATTAACATCAAAAATGAATTTTGGATTGTTTTCCTAAAGTATCAAAACAATTCGAATATGTTTTCTTGGTTTTTAGTACATCACATATCTTTTTTACTAAAATGTCATTTTAAACTAGAAACATGCACTTTGAGTCAGAATGTCCACATAGTGTGTCGATCTGATGTGATACTTATTCTTAAACCTCAAAAATTACTTATTAATCATTTTAATAATTTATCAAGAGAATCTGAGCATGTTTTCATTGATTTAAATGAGTGACACATTTTGAACTAAAATGCCAATTGTAAACTAGTAATGGATTATTTGAATCATACTAGGCACATCATGTATTTTATTGAGGTAAGACCAATTCCTAAATATAAAAAATTACTTACTTATAATTATTCTAATGTATAAAAACAATTAGAATGATTTTTCTTTATATTGAGTATTTTAGTTGTCTTTATTACTAAAATTAATGTCAATTTTAAATAAAAAGACACACATGAAGTCATACCATTCAATTTGTACATTGTATTGAGGTTAGGATAATTTATATTGGTCCTAAATTACTTATAAATAATTTTTTAAAAAGTATAAAAACAATCCAAAAGTATTTTTCTTCGGTTTGAGCATGTTGGTTTTCATTTTAACAAATATTTATGTTAATTTTAAATAAAAAACACTTAGAGTTATACCAGTCACACCATGTGTTGAATTGAGGTTTGGATTATTTTTACAGGCCCTAAATGACATATAAATTTTTGACACTAATGTATCAAAATAATACTAATGTTCTTTATCAATTTTGAGTACATCACTTGTGTTTTTTACTAAAATGTCATTTTAAAAAGGAAACACATACTTTGAGTCATAAAATTCACATCATGTGTCTGTTGGATGTGAGACTAGTTCTTACATGTTAGAAATGGTTTATGAATATATTTAAAAAATTATCATAAAAATATGATCATGTTTTCATGATTTTCATTCAGTGAAACATTTTGAACTAAAATATCAATTTAAAACTGATAACGGACACTTGGAGTCATGTCATTCACATCATGCATCGAATTTAGTTGATACTTATTCCTATATATCCTAAATGAATTAGGGATAATTTTCATAAATTATAAAAACAATAAAAATGTGTTTTCTAGGTTTTATGTATTTTAGTTGTCTTTTTTTCTAAAATTATTGTCTATTTTAAATAAAAGGAAACATTTTGAGTCATTCCGGTCACACCGTGCATCGATTTTTTTGGAATATGATTCCTACATATCCTAAATTAAATATGGATTGTTTTAATAATTTTTCCAAATATTTTTGAAATAATTTTCATGGTTCAGAGTACATCACCAGTGTTTTTTACTAAAATATCATTTTAAACTAGAAACATGTACTTTAAGTGGTATTTGTCACACCATAGGATAGTTTGAAATGAGACTAATTACTAATGGTCAAAAATTACATAGGAATTGTTTTCCTAAATTATAAATGCAATTTGAGTGTTTTTTATTAGTTCTTAGTGAGTGACACTTATTGAAATAAAATTTCAATTTTAAATTGATAGTTGAAACTTGGAGTCATACTGTCACATTGTGCGTCAGATTGAGGTGTGGTTGTTTCTAAAATGTCCTAAATGGATTTTTAATCATTTTCCTAATGTATAAAAACAATACAAATGTTCTTTATCTATTTTTATTATGTCAGTTTTCTTTTTTACTAAAATTAATGTCAATTTTAAATAAAAATACATACTTTGAGACAAACTAGTCACACTATGTATCATATTGAGGTGAGGATGATTCCTACATGTCCTAAATTACTAATGAATAATTTTTATAAAATATCAAAACAATATGAATTTTATTTTTTTAGTTTGAGTAAATCACTCCCTTTTTTACTAAAATATCATTTCAAACTGGAAAAATACACTTCGAGTCATAGAATTCACATCGTGTGTTGGATTTATGTGAATCTAAATCCTACATGTCACAAATAACTTAGTAATCACTGTCATAAATTATCAATACAACTTGAGTTCATTTTCATATTTTTTATTGAGTGACAATTTTTGAAGTAAAATATCAATTTTAAACTAATAATGGACAATTGGAGTCATTACGGTCACATTGTGCATCGTATTGAGGTGTGGATAATTCCCAAAACTCCAAAATGGATTTTGTATTATTTTAACAATTAATCAAAAAATATAATTGTTTTTTCTTAGTTTTTAGTATGCCTACTATTTTTTACCAAAAAATAGTGTTAATTTTAAATAAAAAGACACACTTGGAGTTATACCAGTCACATCGTGTGTTGGATTGAGGTGAGGTTGATTTCTACACATTGAAAATGAATTATGGATTTTATTCCTAAAGTATCAAAAAATGAATGTTTTTTCTCAATTTTTATTATTTCACTTTTCTTTACAAAAATTAATGTCAATTTTAAATAAAAATACACACTTCAAGTTATACCAGTCACATTGTTCATTGTATTGTGGAGAGAAAACCTTATATTCTTGATATAACCTTCTAGAAAATTCATATACCATTCAATGTGGTACATCCATGTAAAATGGATAGGGCAATATGGTTGAACCTCTCGAACCAAGTGAACCATATGGGGAGCCATTATATAAAATAATGATGGTAGGAAGCACAAATATAATTAAAATAATGTGACTATAACCTCCTCATTCATGAATCAAAACTTCACCCAACCTATTACTTTTCTGAATATGGATTTGGAAAATTAGAAGATTCTAGTTAAAATATGTCATACATATTTAATAAAAAATTGAACAAAATGAAATGGGAATCAATTCTTTCATTAAATCATGATAGTTGTTGGATTTTAGTCATTTTAATATTAAATTAGTCATTGAAACAACGTTATTGATATTTCATGAATACCACCTATAACTTTTACAGCATTAAGGGAAATGAAAAAATGAAATTTCTCCTGTCTATATATAGTGTAATATGTTATAAGAAGAAAATTATACCCTTTACCCTTTACTGATGCCAACTATTCGATTATACCCAGGTTAATCATGTCTAACTTAGCCTTTATTCCATATTTAATTTTTTCAGGAACATTGAGTAATGTCACAATAACAATATCAAATATATTGTTTCTACAAGTAATACATCAAAAAAATTTCTTAATTACAAAAAATTTCAATAAGGCAATTCACAAAAAAAATTACCACTTCTTCCAACATGATTTTGTAATATTTCCTGAAAATGGTTAACCAAAAACAGTGTTAATGTACATTAATTTATTGAACATTTCCTCACATTTTAGTGGATTCAATGTTATACCTTTTTTGGTCATCCCATTGAATATTTTCACCTACGATTGGTATTTATGTCTTTGAGGTAAATAAATTGATGTCCTAAAAATAGTCTTCGGGGAATGTTTCAATAGAACTAAGTTAGTACATTCATCACAAATGGAACACCCCAACATTCCTTAATGTTATAGACTAATAAATTTCCATAACAGGAAAAATCATTTATCATCTAATAAAACATTTCCCACAATGTGATTTCTTCACTTCTATGAGCATCATAAATTATAACACCCATATCCCATATCAATATCAGATCATTAATCAATGGATCCAAGTATAAATAAATGTCATTAGAGGATGATTTGGTCCAGATATAAGCAAAGTCAACATAATTTATTTGTTCTTCATTTATAACCATGGTGGAGAGTTATAATTTATCAACATGATGGGTCATGTATTGTGAGTACTAATTTTTACAGCAAGAGAATTTATTCCATCTGTAGATAATGTGAGATGAAAGTTTCTATGATCATTTCCAAATTCATGATAATTGTATTCAATTATATTCCACAAAGGAGAATCAAATGGATGACATAACTTCTCACGTTTAATTCTTATTTTTGTATTCCATGTCAATTATCTTCTGATTTCCTGACATCTATATAGTTTTTTAAACCATGGAATGATAGGAAAGAACCATACAACTTTCAAATGACTTGATTCATTTTTCTTGTACCTATCCACTCCACACTTATGGAATTTTTTGATGGATTCATGGTCCTTTCAAAACAATATATAATCATTTATAAAAGAATATATTTTTATAGATATCATTCCCAACGAACATATGATCCATTTAGCATCATATTTTTAACATGGATGTTCATTCTATTCTAGTAGTATATCATTTTGGATATCAAGTACTTATATAAAACTGGTGTTCCTCCACCCACTACTAGATTTCATATTATCAAACATAAAAATTATAAAAAATGTTTTTTATTTATTAAAAATGGTATACAATGGTCTCTTAGAATATCTATTTAACTTCTCTAACAACTTTGTACAATCATCAAGGTCATCTTCAATTTTCATTTTCATTTATTTCATGTGATCTCAATCATCATTTACATTGTAATTAATATCAAATGATACAAAAACCACAATATCATACTAATTGGTGTGTACATTAATGTTTCCATGTATTTAGTGTAAAATTTATAGCTCTGATATATTCTCTGATAAATACAATTTTTTTCTAACTCTTTTAGACTAATTATACTATAATAACAACAATGTAGACATGGACAACAGATTTCGTAGGGGTCGTATGCAAGCCCTATTGCAAAATTTATGCACTTTTTAATACCATATCCACTCTCTTTTGACAAAAAATTTGTGTGAATCCATTCTAAATTCATATTGATCTTTCTAGGTGCATAAAATTGTAATTTTGTAAAATAAATAAATAAATACACATAATATATTCATTAATAAAGATTAATGTTTTAGATAATTTTAATAAAGGGAAACCAAAATTTTATTATTTATAATAATTTCAGTATTATTTTAAGGAAATGGTTAATTGAATTTAAGAAAATAATTACTACGCTATGGTAGGTTATATACTCTTAATTCATAAAAAATTATAATTGGCACCTGGTATGGGCTGACTACTACTCATAGTAGTTCAAGCATCACAGCTTCATGTCTAGAAGAGATGGAGGATAATTCTCAAGAAATAAAATGAAATAATTACTATTATAGAGATACAGCTGATGAGGATGATAGTTATCTCCTTAAAAAATTTTAAATCACAACATATTAATTGAAAATTTCAAATATCTGTCCAAAACTACTTTCAACTGAAAAAATATTTTTTTTTGAATTTTTAGAAATGCTCTTAAAATACCTTTTTTAAAATCCACAGAATAATATACCAATTTTTTTAAAAATTATTAATGGTTTATGAACCCCCTTTTCTATAAAAATTGTTATTATCAAGTGATAATTTTTAAAATAATTTTCAAAGACCATTAAAAATAAATTAAAAGTTTAAAACATTTTTCTTGGAATATGAAAAAGGTAACCTCTACATCATGGTACTTAGTGGATTAGTTTGAATGGATTTTTGATTTCATATTTAATTATACCACAACATATATAGAAACTAAATGAATAGTACTATCAACTTCACAATAGAAAATTCCCTGGACATGTGATATTTATATGGAAATTCAAAAATGTCAAGTGACCCCTACACTAACAGAGAATAACCATTTTGAACTAAATTCCCCCAACTTCTACCCTAATGACACGTGAAAATTTTTTGATAAGGATTTTTTAGATGATGGAATTACATGGGAATAAATTAGTGGAAAACATAATTATCAAAAAAAATATGAGGATGAAAAGATAAATTTTGAGTTGTTTCAATCCCTTTAAAGTGATTTTATTTCCATAGAATCAGGGGTGTATGAGAGCATCACAAATGGAGTTTGGCTCGTTGGACTACATTAGAATAGTAAAGGATTATGAAAAGTGAAAATGAGATAAAATAGGTAATTTAAAATTTATAATAGATTCAATTTATGCTATTATACTAAATATAACATTCTATAATCATATATATTAATTTTTTAAAATCATTTATAAAAAAATAATCACAAAATGTAATTGAAGGGAAATGAACTGGAATCTTCCAATTTTATATGTTGTAACCTTGGAAAATTTATAAAGACAATTAATATTTGATCCCTCATGGGTAAATGATTATGGGGGTGATATTAAAATAGAATTTTATTTGTGAAATCATTTAAACAATGACATTCAAAAACTTTTAAAAAAATATTTTATTTAGAATTAAAAATGGGGATTATAAATTCATTAAATTTCTAGAGAATAATGATGACAAATAAATGATATATCATAAAAAATAAAATAATTTTTTGATAATATAATAGATGTATTAGTGTATAATCAAATTAAAATGATTTTTAAGAGGGAATGGAATAATATAAAAACAATTTGGAATGAATGGAGGAGATAGAACCCATACTTCAGCAAGGCAATAGATTATAAAATGGGATTGATGAGGGGGAATGAATAAAATATCATATAAACTAAGATAAATTTACAATGATATAACACCAAGAAACCTATGTCAATGTGTAAAAAAAGGATGTTTAAAACATAACAGAACAAAGGATTTTTAATTAGAAATGAATTTGAATAAATAAGGAATCCCTATATCGGCATAGTAGTGGATTAGAAAAAAAAATAATGGTTCTGAGTGAATAATCCCTCCTGAAAAATAATTTATTTTGGATATAATATACTATATTATAATTATTAAATCTTATTAAATTTGAATATATAGAAGATATTAATAAACCAATCACTTTTGGAAAACAATGGGATATGAATTGAACCCTTAATTTTCATGAAATTATAGGATTTTATTAGCTCTTTCAAGCACAAAAAATATTCATCATTAAACAGAAATATAATGGAGATGGTATTTGATAGATAATTGAAGGTAAAAATTAAGCATCATCTTTGTATAAATCAGAAGATGGGATGTGTATTTATAGGTGTTGAGAGTGGAATCCAATGCAATTAATTATTCAGTATTTTATAATTCTGTCATATAAAGTGATCCACTCCACCCATATTACCCCATAAAATATGTTATTTATCCACAATAATTTTTAGTAAAAATATAATTAAAATAGAAAAAAATTTGTAAATTTGGTCATTCATAAATATTTTTGATCTCATATTTACATTATGTTACCGTATTTCACCAATTTATTACCATATTTTATTATTTTTACAAACAAATGCCAAATTTTACACCTTATCTAAATTTTAAATCCTAATTCAAAATATGAAATCTATTTTTTCAAATATAATAAATAATTTTATAAATTTATATTTTATATAAATACTTTTGAGAGTAGTATCCATGTGACAGAATTTTTTCAAAATTGATATCTTTTTATTCCTCCAATAACATTGATATTATAATTACTAAATTCACCAAATACAATACCCATATTATGATAATAAACCTTGAAATATCACATAGTAATTTCTAACATAAAATCAAAAATACTATAAAAATGTAATTTAGGTGAAAAATATGTTACAAAAACCATTAAAAATGGTTCAAAGTATCCAAACTTCCACATAGAATCTTTTATTAGATTATAAATAAAATAAAATATAAATAAAATATAAATAAATTTAGATAATTACATATTTATTTATAATAACTTTATAATTAGATAAATATATAATTATTTATTTACAATTATATAAATACCTTTAAAACAATATGTATTTATATATATATAATTATAAATATATAGTTTTATTAGTATAATAAATAATCATTTATAAATATATTTGTAAATTTAATTATAATTATTTATTTATAATTAAAAATATATTTATATCATTATATATAATTATATAATTATATATATATAAGTATAGTAAATATATTCATTATTTAAATATATTTATTATAATTTTTTAATTATTTAAATATATAATTATTTATTTATAATTATATAAATGCTTTTTAAAAGAATAATATTTCTATAGTTATATCATTATATATATTTATATAATTATAAATATAATAAAAATATATAAATAAAACTATAGTAAATTTGACCATTATTTAAATTAATTTATTTCAATTTTATAATTTTTTAAATATATATAATTGTTTTTTTATAATTAGATAAATACTTTTTTAAAAATACAATTCATTTATTTATAATTATAAATATATAAATATAGTAAATATATGTTTATGAGTATATTTAGTTATAAATATTTATTTACAAATACATTTTAAACATTATTAATTAATATATAATTTTAAATGCATGCATGTTAAAATGAGTGAAATTGAACCATTAAAATTGTGTACACGTTAATAATATTGAAAAATGGATAATTTTTATTCATTAAATATTAATTGTTAAAAAATAGGGATATATATTGAAATAAATATGATTACATCTTGAAAATATTAAAACATAGTAAATAAAAATATATAAAAAAATAACAGTAAATGATTAGAGGGGATTCCCTCAGCCTTCACAATTTTAGGCCCCCTTAGACTTCTTGGCTTTTGTTTTTTCTTGTTTTTTCTTATTTTGGATATTTTTCTTCCTTTTAATAAAAAATTAACTATGATGATGATTAATAATGGTTTTATTAATAATTTATTTTAATAATATTTTTAATTTATTCATTTTTAATTTTCTTGTCTAATTATTAAAATTTATTCATTTTTTTGGTTATTTATTACAATTTATTCATTTTATATATATATATATTTAATATATACTATTTATTAATATTTATAATATATATGTATATATATTAGATTTATTCATTTTTATCAGAAATTATTTAATTAATAAAATTTGTAATATTATTTAAATTTACTCATTTTTAAATTTTATTTGTTTAATAATTTCATTTTATTAATGACCTTTACCAGTGATAAAAAACCACTGGTAAAGGATACCCTTTATTAGTGCTAAAAATAAAGTACTGATAAAACATATCGTTTATCAATGCTGGAGAAAAACGCTAAAGAAGGTTACCCTTTATCTTCACTTTTTGTTAGCACTGATAAAGGCCAACAATATTAAAAGATTGTTTTGTAGTAGTGGTTCCACCATCAAACTGGATAAGAAATTAGTATTTAGGCTTATTCAAATACATTAATAAATAATTGTTTGTCATAATATTACAATCATTCTATTACATAAATATGAAATTATAGGCATGTAAGCTATCAATATGGAAAATCATGGCACAAAGATAAGAATGCTAATTTTCACTCTAACAAGGAATGCAAATGAGCATGCTAATAAATCACACAACATGGTATATAGGAATACATGATAAATAATTACCAACATAGGAATACGAATAACAATGTGGATAATCACACAAGCATGTAATACAAATTATCAAGCATTAGGAATCCTACAGTGGATTCTACATAGAATATCATAAGCATGGAATGTGAATATCTTCATGACTAAGAGGTTTCATGCAATAATACATTCTTCTTATACCTTTCCAAGGGTAAATATCCACAAACTGATGAAGCTATAATAACAAAAAGTACAAAAATCACCCAAAGTGACATAATAATCAACTGTAATATAAAACAAAAATCTCATCCCAAGAAACATGATCTATCCCTTATACATGTGTTGACCAAACCTAGATGCAATATGTCTACCAGGTTTCAACAAAATATTAGTCTCCTAATATCCCATGTGCAAGAATAACAACACAAGTATAAACTATGAACTAGAACCTAAAATAACGGCGTCTGTTTAGGCACCTGAGTCCAATGGAGGCCCAAAGAATGTGTCAAATATACTCATTAGGATACCACATATAGTTTCTTAATCTACCATTTCAAAGAATTTAAAATATGTAGTGTGAAAATATATCAAAGTAATGTAATAAAAAATAAACAATAAAATGTTAGGCTAAGGTTCCCTGCAAACACCTGGTCGACCATATTGGATTTAGACTTTGTCAGAATGTCTCTGGACACCTAACATCTTATATATATATATATATATGCATACATAATAAAATATTATGAAAATATATACATATA
Source organism: Viscum album (assembly GCA_963277665.1). Lineage (NCBI taxonomy): Eukaryota > Viridiplantae > Streptophyta > Magnoliopsida > Santalales > Viscaceae > Viscum > Viscum album. Next base: position 1,745,875,766 of record OY728159.1, on the reverse strand, counting down.
CTGGAGTGGTCCTGCAATTTAGTTCCTAATGAATCTACAAAGGATTCATATCAGAAAAGGGACACCATGCCCAGGGTGTCATACCCATTGATTACTATAGAAGTGATGTCATTCCCATGGTTCCATAATTGTAATTATAATATATGAGACATGATGCCCAAGTATAATAATGTAAGGGATGTCACACCTTAGTATAAAAATATATGGGATGATATTCCTGAGTATCACAATATAAGTAACACTTTGACCAATTATCACAATATATGGTATTCCAAGTTGTAATATCACAATATAATGGATTTTGTGCTTGAATATCACAATATAAGAAACTCTATTCCTGAGTATCATAATATAAGAGATTCTAGACCTGGGAATCATGTAATAATATAAAAAATCCATGTTAGTAAGCATTCAATATCGTGGTTCATTTATAAAATATAAATATGGTCATGTATTTAAACATGCCATATCATGATTCATTTATAAAAGATAAAGAAGACCATGTATTAAATCATTCCATATATCCTAGATTATTTTGAATTTGATTATTCATTCATTATTCTAGGTATTTATTTTAGTGATGATACACCAGAGTAATATGTCCATTTTCATTGATGGTACCACATTTTTGAAGTCGAACCAAACACACTAATGGGTTTTTCTATTACAAAACTATGAAGGTCAAATTGGAATACAATAGGCACAACTAAATTGGTGGATTACATAAAGGTAGAAAAAATCCAACATCATTGGGAATTTTAAAGATTCATTATGTTCCATATCTAGGAAACCAATTCAAGGAAGATTAATTTTAGGGGCAATGCTCATTGAAACTGGCATATGGCATAATTAAAACAAATATAGGCATCAATACATTGAGGAAAAAGTAATATAACACCTACCTTAAAACAATAAATCTTCACTCATCAAATATTTAGATATGATTTTATCTAGAAGGGAAGAAATCAAAAGAATATGCAAATGCCTTTATAATAGGTTGAAAGAGCACGCATAGATTTAGCATTCTATAAAGAGAGATAAAGAAATAAATAAAGACATAGGATTCATAGAACAATATGAAAAAATAGGCCTCTAACAGTACTAGAATAGGCCTTTATCAGTGCTAAAAAATCAGTCACAATTTGAGAGTAGCTAAAATTTTGAAACTTTTATTTTCACTTTTTAGCACTGATAAAGGAAGCATAGTTCACGGGGTAAATTTATATTTTTTTGAACACCAATTATAACTTTCCGATTTCGGAAGCCGCCTAGAGGTGCCCTGTACCCAGTTGGTCACATGGCCTCGAGCAAATTTCCCCAAACGCCAGAGGCTGCCAACTAGTAACGAGGGCCTTGGGTGTGATAGTGGGGAAACTATGCCCTTGTTGGCATAGTAACACATTGTAAGATAACCAGATAACAATATCAAACAACAAGAAACAGTAGAAGACTGAAGAAATAAACAGATGGATCATATATATAAAAATGATGCCTGATACATATGTCAGGGAAAGAATCCAAACAATTCACAATGCTGAAATACAGAACTGGACCAAAGTACAAGAAAAACATGTAAATAAATCATCATTGTAGTCCAAATCATTGTCCCATTCTCTCTAGCTCCCAAAGCAGTCAAGAACCTGAAGTAAAAGGGTGCTTGCCCTTATCTAAACCCACAATAATATAATCTATTTGGGCCCAAAATCATGACCCAAATAGGGTGTGATACTAAATACTAGTAAGCAACCGCCAAGAGATCTGTCCCAAATAGTAAGTGAATATATATGGAAAGCAATAAACAAAAACGAAATAAACAAGGAAGTACTCAATATTAACCATATCGTAGTTTCAAAGCATTCAGTTCCTCATAGCATGTAAATGGATAAACTAAAATAGGTAACCCTATGGGATGTACTCATATCCTAATCCCCTCTAGTCCTACCTAGAAAACATAAGAAAACCCTCTTTGAAGTACCCATAGTCTAACCCATATGGTTCATCTTTAGAATAGACTCTCTGGGGAAGCACTCGCTGTCAATTCCCCCTGTAGGCTCATATGGGTAACTAAAGGTGCTCTGGGGAAGCACTTACATCACACTCCCCCTGTGGCCTGCATCAAAGAACTACAGACACTCTGAGGAAGCACTTACATCAATTCCTGATGTGGTATTGCATCATAATTGTAAAAACAGACACTCTGGAGAAGCCCTTAAGTCCATTCTCTCTATGGTCTACTACACCATGTTCTCATGGCCCAGTGTAAGTCAAGAAAGCATGGAAATGCATAACAGACAAAGTAAACCTCAAGAACTACTTGGCTAACAGTATATATCATAACAGCATGGAAGATAAACAAAACTCCATCCTACAATACTTGGCATGGGTAACAAACATGGAAACCTAATAGGCTAAGCAAGACCAAACAGACATAAACAAAAATGCATGGAAAAACACCTACAAAACATAGAAATTAACCCTATTATCATTCAATTATCCTCTATTCAAGTATACAGGAATATTAGTAAATCAATTGGGCTAAAACAGTAAGCGTACAATACCACATTCAAGGGTATTGGGCACTTTTGCACATATAACTCAAAGAATTTTAACAGAAAGGCACAAACCACGTACCATGGAATTGTTGGATCATTATTCACGAACCTAAAGCATTGAATCACCCAGGAATACCGTAGATCTAAAAAAATTCTAAAAACACTCAAATGATATTAACTTGAGAAAGATGAGGAATCGGGAAAAGAAGATCTATGAGAAGGAAGACCTTATCGATGTGATCCCAATGCAATTGATGATGGTCTATTTCGATAACAGACACTCGTTCGGGAGCTCGGAGAAGGATCGTAGTCATACCCTTTCTCTTGAATGAACCAGACCTAGAAGGAGGGCTTTCAACCAATTAAACGCGACCCTGGTGCATTTAATGAAGAAAACGTACACGGTGTGTACTTTATAAGTACACGACATGTACTTGCCTTCACTGGCCCCCGCATTAGGTGGTATTTAGGACACCACATAAGGTTGTGTTCCAGGCTATTATACAGCCAGCACCCGGCTACCCGCGGTAACCGAGTAAACAACGTGTACTCATAAAGTACACGGTGTGTACTTAGAAATTTTTAGAGACTCCTATTTTCCTCAAAAACCCCAGAAAAAGGAAAACATACCTAAAAACAAGCACCATGTTCTTACACCTATAATTCCAACGCCCTTTATCAACACTTCCATGACCCCTTTAACAGCACTCCACCCCAGCCCCCACCCCCCAAGTGCTTTTCATCCCACCACCTTTTATCAGCTCTTTGTGAATTTTTAGCCTTATACACACCTATCTAGATTCGAACCCTACACCTATCCTTCGAAGATGGAACACATTTACCATGACACAATTTTGTTTTGTTTTCTATTTAATGATATTTTATTTTATATATATTTATTTATTTATTTTTAAATAAATTTATAAAATATGTGTGTCTTTTTGTGATATATATATACTTATATTTATTCAAATATATTATATATTATATTCATTTATATATACTATAATTTAATATAAATATATATCTCTTTATTAATACACATATATGCGTATGTATACATAATGCAAAAATAAGGTTAGATATTTTTTAAAGTACGTTTTTAAATTATGTATTTATTTACATATACTAGAATATAAATTTTAATATAAATATGTTGATATATGTATTTATATGAGTGATTTATTATAAGTAAATATAAGAAAACATGCATAAATTTAATTATAAATAAAATAAAATTATTCATAATGATAAAATTTCAAAACCATAGTATCAATATGAATATAAAAATTCGGAATAAATTAATTCTCCACCAAAAAAGGCAATAATACTCTCTTAAACAACTTAAAAATACATAAAATGTTAAAAATGATTGAGATACCCTGCCTAAAAACATTAGTTTTGATGTCTTTTGAGCCTATTTAGCCTCTAAAATTGTGAAAAAGTTTTAATTATATCAGAAATGGCATAGAGAGCACCACAATATTCAATTTGATATATGGTAGAGCTCAAACGAACACTCAGGTCAAAAGTTATGGTCGTCTTAGTTTTGAGTTAAATTTTCAACTTATTTTAGATCTTTTAATAATTTTCTGATTTTTTTATCTTCAAATTGATATTAAATGACAATTACTCGATAATAATAAGAAGCTTATTAATTATAAATATTTTTTTAACTATTTTATAAGAAATTTTAACATAATATCATATATATTAAGTGTAAATTTCTATTTATATTATCTAAAACATATTTTAAAAAATATATATTATATTTATATCAATATAAATATATTTATATATTAATATACTATTTTTAAGAAAATATTTTATTTTGAAGTATACCTTTATCAGCACTACTAAAAAAGTGCTGATAAAGGGGGGTCTTTATGAGCACCTATAGAAAGAAGTGATAAAGACCCCCCCCCCCCCCAACGGTGATTTTTTATATAAAGGGTGGACCTTTATCAGTTCTTGTAAAAAATATCTGATAAAGGTCCCCCTGTAATAGTTCTTTTCTTAGCATTGACAAAGGGGGTCTTTAACAGTGTTTTTAACTTGTGTTGTTAAATCCCTCGCACTAGATAAGCCCAATTTTGTATTAGTGTAAATATCGAGGGATAACAAATAAAACTAATATACGATGATTCCATGTTCGTATAAAGGATATATCTTTATGCCAATAAGAGATTCTAAAGAGAAACTCCCAATGATGGGCCCACTATGAGTATATAGAAGAATAAGAAGGGAGAGGAGGGCTTAAAGGAGGAATAGAAAAAAAATCAGCATTCTACCTTCTTTTAAAAACTACATGGTTAGGCTACATTATTTAGAAATACATTCACCAACCATGCACACATACTGGCTAAAGGATATACCCCTCGCATGGTATGGAAACAAGGTTGTGAAAAAACTGTTTTCCTTACCAGGTGTTGTTATTAGTTATGTAGCACAAAGGTTATTGGCTAATATGATTATATGGAAGAATAAGAAAGCGGATGAGGCCTTAATGGAGGAATGGAAAAAATCAACATTCTTAACTCCTTTAATATCATCATGGTTTGGACACATTATATGGAAATACATTCACTAACTATGAACACCTATTGTCCAAGGGATAGACCCATTGCATGGTCTGGACACAAGGTTTGAAAAACTATTTTCCTTACCATATGTAGCTATTAATTAAGTGGCACTAATGGTATGGGCTAGGCACATAGTTTGTGGAAACTAATTCTATCCAATGTATTTCACCCCTACACACTTTCAATGTGTTCCAAAATTATTCCTAGGAGTTTTCAATATTTACAAAATTGTTCCCCTTCAGAAAATTTTCTTCACTGTTTATCTTCATGGTTAGAATAACCATGCACAAACTATTCACCTCATTATGTTTCCGTAGAAACTAGTGTTTTTAGAGACTCATGATTTTGAAGGTCAACCTAACTCCCAGAACAGCTTCTGGGGTGTAAAAATCAACAAAAATGAACACTTCCATGTGTTCCAATTCTTGGTTTTTCATTTTGAGGCTTAGTGGATGATTCATCCCATTCACCAACCTAAAAGTTCAAAAACCTTGAAAACCTCTAATCTAGTCTAAAATATGGGATATTATAATTTGAATATATGATGACAAAAAATTACCTAGATTAAATATAATTGGTCACATATTTAAGAGAAGGTTTCATGATTTAGATATCCTACAAATTATATTTCATGATTATGTGGTTTCCCTCTATGATTATTGTTTATCACACAATACTTTTTAGTTTTTGTAAATGGATGTTACCTGAAGGGATCATATTAATACTAAATGTGATGAATAATCCAATGAATATCCTCCAGAGTAAAAAAATTTAGATAATGAATGAAAAATATTATTTCTATACATACACAAATTTCTTATGTCGTGAATCATGTAGAGCATCCAAATGACCAAAGGAGGGAACAATTTTCTTTTGAGTTCCTCATAAGGAAACAACCACATCAATTTAGTTGGTCTTCTGGTCAACTAGTTTGTGAGAAATAGATTAGTACCACTAAAAATATATTTTCCATTCATGAGTTTTTGGAACATGAATAAGTGATTTCTGTTTTTTACCATTTAATATGAATATAATAACAAAGGTCTAATGTTTTCAATAACATGGGGAAGTGAGAGGAAATTGACTCCACGTAGTGGGATGAGTTTATGAGATTATTTTTCAATTAGTACATTTTTTTCTTCATATGAAAATGTAGAAGGAATAACTTGAGCTAAAATAGAATTACGATGAATCTATTAATACCCATGAGGAAAACATAAAAAGACTTTCAAGGTGTGTTTCTAGTATTATCATTCAACCTGAATGAAAGGTTGATTGGTTATTAAGTGTCTTAAAACCAATTCCCCAATAGGTTTTTTCTATAAGTGACTTAGTTATATAAGAAAAATTAATTCAATGTGATATCAAGGTGGATATGATATTTTTGTTACTCATCAATCTCATGGTTTTGATAAGAAAATAAAAATAGAATTCGAAGGAAATTATAAAACCCATAAAGAGATGATGATGATATTTCCTTCATTCTCAATGTATTTATGGAGACATAGAAAAAATTGACTTAAGAGGTTTGTTAAATGTTTTATGTGTGAAAAGGAATGTCATCAAGAAATTGATTGTCAAATTGATTAGAATAAAAAGATAGATAATGACGGAGAAGAAGAACCATATAAGGCTCCACCCACACACTAGTGTTTCAAATTTAAAGAGCATGACCATTATTCGAACCAGTGATCAAATATGAAGGTTAATGAAAATTATCAATGTTAAAAACAGTCTTATTTCAATAGGAAATGTGAAATTCCATGTTATATCTATTTTTGGTGAGGGGTATGATATTGATGTGTTAAAAAGTGCACATACCCCCAATCTAGAACTGATAATTCAATATTTGATTCCAGATCATCCAACTCATTTATATCTAAACAATTCAGTAAGGGGACCAAAATACCACCTTAATGATTAGATATTGAATTTGCAGAAAAGTACTCTATTGGTATGATGATCTCATCTCAAGTCTATGATTCTTCTCTAATTTTAGTATGTAGGAATTTACTTAATAAAAATCATATTATTCCCCCTCTAGTTTCATTTAATGTTATCTTAGGCATGAATTGGATATATTTACATGAATCCTGCATTAATAGTCTTGGAAGGGAAGTCAGGATTGATATTCCAAACGTACTTATTGTAACACCCGAGATTTTTTTTATGAGTAATATTTTTTTCAAAGGAATCTTTCACTACACACTTCCTTGGCTTACTTTACACGCAATCGCGACCTTCCTCGATAGCTTGCGTCGTACGCAATACCGAGTTTCACTAAACAATGATATGCTATTAAATTATTATTAAAACTAGCCGTTATGACTAGTAATAACCACTTTTTGAAATTTTATAAATTTTATTTTTCAAAATGGACTTCATTTTTTGATTCGGAATACTGAAATTAGCCTAGGGTGAAATTTTGGTATTTTTCTGAAAAATTTCAATTTTTGATGAATAGTGAAACCACTAAGTGGTAGGTTAAAAACTGAATTTTTCATAAAACTTAATTTTACCGCTTCTGTGAATGGAATTTCGAAAATCTGACAGACACTGTTGATATCAGTAAGTAAAATGTGGTTCAATGAGATAAAAATAATTTTTTGGTGAATAGTAACTTTTTACTTTTTTTACCGCGATTAATAGTAAATAGGGTAACTAAGGGTAAATATGATATTACTATTACCCTAAAACATGTCCTAATTCTATTGGATAAGTGTAATTCGACCAAAAACAACCTTATGAATAAAATATGACCATTTAGGCCCACTTGAGTTAGATTAGGACATTTATTATTAATTTATTTAAAGAAGGGTTAAAATAGTTAAAATCAAAGTTTAATAAGTAAATCATTTTAAATATGGGGTACTACATAAGATAAATTCGACAATAAATATTCATTAGAAAGCTCAAAAGATTTCCTACATAATGGTAATTTATTTATAATTTTTATACATTAAATAATTTAATTTAATTATGACACAACGATGATGCAGTAATTATCTTATTTATGAAATATTGACATAATTGATGTTATAAACACCAAAATAAATGTAATTTGAGACTTTTTATGAATTAAACTAATTTTCTAGGTTTCTATGATATATTAGTGTTGATGTAATCAACTTGGTTCGAACATATAATTCTGTTATGACTTTCACAAAAATCATATATCAAATAGTGTCAAAATTGACACAAAATAGTTTTTAAATCAAATATTATATTATTAATTGTTATTTTATTCCTAAAAATCTACGGATCGGCAAAAAGACTTAGATAAGGATATATATATTAATAATAAACAATTTGGGGTTCGTTTGGCATGTTATAGTAAGTATATTAACCATATTGTGAAAGAAAACAAAAAGACATGGTAAAAGTTAAATTATTTAACTTAGAGTTAAATCTAATTGATAAGGTTAACATAATACCCTAAATTTGTCTAAACCCTATTGGTTGATAGTATTTCTACCCATCCCCACTTTAGCTTCGAAATAATACCCTTTGGAACCATTATAAACTGATTTTGACTTTAATATAAAATAATATTTTGAGATATTCCTAAGGTGCCCCTCTCCTCCCTTATAAAAGGGCACCTCCTCCCCCTCCTCCTCACACCAATTTGAGCACTAAAGCTCGGCCAACCCCTGACATTTTCTCCTATCCACTTCCCTATAATGATCCTAGAGTTCCTGGTCTTCTTCAAATACCAATCTTAGTTCCCTAAGTGGAGGATTCAAAGAAGCGTTCCAAAGAAGAGGTAATATCCATTACCGATCTTTTCAATTTCTTTCTTCTTCAACTTCTTCTTCTTTAGTTGTTTCATGATAAAGTAATAACATCAGTATTACTTACATACTGATATGTTATTATAAATATGAAACAACCCTAATTCACCTTCTATCCATCCTACGGAAAAATGAAATCACCGCGCGTGCGTACGTACGGAATACCGTCTCCACGCTGTGGTGTAATCTATTTTCCCCCATCACCTTACAAGGATGGGTATAATTGTGTAATGAGTAAATATTTATGATTATTATAAAGTAATATTGATACTGAAATAATATATATATACTCCAATACAATTCCACGATCATAGGAACGATATCATCACTCGTGCGTACGTATGGAATACCGTCTCCACGATGTGAAGCGACTCGTTCTACATGATCATCATTACATAGTAATTATATAAATAAATTGAATGAATAAATATGATATATGTTACACTAATACCATTCTGGATATAAGTTATCTATAACCTTAAAAGAAGAATAAGAATTTATTCGGCAAAACATGCATAAGAACAAAAGGCAATAAAGACCCGAGTAACAAGTAACAATGAAATATTACTAACAAGAAGCTAAGAATATGACCATATATGATATCATATCAATATTTATGATTCTGGAATAAGTCAATAACATTATTTAAACCATTATACAGGAGTTTCGGACACGTACAAAGCAAATCGGACCTAAGGTAAGGGAAAATATCACAATCGCATTTTTATCCGAGATTGTTTTTACTTTGGCATTTACTGTGGTGTATTTTATCATCCACATACATGTTCCATCAATATGTAATATTGTTTCCATCCACTTAAAATAGTTTAAATCAAATTTTACCCTTCGGTGAGTTTTTAGTAAAGAATATGAAAGGCATCTTTTGTCGTTTTTCGTACGAGGTACTTTTTGACTTTTCCGAAAAAAGTACGAAGAATGTTTTTTTTAACTTATACGGCATGAATGGATTTTTAAAACATTATTTCCAAGAAGCTTCCTTTACAGGTTTTCAAGTTTATTTTTGATCAACTTCTTTTATTTTAAATTCGTATGACATGTTATGAAAGGAAAAATGTTTTTGAAGAAGAAAGGATATTTTCCTTAAGAATGGAGTTCAAATGTTTTATCAAAATTATTTTCCATCTAAGATAATATAGGGTTCTGTTTTTATCCCTATTATTAAATTGATTTAATTATGTTGTGAGGGAATTATTTTTATAATCATTTACCTTATATGGTTTGTTTTATGATGTCATGATGTTTCAAAAATCCCATTTTTGTTACATGTGTTATGCGATGATGTATGATTTATGATTATGTGGCACACATAAGAAAGGATTCATTATAAAATGGGTGGGACCTATATCTCCCTCCAATGCATTGGGTAATGATTTTATATCTCATGAGATAGACATGGCTGGAACGGTAGGTTATACCGGTTCAGTGAAACAGGACTAGAACGAGGGTGACTCGGTTCAGAAAGGGACTTTGTCCACTAAGATAGTCTTGGCAATGAGTCATGACTAACAAGAAATGATTTTCCATGATTATGTGTGCATGCCACAAAGTTTCAAGTTTCATGTTATGATTATGGGGATCACATTTTCACTTCTATGATTTATTCCATGTTAAGATATTATGATCTCTTTTGCAGGTTATGATTTTCAAAAAGATATGATATGATTTTTATTTCCTTTATTTTCCCTTGTTGAGCATTTGAGCTCACCCTTTTATGTTTTCTTTTCCCCAGGTCAGGAAGATGGATATTAAGTAGAATATGCTAAAAGGGACCCTAGATATGATGAAATAAATGGGAGACACTATAGAAGATTTATGAACCAGTTGTTTATGTTTCCCAGTTTCCAAAGACACTATACCTATACGGTCCTTTGTGGTTTTGTCATATGTTATAATAAGTGTGCTTCCATTTTGAAGTATTAACAATGTATGTAAAGTATGGGTCGTTATAGTTGTTATCAGAGGAAAGGTATAGTCAACCTTTGGAAACTAGGATGTGAAAGTCTTAGTAAGAACCCTAAGGATAAGTCTAAGCATAGAACACAATCTTAGTGTTTTAGAAATGGCCATGAATACCCTAGGATAAGACCTTAAGTGTGAAATTTTATCCTTGATTATGTGGTTTTCCCATTATAATTAGTGTTGCTCACACTATTCTTCTTGGTTTTAGTCAATGGATGGAACCCGAAGGAACCGTGTTAATGCGGAATGCGATGGGCAATGCAATGATTGTCCCCCTGAGCAACCAAACGATATGGGAGCTGGAATGCAAAATCTTTTAGCCATGCTCACACAACATTCTCAAGCTATGAATCATGCAGGACTTCCAAACAAGAAAAGGAAGGAGCAACATTCTGTTGAATCCTTCATGAGGCAGCGTCCACCTTCTTTCAGCGGGTCTACTGATCCATTAGTTGCTGAACAATGGATTAGTACTACTGAAAAGATATTTTCAGTTCTTCAATGTTCTGAACATTATAAAGTCATCCTAGAAGTGTATTGTTTGGAAGGAGATGCTGATCAATGGTGGAATCTTATTAAGAATACGAGGCAAAGGGATGAAATTGAGTATATGGAATGGGACGAGTTCAAGAACTTATTTTTTAATAAGTACTTCCCTCGTATTATCCGAACAAAGATGGAGAAAGAGTTTCTTGAACTGAAGCAAAGGGATGATGAATCTGTTGGAACCTAGGAAGAAAATTTTACAAGACTTACAAGGTACGCTTCTGGTATTATTATCCAACCTGAGAGTAAGATCGATCGATTCTTTAGTGGCTTAAAACCAAGTCTTCGAAGGGCGTTAGCCATAAGGGACTTCAATAGCTACGAGGAAATCGTTCGATGTGCTCTCAAAGTCGAGATGAAGATTGGAGTAACCCATCAGTCACATGGGTTTGATAAGAAGAGGAAGATGGAATTCAAAGGAAAATCTAAAGAGCACACTGAAAAGAAGATGATCTTTCCCTTATGCTCAATGTGTGGAAAGAAACATGGAGGGAGTTGTCTTAAAGGGACAAGTAAATGTTTCAAATGTGGAAAGGAAGGTCATCGGGCATTTGAATGCCGCGATAATGGGAAGAAGATGACTAATGATGAAAACAAAGGAAGGGATACACAGAATGAACCTACTACACTTCAATGTTTCAAGTGCAAGGAGATGGGGCATTATGCCAATCAATGCCCAAATCCAAGGGTTGATGATGATGGTCGACGTTAGCAAAATCTTAAGGCTAAAGACAAAGGAAAGTCACATGCAATTTCTATCAGCGATGTGGAGTACGATAACGAAGTGGTGAAAGGTACACTTACCATCCACTCAAAAGTAGCAAATGTTTTATTTGATTCTGGATCCACCCACTCTTTTATTTCTAAAGATTTTTCTAAGGGTATCACCGTATTACCTCAACAATTAGATGTTGAGTTAGCTGTGACAACACCTAATGGCACAACAGTCGCATCAAAAGTTTATAATTCTTCTCCGATCGAAGTTTGTGGGAAAGTGCTTCCTGCAAATCTTGTGATCCTTCCTTTGGTGGAATTTGATGTGATTCTTGGCATGGATTGGCTTTCTCTACATGGAGCTCATATCAATTTCCAAATAAGTGAAGTCACATTTCATATTCCAGATCAAACTACGATCGTCTATCGATGCAAGGATGAATATAACCTTCTAGTGGAAATTCCTTCCATCTTATGGGTCTTGATTCCACTAAATGAAGGTTATTTATCTCAAATGGTTGGTGAGAAACTTATGATTAAGAATATGTCCATCGTACGGGAGTTTGATGATGTCTTTCCAGAGGAATTACCGGGTCTTCCACCGAATCGTGAAGTTGAGTTTTCAATAGAACTCGTACCGGGTGCTTTTCCTATTTCATAGACACCTTATAGAATGGACCCAATTGAGTTGCAGGAATTGAAGAAGAAACTCCAAGAGAATCTTGATAAGGGATTCATATTCCCTAGTGCGTCACCTTGGGGAGCACCTGTTCTATTTGTTAAGAAGAAAGATGGATCAATGAGACTCTGCATTGATTATCGAGAACTTAACAAGATCAATATCAAGAACAAATATCCTCTCCCACGCATTGATGACTTATTTGACCAACTACGCGGAGCTCAATACTTTTCCAATATTGATCTTCGTTCAGGGTTTCATCAATTAAGGGTCAAAAGGGAGGATATACCAAAGACGGCTTTCCGTACAAGGTATGGACACTATGAATTTATAGTGATGCCAATTGGTCTTACTAATGTCCCTTCTATCTTCATGGATCTAATGAATAGAGTCATTAGAGACTATCTTGATCAATTTTTGGTAGTATTTATAGACGATATTCTTGTCTATTCAAAGAGAAAGGAAGAGCATGAAGATCACTTGAGAATTATATTGAAGACCCTGATAAAGGAGAAGCTTTATGCCAAATTTACCAAGTGTGAATTTTGGCTTCAAAAAGTTTCATGTTTGGGTCACATAATCTCAAAAGAGGGGATATCTGTGGATCCAGCAAAAACAGAGGTTATCGAAAGATGGTCAAGACCAACAACAGTAACTGAGATCCGAAGTTTTCTTGGTTTGGCTGGATATTATCGACGTTTTGTAAAGGATTTTTCACGATTATCTAATCCAATCACCAAGTTGACTCGGAATGGAGTTAAGTTTGTTTGGACAGAGGAATGTGAAGAGAATTTCAAGGAGTTGAAAAGAAGGTTATCCAGTGCACCTGTGCTCACACTGCCTTGTAGTGGAGAAAGGTTTGTGATCTACAGTGATGCATCCAAGAAGGGATTGGTGTGTGTTCTTATGCAAAATGATATGGTGATAGCTTATGCCTCACGACAGTTGAAAATCCATGAGAAAAATTACCCAACACATGATTTGGAGTTGGCTGCGGTAATCTTTGCATTAAAGATTTGGAGGCATTACCTTTATGGTGAAAGGTGTGATATTTATACTGATCATAAAAGTTTAAAGTATATTTTCAAACAAAAGGAGCTGAATATGCGTCAAAGAATATTTTTGGAGCTGATTAAAGATTATGACTGCTCAATCCACTACCACCCTGGGAAAGCAAACAAGGTGGCAGATGCATTAAGTCGACAAGACCATGCTAGTTTATCCATGATGAGGATCACAAAAGATCCAATATTTATGGATTTACAAAGGATGGATCTTGGAATTATAATGGAAGGGGAAAAATCTTATCTTTCTCAAATGAATGTTCAACCATTTATACATGTGAAGATTAAAGAGGCACAGAAAGAAGATGTAGAGTTACAAAAGAAGGTGAGAAATGTTCCTGAATTCAACCTTGATTGTGATGGGATAATAAAGTTCAGGAATCGGGTTTGTGTTCCTCCCATCCCCGAATTAAAGAAGGAGTTGATGGATGAGGCTCATAGTTCATCATTCTCTATTCATCCTGGAAGCACGAAGATGTATAGGGACCTGAAAGAGTACTTCTGGTGGGATGGCATGAAAAGAGATGTTGTTGAATATGTCTCTCAATGCTTGGTTTGTCAACAAGTTAAAGCTGAGAGACAGAAGTCTAAGGGGATGTTACAACCATTACCCATACCCGAATGGAAATGGGAATACATCACTATGGACTTTGTCACAGGACTTCCTAAAACATCCAAAGGCAATAATGCTATTTGGGTCATAGTTGATCGTCTTACAAAGTCTTCACACTTCATTGCTATTAGAGAGGATTTCTCTCTAGATCAGCTTTCCAGGATATATGTAAAGGAAGTGGTAAGATTGCATGGAGTACCACTTTCTATTATATCTGATCGGGATCCGAGATTTACCTCGAAGTTCTGGCGAAGTCTTCTGCATACTCTGGATACAGAGTTGAGTTTCAGCACTGCTTATCATCCCCAGACAGACGGTCAGTCTGAGAGAACAATTCAAACCCTAGAAGATATGTTGAGAGCTTGCTCTATGGATTTCAAAGGAGGTTGGGATCAACACCTACCTTTGGTGGAATTTTCTTATAATAATAGCTTTCACTCCAGTATTCAGATGGCTCCTTATGAAGCTCTCTATGGAAAGAAATGCAGGACTCCAACTTACTGGGATGAAGTTGGGGAAAGAAAGCTATTAGGACCTGATCTCATTGATGAAATGGCAGAAAAGGTCAGATCTATTCAACAACACATAAGAGCAGCTCAGAGTCGACAGAAAAGTTATGCCGACAACCGAAGAAAAGACCTAGAGTTTGAAGTGGGTGATAAAGTGTTCTTACGAATATCTCCCTGGAAGAGGGTTATGAGATTTGGAAATAAGGGGAAGTTGATCCCTAGATATATCGGTCCTTTCGAAATACTGGATCATGTTGGAAAGGTAGCTTACCGATTGGCGCTTCCACCGAATCTCTCTCAAGTTCACGATGTGTTCCATGTATCTCTCCTGAGAAAGTACATACCTGATCCTTCACATGTACTCAGCTCAGAAGTTGTACCGCTGGAGCAAGATCTTTCTTATGAAGAACAGCCGATAGAGATTCTAGATCGTAGCGAAAAATTCCTACGAAACAAGACCACTCGATTGGTGAACGTTTTATGGAGGAACCACCAATTAGAAGAAGCTACGTGGGAGCTTGAGGATATTATGAGGGAGAAGTATCCTCATCTGTTTGTTACAAACTGACGAATTTCAAGGGCGGAATTCTTTTCAAGGGGGGTAGAATGTAACACCCGAGATTTTTTTATGAGTAATATTTTGTTCAAAGGAATCTTTCACTACACACTTGCTTGACTTACTTTACACACAATCGTGACCTTCCTCGATAGCTTGTGTCGTACGCAATACCGAGTTTCACTAAACAATGATATGCTATTAAAATATTATTAAAATTAGCCATTATGAATAGTAATAACCACTTTTTGAAATTTTATAAATTTTATTTTTCAAAATGGACTTCATTTTTGGATTCGGAATACCGAAATTAGCCTAGGGTGAAATTTTGGTATTTTTCGGAAAACTTTCAATTTTTGATGAATAGTGAAACCACTAAGTGGTAGGTTAAAAACTGAATTTTGCATAAAACATAATTTTACCGCTTCTGTGAATGGAATTTCGAAAATCCGACGGACACGGTTGATATCAGTTAGTAAAATGTGGATCAATGAGATAAAAATAATTTTTTGGTGAATAGTAACTTTTTACTTTTTTACCACGGTTAATAGTAAATAGGGAAACTAAGGGTAAATATGATATTACTATTACCCTAACACATGTCCTAATTCTATTGGACAAGTGTAATTCTACCAAAAACAACCTTATGAATAAAATATGACCATTTAGGCCTACTTGAGTTAGATTAGGACATTTATTATTAATTTATTTAAAGAAGGGTTAAAATAGTTAAAATCAAAGTTTAATAAGTAAATAATTTTTAATATGGGGTTATACATAAGATAAATTCGACAATAAATATTCATTAGAAAGATAAAATAATTTCCTACATAATGGTATTTTATTTATAATTTTTAGACATTAAATAATTTAATTTAATTATGACACAACGATGATGCAGTAATTATCTTTTTTATGAAATATTGACATAATTGATGTTATAAACATGACAATAAATGTAATTTGAGACTTTTTATGAATTAAACTAATTTTCTAGGTCACTATGACATATTATTGTTGATTTAATGAACTTGGTTCGAACATATAATTCTGTTATGACTTTCAGAAAAATCATATATCAAATAGTGTCAAAATTGACACAAAATAGTTTTTAAATAAAATATTATATTATTAATTGTTATTTTATTCCTAAAAATATATGGTTCGGCCAAATGACTTAGATGAGGATATATATATTAATAATAAACAATTTGGGGTTCTTTTTGCATGTTATAGTAAGTGTATTAACCATATAGTGAAAGAAAACAAAAAGACATGGTAAAAGTTAAATTATTTAACTTAGAGTTAAATCTAATTCATAAGGTTAAAATAATACCCTAAACTTGTCTAAATCCTATTGTTTGATAGTATTTAGACCCATACCCACTTTATCTTCGAAATAATACCCTTTGGAACCATTATAAACCGATTTTTACTTTAATATAAAATAATATTTTGAGATATTCCTAAGGTGCCCCTCTCCTCCCTTATAAAAGGGCACCTCCTCCCCCTCCTCCTCACACCAATTTGAGCACTCAAGCTCGGCCAACCCCTGACATTTTCTCCTCTCCACTTCCCTAGAATAATCCTATAGGTCCTGGTCTTCTTCAAAGACCAATCTTAGCTCCCTAAGTGGATGATTCAAAGAAGCGTTCCAAAGAAGAGGTAATATCCATTACCGATCTTTTCAATTTCTTTCTTCTTCAAATTCTTCTTCTTTAGTTGTTTCATGATAAAGTAATAACATAATTATTACTTACATACTGATATTTTATTATAAATATGAAACAACCCTAATTCACATTCTATCCATCCTACGGAAAAATGAAATCACTGCGCGTGCGTATGTACGGAATACCGTCTCCACGCCGTGGTGTAATCTATTTTCCACCATCACCTAACAAGGATGGGTATAATGGTTTAATGAGTAACTATTTATGATTATTATAAAGTAATATTGATACTGAAATAATATATATATACTCCAATACAATTCCACGATCATAGGAACGATATCATCACTCGTGCGTACGTACGGAATACCGTCTCCACGATGTGAAGCGACTCGTTCTACATGATCATCATTACATAGTAATTATATAAATGAATTGAATGAATAAATATGATATATGTTACACTAATACCATTCTGGATATAAGGTATCTATATCCTTAAAATAAGAATAAGAATTTATTTGGCAAAACACGCATAAGAACAAAAGGCAATAAAGACCCGAGTAACAAGTAACAATGAAATATTACTAACAAGAAGCTAATAATATGAACATATATGATATCATATCAATATGTATGATTCTAGAATAAGTAAATAACATTATTTAAACCATTATACAGGATCTTCGGACATGTACAAAGCAAATCGGACCTAAGGTAAGGGAAAATATCACAATCTCATTTTTATCCGAGATTGTTTTTACTTTGGCATTTACTGGGGTGTATTTTATCATCCACATCCATGTTCCATCAATATGTAATATTTTTTCCATCCACTTAAAATATTTTAAATCAAATTTTACCCTTCGGTGAGTTTTTAGTAAAGAATAGGAAAGGAATCTTTTGTCGTTTTCCGTACGATGTACTTTTTGACTTTTCTGACAAAAGTACGAAGAATGTTTTTTTTAACTTATACGACATGAATGGATTTTTAAAACATTATTTCCAAGAAGCTTCCTTTACAAGTTTTCAAGTTTATTTTTGATCAACTTCTTTTATTTTAAAGTCGTATGACATGTTATGAAAGGAAAAATGTTTTGAAGAAGAAAGGATATTTTCCTCAAGAATGGAGTTCAAATGTTTTATCAAAATTATTTTCCATCTAAGATAATATAGGGTTCTATTTTTATCCCTATTATTACATTGATTTAATTATGTTGTGAGGGAATTATGTTTATAATCATTTACCTTATATGGTTTGTTTTATGATGTCATGATGTTTCAAAAATCCCATTTTTGTTACATGTGTTATGCGATGATGTATGATTTATGATTATGTGGCACACATAAGAAAGGATTCATTATAAGATGGGTGGGACCTATATCTCCCTCCAATGCATTGGGTAAAGATTTTATATCTCATGAGATAGACATGGCTAGAACGGTAGGTTATACCGGTTCAGTGAAACAGGACTGGAACGAGGGTGACTCGGTTCAGAAAGGGACTTTGTCCACTAAGATAGTCTTGGCAATGAGTCCTGACTAACAAGAAATGATTTTCCATGATTATGTGTGCATGCCACAAAGTTTCAAGTTTCATGTTATGATTATGGGGATCTCATTTTCACTTCTATGATTTATTCCATGTTAAGATATTATGATCTCTTTTGCAGGTTATGATTTTCAAAAAGATATGATATGATTTTTATTTCCTTTATTTTCCCTTGCTGAGCATTTGAGCTCACCCTTTTATGTTTTCTTTTCCCCAGGTCAGGAAGATGGATATTAAGTATAATATGCAAAAAGGGACCCTAGATATGATGAAATAAATGGGAGACACTGTATAAGATTTATGAACCAGTTGTTTATGTTTCCTAGTTTCTAAAGACACTATACCTATACGGTCCTTTGTGGTTTTGTCATATGTTGTAATAAGTGTGCTTCCATTTTGAAGTATTAACAATGTATGTAAAGTATGGGTCGTTATACTTATGGTCTTATAACAATGTAATTATAAATATGAGATTCATATATAAATTACCTCTGTTATATATTTTTTCATTCCAATTAAAAAGTGGTGTTTATCTCATATAGTTGGGAAGAAGATAAAAATTCAAAGATAAACCTATTTTGTGGGAGTTTTTTAAAGTATTCTCAAAAGTGTAATCTATTATTTTAAAAATTCGTGATGTTGAGTTTTCAATTGAACTCATACGAGGTGATAAACCTATTTCAAAGACTCCATATAGAATGGAACTAGTTGAATTTTATGAATTAATGAAGCAACACATGGTGAATCTTTCAAATGGATTCATTTGGTCAATTTTTTTACTTTAGGATGCACCTCATGTTTTGTTAATATGAAAGATTGATCAAAAGAACTTGACCTAGATTATCATGATCAATATTAATAATAGGTATCATCTACCCCATATTGATGACTTGTTTGATCAACTTCATATATCTCAATACATTTCCATGACTGACCTTCATTTTTTATATCATCAATTAAGGGTAAATAAGTAGGATATAACCAACATGGCATTCCAAACAATAAAGACACAATGAATTTATATTGATACAATTTGGTCTTAATAATTCCCCTAATATATCTATGTATTTAATAGATAAATTCATTAAATATTTCCTTAATCAGTTTGTGGTAATATTTATAGATAATATTATTAAATATGAAAATAGAAAGAAAGAGCAGAATGATGAAAAGATAATTCTACTGAAGACCCTAGGGAATGAGAAGATATATGAAAAATTTACCAAGTGTAAATTTTGAATATAAAAAGTTTCATTTTTTAGTCATATAATCTCTGGCAAGGGTAGATATGTTGACTAGTCAATGAAAAAAAGTTATTGAACATTGGCCCAAACTAACCATGGTGACTGACATCCATAGTTTTCTTGGTTTGGATATATATTATCGATTTATTATGAAAAAATTCTCATTTCTATCCAATCCACTCACCAAGTTAACTCGAAAGGGATCAATGTTCTTTTGGACAGATGAATGTGAATAAAATATCAAGGAACTAAAGAGAAGGTTATTCAGTGTACTTATGCTAATACTACCCTATAATAGAGAAGGTTTTGTGATCTATCATGATTCATTGAATAAGGTATGTGGATATATCCTCATATAGAATGATATGGTCATAGCTTATGCCTCAAAAAAAATATGGTTCATTAGAAAAATTACCCCAACTCATGATCTGAAGTTAGTTGTGTCAATGTTTTCATAAAATATATAGAGGCATTGTCATTATGGAGAGAAGTTTGATATATAAAATAATTAAACAAATTAAGTATAAATTCACTCATAAAGTTATGAATATATTATAGATTATATGGCTGGAATTGATTAAAGATTATGAATTCTCAATACATTACCAACCTAGGAAAGATAATAAGTTGTTTAATGCTCTAAGTAAAAAAGGATCATGCTAACTTATCTATGATTACATTCATAAAAGATCCAATATTTTTATATTTTCAATGGATAGATCAATAAATATTGAAATAAAGAGTGGATATTATCTTTCTCAAATGAGTGTCTGACCATCTATCTAGGTAACGATTAAATAAGAATAAAATGAATATGTATAATTAAAAAATAATGTTATAAAAGTTTCTAATTTAAACCTTGAATGTGATATAATGATAAGGTTTAGGAACCATATTTGTGCCCCATCAATAATAGACATAAATAAGGATCTATTAGATGACTCTTATGGCCCATTATTCTAAATTCTCCCTAGAAGCTCAAATAAGTATATAGATCTAAAAGAGTATTTGTAGTGGGAAAACATAAAAAGAGATATTAAAGATCATGTATATCAGTGCTTGTTATTTTGTAAAGTTATGTGTAATAGATAGAATTACAATGGTATGATACAACCATTACCCATACCATAATGGAATTGGGAAAACAACACCAGGTATTTTTCATTTCAATCTCTAAAATGTCTAAGGTACATAATGCTATTTGGGTTATATTCAGTCACATTACAAATTATGAACAATTAATTTATATTAGATAATATTTCTATCTTGATCATATATCTATAATATAAATTAATAAACCAGTAAGGTTGTATGGAGTACCACATTCTATTGTATTTGATCGAGATCAAAGGTTTACCTCAAACTTTTAGAGAAGTCTTCAGAAATATCATGATTCAGAGTTTTATTTTAATGCATCTTATCATCCCTAGATATATGGTCAGTCTGAGAGAACCAATCGTACCCTAAGGGATATGTTGAGTTCCTTTTCTATGGATTTTAAAGGCAGTTGGGCTCAACACCTTCTTCAGGTCAATTTATTTACAATTATATCTTTCACTCGAGCATTCAAATTGATCCTTATGAATCCTTATGAACACCACTATGAAAATAAGTTGAAAATTCCATCATTATTGGGTGAAGTTGGTGAAATAAATCTATTGGGAACTGATCTAGCTAAGTAAATGGTAGAGAAAATAAGAGTCATTGCCCAAAATGTTATGAAAGCTCATAACTGATAGAACATTTATGCAGACAATCGTCGGTGAAAACTATAATTTGAAGTTAGTGTGAAGATATTCCTATGAATTTATCCATGGAAGAAGATTATAAAGTTCAGAAAAAGGGAAATTTGGGTCCTAGGTATACTATTCTTATTGAGATTCTTGATCGTGTAGGGGTGGTAGCTTATCTCTGGAGGCTTCCATCGAACCTCTCTAATGCTTATGATGTATTCTACGTATCTCTCATAATAAAGTACATACATGATCCTTTACATTATATGAACTCCAAGATCATATCACTAGATAATGATCCTTCTTATGAAGAAAAGGTATTAGAAATCTTGGATCATAGAGATAAAGTGTTACAGAACAAGACTACTCACCTAGTTAATATTCTTCGGAGGAAGAAAAAATTCAAAGAAGATACATGGGCACCCAAGGACGTAATGAGAAATATATATCTTCTCTTTTTGAATCATAGTGATGGAATTTTGAGGGTGAAATTTAATTTAATGTGTCTAAAATTTAAAACCAATAGATTTTATGAAATATTGATTAAAATATATATATTTTCTATTAATGGCTTATGATACATGAAACCCTAAGTCTAGATAAACTGTAATATAGTATATTTTTATAACCTTTATATTAAATTGGTGATATGAATAAAAATAAAAATATTTTAAAAATATGTACTATAATTTTTGGTAATGAAAATTTATTTTTAGTAATTTTTTTATATGTTTTAAAAAATGTGTTTTCCTCAAAAATGGTTTTTATTACTTTTTGGGAGAAAAAATCATATAATTAATTTTTTGAAAATTTTAGAAATTTTATTTTAAAAAATTAACATCACTTTTTTATTTAAAATTTAAAAATTATCATATAGTAAATTTTTGATAATCTTTTCAAATGATTAATTCTACAATGAATCATGAAAAATATTATTTTTTATTGAAAATTTTCTTTTCATTTAAAAATTTTAAAAACATAAATTTTGTTTTAAAATATTTTTAAAAGTATAATTAGTTAATTTATATTATTATTAATTTTATAACTTTCATTATAATTACCTTTATGTGATTTTTTAAAAAATAAAATAATATACTTAAGAAAAAAAATTCTTCAAAAGTATTTCTTATCACATTTTTTTAGTTTATTTTGAATGTAATTTCATCCAAATTTAGATATTTTATTTCATAAAATTGATTCCATATTTTTAATAATAATTTCCAAATTTTTTATTATGACGCATTCATTTTTCGTCATAATGAATAGTTAAAGAATTTAAAATGTGTCACCATAGTTAAGGTTAAAACAAGTTTACCATGGGATTTGTAACGTCCCGGACCTGGGTGCCATGCAACGGGTGCCTCGAGGCCGGTTCACCACGTGACCTCAAGCGCATTTCCCCAAACTCTAGAGGTTACTGACTAGCAGCGAGGGCCCAGGTCTGATAGTGGGGAAACTATGCCCTTATTTGTCAAAGTGTAGCGCAGTGGAATACCAAAATAAACATACGACAACAGTGGAAGAAGTAAACATACACAACTGAAATAACTACAGCAGTGGATATAACCAACAGTATATAAGTGATGATGCTACATGATTCATGTTCTAAGAAAACAGCCAGAACCTGTTATACATCAATACAGTACAGCAGAAAAAAAGAGTACAGTAAAGCAAGCAAAATAGCTAGCAGAAGCATCGCGAGCCTAGGCTCGGTCCCATGCCCTTCTACTCCTCAGCAACAGTCAAGTACCTGTATAGGGACTCTTGACCCTATCTACACCTGCAGCAATGTCATCTGTTTGGGCCGAAATGCATAACCCAAACAGGGTGTGAGAAATATATCTCAGTAGGCACCCACCAAAGGCTCGTGCTCAACTGTGTGTAAAACATGCAACAAGTGTGCAGTAGTAAAATTCAATAACTATACAGTACTCAAAAGTAACTAAATTAACAGTTAAATTGCCATTTTATTATTCATTTAATTCCTTTAATTTAGTAACATCTTTGTGCTCAACAGAACCAAGCCCTCAGGCCAACCAGTACCACTCTCGCAGGCTAAAATAGTAAACCATGCCCTCATGCTTAAATAGTAAACCACGCCCTCAGGCTATACAGAATCCAACCCGCAGGTATTTCCCTCAGGTGTAACAGAAATTCTCGCCCTTAGGCATACGAAGTGTCGCCCTTAGGCACACGAAGTGTCGCCCTCAGGCGGAATAACGACAGCCATCGGGCTAAAACAATCACACCCTCATGCTAATCACAACAACTCCCTCAGGCTAAACAGGTAATCGGGCCATTCCCAACATATCAAAATGTAGTAAAAAAGCAATTCCTCTCAAGAAAATTCTACAGTTACTACATTTAAGGCTTACCCTCGGGTATCCTGGCTAAACGGCTAAACAGAGGAACACACCCCTCGGGATGGTCTTGGATCCAAGCAATGATCCCAAACATCATTATATTATCACCATTTAATCACTTATGCAATTCTAGGCATTAAATATAGCAACGACATCAGCCACACGACACCCCAACATGGGTTTGTGGCATGAAAACGCACAAAAACGCATGACGGTTGGAAAATAACACAAAGCCACCTACCTTATACGTCAACGAATGTTATTCCCGAACTCCGGCTCCAGAAACGCCCAAGAACGGCATAGATCTAACGAAGAACAAAACCCATTCAAACGTAAATAACTTATGTTGAGAGAAGAATTGGCAAGAACGGTACCCGGAGGAGGAAGGGCTTACCCGTGCGGTTCCAACGAGATCGTCCGAAGACGAATCGGATTCCAGACGAACTCCCGGTGGATCTTCAAAGGTCTGGCCTCCTCCTTTGGCTCCAAAATGGCTCAAATGCCTCCTCTGCCAAATGAGGAGGCTACTGCCTGTTTTAAGCTGAAAAAACAAAGTACACGGCATGTACTTCTGAATACACAGCGTGTACTTAATTCATTTAACTGTTCGTTTGGCGGCACCGGCACTGTTCACCTTCCGACAAGAGTACACGACATGTACTTCCGAGTGCATGACGTGTACTACCGCCCTGCTGGCGGCGACTCCACCGCCTTACTTTTTAACCTACCGAGTGACTACACGGTGTGTAAAGGACCACTACACGGCGTGTAGTTGGTTCCTACACCCTTTGTCGCCGGCGAGGCTATACGCCCTGTGTACTTATCCCAACACGGCCAAAAGTACATGGCCTTTGGACAAAGTACACGGCATGTAGTTTCAAAATTTAGGATTTTTCCCCATTTTTCCATATTTTCTCAAAATCACTCAAGGAAAAGGAAAAGAAGATGCTCGTACCTCTAAACCAAGAACCGGGTTCTTTAAAACTTCCCCCCTTATAGCAATTCATCCGTGAATTTCCCTTTCAAGGGTGGCGAAGAGAAAGCTCAGAACAGCTCTGGCACTGAGCACGTACATCGGCCTCCTGCTCCCAGCTCTTGTCCTGCACTCGGCCATGCTTCCATAGCACTCGTACGAGAGGAACTGACCGACCTCGGAGAACCTTCATGCTCTTGTCAACGATACGGATCAGATGCTCCTCAAAGGACGAATCATGCTGTAGCTCAACCTCCTCTGTCTGAATGGTGTGAGACGGGTCTGAATGGTAGTGACGCAACTGAGACACGTGGAAGACGTCGTGCATGGATAGGTACCGCTGTGGTAACTGCAACCGATAGGCAACCAGTCCGACTCTCTCCAGATTCTCAAATGGTCACACATACCTCGGCGAAAGCTTACCCTGTCTCATGATCTGTTTGTGTCCCAACCTCAGCGAAACATGATAGAAAACCTGATCCCAAACCACGATCTCCAAAGGTCTTCTGCGGTGATCAGCATAAGACTTCTGAGGAGACTGGACGGGAGCCATCCACTTCCGAATCAACTGGACCTGCTCAGATGTCTCCTGCATGAGCTGTGGTTCGAGTAAAGCTGCCTCACCTGCCTCTAACCAGCACAAAGGTGATTGGCATGGCCTACCATATAAAGCCTAGTATGGTGACATCTCAATAGTTTCCTGAAAACTATTGTTATAGGAAAACTTGACTAAGGGTATATGCTTCTCCCAAGAGCCCCCAAAGTCTAGGACGCATGCGCGCAGCATGTCCTCTAGAACCTGTATCGTCTGCTCTGACTGGCCATCAGTCTGAGGGTGGTATGCTGTGCTCAGAAGCACCTGTGTACCCAGCACCCTCTGAAAACTCTTCCAGAAATGAGACGTAAAGAGGGCGTCCCTATCTGAAATGATAGAATGAGGGACCCCATGTAGACGTACGATCTCTCGGATATATAGCCTTCCGAGCTCGTTCACACCAAAGGTCTCCTTGATCGGAAGGAAGTGAGCTACCTTCGTATGTCTGTCCACAAAAACCCATACGCCGTCATTGCCTCGAGGTGACCATGGCAATCCCATCACGAAATCCATCGCGACATCATCCCATTTCCACTCCGGAATGGGAAACTGCTGTAATAGCCCAGCTGGTCTCTGATGCTCTGCCTTCACCTGCTGACAGGTGGAACACCTTGTAACAAAACCAGCTATCACTCTCTTCATACCCGGCCACCAGTACTGACGTCTCAAGTCTCGGTATATCTTGGTAACCCCGGGATGATCTGCCCAAGCTGAAGCATGAAACTCCCTCATCAGCTCCTTGCGTATATCCCCTGGAACCCATACATGTCCATGGAAATGAAAAACCTCGTCATCGCCTATCGTCCAACTAGGAGGAGGGTCCTCACTTGCCACCGACTCCCATAGAACTAGGCCTTCTGAAACCGATTGCTTCCTCATCCTCACTCTGCCCAGGAGGGTAGAAGTCACAGCTAATGAGGAAAGATAAGTCTGTCCATGACTTCCATGCACCTCTAGATGCATCTCAAAGAACAAAGCCATAAGCTTCCACTCACCACTGGCCTCCTGCACTGCCTGTATCTGAGTCTTCCTTCTCAGTGCATCGGCTACTGCATTACCTTTACAAGGTGTATAGGCAAGCTCAAAATCGAAGGACTGTAGGTACTCAACCTACCTTCTCTGCCTCAGATTCAGGTCATGCTGAGTAAAGATATACTTGAGGCTTTTGTGGTCGGTGAAAACCACAAAATACTCTCCCAACAGGTAATGTCTCCAACAGCGAAACTCATGCCCAACTGCAGCCAACTCAAGATCGTGTGTCGGGTAATTCCTCTCATGTGCCCGCAACTGCCGAGACCTGTATGCCACAACTCGGTCGCCCTGCATCAAAACAGCTCCCATCCCAATCCCTAACACATCACAGTAAACTGTATAGCTCTTCCCCTACTCTGGGATTATCAGGATCGGTGCTGATGTCAGCCTTCCCTTCAGGTCCTGAAAAGCTGTCTCACGGGCTTCTGACCAAACAAACTTCACTCCCTTCATCGTCAGACCTATCAACGGTGCTTCTAAGTGGGATAAGTCCTGTATGAAGCGTCTGTAATAACCATCCATCCCTAAGAAACTTTGCATCTCAAGCACATTCTTGGGATGCTCTCAGGAAACTACTGATCTCACCTTCTCTGGGTCCACTTCCACTCCTGCCTCTGAGATGATATGACCTAGGAAGTGAATCTGGTCCATCCAAAAGTGGCACTTCGAGAGCTTAGAATATAGGCGATGCTCTCTCAGTGTACTCAATATGATCTCAAGATGGGTGGCATGGTCGTGTCGAGTGTGAGAGTACACCAAGATGGCGTCCAAGAATACTACCACAAATGAATCAAGATACGGATGGAACACATGATTCATCAGAGCCATGAAAACTGCTGGCGCGTTCGTGAGTCCGAACGACATACCGTATACTCATATAGACCATATCTTCTCCTAAAAGCTATGAGAGGTAAATCAGATGGTCTAACGCGCAGATGATGATATCCAGATCTCAAGTCAATCTTGGAGAACACTCGTGCTCCACGAAGCTGATCAAACAGATCATCTATCCTTGGCAAGGGATATCGGTTATTAACCCTCAACTAGTTCAGCTTCTGATAATCAATAAAAACCCTATGGGTACCATCCACCTTCTTCGAAAAGAGGACCGGAGAACCCCAAGAAGAAGTACTGGGTCGGATAAAACCCTTTGCATGTAGCTCCTCTAACTGCCTCTTGAGCTCCTGCAACTCAGGCGTGGCCATCCTATAAGGAGGAATGGACACCGGTGCTGCTCCTGGAACAAGCTCGATAGAGAAATCCACCTCACGTACTGGAGGTAGACCTGAAAAGTCATACGGGAAGACATCCCTGAAATGATCGAAAACTGGGGGGAAATTCGTCTGACAAGTCCCCTGGTCATCCAGATATAAGTTCGCAATCTGGGTTGCGACTCCACCTCGCCCATGATGCTCTAGTCCAGCTTGACTCACCTAAACATCCCACTCGCCCTTGTATAGAAACTCCCTGCCCTCTGGTGACGTGAAACACACCCTGTGACAATAGCAGTCTACAAAGGCTCGAAAGGGAACCAACCAATCCATCCTGAGAATGATGTCATAGCTCGTCATCTCCAAGACATAGAGGTCCCAAAGGAAGTGACACCCACCAACCTCAAGGGGACACTCCTTGCACTAACGCACACCAGCCATCCAAGTCCCCAACGGAGTGTCTAGATTCAAGATATCAGAAGAAGTAGAAACACTGAGCCCAAGGCTCTCCACAACGGGTACTGATATAAAACTATGTGTAGCACCCATATTAAAAAGTATTGAAGACAAGACAGAAGCTACTAGAATAGTACCTCTGACTATCGAAGGTCCGGGATCCTGCTCTTGCTGGGTCTGTTGCACTGCATATGCTTGTCCAGTGCCGCGGCCCTACGACACAGCCTGGCTACCCTGAGTTGTCCCACCATGTTGCCTCTGAGATCCTGGTGTCTGGCTACCACGACCACGACCACCATCTCTGCCTGCATGCCCTGACGTATTCCAGTTCCCTGACTGGTAAGAAGCTACTGGTCCTACTCCCACACGCGGAGTATGCACAGAACCCCTCTCACTAGCCACTGGTAGAAACTCCCTGCAAAAGCGCTGCAGATGACCCATCTTGCTGCAAGCTCGGCACTCCCTAGGTCTCGTGGACACTGCGGTCTCTTGTGCCCCTCTCTACTACACTGGTAGCACCTGATCGGACCACCTGTAGAAGCTGTCTAGCTGGTACTACTGCCCTGAGAGAAGTCTATCTGTCTCTTCCTCTTGCCAGCAGAAATAGTACCATTAACTGGTGCTGAACCGCCTTGGCCCACACCACCAGATTCTTGCAGGTTCCCCTCTGTAATCAATGCCTGATTCACAATCGCGTGTACAGTTGGCAACCTGAAAACATTCACCAGCGCTCGGATGTCATACCGAATATCATCCTCAAAACTTCTGGCTCTCAACGTCTCATCACCCACCATCACGGGTGCAAAGTGCTGAAGATCCGTAAAACAAGAAAAATAGTCCATCACTGACATAACGCCCTACTGCAGATTCATGAACTCTAGAGCTCTATCTGCCCTCAGTGTCTCGGGAATGAGGAAGTCATTGAAGACTGTCTGAAAATCCTCCCAAGCCATGTCCCTATGATGCTCTGACTGGGTGGTAACATCCCACCACCTTTTGGCGGAATCACGCAGCATGTAAGTCGCGAGCTTGACCCTCCACCCTGGAGGCGTCTCAAGATGCTCGAAAATAGTCTGCATCAATCCTACCCAAGACTCTGCAGCCTGTGGTCCTCCATCCCATGAAAACGTAGGCAGATGCTGCTGCTGAAAGAGACGCATCGTCTCAGCCGTAGATGTGGCAGTCTGTGGTGCTCCTTGAAAGGTCTGTATGAACTGCAATAAGCCTTCACGGAACTGCGCCTCCGCGCCCGTGTCCAGTATAACAGCTGGTGCCGCATTTGGATCTGCTGGTGGATCAACTGGTAGCCCATGGCCCACCATCTTCGGAGTATAATCATCGCTGCTCTCTTGGCGAACAACTCGCGGTCGTCTAGGCGGCATGAATCTACAAGGTCAAAAGCACGCCTCAGATTCAAGATTATTAAGACTGAAATGAAGGAATCACAAAGGAACAAGAGGAAGAAGGCGGTTCAAAATTTTCAAAACAAGACTACACGGTGTGTACACTGACTACACGGTGTGTACATGACTTCCTTTCCCCTTCCCAGGTCCTTCTACACAGCTAAGCCACACGGCTTCCATTTTAACAAAGCTATACGGCGTGTATAATACCTACACAGCGTGTACAGTGTTATTTTCCAACTGCATGTGTCGTCTGTGACATGGCCGACTACTCGGATTGACTCTACACGGCGTGTTACACCCGCACACGGCGTGTACACCATCCCGTTTCCCTGCCACACGGCTAATCACCACACAGTCTGCTCTCAGACAAGACTACACGGCGTGTCCCAAAGGAACACGGCGTGTTTTGAAAGAGGTGACACCGGCCCGTGTTGTTAGTTACACGTCCGGACTCCGGGTCAACACTACACGGCTTGTACAAAACTACACGACGGGTTTTACCCAAGGCCTTCCTTACCTCGTGTCACCGCCCACACGGTTTGTGACATGGGAAGAGACTACACAGCGTGTACTCAGGGTACATGGCGTGTACTCAAAAAGTTCATTTTTCTTCCCAAACAGAAGAACATACATGGCGTGTATAAAAATACTACACGGCGTGTATACTGGGTTTACAGACAGTATGCCTCAGAAACTTCTCTGGAACCCAGAAAATACCGAAAAACAACACCTAAGTGACAAATTCCGACCCGTGGGGGCCCATACACCCCCACGAATCAAAGTTTGACATCTTATTTGTGTTATAACCAATAACCAGTCAATGATCCACTAAATTCCGGTCAATGGGGGCCCATACTCCCCAAAGACCAATGTTTAGCATCCATTCTATAAACAAGCTCAAACAAAAATACCATATCAAAAAGCAGGTATTTATCAAGCAGCTATAACAACAGCATGCTTTTCTAGCACAACAACTATCACAACAACATGCGAATTTCTAATGCACCTACATGGCATGGAAACTATGCATGGAATGTGATATCTAGCATCTTCCTATATGATGCATGAGATGGCATACCCTCATCTCATCAGGTTGCAACTAAATACAACCCACTGATAAAATATAAATAGCACAATCCAAGTGCGTCACCCAACGGTGAAAACATATCAACCGTAAAATTGAAAATCAAATAATGAAAAATATGAGGTAGACTGGATTTTCCATATACACGGGTTAGCTACGCCCGGGCACAGCTTATTACCAACTACCGTTCTGTCATATCCCTGACTACGGCTACAAATAGTAAGTCAAATAAAAGAAACCCCTCTGATACCACTTTGTAACATCCCGGACCCGGGTGCCATGCAACGGGTGCCCCGAGCCCGGTTCGCCACGTGACCTCAAGCACATTTCCCCAAACGCCAGAGGCTGCCGATTAGCAGCAAGGGCCCATGTCTAATAGTTGGGAAACTATTCCCTCATTTGTCAAAGTGTAGCGTAGCGGAATACCAAAATAAACATACAACAACAGCGGAAGCAGTAAACAGACACAACTGAAATTACTACAGCAGTGGATATAACCAACAGTATATAAGTGATGATGCTACATGATTCAAGTTCTAAGAAAACAGCCAGAACCTGTTATACATCAACACAGTACAGCAGAAAAATAGAGTACAGTAAAGCAAGCAAAACAGCTAGCA
The DNA here is from genome assembly GCA_963277665.1 of Viscum album. Classification (NCBI taxonomy): domain Eukaryota; kingdom Viridiplantae; phylum Streptophyta; class Magnoliopsida; order Santalales; family Viscaceae; genus Viscum; species Viscum album. The sequence goes on along the minus strand of OY728159.1, from coordinate 1,745,844,238 downwards.
GCGGCATCGCGAGCCTAGGCTCGGTCCCATGCCCTCCTACTCCTCAGCAATAGTCAAGTACCTGTATAGGGACTCTTGCCCCTATATACACCTGCTGTAACGTAATCTGTTTGGGATGAAAAGTGTGACCCAAACAGGGTGTGAGAAATATATCTCAGTAGGCACCCACCAAAGGCCCGTACTCAACTGTGTGTAAAACATGAAACAAGTGTGCAGTAGTAAAATGAAATAACTAAGCAGTACTCAAAAGTAACTAACTTACCAGTTAAATTTCCATTTTATTATTCGTTTAATTCCTTTAATTTAGTAACATCTTTGTGCTCAACAGCACCAAGCCCTCAGGCCAACCAGTACTGTGCCCTCAGGCTAAAATAGTAAACCACGCCCTCAGGCTTAAATAGTAAACCACACCATCAGGCTATACAGAATCCAACCCACAGGTATTACCCTCAAGTGTAACAGAAATTCTCGCCCTCAGGCATATGTAGTGTCACCCTCAGGCACAGAAGTCAAGCCCTCAGGCACGAAAGGTTTCCCTCAGGCGGAATAACGACAGCCCTCGGGCTAAAACAGTCACGCCCTCAGGCTAATCACAACAACGCCCTCAGGCTAAACAGGTAATCGGGCCATGCCCAATATATAAAAATGCAGTAAACAAGCAATTCCTCTTAAGGGAATTCTACAGTTACTACATTTAAGGCATACCCTCGGGTATCCTGGCCAAACGGCGAAACAGAGGAACACACCCCTTGGGATGGTCCTGGATCCATGAAACGATCCCAAACATCATTTTATTATCACCATTTAATCACCTATGCAATTCTAGGCATTAAATATAGCAACAGCCTCAGCCACACGACACCCCAACATGGGTTCGTGGCATGAAAACGCACAAAAATGCACGACAGTTGGAAAATAACACAAAGCCACCTACCATATACATCAACAAACGCTATTCCCGAACGCCAGATCCAGAAATCCCCAAGAACGGCGTAGATCTGACGAAGAACAAAACCCATTCAAACGTAAATAACTTACGTTGGGAGAAGAATTGGCAAGAACGGTACTAGGAGGAGGAAGGGCTTACCCGTGCGGTTCCAACGAGATCGTCTGAAGCCGAATCAGATTCCAGACGAACTCCTGGCGGATCTTCAATGGTCTGGCCTCCTCCTTTGGATCTAAAATGACTCAAACGCCTCCTTGGCCTAATGAAGAGGCTACTTCTTGTTTTAAGCCGAAAAAACAAAGTACACGGCATGTACTTCTGAGTACACGGTGTGTACTTCTTTGATTCAACTGTTCATTTGGCGGCACCGGCACTGTTCACCTACCGACAAGAGTACACGACATGTACTCCCGAGTACATGGCGTGTACTGCCGCCCAGCCAGCGGTGACTCCACCGCCTTACTTTTTAACCTGCCGACTGACTACACTGTGTGTAAAGGACCACTACACGGCATGTAGTCGGTTCTTACACCCTTTGTCGCCGGCGAGGCTACACGCCCTGTGTACTTATCCCAACACGGCCAAAAGTACATGGCGTGTAGTTTCAAAATTTAGGATTTTTCCCCATATTTCCATATTTTCTCAAAATCAATTAAGGAAAAGGAAAAGAAGAGGCCCGTACCTCTAAAACAAGAACCGGGTTCTTACAGGATTAAACTAAGATATCATGGTAAATATTCAAATTAAACTTGCCTAAATTAAATTTTATGGGAATATTTAGACCAAATCATATTCCACCTTATAATATCTATCCATTTGGATTAATTTTTCTTGGTAATGAATTTATTATATTTTAATCTTCTAATAACATCCAAGTGTGTCCTCTCCCCCACAAATTAAAGGAAACCTCTCCCTTATCTTCTTTACACAAATTTGGGCCTTATATATTGTCCAAAACATACTTTAGTATATTCTAAAACTAAATATACATGAATTACTAGTGTTTTTTCTTAAAATACCATTAAAATGGACTTTGATAAAGGATCTAAAGTAGGCTAATAGAATGAGAGGTAATCATCTTACCCAACCACTTTCAATTTATTTCTTATTTTAACTCTGCTAAATCTGTGGTATTCATAATAAAATAAAATAAAAATCATCCTAAATATACTTAAATGTTATTATGATTATGAAATATATAATATCAACCCTCTATTTAATCAAATGGGATGTGACAGTATCACTCATGCATATGTGTGGATTGTCGCCACCACACAGCGATACAATTCACTTTCAATCGTCATATTTCCTAGATGGTTATAATTATGGGTTTAAAATTTATTTATTATACTTATGATATAATTATAATTTGGTAATTATAATATCATATCTGCCTTATTTCCTTCCAATTCAATGTAAAACCATTATGTCGTTTATGAGTACATGTGGACCACCCCTCCACAAAGAGATGTGATTCATTTTTTATTTTTTATTTACATAGATTATAATAAGGATATATTTTATGAAATTATATCATATATATAATATAATAATGAACTTTTATAGGTGGATTATTTTTTACCTTTCTTTTGTTACATCCATTGAAAAGTGAAAATAGTTTTTATTTATACGTACAGCTTACATCCTATAACAACAATTTTAATAAGGTATTATTAATAAATCGATATTTAACTACTATAATTGGATCATATATGATGTTATAATTATGTTCAGTATTATTTTACAGATTTAAAATAATTAAATTTATTATACATGAGTTTAAATCTATTTTAAATCATCTCAAACTCAAGGTAAAGGATTTATGTCAAAATCTATTTTTTTATATGGATTGTTTATAATCAAGTTTAAGATGATGATATTTTAGAACCTATCACTCAAAAATCACATATAGTAACTTATTATTTATTTATTTATTCATATTACATGTTCTCGTTTCATTTTCCTATCTTTAAGAAATCAATAGACTAGAATAACTTATTAAAATAAAATCATCTTTATTTCTCTTTTTAGGAAAAATCATTTTTCATATATATTTACATTTTCTAAAAATAAATTCAATAAAGTAGTTAATTTTTCCCTTAGGATTGTGTAAATAAATTTTTACGCATTTTTAAATTTTTATAATTGGTTTAAAATTAATATTCTTTTCAATCTATAGATGAGTTAATTTTTACTTTTTACCAAAAAATGTGAAAGGAATCATTGTTTTAACATACACCGAATGAATAGAATTTTCCCCCATCATGAACAGACAATGATTTAAATATTCCTCTAAAATATTCAAGGTTGTTTTCAAGTAAAATTACTTCCATAATATTTGGAAATTTTTTATATTTTGGTGTTTTAATTAAAAATGAAAAGTCTATTTTCTTCAAGAAATCTTCTAGTGATCTTTTAATGGATTTTTACATCTAAGATGACATCTTTTTATTTTAATTAAGCATTAATTGGGTATGATAAAATAATACCAGACTTATTCTTTTTTATTGATGTTTAATGATTATTATGAAAGTATTTTTATGAAACTCATTTATTTTACATGGGTTATGTTATTATTAAGTGTTAAAATATTTATGAAACCCAGTTCTTTTCCACAGGTTATTATATGATAAATGTTTTATAATCTTTTAAAACACATATATATGATTTTAATTGCTTGATGGTTGGGCCCAAAATTATAAATCCCTATAATTAATTGGGTAAAGATGGAAATATCATGGGATAATAAGGACTAGAATGGGGAGTGATCCTAGTTTAGTAAGGGACTATGTCCACTATAATAGTCATAGGAGTGAAACTTGACTAATGATATAATGGAATGTAGAGTTAACCAGTATACTATAATAGTTTTGGTAGTTATCCTTAACTATTGAAATGATTTTCCATGCTTATGTGTATGTCACAAGATTATATATTATAGAAATTTTATGCTTTCATGGCCCATGTTTTTCTATTCCTTTATGATTCATGTCTTATAAACTTCCAAGATTTATACCATGACAACAAATTATGATATATTATATATAGTGTATTGTATTCAAATATTATACTCATGTCTGCATACCCTTGTTCCCGTTCTATGTTAAGTGATCATTTATGTCTCCCTTTTTCCCCTTACTGAGAATCTGAGCATGCCCTTTCTTATGTTTCCTTTCTCCTATTTATAAAGAATGGTTTTGAGTATGATATGTATAATAAGGGTTAAAGTTATTAAGAACTTAGTGGGATATGATGTTGATCTTTTATTAATAAGTTTTTTATGTATTAAATTTTAACAAGACACTAAACCTATATGACTCTAGTTTGGATCATAATGTTTTATATTGAATATTCATCTAATAAAATGTGATATTTATGTATGAAATTTATGGGAATTTATAAAGTCCCATTTTATTATTTACAGAAACATGTGCAAGAGTATACCATTGAACTCATACAACAATTGGCATCAACTAGTTACAATCTTATATCACTAAGAAAAAATAATTCATGAGAAAGATCAATGATAAAATTATGAGCCACCACATAGACCTCAGATTATAATATTCATCCACTACATTACACAGAAATCTCATGTGGTTGTTCTCATGGTTTGTTCTTCTTGATTGATATAATTGAAAATCAATTCCTCTTTCTTAGAATACTCTCTATTTATACTTCATTATTTTATTATTTATATTCACCAAATGTTCTATAACTATTGTTTCCATAATCATTATAGGAATATCTATATATTTTTGGTAGGGTCTTAATCCTTCAAACATGTAATATTTGAGTCAAGGATTCATTCAACTCTTCCTTTAAAAACATCTAAATATCTTTGTATTTTTTATTCAATAGTGTAATTGAATTATCAAATTCAAAATTAAGTACATCCTTTAAGTTAATATATTCCAATTTAAAACACCAAAACAAAATTTCTTTGAACTCCATGGAATATTTTAAGTTCCACTACCTCATTATTTAAAAAAATCATGAAATGTTTTTCTCTTGAATACATACATGGGCATAAAAAATGCATTATCATGAATTTATTTAGAATATTTATTCAGAATATATTAAAAAATTTCCTCATAAAATTCACATAATATAGTTATTTAATACTCATTTATCTCACCTTCACCCGGATTTGATGACCTTTATGAAACTATTGGAAATATTTATTACATTAACACATAATCTGAATAAACATTATATTTTTAGAAAAAAATCATGATGTAATTTGTGTATCCATTGGGGTTTAGTGATACCCTAATGTAATTATGATAAAATTATCATGATCCATAAACCATATACTATTACTATCATGAAATATATAAAAATTATTTATTACCCTTATATATAACTTAAATTTTCCCTATACAGTCACTAGTTTGTTGTGAACCTTTAAATATCTGATAGAATCCTTAATTTTCATTGATGAAAGGTGTACTATCTCTAATAAAGAATGTTTAATTTATATTTTACCATTACATTTCTATATAGGCTACCTTTACTCCGGGATAAACAAAACAACCGTAGGGACTGCTTCCAATTGACTATACCTCAAGCAATTGACTATTCCCTCAATAAATCAATTGTTCCCTCAAGAAATCAATCAAAACCTTAATAAATTGATTATAATTTCAAGTAAATGACCATGAGTGATATGTTCTCGTATGAACCATGTGGTTAGTAGATCAACCCCATAGACAAACTAGGCTGGTTATATGACCATCATGATTTTTTTTGGAACTTCCAAAAATTCCAAATTTCGAACCAATCAATCTTAAAACCATATTAGGGATGTCATCCAATAGAGAGATGGAACCTTTATTCCTCAGTCAGTAGCATCACATAATTAAAAAAATACATACTTTATAATATTATATAGAAAAAAATTCCACTTCATTTGTACGAATCTTTATCATGAATATGTGTTCATCAATCAACACATTAAAGATGTATTGACAAAAAAATACAACACCGTCCTCAAGAAGGAATAAAACATTATGGGTTTCATCCAATGTTTTTGTCCATATGATATTCTAATAAAAACAAGCAAAACATTTTTTGTCTTTTATAGGAATTTGATAATCTTAATTAGGATATAATAAAATTTTCATGAATCGAAGAAACTCGTTCCAAAAATAGTCAATTGATGAAGTTTATTAGAAATGAAATATAGATTCTTAAGACATTCATAAAAATATATATGTTGTATGTTTCCATAATTATGAATATTCCTATCAAACTAATGTTAAAAAGTAACATGATAATATAGATACTAATAAAATAATATATAATATTAAGAGGCTTCTATTAGGAATAGGAAATACATAATAAATATGATGTTTCAAAGGAATTCTTTAAATTCCAGATGATTGAAGGAATATATGGTATATATAAATAATATGTTTTATTATATGAATTATTTAGAGTGGTTAAAGTATCATCTCCTATTTCACATAGATATGTATTTCACTTTACAAATATTTCTAGAAATTTTCAAAAATAAATTTTAAATATAATATGAATGTGTTTGAAAAACCATTCTCAATAGTCTCAATATATTGTGGGTAATTGAGAAATTGCTATGAGTTCCAAGTTTGAGTGTTTTGATGATAGTACAAAACAATTAGGGGAAACCCAAAGAAAGAAGAAATTTTTTGGGTGGTATAATAGCAATTATGGATTATTAAAACCAAAGGGGGGTCAATATGGAAATAAAATTATTTCATTCTGGAATGAATGAAAATTAAATATTCCACATTAGGCATTAATTTTATAGAAATATTGTTTTATATTTTGAATAGTATTTTATACCGGTTTTGCATTATTAATGTATAAAAAATATTTATATGAGTTCAAAATTAACGATGTTTTGATGGATGAATCTATATGTTTATTGAAGGTTTTTGTAATAGTGGAAGAACCTATTGAATGGTTGTCAACTCATATTTTTGTTGCATTCAATGAATAATCTAACATTTACATTAAAAAAATTACATGACCAAAGAAATTAATATAAATGTTAGTGGAATAATCATTGAATACAAGAAGGTAGTATCATCACATATAATTTATAATTATTTTATTTTTATAGAGAAATAACATATATTGAATTCCATTCATCATTGATGAATGAGTATACAACTTCTTGTCCTTAAAATGTTTCAATTAGAGGGTTAAAGTTTAGAATGGATCTAGTGAAAATCCACACCAGCACCATGAACCTCCAAACTTCACATAGAAATTCCTAGGTAATATCATGGAGGATTATGATGCTATTATTGTTCATTTATGATCACCACAACAATTTATTTAGATAGAAGGACTCCTATTGATTTCTCTAGTCTTTATAGGTTGGCGGATAAATATAACTCTTCATTAGGGAGATCATTCTTGGAGAAAATATCTCAAGGGATTTAGAGAATTATATTTATAATTTTTTTGAGAAAAATATGATTAGGTTTAGACATGACATAATCGACACTATATATAGATACTATTAGAAAAATAATAATTTCACCTAGAACTTTAAATCCCCAAAAAACTTATTTCTATAAATATATTATAATTATTTTCTTGAATGTGACAAACTCATACATAAAATAAATATTAATTTTCATCAATAAATAAATAAATATTTTTTTCAAATCAAGTTTAATATGTATTTTACTTATCAGGCTTTTAAATCAACTCAAATACTTCATAATATTTATAAGATATTGAGTATGGGATTTTTATTTAAATAAATAAATATCACTAAATTGTTCAATGATAAATAAATAAATATTACATTGAAAAATAAAAAAAAATATTTATTAAATATTGAACTCATGGATATATTTTCTCGCATAACAAGCAACATAATATTAGTGATCAATCAAAAATGAATAATTATTAAAACATTTACAAGAATAATATTTATTCAATATGTCAAATTCATATAAAATTTAATTTAAGGTTATGAAAACACATACTGTGCAACCCTTTAGTACCCTTTCTAAGTAGAATTATATTATTACACTTAAATTACAAGGTTACCATCTAGAAACCATCCATGTCACCCATAAAGGAAATATTAAAATACAAAACTACAATAACCAAAAAAAATGAACACTATTTAATATAATCCATTTTTTTAGTATCTCTAATCAATAAGGTTTCATAGTGGTTCTACAAACCTATGTGCTTGATGTATCTTACTTTGAAATTCTAGAAATAAACATAATAAAAAACACCAAGGACATGGACATAATTAAGTAGTTTCATTCCAATCAAAGGACCTTAAATATAAATTTTATTTAAAGTGATGAAGGGAAAAACATTTCTCACATTAATACTTAATGAAAAACATTCTTGATTTACCAAATATACCATACCTCAATGTTATCATATATCATTATAGTTTTCATAAATATATTAAATTTCAAAACTTTTTATATAAATTAATAATAATCTTAAATTTTAATGACCATTATACATGTCTGGAGATTGGAAAATTCAATAAAATATATAAATTTAGATTTCCTAGTGGTGGTTTATGTTCTCATAATCAACATACTTATGATTTACATGGACAAACTTCATAAGAAGAAATATCGATGATATATGATCCCTCTACCCCATATAGTCTATATCATTTTTTCCTTCCAAATTATATTATTTTTTAATTTAAATTATATTTAATAATAATTTCATTCCAATTCAAAGTTCTCGTCATAGTGGTCAACTACAATGACCTTTCTGTGTGATAAGTACATCTAGGAAATTATCACATACATTGTAAAATAGAATAACAATCATGATGTGATATGAAGTTCATTAATATTCACAAATAATTAATATAGTTAATCATATAGTGTGAAGAATTTTTTTATAGGGAACCAACTCCAATAAACTCCTAAATTCACTATAAACAACTAATAACTCCCAATCCACTTTCTCTCACATGATATTCATGCATCTATAGATATAATGATTTATACATGGGATTATCTATGTTTTATTCTACAAAAACATTGTTCATTGTGACCTCACCCATTGGAGGAAGATCCCTCAACAGTTGATATTTGCAAAGTGTGTGATTTTCTCATTGATATAACCTTGGATCATTTGAGAGAGGCATATATGGAGTATTATCAAACTATAATGTGATAGGTCCTATACTAAAAAAACTACATCAAGATCTTGGAAAAGGATTAATATCCTTGTATATTCTTTAGTTCTATTAAGAGACTCTATATACTCGTAATATAATATAAAATTAACTACAACTATATTATTTGAACTCTTCCAACTCATGGTTTATCTTTTGAGACTGAACACATATCTGGACTATAATTTTAGATCATTTTGAACTATTTGGAAGTTTTAATCAGTATATCCCATGATGAATAATTCCACATCTCCTTTATATACCACGAATATATCCTTAGTTCACCTCTAATACATAAGTATTTCCTTGATAATAGATAAATATTTTTCTCTTGGATCATCTTGATATCATCCTATCATTCTCAAGGCCTAAGAAAAATCAATCATAGTTCCTGACATAGAATACATGATTGATCCTATCATATATGTACATTGAATCCTACTCGTTCTCTCTCTCTATATCTTTCTCTCTCTCTCTCTTATTATGTCTTTGGACTAATTTTCATAAAGAGATATATACCATGGGACACAAGAACCAATCCCTTATTGAATTTTCCCATAATGAATCTCTTCAATATCAGGTCAATATATTTACCTTGACCATGTCTAATCAACCTATTGAATCTAGAATGAGTGATATTGATCCCGATAATGTGAGATACCTCACATAAGTCCTTTATGTAGAAGCACTTGGTCAACCAGTCTTTAACTGACTATAAGACTCATGTCAAATTTCATCAAAATATAATACTAGGACAACAACAATACTCCCACAAAACTACTTGTAAACACATGGATCTTATTAAATATTTATAAAACCAAATACTTTATTTGATTTAATGAACTTAATTTTCTGTGAAATGTATTCTTTATTTGATCTATAGATGGATCTCTGAAACTTCAACCCCTTATTAGAATTTTATCTAGTAGTAAAATCTTATGGTTGTGTCATATAAACATCTTTCAAATGCTTCCTCTTTAAGAAATACATTTTGATATCCATTTTCCAAATCTCATAGTCATGGAGAGCTACTATGAAAATAGTATTTATAATGGATTTAATAATGGATAATATATTATAAAATATCATAGTCAATTCCTTCATGATATTTAAAACCTTTATCAACTAGCCTTTCATTGTTGGTACTCACTTTAACTTATATGTCTTGATTACTATTAAGTATTAATTTTACACCAATGAGTATCACATAAACTATATGATTGACCCGAATACACACTTGTTTCTTATATATAAAATCCATCATAGAATTCATGGCTTCTTTCCATATTAATATTATAATATTACTATAACATCTTTATAGGAAAGATTGTTTTTTTATTTTCAATCAACAATGAGTCATTATCCTCAATGACTAGAAAATAATATCATTTTATCTCTCTAATATCCTTGTTTCTCCCACAATGTACTTGTGTTTCAGGAAAAAAATTTCCTGTGGGGGCTTGTGGAATGTGTTCCTGCACCAAATCTATTTTATCTTGATAATAAACCTCACTAAAGTCATTATTTATCCCACTTTCACTTTTAGATATGTGATTTATTTTAATAAATATGTCTTAAATTTCTATAATAACATTATTTTCCTTATGGTCATAGAGTTAATATCCTATTTTTTCCTTAATATATCTAATAAAGATGCACTTCTTATCTTTGGGTGCTAGTTTATTGACTTAAAAATTCCTTAAAAACCCGTATGAAAGTATGTGACAACACATATTTCTCTACAAAAATTAACTCATATTGTATTATATCATCTATTTTATTTATCACATGGTTTATAATGTATATCATAGCAAATAATTCATATACCATATATTATAATGGAATATCATCATGAATCATCGTTGACCTTACTATATTCAATAAGGTGAATCTCATCCTTTCACTGACACCATAACACTATGATGTATGAGGAGTGAGTTGATATTTAAGCCCATAAAAAATTCTTAGTTAATATACTCACATCCTCGATCAGATGTAAGCTTTTTTATCTTTTTACCAATTTCATTCTCTACATTAATCTTAACTTCTTATAATTTCTTAAATAAATCATATTTTTACCTGATTAAGTAAACACATCCCTATCTATTTAAATAATTAGTAAAATTTATTAAGCATTAATACCCACTTCTATATTTTACCAATAAAGGTTCCCAGACATCAGTGTGTACTAATTCTAGAAGCTATGTGACCATTTGACCATTCCCAAGAAAAGGAGGATTGTTAATTTTAACTTGAAAACCAAAAAGACATTTGAAAAGTGGATTTATTTCAAAATATTCTAAATATCCATCTTGATAGATATTTATCAACCACTTCTCAATAACATGACTAAGGCTATGATGCCACAATTGGGTGTGATATGAGCCATGTGAACTCGATTCATTATCAATTACTAATACTTTGTCTTCCTAACATAATACATAAATATCATTTTTTATATTTTTCATACTGTATCATATGTTTCATTTCTAAAACAAACATCTTTTATTTACAAATTTGAAAACAAATCCATACATACCTAGTAAGGATACAGAAGTTATGTTTTTCTGTAAAACAGGGCATATTATAATTTCCATTCAAAACTAAGATCATCCTTATTGGAAATATATGGTAGTTATATCATATATCTAATGTATTGAGTCATTCTTTATTGGTCGATCAAATATTGACATATCCACTGCAAATCTTTTGGAATACACTTAGTTCCTCTCTTTAGATATATATGTGAGTACCAAAATTTGAATCTCATAACCAATTTTTAGATTTATCAATATTTCACATTATAATAGGTGTACATGAATCTTCTCCTACATTTTTTACTGGGTGTAACCCTTCTTCTAGTAACCAATATTTCCTAGAGAAAAAAATTATTTTTTTTAATTTTTCACCTATATTTTTATCTACTTTTTCATATAGGGATGGTGATTATGTTTCATACACTTCAAAGTATTATTTGGTCCCTTTTTCTTATTATTAATTTTATTCATCATTAGTAACATAAGTTTTTCATTTCTAATATCCTTATAAACATGGATAATTTGTGTAAGGAGTTAAAAGAGATAATTCTCACTATTATTCATATTATAATTAGTAAATAAAATAGATAATCACTAAGGTTATGTGGTCAAAATGATATTTATCCACAACTCATTAAGGATCTTAAACCCAAATTTGCTAAAGTTCTCATTGTATCTAATCTTCTTGAATACATGAGGTAATTTTGGTAATAATTCTCTAAGATTTCATATAAATAATGCATTGGAGATCTCATATCACTCTAATCACACCATATCTTCATAAAGATCATGAAGGTGAGAAATGATTCTATATGCATCCATATCCTCATGTTACTTTAGAATCTCACTATTTCTGGAGGATAGTATGAAATTTTAGACACATGTATAATCATCCAAATATTTCATATAGAGAGAACATTCTTCCTTACTATCTTATTTACCAAGTTATTTAGGAGTATGGGTTTCTATTATGTATAATTACCTCTTATAGCATATTATAATGAAAAAGAATCTATACCATTCCTAAAATTTAAATATATTGATATGTTTATCATTATTTAAATTCATCTCAATGATATAGTCAAAGTTTTATTTCTTTTTATTTATACAACAAATAATAGCGTATTTTAGTACTTTACATGGATTACAATTTTAGATATTACATTTAATAAATTTATTAATCTCATGTAATTTTAATTGAAACCCAATTTCCCTTACCATTTTTTTTTTGAAATTTCACTCTTATTAGATATTCTAGGGGTAAGGATCTATATTCCTCGTTCATAACCTAGAGAGGCCCCAAAAATTTTTTAAAGGTATTTAGGTAGTGGGTTTTTCAATTTTTATTAACTCATATCTCCTTCATTCAGTGAGTAGACTCTCCAGTCCTGAAATCATGGACTTGGATTTTCTCAACACTTTCTTATGGGTTTCACTAAGTCTAATTTAGTGGACCAATCCCTAATGTGAAGGTGAAATAAAGTTAAAAAATCTTAGATAATTGAAATCGCCCCAATAGAGAATAGTCAAGCACTTTAAAATATTGTTTTAAAACTACCCATGTATTGAAAGTCATTGATGACTTAATATTTTCATTTTGGGGGCCTTATTATATTTTATTCATAAACATCCCATTTCATCTTATCAAATGATTTTTAATATTTAGTGTATTTAGATAAAATTTATGTGTAATCATTTAATTAAATTACATTTTATATTTTTATAAACTTCATTTTTTAATGAGAGCATCATCCATCCAAATAAATAACTAACAATGAAAGTGAACCAAGAAAATAAATATATTGGTCTATAATCAAGAGAATTATCTAATATTTGGTTTATTTATTTGATGATAAAATAACTATGTGCATAGGAAAATAACTCCTTGAACCTATATTGGTTAAATCTCTAGTATTCCACCTTTCCACTTAAGTATTTACTAGATTGGTTTTACCGTAACTCCAATATTGAACTACTTCTACATGCCTAGGATCTCTATCCCTTAAAATAACATTTCATCACATCCAATTAAGCAAAACCAATAGAGTGGTAATGTGTAAACCCAAGCACCACTAATTATTACATCAATTTATATTCATATTCGATACATATTACAATAATAAATTCATGAGAACCATAACAGTTTACTATTTTTAAATACTTGAAAAATAATCAGCTTATTTCATGAAAGACCATTATTATCTCTCATGAAGTTATTACCTCTTATTACCCATATTAGACTTAGCCTACATAAAACCATTCTTCATGACCCGGTAAATTTTAAAAATAAGAAAGGGTGATCTCATATACTCAATAAGGTTAAACAAGGTAGGTGTCAACCAATGATCATAAATGATAATAAGATAAGAGTAAGGGTATGACAACATGATCATAACTTATGAAAAAATACATAATAAGTTAATGACCATAAATAATGAGTCATATAATATATATTTATCAATAAAAAAGACTTGATTTATAAGATTTTGGAATCATCAATAATCAATCATGATCCATGATGGAATAAAATAAGAATAATAAATAAGTTTTCAGTTTATACATAATCTAAAGAAATCATTTTCTTATTCATGTCTCATTTCCAGGACTATCATAATGGATAGAATCCCATAATGTATTGGGTTCACTCCCTATTCCTATAAACATAGTTAATATAATTCTATAGTGGATTGGTTTCACTCCACATTCTTTTTTATATTGTCTCATAAGAAAACAACATTCACAAAATTAATTATAGGTATATATAATTATGATCCCATTCACTACAATATAAAAACCATACATCTATGTGAAAAAATAACATAAAAACATCTATCATTTCATTGTAGCTTAATTAAATCATGGGAATGGAATGGGTTTCATGAAAACATCATTAAAAAATCATAATAATCCATATAGAGAATGAAATTCGAAGGAATCATTAGAGAATATACCCAATAGAGTATAATATTCTTTAACGGCTATTTAAAATATGAAAAAATACTTCTATAAAATCATTAGAAATATTCATTGAAAAAAAAGAAATATACTTTTCCTTTTATAACCTTTAAAACATAAAAAATATCGGAAAAATGGGAATAATATATTCATTGAAAGAATAATGGAAACTGTTAAATTAAACTTCATAAAAATTAAATGTAATTTGGAGAGAAAAAAAATTATGTAGTAAACTTTTAAAAACATTCCTTTCACATCTTTGTAAAGAAATTCAAAAATGACCTATTCGGAAAAATGATAATAATATTGATTTAAATGGGTTTTAAAAGTAAAAGATTATAAAAAATACCATTATAAAGAATTAAATAATATATAATGGATTCCATAAAATAAATTTTATTAATTTATATATAGAGGAAAAATATTAAAAACTAAAAGTGGAAATACGGTCAATTTTTAAAAAAAACATTACTATACCTTTTTGAGTTATGAAGAGGTGGAAAATGAAAATAAATATTTAACAATACACAAATAACTATAAGATAATAAAATATATGTGTTTCAATAATTAAATTTCATATAATACCTCCAAATAGATTAAAAAATAAATAATTTCTATTCAAAGTGAGATTTTAACATAAACCCTTACCTCAAGTCCTGACGTTCTTCTAATGAAAAATAAAATCAAATATAATAAATATAAACATAAAATATAAATATTATAGAAATATATTTAAACTAATGTTAATATATATAATTTCCTTATAATTTATAATTACTTGTTTGTTCATAATTCTTCATAAAAATCCATATTTGAGTGTTTACTATTTTTTTTCCACGTATGATTCAGTTCACTGATTTCGATACTTTCACCAAGGTTATAGTTTAATAATATAAATAATATTAACAAATTAATAGATACAATATTTATTAATTATATACACTTCTATAACCATAAATTTTTTAATTATATACACTTTCAGAACCATCTATGTAAGGAGGTGACAAAAAATGAATTACATCACATTCTGGAGGTGATAGCCAACACGTACATATGGGGGATGTGCTAATTTTTCAATGGATGGAAAGAAATTAATGAACACAATAATTTATCTTTTGAAAATAATAATTATATCATTAATATTATATATATTCCTTAAATTCATATATATAATCTTCTATGAGATTCGATGATAAAAAATGAAAATCATTTCTTCCAAGAGGCGATAGTCTACAGGTACGCATGAGAGATGTTTTCATCTTCCATTTGATGGAAAGTATATATATAATGATTTTTAAATCCAAATAATATAATTTATGTGTACAAATTAATTAAATTATATTAGGTTTATCTAGTTATAGAATATTTGGTGGACCTGTTAGAAGAAATACGCTTGAAAGAAGTTGGTTAAGAAAATAATCCATTTTCTGAGTATTCTCCTTTAGATTACACCTTAAGCCTTATTAGGATCCTCTTTTAATTAGAGAAGAACATCTAATTTGGGGTGAGAAGTTTTTTTTTTATTTTTTTATTTTTGATTATTTTATCTATTTTCTCAAAGAGTATGGATAATTGAAGAGATGAGGTTATATTTTATAAGTGAAGGGTGTGGTACCCTTGTAAATACCCTTAACTTTAAAATTATGAAAAATAATTATCATGTAAAAGTGAAACCAAATTATAAAATTTTAAATTATAATGTTTTCAATGTAGGAATATACTCAACCAATGAAATTAAATACAAGTTTTAGTGATATCATGAGGCCTTATCCTGCTATTTTAATATTTTTAACTCATTTTTACTTTTATAGTTATGAAAAATATTTTACCAGGGTAACTTATTTTTATGAACACAAATGAAATTAACCTTATAAAAAATTTAAAATATGATTCAAAATATTTAATACATTTTATAAGATTCAATTTCTATAAATAATAAAAAATAATTCTAATAAATGAACCTAAAACACATAAAAACATTTTTTCTGAAAAAGAAAATATATCTTTAAGCATAAAATGATTTATTCAAATTAATTTTTGAATAAAAAAATGAGATGAATTTCAATTTATTTTATTGAATATATTTTATTCACATTAAATTAAAATTTATCATAAATTTTTGTTAATTTAATTTGTTAAGATTAAAATAAAATTTCCACAAAAAAAATACTTTTTTGGAAAAATACATTGTTTTACATTCAAATGATTTTATATTTATTTATAAAAAATATATAATCAATTTATGAATTATATATAATTTTTAAGAATTTATAAATAAATTATATTATATATGATTAATACTTAAAATAATATAAATTATCCTTCAATTAAAAAATAATTAATTAAAACAGTGCTTGTAAATAAAATATTTCAGTTTAACCAATAATTATTTCACTATTATTCCTTATAATTAATTTATTATTTCCTGGATGTCCTTAACTGTTTTTATTTAATATTAATTCACTTTTATTAATAAATTATAATGATACCATTCCTCAAAATTTTTTAATTTAATGAAACATTATAATTCAATAAAATTGTTCAAAATAGTTTCTCAAGAATTAATGGAATTACTTAGGTGTATTTTACCAATTTAACAAAGTCATTTATTTTAAAACGTTAACATAACTATCTAATAATTTATTCCATTTTTTATTTAAATAAGGAATTATTTACACAATTTCAGTGTTATGTTTATTATAAGATATAGAACACATTGAATTTATTATAGATAAATATATTCTAAAGTATATGGGTGTTACATTCTACCCTCTAAAGCGAGTTTCACCATTGAAATTGAATTACTAAAATTGAAAAAGGATTAGGATAATTCTACCCCATTGCATACTCAAGTTACCACATATCTTTGTCAAACTCATGTTTTCATCACAACGTATTAACATGGGGAGTGGTCTTGTTATGACAATCATTATCTCTTCAATCCAGAATCTCCACTAGTTGTTCCTCATATAAAACATCATTCTCTAACTATATAGCCTCTAATATTAGTACATGTAAAGTATCTATTATTTTATTCATCAACAGATATTTGGGGAACACCTCATGACCCTAAGATAGGTTTGGTGGAAACACCAAGCGATAAGATACCATCTAAATATGCTTAAGAATCACATAAAGACTAATATATCTAAGGATCTGGTTCACATTCTTTCTAGATCTCCAAACTTTATTCCATGTATATATTCATAGGAATTCCTTGCCCCAACATCAAACTATAGAACTCTTTATCAACTGTCAGTACAAATGTTTTGTCAACACATTGAGAAACTATAATGTGATACATAATGGATCAAACATTCTCTACCAATTCCTCATATATACCAGGTCCCAATACCTTCCATTATCTAATTTAATCCAAGAATATTAGTGTTTATAATTTCATTACATAGAGGACTTCATACGGATACATATGAATACTCATCTGAAATTTATTATTATAAGAAAAATTGACTAGTGGAAGGTGTTAATCCCAACCACATTTCAAATTTTTATAGAAATTTCTCAATATAAATTTTAGGGTTTGAATGGTTCTCTCAAAATGACCATCTGTATAAGGACTATGTATTTTGATATAGTTAAACACTATGTTCAATGATTTATAAATACTTCTCTAAAACATTGAGATAATATTCATATCTCAATAAGATAAAATAGAGAGTGTTTCTACATGAAACCATACCACTTACTTAAATTATATCTTCGAAATTTGGTTAAAAAAGAAATATTCTCTAATAGAAATTAGATGTCCTAACTTTATAAGGTGATAAATTACAATAAAAATGTAATTTTGGCCTTTATACGTCTTATGTATTCGTATAAATGAAATATATGGTGATGTTATCCCATTTACATACAGGTATAGGAAATTGTTTCATCAACCCCTTAAAATTATATCATTTAACCCAAACATTCTGACAAACCAAGTATCAACATACATACCCCAAAATTCCAATTTTCATATTGATCCAACTGAAATTATCTTTGATATCTCTATACATCTTTTCTATTCCAAGGTGGATAGCGAATGATGATTTTTTTTATCCAGTATCTTATTCTTTGATTCATGAATTTAGGGGAAACATATCTTGTTCCTAAACATTATAATCCCATCATGTTCAATGTTAAACTCTGTAACATTTCTATCTTTCTTTTATTGCTCCATATATTCATTTTTTGGGTCTTTAATCATTACATAGATGGATGGTTGAACATTAATTTTAGAAAGTTATGTTTTCTCCCATATCATTATGATCTCAAGATCCACCCATTGAAAATCCATAAGTATTGGATCATTATCAATCCTTATCATGGACAAGATATCAAGATATTTTTGACTCAACACATTAGCCTCCTTGTTCTCTTTCCTAATGTGGTAATGTATTGAGTAGTCATAATATTAAATATACTCTAACCATAACCTTTGTGTTATACCCAACTCTTTTTTTTTGAATATATACTTCAAACTTTTATGATTAGTATATATATTACAACTTTCACCATAAATATAATGTATTCATATTTTCAAAGAAAAAGATATCATTACTAGATCCAAATAATAGTTCATTTAATTTTTCTCACGAATCATAAATTGACATGAGTTATAAAGAAATTAATTTTTATTTTTCATGGGAAAACATCCTAGAAGATTCTTTTATGCATCACTATATATCACAAAGCCTTATCTGTTATCTGGTAGTGTGATTACAGGTTAACAGACAACCTTCTCTATAACTCTTTGAAATTTATTTACATTCATCTATTGAAATTAAACTATGAAAACCAAAAATTGGTCAAGGTATTATCTAAAGAATCTATTCATTTTATCCATGAAGATAAAATAATCAATGGTAATCATAATTGAATTCACAATAAATTCATAGTGTACATACTTTATACATAAAGTTGTAGTGCGTATATCCTCCCTTTTGACCCTTAACTGATGATATCGAGATCAAAAATCATTATTGGAAAAGTATTAATCTATATAAATTTAATCAAATAAGTCATCAATACAAGTTATAGGATACATTTTCTTGATATTGATATTTTTAGGTTATCAAAAATCAATGAAAATATGTAATGGCCTATCTTTCTTCTTAATAAAAAGAACATCTTCACCCTATGGTGATTCACTATAGAATATGAATCCATTTAATGGATTCTCTTAGAGTTTATTAGTTAATTTATACAACATAATTAGGTTCATTATATAAATAGTATTTGGTATAGTTATATCATGAGGTAAGAGTTCTATAAAAAACTAAACTTCATAGTTTGTGGGAAGACAAGACAACTCTTTAGGAAATACATCTTTAAATTCTTGAAAAATAATAATATATTTAATATTGAGTTTTTCCCCAAACATTTGAGATTATATCCCTCATAAATAGGTATTAATACCTATATAATGGAACTAATTTCAATTAGAATTTCATGTTATTAATTAAATTGATAGACAATCATAGGTTAATTCTGAATATCAAATGTGGACACCCTTCCTTGGAAATTGATATGGGGTCTATATATAAATATTTAATCCCTTCACAAAATCACATAAAATTTGAATATATGGAGAATAAAAATATGTATTGGAAGTTTATTCCCAAAAACTTTAATCGTAGAGGAAAATTAACTTGATATGAATATATCATACCCTTGGGAATTTTCATCAATAAATCAATATATAACCATTAAGGTGGGTATGTGATAATCTTAGTGAATTCTACAGAAATAAAAGGATTGGTAAAACCTTATATTAGGTATATAATGTTCATGTAGATATAATAATCATACACCTTTTAATTTGACTCATGTTCTCATCATTTTCATACAATAAAAAGTCTAGTTTTAGTATCAATAAATATTAATCAGAGTAATCAATCATATGATAATGAAAATTACTCCTTATTTGTGTTAAATGATGACACTTTAAAATCATCCAATAACCTTACTAGTTTCAATATATATTTTCCATATTCAATTTCTATAAGGCTTTATGTCATGAACAAATCTGGAAATCCAATCTAATTAGGCTCTGAACAAGACTGAGGAAAGACCCGAATGGTGTTCTCGATCCACACGGGCTGTAGACTAACACCTACTCATCCAAAAATAACAATGGGAAATTATTTAAATAGTATAAAATAAGATATATGGAATATATATAAATAAAAACCCCATAAATTAAATATTCCATAACAAAAGAGCAACAACGGTAGTGATACCACCCAAAGTAGAAAGATAAAATCCAAGGTACATGTCCTAAAAAACAACAAATAGAAAGGAAACCCAAACTAAAAACTTATACTCCATGTTACATGTGGTAAACATCCCACCATATCACAACTAGAAACCCATACCCAGATGACATAAATCTCACTGGATCACTATGATGACTTTTCCTTTCACAAGTATAATTTTTAGCTTTCGAGGTGGGAAAAATACAGCGACCGCCAAATGGAAGTTGCTATATTTTTACTACCATAACCCCCTCTCATTTACCCTCCCCGACCCCATGATCCAATCCCATTAGTTTCCCAACCTAATCCTATGACCCTCTCCCTGTTCACCCTCCCAGCAACCCCGATACCCCCAGCAACCCCAATACCCTTGCCTCTGCTTGCGCCCCCATGACCTCGAGACACCCCTGAAAACCCAGAAAACACCACCCCCTTGCCTCCGTGTTGTGCCCCCCATGACCCCAATGACCCTAGTGACCCTGGGGACCCCCACCCCCTGGCCTCCATACTACCCCCCCCCCCCTCGTGACACCAAGACACCCTGGCAACCCCCACCTCCGCGCTGGACAGCCCTGCGCGGTCGTTCCCTCCCAGCCCCGCTGCACCACTCTGGTGAGTTCTATTTAATCCTAATTTTTTAATCCCATAACTTTTTCACATTTAATGGTTTTCCCTTTTATCTCACATAGTTTACCCTCAGCTTTGCTCTAATCATACAAATCAATCGTTCACTATAAAACATGAATTAAAAAGTGCCCTAAACTCAAGGTGTCACATGGTTCCACCTAAACCTTCTTTGATCACATCCATCCATTGTTAAAATATTTGGTTCTCTTCAATATGTGATAGATCATCCAAATCTATCAAATATGAAAAAATATTTTCAATTTTTATCTTACCCTATTTCTTTTTAGGTTTTTTCACCAGACAATTTTCAACCTCCATTATAACATTGTTTTACATACCTAATTATTTATATTTTCCTTAGTGTATATAAAATTTATACTAGAAAGAATATCCATAAAACAGATTAATAGTATTGATCTCAATAAGACTACATTACCTTCTCTTGTTCCATAAATAACCTCATTACAATATAACACATTTTTTGTATAACCAATATTTCACCATAAATAATTAAATTTTTTATATTATAATTTGTATTTTTTACTTATTTAGGTGCCTTTTGAACAACTCTCTAATCATTATTCATCATAAGAGTGGGTTATTTTGACATTTAGTTAACAATGATAAACTTTAGTTTATGATAAATCCCCACACCTTCCATTACTCTATGAATAGATCATTATTACTCTATGAAATCGATTAAATTTTCCCAAGTATCATCATGATGTTCCATTAAATTTTCTATATCCCATGTGATCTTACATATTAATGTAATTCTAAAGGTCATTGAACTTTCTTGGTCCTTATAATTTTTCTCATGTCTCGACGTCATGGAACACTCTCGGCCTGTCATGCCTGTCCATATAGAAACCACCTATGCTCCATCCAACAGGTCTTCCCCTTTTGAGTCCATATGTCATACCCCTGTCATCAAGCCATTGCACCATCATGGATTCGCAATCGAGTCACACCCCATGAACCATGGTTGAGTCCTCTGAAGGTTAGTTATTTTTTGACTTCCACAAAATATTATGCAAGTTATTTATGAAAATTGTTTTTCCCAGAGAGACCTCTCAGAGAGAATATTTTTTATTCAGGAACAAACCGTCATGATAGGTTTTTCATTAAAAATAGCTTTGAACTCATTGGTTTTTAAGTTTTAATGATATGATATTTTTTTATAAATTCAATAAGATATTTCAATTATTTTATTTCTATTAAATACAGATATAGATAAAAGTTGGATTGATATACAAGATAGGTTTTCTTATGAATATTATGATGATATTGAGTGATTTATGGATTTCACCAAAGGATTTCCAAACAATTGGATTATTTTTTGATGCTGAAAATGTGCAAATAGATATCTTTTCAAACGATATAGTGTAAGAGAACATATGTTTTTGAATGGGTTTTGGAAAAACTATAAGACATGGAAACGTCACGGAGAAGAGTATGTTTCATGTCATCAATCATAAAATATTTATATGGATATTGATTTTAGGGCAGTTGATCTGATGAACATAATGCTCAATGATATTATGCGTTAGTTTCAACCTCAAGACAATAATGTAGTAAATGACGAGGTTGGATCGATTAATCCTCATTCTTTTGTAAAGGGAAAAGCATTGAAATTATTTGAGATTATTGACGAGGCATGTACTGAATTATATCATGGATGCAAAAAATTTAGTAAATTTTTGTTAATATTTTAATTGTTACACCTGAAGGACTTGAACCACTGGTCAGACACCTCATTTGACATGTTGTTGGTATTTTTGAAGAAGGAACTCCTTGCTGGAGAGAAGATTATAGATTCATTCTATCAAGATCACAAGTAGAATGATGATCTTGGTTTTACATATGATACCATTAATGAGTACTGTAATTATTGTATGTTGTTTAGAAAATAGAATGTGAAATAAAATAATTTTATTATTTTTTATACATTCAGGTGGAAGGCCAATGATATTAATCAATGTAGTCAGATTCTTCCCTACAGAGTATTGAATCATTAGAAAAAAGTTTCCGCTAATCAGATGCGTTATTTTCAACAAAAACCAAGACTAAATAGATTCTTCATGTCAACTAAAATTTATAAATTTATGACTTGAAATTCAGAGAGAAACAAAGGGGTTTATAAATTAACTCACCCGGAAGATTCTTTGGCATGGAAAGAGTTTGATCAAAGACACCCAAAATTTTCTCGAGATGATCGTAATGTTCGACTGGGTTTGGCAACAGATTGTTTTAACCCATTTAGGTCCATGTTTGGTGAAACACATACTATGTGGCTAGTGTTGTTGGTTCCATAAATCCTTCCCCCATGGGTATGTATGAAGAAACCATTTTTTTACTGTCAATTCTAATTGATGGACCGAGTGGACATGGCGATAAAATCGATGTCTAAATGAAACCTTTGATTGATGAGCTGTAAGAATTTTGGGTTGATGGTGT
The DNA here is from genome assembly GCA_963277665.1 of Viscum album. Taxonomy (NCBI): domain Eukaryota; kingdom Viridiplantae; phylum Streptophyta; class Magnoliopsida; order Santalales; family Viscaceae; genus Viscum; species Viscum album. The sequence goes on along the minus strand of OY728159.1, from coordinate 1,745,820,291 downwards.
AATGAATTTTGACGCGACAGCTAACAAAATGTGTAAACTCTGGGATGATTTTTTATGGACAATTAATGATTTCCCAGCATATGCTAACTTATCAGGTTGGAGTAAAAAGGTAGAATTTGACATCCCCTGTTGTAATAAGAGTAAGAAATCTATATGGATTAAGCACTATAGAAAGTGGAAATATCTTGGCCACAGACTCTTTCTTCCTCTATTGCACAGGTTCATAAAAGATCTGGTGTTATTGGATGGAAATAGAGATTATGACCCATCACCACAAATATTGTCTGGGGTAAAATTTGTGCACAACTAGATCAAAAAAACATTTGTACAATGAATTATTTTCAAGATTTATTATCTCCTGCATTTCCTTCTATTCCTGCCACAAATAGACAGTGCAGTCATAATTGAATGAAATGATGTTTTTTTAATTGTCTTTTTGGAAATTATATATTTTATGACATAATTTAGATGTGATTCACATTGAAAAAAATGTATGTTATAATATATTGTGCACCATTTTAGGCTTCAAGGGGAAATCAAAGGATAGTTCTAATTCTCAACATGATTTGAAGGAAATGGGATTGATAAAACCTTTACATTTACAACTGGGTGAAGGTAATCGGGAATACATGATTGTTTTATAGTACACAATGAGTAAAAAAGAGAAACAAACAATTATATCAATTTTGATTACCATTAATGTTTTAGATGGTTATTTCTCTAATATTTATAAGCACGTCAATATGATGATCATGACATTACAGGGGTTGAAAAGTCATGATAATCATATTCATCTTCAACAGTTAATTCCTATAGAAATTCTTAACTTCATACCTACCCAGGTTACTAAGCCATTGATTGAAGTTTCCAATTTTTTCAGATAGCCTTGTTCAAGAAATCACCACATGAGTGATTTGAAAAAGAAGCAGAATAAGATTGTACTTTCACTATGTCACCTAGAGAAACTATTCATTCCCTCTTTTTTTGATTTCATGGTTCATATGACTATGCATTTAACTAGTGAATCCATTGATGGTGGTCCCATGCAATTTAGGTGGATGTATACAATAGAGTAATACTTAAATACATTGAAATGGTATGTGAGAAACAAAGCTTGTCCAGAAGCTTCAATTTCCAAGGGATATTTAATAGATGGGTGTACTAATTTATGTACTTCATATATTGATGAGGTTGAAACAAAGATAGATAAACCCTTCTAGAATGACGAGGGTCTAATTGGAGAAGAAATAACATTTGATGTTCACAACAATGAGTGGGTTCAAGCTCATCAAAATGTTTTGTTCAACACTCCATCAGTTATTCCATTGATACAGTATGTTTCATAGTTTATGTGTCTTCTATTTATATATTTATTTTATTTCTTAACTTTTATTTTGTTGTGATTTAGGACACATATCACTAATTTGAAACTTGAAAGGCCTCGTGCAACTGACAATCAAATCCAAAAACATCATTCTAACACATTTCATGAGTGGTTCAAGACTCATGTACGTATAAATAATTGTTTTTATATTTTTATAGTGCAATTAGTTGTATTTTCACAATAATTTATCCATTGAACTATGTGAAATTTTCATATTCAATAGATATGTGATTTAAGTACCATACTGTGAGCGAATAACTCAACCAACTAGCTGATGGCCCATTTATTACATCTCATCGATATAAGTCTTTGGTTACTAATGGATTCGGATTTTGTATTAGTGATGTTGACATAAATTGAAACACACAAAATAGTGGTGTTGGTTGTTCTTTTGTTAGTACGGTTTATTATTATGGATTGATGAGTTAAATTAATGAGGTTATTTATGGTCGTGGCTTAAAACACATATTGTTAAGGTGTTATTGGGTTGATCCGGTTTGTGGAATGAAAGTTGATAACTTCCAATTTATGTTAGTAAACTTTAACAATATTCTATATAAAGATGACAGAGTAAGCAATGGGCCCTTCATATCGACATCGCAGACAGAGCACGTTTACTTTGTCGGTATTGATTTTGAATGGAAATTTGTGGTGAAAATGTCTAGAAGAGGTGTGTTTCTGATTGATCAATAGAAACATAACATTGTCACATTTTCTTTTCAAACACTTGACCAAACTATAGTAGTTATACAAGATGAAGATATAGAGTGGACCAGAGAGATAATTAAAGGAGATACGATAGACTTGCATGATTTTTGAAAATTGTAATTATTCACCCATATTGTTTGTAAAAATATTTATTAGTTAAATATGTATAAAAATTGATTGATTTAACTATAATTTTTTTAATATGGGTATATCATAGGGTGATCAGAGTGGTTCGCCTCATGCTGTCGGTTTTTATTTTTTTCATTTTCATAAATTAATTGATTGTGATTTTTTGAGTTTATTTCCCTAATTATTTTTAATTTTTAATTAAAAATTTAGATATATTGTAATTGAATTATGAATCTATGTTCATTAGGATCTAGTGAATCTTCCAAAAGACACAAAGGTCCTAGTAAAGGGGTTCGATCCTGGAAAATAGGAGCCCAAATGGATGTGTTATTTGATGACACATTTCACCCAGTCAGAGACTATTCTACTATATTGATTCGTCAGTTTGGGCATATGATACAAGACCCACATTGATTCCCCCTGAAGACTCATGATTAGACTTATTTCCCCCTAGATACAATTGACAGATTATGGAGGGAGGTTCAGGTAAATTCCATGTTTATTTTTTCATGACATTGTTTCTATTATTGTTGCATCTACTGACTATTTTTTTAACTGGATAATTTCACATCCTGTCTTGATGATTTTTGAGCCATATATATGGCCAAATGCTAAAAATTATGGAAGTATTACAAGGTACGGGTGAAGAGAAATCATTCGATACCATTTGTGGGTGTCCCAGACATTCTACAGTGAGTCCCTTCGAGCATTCTTCCCATACAGTGGCAGGATTTGGTTGTGTATTGGTTGAGTGAGGTAATGATGGTAAGATTTATTTCTTTTAATCTATAAATAACTAATTTTTCATATGTCTATTAACTGAATACGTTGAATTTAGACCGAGTCTTCTCATCATTCACGTAATCGGGTGATGCAGGCTACACCTTCTAGACTTGGCACTCGACATGTGTCATAGCTCAGACATGATGTAAGGTTAGAATTTACTATTCAATCATATATTAAAAATATTGTAGTGTAACATGGTGAATCCTGTTATTATATTTACACCAATGAGGTGAACCAATTGATCAAATGTCCATATTAGTGAGGACTCATAAGGCGGGAGATCCTAATGTTACCAGTGTTATAGTAAGAAAATTATTTTCTAATAAATGTATTTTCATTTTATAAAAATTATTAATATTTGTTCATTGATTCATTATATGCTAGAGGTTCAGTTTGATGCTCAGTTAGAAGAGTTTCCAAAGGAGCAACATCGTAGTACTTTGATTAGAGATAAGATATTTCCTCATTTTTTGGGGTATGGCGGTCATGGTTATTCCTTGACTTATGGTGCTGGTATCCCACGATGTGTAGTTGTTGGATCAAAGGTGATGGGTGAATGTAGAGATGTAGGGATTCACACACAGACTGAGATAGATTCTACCATGCAGGCTACGCAACAGAATATGGATGGGAAATTTTAGTAGTTACGTGAAGAAAATGAGGAGATATTATCATATATGTTAGGATGTATCGATGAAGTGATGACGCAACTTCTTTTTGATGGTACACAAGTGGAATCACAGGTAAACAATAAAACAAACCATACTCATATTGACTACTATTGATATATGTTTAAGATACATAATATTGATATATATTGTAGGCTTCAGATATCACTGGTCGACATCGTAGTGATATTGGTGATCCAGATGAGGATGAACACACATGAGGTAATTTAAATTACCATTTTATTATCATAAAGGAATTAGGAATTAATAATTATTCTCGAACCTTTGGTTTATTTACACCTACGTGTTTTATTTTTTTAATTCTTGTGATTCAATACATTATTTTAAAGCTTACCAGATTATTAATTATGATATATTATATAACACTTCAATTTATTAACATGAAAAAAACATGTGAGTGAATTCTGAAATGTTCGGGCAGACGGCGTGTCAATCGGACGTGCGATTTGCACGGTATGGCTAAATTTGTGTTTTTAAGTGTTTGGCGTGCTTGAAAAGGGTGCAGGGAGGGGGTGGTAAAAACTAGATGAAAAACCTCGAAATTCCATGAAATCAGGTGAGAAAAATAGGTGACTAAATTTTGAAATGGTTGGGTAGACCACACGTCAATCAGAGGTGTCATGTGACCGCGGTGATCGAAAAAGCATTTTTGGTGCCATAAATGACCAAAACAGGTGTTTATCGGTCAAATTCATACCTAAAGATGTTAGAATGACTTTAAATCATAGGAAAAAAATTCTAATTATATTTTTTGACATGTACGCAAATACGGAACATCAATCAAACGTGCGGTTTGCACGTTACGAATAAATATGTGTGTTTTTGATGTTTGGCGCGCTTGAAAAAGGTGCATGCGGTGCTCAAAACTGACCAAACGACCTCAGAATTCCATGAAATCAGAAGAAAACAACCAAAAAGTTAATTTTGAAATTTTTGATTAGACGACATGCCAATCAGAGGTGTCGTGTGACCACACTGACCGAAAATGCACTTTCAGTGCCATAAACAACCAAAACAGGCGTCTAATAGTCAAATTCATACTGAAAGACCCTAGAATGACTTGAAATCACATGAAAATATTAGAATTATTATCTGTGATGTGTACGCAAAGAAAGTACATCAATCAGACGTGCGATTTGCGTTGTACGGTTAAATATGTGTTTTTTCAGTGTCTAGAGCGCTTGACCAAGGTGCATGGGGTGGTCAAAACCGTTCGAATGACCTCAGAATTCCATGAAATTAGGATAGAACAACTAAAAGTAAATTCTGAAATGGTTGGTAATATTACACATCAATCGGAGGTGTTGTGTGACCACGGTGAGCAAAAACGCATTTCTAGTGCCATAAACGACCAAAACAGACGTCTAGAGGTCAAATGCATACTGAAAGACATCGGAATAACATGAAATCATATGAAAACATTCTAATTATTATCCATGAAATTTACATGGATATGGAACATCAATTGGATGAGCGTTTTGCACGATACAGCTGAATATGTGTGTTTTCAGTGTTTGGTGCACTTGACAAAGGTGCATGGGGGGTCAAAACCCATTGAACGTCCTCAGAATTCCATGAAACAAGAAGACAACAACTTGAAAGTGAATTTAGAAATTTTTGGGTAGACGACACATCAATCGGAGGTGTCTTGTGACCGTGGTGACTGAAAACGAAGTTCTGGTGCCATAAACAACCAAAACAGGCGTTTAGCAGTCAAATGCATATAGAATGAAATCAGAATGACTTGAAATCAAAGGAAAACACTATAATTATTTTTCGTGATGTGTACATGGATATGGAACATCAATCGGATGAGTGGTGTTCATGGTAAAGCTGAATTTGTGTTTTTTCAGTGTACGGAGCACTTGAGAATGGTGTGTGGGGTGGTCAAAACCGGCTGAATGACCTCAATATGTCATGAAATCAGACGAAAACAACCGAAAAGTGAATTTTGAAATAGTCGGGCAGACGAAACATCCATCGGAGATGTTCTATGATTGCGGTGAATGAAACACGCTTTTGGTGCCATAAACGACCAAAATAGGCGTCTAATAGTCAAATGCATACCGAACGACATCGAATTGACTTGAAATCATAGGACAATATTCTAATTATTATCTGGGATTTTTATGCGGAGATAGAACATCTATTGAGCCTATGGTTTGGGCGTTATGGCAGAATATGTGTTTTTTAGGTGTTTGGAACGCTTGAAAAAGGTGTGTGGGGTGGTCAAAACCAGTAGAACAACCTCAGAATGCCATGAAATCAGGAAATAACAACTAGCGACTGAATTGTGAAATAGTCGGTCATACCACACATCAATCATAGGTGTTGTGTCACCGCTGTCACCAAAAATGCATTTCAGGTGCCATAAACGACAAAAGCAGGTGTCTAATGGTCAAATGCATACTGAAAAAAGTTGTAATGACTTTAAATCATAGGAAAAAATTCAAATTAATATCTGTGATGTGGAAGGAGATATGTCACATCAATCGGATGTGTGTTTTTTACGGTACATCTGAATATGTGTGTTTTCGATGTTTGGTGCACTTGACAAAGGTGTGTGGGGTGGTCAAAACTAGCCAAATGACCTCGGAATGCCATGAAATCAGACAAAAACAATCAGCGAGTGAATTGTGAAATGGTCGAGTAGACGACATGTTAGTAAGAGGTGTTGTGTGACCGTATTGACCGAAAACACGGTTCTGGTGCCATAAACAACCAAAAGAGGCATTTAACAGTCAAATGCATACTGAATTAAATCGTAATGACTTGAAATCATAGTACAACATTTTAATTCTTTTTCGACACATGTATGTAGATACGGCATGTCAATCTGATGTCTGGTTTACGTGGTATGACTGAATGTGCATTTTTCAGTGTCTGGAGTGCTTGAGAAAGGTGTGTGGGGTGGTCAAAACCATCCGAACGACCTCGGAATACCATGAAATCAAGAGAAAACAACTATATAGTGAATTTTGAAAGGTTCGGATAGATGACACATCAATCGGAGTTGTTGTGTGACTGTGGTGACCGAAAACACACATTTGGTGCCACAAATGACCAAAACAGACGTATAACAGTCAAATGCATACCTAACGACATTGAAATGACATTAAATCACATAAAAACATTATAATTGTTATCCATGACATGTAGGCGGAGACGAAACATCAATCAAACATGTGATTTGTGCAGTATGGCTGAATATATGTCTTTTAGGTGTTTGGAGCGCTTGACAAAAGTGTTTGGGGTGGTTAAAATTGGCCGAACGACCTTAGAATGCCATGAAATCAAGCAACAACAATAGGTGAGTGAATTTTGAAATGCTCAGGAAGACCACCTATAAATTGGAGGTGTCGTGTGACAGTGGTGACTGAAAACGCACTTCTGGTGCCATAAACGACCAAAATAGGCATGTAATAGTCAAATTCATACTGAACGACATCGGAATGACTTAAAATCATAGAAAAACATTCTAATTATTTTTTGTGACATGTATGCAGAGAAGGCACATCAATTGGATGTGCGGTTTGTAGAGTACAGCTGAATATGTGTGTTTTCTGTGTCTAGAGTGCTTGACAAAGGTGTATGGGGTGGTCAAAATCAGATGAACAACATTGGAATGCCATGAAATCTGGAGGCAACAACCGGAGAGTGAATTTTGAAATGGTTGGGCAGACCACAGGTCAATCATGGGTTTTGTGTGATCGCGGTGACGGAAAACGCATTTCTGGGGCCATAAACGACCAAAATTGGCGTCTAATGGACAAATGCATACCGAACAACATTGGAGTGACTTGAAATCACAAGAAAACATTCTAATTATTATCTGTGATGTGTACATGTAGACTTAATGTCAATCGTACATGCTTTTTTCATGGCATGGTTGAATATGTGTTTTTTCAGTGTTTGGCGTGCTTGAGAAAGGTGTGTAGGGTGGTCAAATCCGGCTGAACGACCTCAAAATGCCATTAAATCAGACGAGAAAAACCGGAAAGTTAATTTTGAAATATCCAGGCAAAGACATGTCAATCGGAGGTGTTGTGTGATTGAGGTGACCGAAAATGCAGTTTCGGTGCCATAAATGACTAAAACGGGCATTTAATGGAAAAATGCCTTTCGAATGACACCAGAATGACATTAAATCACTGGAAAACATTTTTATTACTTTTTTGATGTGTACATAGAGACAACACGTCAATCGGACGTGCGGTTTTCACGGTATAGCTGAATATGTGTTTTTTAGGTGTTTGGAGTGCTTGAGAAAGGTGTGTGGGGGGTCAAAACTGGCCGAAGGACCTCGAAATGACATGAAATCTAAAGACAACAACCGGAGAGTGAATTGTAAAATTTTCAGGTATACCACACGTCATTTGGATGTTTCATGTGACTGTAGTGACCGAAAACACACTTCTGGTGCCCTAAACGACCAAAACAGGCTTCTCATGATCAAATGCATACCAAACGACATCGGAATGACTTTAAATCACATGAAATCATTCTAATTATTATTAGTGATATGTGTCAACATAGGACACATCAATTGGATATGTGGTTTGATTAGAAGCATATAATTAATCATTTTACATTTTTAAAAAGGTATTCAAAATTATTGATATATTTTCAAAATCAAATAATTTCGATCTTTTATAGTAACATTGAATTGAAATATATGTATTTGCATTTCAATTATTTCTTCGGATGTTTTTTTGGTATTGATTTTTTTATTAAATTTTGTCATGAAGTTATATTCGATGATGGATGGGGAAGTTTGGAAGATGATGAGTTGAAATGATTTATGCGCGTATGAGTTTATATATTTTGGAAAAGATTGTTTTTTTGTGATTTTGAACTATAGGGTTTTTATCATATTGTGGGAAATTTTAAAAAAAACAAACAAAGTTCTAGCGACCATCGTTTTCTGGTCGCTATAGGTGATATCGGTGGCACCTAAAGCGTCCGCCAAATGGAAGACACTGTAGCCAAATATGATATAGGGTATAGCTTCTGCTATTTGGCAGAAGCTATAGGTGCCACTGATATCACCTATAGTGACCACCAAATGGTGGTCGCTATAGTCCATGCCGGCTCATCATCAGCATCCACCAAATAGTGGATGCTGTTAGCAATAGATACGACCCTAAAGTTTCTGCCAAATGGTGGACTCTAGGTAGCTACTAAATACATCTAACGACAGCTTTTGGAGGTCACTAAAGGCCTTCATTCTTCTAGTGTTTCCCACATTAGATAAAACAAGGTCCACACACACCTGAGGGTGTGTGTATGGTGTGATAAAAACTGGATCAGTATAATCTCAACTAGTTATTCCATAACAAGTCTATATACAATAATCAAAATATTCTCAATTTAATTAAAATTTCTATCATATAATAATTTAAAAAGTTTTATATAAAATCAAGGTAAATAGTTCCAATTTTTTCAAATCTTTCACAAACTAGGTGATAAAGTTTCAAAGAATAATTTCTATAAAAAAATTAACTTTATCAAAGCAAGTATCATATCATATTATATCAAAAATTGTAAAAATCAAAATTAAAATGGCAAAAACACCTAGGATAACAAATTTTGGGATAGCTTGGTCACATGGACAATAATAACCAATCAATTAATAGTGTTTCATCATGTCCCTAGAGTCAATAAATACATAAACTAGGGATGGTGGAACACACTAGAAATTAAACCCCCTTAAAATTTGAATCAAGTTCCTTGATCCAATTTATCAATTATAAAGGAATAGAGGTTCATCGTAAAAAGTAAACCCCCTTAAAATTCTAGTTTACAAGTCCCAATAACAAAACATCCAACATGGTACCCAATTCTCCCATGTATAGAATATATTAAATCATTTTCAAATAGATTAAAACATTTAAAAAACTATTTCAAACAACCCTTTATTCATAAAAACATTCATTGAAAACCTATTTCACAATCTATTCCATTTTGATTTTGAAAAACACCTTTATTTTCCCAAAATAAGGAGAAAACATATTTTATCAAAATCCATTTTTCCACACACATATAAATAAATAAATAATAATTTTTATTTATTTATATAATCATTTAATAAACCTAGATCATTCATAGTTCATAGGAAATTTTCTATAGACAGAACCACCTACCTCAAACTCAGGTCACACACCAACCATGATTGGAATCTTGTACAAGAAGGAAGTTGAATTCAATATCAATTAGATGATTCATAAAATAATTATTCCTGCAACATAGAATTTTTCTTTCAAAAGTAAAAAGGTCACTGAATAATATAGATCAATACATACCTCAAAGGTCACACATGCCACACCACAACCAACATGAGATCCGGCCTTCAGGATAAAAACACATGATGAATATATAAACGATTAAGATATATCACAAAAAATCAATATATTCAAATAACACATACCAAAATTACTACCAAACCAATATGTCAATAATAAATGGGAGAAATTCGATAGAACTTATGGATTTGATGACAACCGATCAAACCTGGATCAAAATAGTAAACAAATGAGTTCAAAGAGAGATGGATCACCAAAAATATCCTAATTAATAAATAGGGTTTGGGGAAATGATAAGGGAGATGAATGGAATAATATATGGGTGACTAATACATTTAATCTTTTGGAACATACATGATTCACATTTTGAATCATTGGTTTATGATATGAAATTTCAGAATGGATGATACATTGAAAAAACATTTCCTTGGATTAAAATCCTAAAATCCTTTTTTAGAAAGTTAATAATATATTACATAACGAATATTTTTCACATTTTGAACCCAAAGTTATTTCTTTTACCTATAATAAATTCATTTCATGAATATACATTCATGTCGTGATCTAGGTCATATAGCCGCCGATCATCCCATGTTCTAATAAAAATCCATAGGTTTCCCTACGATACCCATAAAACTTGAAAAGAATCCTATTAAACATAAAAATATGGATTACCTTAATAAAGATACTATAATTCTCCCCACTGTTTTACTTTTTCCCTTGGAAGTCACATCATAGAAGGATGCTATTGAAATATGTGGGGCCAATACTACCTCATTGATGATTTAAACTTCCAAGTATTAAAAGAATTTGATCTGTGTGACTATAACATTATAACCAATAGAATATGATTCTAATTAAATAAATTAATTTGATACTAAAATATCACCACTATTTTCTACACAATAAAAACATCCAACTCCAACTCAAACTCTTTATAACTCATAACATGGGAATGATCGGGATGGTACTTCTTGAGATGAGACACATTGAAACATTTTTAATACCCATAATCTAAGACAATAATTCCAACTAATAAGAAACCAATATAACCTAATTAGTGATCACATATATTATAACATATCTTAGATCCATCTTACCCTATTTCCCAAGTCGATGGTGACCCAACTAGTGAGAACCTTTTAAGAATACTCAGTTAATAATGAAAAACGTCAAAGGATATAATTAAAGATCTGTATATAATTTCTTCCAACATTGAGATATAACCATGAATCCTTGTATAAATATACCAAATTATAGTTAGTCCCTCAAGATAATCCTCACCAAAATCTTCCCAACGAAGAGGTGACATGCATGGGAAACCATGAAAATCCTTGAAGGGAGTCATTCTAATAAATGGTTGGTAATTGTTATTATAAGTGAACTCAAATGGTTCCAGATGGTTATCCCACAATTAACAAAAATAAAAGATAGATAAATGGATCATATATTGTATAGTCATTATATCATGATCTTTATAAACATCTTTCTATGGATGGTATGTTGCCCTTAATCTAACCAAATTCCATATCACACCATGGAGATTCTACCATAACATGGAGGTAAACTAGGATCCATTTCTAATAAAATTACATAAGGGACCTCATAAAACCGATAAATCTCTGACACATATATCTTATCAAGATATTTAACCTTTTTGGTTCCCTTAATTAGAATAAAATGATCTAATTTCATCAACTAATTGATCACGACGTAGGTAGAATTTTTTTAGAGGATTCTATGGTAATCCAAAAATTAAGTCCATGAACACCTTATCCCATTTAAAAATTGTAAACGGAGAGTCTTTAGAAGTCCATAATTCTATATATTATATAACTTTATATACTGAAAGATGTTACAATGGGACACAAAATCAGCAATGTCGTGCTTTATACCCGACAACAAAAAAATTGTCTCATATAACAATATATCAGCATAGTTCCATGGTGAACGAGCTTTGAAGAACTATGTAAATCATATAAAAAGGAGTTCTTGTAAAATTATGGGATGAAAAAATAATTATTGAAGTGGATAACTCCATCAAAATTAAGATACCATGCAGAAATGCTCTACCCGCTATATGAGGTTTCCATAATTATTATGAACTCATCATCCTAATAATATTCTTGTAGAATATACTTAAGGAGAAATTATGAAAATGAAACACTGGACATTAAAATACCTAAATCATCCCCCTTTAGGTTCATATGAAAATGATTGGAAGTCTTCAAAAGGTTCCAGTCCTCTTTCGAATCTAGTACTGCCTGAAATGGGAACTTCCTATTGCCAGCATCTGTGATGACATTACCCTTATCTAAGGATTAGTAAATATTGAATTTAAACATCTTGAGGTATTCCACCCATTATCTCAACATAATATTCTGGTACTTCTGGGAAAATATGTAACTTGTATTCTTGTGATCATAAAATACCAAGAAACTATCCCTGAAAAGATAATATCACCAATATTTATATTCATACATAATAGTAGTGTGATCATAATCGTTAGTGGGGTAATGCTTCTTGTGTGGAAAAATATGAAAACACCTATACATCACCACATGATCATCCTACATAAGAACACAACCTATACTAGAACCATAAGCATCACATTAAACCACATAGCCATTACCAGGTTCCGTCAAGATCAATATAAGATCTGGTGTCATATATCATTTCAACTCACCCAAAGCATGCTAAAAATTACTATTTGAATAAACTTTCAACCCTTTATTGGTAATACCATACAATGGTGATTCTATACTTGATAAATACATGAAACAATTCTAATAACATATATTCCGAATAGTGAATCCCTATATCTTGGGGATGTATTATGGTTCTCCCCCTGAAAAGATAGCATTTACCTTCTCATAGTCGACTGAAAGACCATGTTCTAAAATCACATTCCCCAAGGAAATCACTTTTTGGATATAGAAATTTTATTTTGGTATATTCCCATAAATTTTATGGATCCTAAAGATTTAAAAACCCTTATTTAGATGGTTCTCATTCTCATGCTCAAATCTCAAATAACCTAGGATATCATCCATGAATACCATCACAACAGTGTCAAGATACTACTGTAATATCTAGTTCATAAAATTCATAAAATCTGTATGATTGTTAGTTAGGCCAAAATTTATTAAAGGATATTCATAATGGCTATACCTCCTCTTGAAAGTGGTCTTATAGACATTTGACTCCCTAAATCTCAGTTGGTGATTTCCCGACTGAAGATCAATCTCCAAAAACCACATTACCCACTTTAATAGAGAAAACATGTCATCAAGATGAGGTAATGGTTATTTATTCTTATTATTCACCCGGTTCAAATTTTTAAAGTCTATAAATAGATAAAAATAACCATCAACCTTCATGAAAAAGTTAATGGGGCACCAATGGTGAAACACTAGGAAGAATAAATCCCTTATCAAGGAGATCATCCAACTAAATATTGATCTCTTTTATCTCTACAAGTGTCATTTGATAAGAGTTTATATAAATTTGTTGTGTACCCAGCACCAAACCGATTGAGAAATATATATCCCTCACTAGAGGAAGACTCGAGAAGTCATCTAGGAAAATATCAGGGAAAATTTGTATAACAAATAGAACATCATAAAAAGATGGAACATCATCAGACTCAACTAAAATGGTGGAAAACAAACTCTTGAGCACGAGAAGATAAGGTAACACAAGACTTTACCTTGAATCCCACTCACCCTAGAACACCCAATATGTCCCATTAGTAATTAATAATGAAACAAACTAATGGTAAAATTAACCTCAACTCAATGAGAGAATAGACAATTTTTCCCAATAATGAAATCAAAAATATCCAAATCGATAACCAAAAAATATCAAACAAACTCCACATAATATATAAAAATAGAACAATATGGTCAATAAATACCCTACTCTTTCCACTAAACAAGAGGAATCTCCAACTCCATAACAAAGGACATTACCTCTATTAGAAGTTTTAGAACATCGAACAAACTAGTAGATTTGAAAGAGTGTGAGGAACCTATATTAAACAGATAATTTTCTATAGAATATGAAAAAAAATGTTACCTCTCATTGTAATTAATCTCGTGTTAACTTCTTATAGAAACTCACTCACTACGTGAATGTGTTTCGCTTCTGAGACATGTGGCTAGATCCCGGTGGACTTTGAAACTTTTGACTTCATCATAGTCTTCTTCAGAGATAAATATACCTCTATATAATGAGGCATATACAAATCCTATATGAGCCTATAAAGATTTTCTTGATGTCCACAAGAACTAAAAATCTCCATGGGTTCGAGATAATACCATCGAGTGTTCCCTACTTTGCCATACTGATATCAATTCTAATGCATAATTCTAGATGATACTAATGGTGTTGAGGAGTACCACTATTGAGAACCACCTCCACCACCCTTATGATTATCATTCTAATTTCTATTCAATCAATGTGCACCACTAAAACTACCACTAGGTGGAAGAGAAGATCTAGATAAGTTAATAATTCCCACTATATCCATTTCTTCTATCATTACACTATCGACTGTCTCAGTATAGGTGATAATATTTATCATTCATACCTACTATAAAATGTCATCTCTCAAACCCTGAAAGTATTTTTAATCTTTTAGCTAATCATTCATCACTACCTTTGTGGAAAAATAAACAAGCTCCACAAAATGGTCTGTGTACTTTGAAATCAAATGCCCTTCCTACTACACAAAGAGTAAGTCCAATGGATTCACTATTAATAGATATTCTAAACATAACTTATAAAACAATTGGGTCATGAATCCCTTCCACTCTAATCCCACATGCTAGTTTTCTTGAACTATAGAATCATACCACTTCTTGTTAGGACCCTCGAACATAAACATTGTGTATTTTACCTTAATGGACTCTAGAGTATCTAGTAATTTGATAACCCAAGAGATATTTTATATAAAATTATCCACCTATTTGAGTTCATTAATTCCCTTAAATGATAGGGGATTCTGGATAAGAACTCTCATGCTCAATCCATATCTGCTTTGGCACTAGACTTCACCACAACAGCTTGGTTGTGAACATGTAGTACATTCTATTCCATGAAACAACTTCCTGAATAATATTCTCTAAGAAATTATATTCCAAAGAAGTTTATTATTAAGAAACATACCCCACTACACCTCCATGTAATATGTATCTGAGGCATGTTTCTACATTCCAAAAGAAGAAACAAAAGACTAAAAAAGGAAATAATATTATTTTAAACTAGAATAAAATAATCTGAAACTGAGATTAATGTTAAAGCCCAACATTGTAAACTCACATCCCAACATTCCATGATAAATTAAGCCTCGTCACAAAAAGATCATGGTGGGAACTCATTGTAACCTAACCCTCAAGTCCTCACAATCTTATCTTCTACCTGTGAACTTTCCTAGAATAAGTATAAAAATCCATTGATTCTAATTTGTCATGAACCAAACAAAAAAACCCAAACAAATAAGCTTTGAATCGGACTACTTCAAGACCCAATGGGAATTTCAAATCCCCTTGGGTTGGTGTTAAGCACCTGAGCTTCCAAAAATAACCATAGGGAATGATTTTCATATATACATATGTATATATATATATATATAAGAAATATCTCATAACAAAAGATAGACAAAATTAGTGATACAATCCAAGGTAACAAGATAAAAACCAAGGTACATGTCCTCATAAAACAAAAAAAATAGGAAGGACACCCAAACTAATAAGTTATAATTCATATGACATGTGGGAAATGCCCCACTATCTCACCACCATCTACCCTTACCCAAATGAAATAAACCTCACTATCTCACAATAGCACCTTTCACTTTCTGACATTTGATAAAACTATGTATACGCACACCTACAAGAGTGTACAAGGTGTGACATAAATAGACATAGTATTTTCCCACCAAGTTATTCCATAATAGGTATATTTACAATAATACTAATATGGTTTATTTAAATAAATCATGTAATGATAAGAAGTCATATTACGTTGTAGAAAAATCATTATAAAGATTTCACATTTTAGAAATATTTCAGAAACCAAGTGATACAATTTCAAAGATAATTTCTATAAATCATTTACCTATATCAAATCATGTAGAATTCCATATAAAATACAAAATAGTACAAATCAAAATTTTAATAATATAAATAACTAGGATAATAAATTTAGGAAATCTAGGTCACTTGTACTTCAATAATAAATCAACAACTAGTTTACAATCAAGTCCCTAGAGTCAACACATTTATAAACATGGAATAGAGGAAAACCCCATTAATAAAACCCCCTTATTATGTTAATAATGTTCCTAAATCAAATGTATCTATGATCTAGGAATAGAGGAGCACCCCATAAATTGAAACCTCTAACAATCCCAATAGACAAGGCCCAATACTAAATCCTCCACCTAGGAACTAAAGGATATCATGTGTTAAATATATCCAATAAATTTGAAAAGTCTTATCACAATTCATAAACAATTCCACACAACCCTTTATTCAATAAATACATTATTTGAATCCCTATTTCAAAATCCATTTCACAATGCTTAAAAAATACCTTTATTTTACCAAAATAAGGGTAAAACCAAATTTTATCAAAAACCTATTTTACACACACAAATAAATCAATCAATAGTCATTCCAATTAACTTAGAAACCCATTTACTAAATAAATAGAATTCAAAATTCATAGAACACGGACTAGAAAAGGAACAACCTATCTCAAACTCGGGTCACACACCAACTGTGGTGGGATCCACACACCGTATGGAAAGTGAATTCAAGAACAATGAGAGGAGGTCCTAAAAATGATTCCCAAAACATAGAATCATGTTTACAAAATCATAAGGGTTGATTGAGAATATATATAAACACATACATAAAAGGTCACACATATCGCACCACAACCAACACATAATTCATCCTCCTACTGAAAAAATCATAATGAATCTATAAAGGAACATTATAGATCACAAAATGATGAATAGATTCCAAAAAAACATCCCAAAATTGTTTCTAGAAAAATATCAAGAAGAAATGAGATATATTAGATCAAACATACAGATCTGATGATAATTGATCAAACTATGATAAAAAAACAAGTGAAGGATTTTAGGGAGAACTAGATCACCCAAAATTACTTGGAGAATACCTAAGGTTATATGAAGGTATAAGTTATGTGAATGAGAAAATTAGTGGGTGATAAAAACAATTAATCTTCTAAAAAAATATGATTTGCTTTGTGAAGAAGTTTTTCATGAATTAAACTTTTGGAATGTCCAATATACCAAAAAATGTGTTTCCTAAGCTTATAATCATGATGTACCAATTCATGGAATGAATAATATCTAATTTCATGAATAGTTTTCACATCACGAACACAAAATTATGGCTTCTTCCTATAATCCACTCACATTATTAATATACATTAACTACGTGAACCCACTCTTATAGCCATTGATCGGTGTATATTCTAAAAAACAACAGGTTTTCCTATGATACAACTCATACACAAAAAAAAATCTATTAAATGTAAAAATAGTGTGTCCATTAGCCCGTATGTTCCACTTTATGACCAAAATATATTTAAATCCCTCACAATGGCTCATAAAAAGAATTTGAATTAACCAGATCATATCCCCTCGGAGTATCAAATCAGGTGTGATGTTATAATTCCTTATAATAAACTGGGTAAATATTGAGTTAATACTCAACCATACTTTATATGGTTATTACCCCTATATACATCTATTCCATATTATGAATCAACTTTTTTGTATGTAGATAGTGATTCCATTACTAATAATCCACACACTCTATATTTTTTCAAATTTTTAAGATATTTACTATATTTGGGCTAGTATATAGTGTTCAAACTGAGTTGTTATAATCCTAAACTATAAAAATAACTAAATCCTACTCAAATAATAAATTTGGTAACCAAGCATCACTTACATAAATATTATATCATTTTAGATGAATAATCAATACATATCAAAATAATATATGCCTAAGAAGCATAAAGGATTGTTATATTTGGAGGATAGATCCATAATCAAATTATTTTATGATTTATCTATATATATCTGACAAATTTATTCTCCTATATTTATCTTCATAAAAATATCATACTTAATACCTTTATTTATATTTTGGGTAAATAAAAATGTAATAAAGGTTCAGATCGGATGTTCTGTAGGGTTAAACTTGGGAGATATCAATCAATTGTTGTAAGTGAGAATAATACAAGTATAATGTCATCAGAACATGATCATAACTTATTAAAAAACATAACTAGTAATATATCATAAATCATGAGTCATGGTTAATTCCTTATCCCAACAAAATACATTAGTTATAAGAGTATAGAATGATCTATAATCAATCATTATCCATGAGAACATATAATAATTATAAAACATAAGTTTATTTCATAAAAATAATCATAGTACCATTTATTTAGTCAATAATCAATTCCAAGACTATCGTAGTGGACAGAGTCCCATAATTTATTGATTACACAACCCATTCCCATAAACATAGTGGGTAGAGTCCCATAGTTGACTGGTTTCACTCCCCATTACCATTCATATTATATCATTATATATCCATATATACCAAATAAATTATAGGGATATGTAATTCCCCCCCCCAACACCCAATAAATATTTAAAGCCATACATATGTGTTCCAAAATATAAAAAAACAGTCACCACTTCATCATATATTAATGAACCTGTGGGAAGGAAATGAGTTTCATGAAAACATGATTAAAAATAATCATCAAAATACAATTAGAGAAATAACATGTATGGTATAATTATATAATATACCCATTAAAGTATAGGATTTATTAAATTGTATTGACATATATTAATAACATTTTTATAAAATCATTAGAAATGTGTTGTGAAAAATAAGAAAAAATATACTTTTCCTTTTGTAACCTTCAAAAACTAAAAATTTCCCAAGTAATTAGAATAGAATTTTCTTTGAAAATTCATATAATATTTTAAAGGAATATTAATTATGAATAAAAAAAATGATAGCTGGAAATTGTTTTCAATATGTAAAATTTTAAAAAAAATATTCTTTTCAAACCTTTGTAAATAATGTCAAAAAATGACCCATTTAAAAATTTATTAGAGTATAATTTTAAAACAATTGTAAATAGTGAAAAATATACAGGAAAAACCCATTATAAATAATTTAAAATTTTATAATAAATTCCCTAATACAATTTTTAAGAACACTGATATAGAGGAAAAATATTCCCAACAAAAAATGAGAAATAAGGCTGAATTTTCATAAAAATATTATTTCAATATTTTAGAGTACCAAAGAGGAGAAATTGAAAATAAAAAATAAAAATAAAATAATAAATTTTGTATAAGAAAATATTTTGCGTTTAATGAAGTAATATTATATAATTCCTCCAATGGATAATGAAGCATAAACAATCCTGATTAAAAGTGAGATTGGAACATACACTCTTTCCTCAAGTTCAAAATTTTTTCATTCAATATCTAACCTTAAATATAATAAATATAAATATATTATACATATATAACCAAACCATATTCACACTCAAATTACTATATTTAATTCTCTTATAATTTCCATTTACCTATTTGTTAATATTTATTCACTAAAATACTAATTTTGGTGTTAACTATTCTATTTTCCACGTATGCTTCACTTTTGTGATTCTAGTCCTTTCTCCTAGTCATGTTCTCATCATATATAGAATATTAACTATTCCACAAAAATCATAATTATTCATTATATACACATGTGTAACCACCCATGTAAGGTGGTGATGAAAAATTAATTACATTACTTAGTGGAGGAACAATTCTACATGTTCGCATGGGTGATGTTTTCATTTTTCAATAGATTGAATGTAAGGGAGGAAGAAAATTCTGTTTATATAATTATATTTATATCATAAATGTAAAATATATTCACTAAAACCATCTTAATATCCATCCATGAGACTCGGTGTTGAAAAATGAAATATATCACTTCATGGAGGTGGTAGTTAACATGTATTCATAAACGATGTTTTAATTTTCCTTCAGATTAAAAGGAGGTGGATAATGATCATTACTGTAAAATCTCAACCCAGATTCCTCTACGTTGTTCTCTTACTTGGTGGGTCAAATGGCCTCAATCATACCTGCCCAAATTCCAGACGTCTCTGACTAGCAGTAAGGACCTAGAGTGTGTGTGTGGGGAGACAATGGCGTCGTGTAAGAGTGTAGCACAATGATAGTAAACATATCAGTAAATAGAATAAGTAGTAAATAAAAGAGTTAGAATATAACCAATCAAGAAAATAATATATATATAATTACAAAATTATTCTCATATAAATAATTGTGTGTCATGTCATGCCTTTACAAATCTGGAAAACATGTATACAATCATCAATAAAATAACTATGTTAAAAATACAAAAAATAAAAAATGAACTATCCAAACAAGAACTACAAGCTTGTCTTAGTCTTGTTATCCACAGATCCAGGAAACATTAAAATCAAGTAAAGTATAGTGGGAAATTTCCTATGTCCCAACTTAAATCTATATATTATGCCTGCATACCCAATGGTGGCCTGAATAGGGTGTAAGATAACACTCAATAGGCCACCACCAACTGTGTCTATAACATGTAAAGTCTATGTAATAGAAGCTAAAATAGTTTGTAATATATAACAGGTATAAAAATACTAAATTCAAAGTTAACCAAGTCAAGTTTTATTTTCCATCCTACCAAGGATCTCTACAAATAACAATCATTCACGCATAAACAAAGGAATCTATAATGAAAAAATAAACATGTCGAACTTTCTTGTCTAACAACAGTAATCTAATACTCATTCTAGAACTACCTATAAGAATATAAAAATATCTACCATGGCCACTCCATATAAACAAATGTATAACACTTTCCATGGCCACATCATATAATCCAGTATATATCATTCATCATGTCCTCGTTATATAATCAAGTCATCCATAATGGCATCATCATATAATCAAAAGTGTCAGACCACGAAGGGGTGGATCCAAGGTATAAAAGACCAAGGCATCCAAATTTAGTCCCATTAACTTCTTTATGGAAACTTAGTAAGCACTTAGGAGGGTTCCAAGGAGCATATCAATAGACCATCTCCACTTCCAGCCTAAGAAAGTCAGATCTAAGGGGTAGCAAAGCCCAAGGCATCCTATGGAATCAATACCCAAGGAAGAAACATGTCCAAGGTGTCCACTTCTATAATAAATATCCATGGGAGAAACATTCATTACGTACTATTAAATTAGGATCCAAGGTATACCAACCAATATATCCACTTCCAAAATCAATTCCCCGTTTTCCAATTTCACACATTGCTTGAGTTCATTAACCCATTAAAGAAACTACATTCAATCAATTCAATCAAATTCACATCATGTTATCACAAGGTAAATGAGGCATCAATTATATCCTAAATAATAAATTCAATTATCATCAATTATAATAGATCCTTCTAATATGGAAATCACTCAAACACTCAGTGTGGTTGTATAAGGTAAGGTAGATGCCAATTAACACCCCATGGGTGGCCTAGGTTGGGGAAACAACCATCAAAAATATCAAGGGAACAAGTGGGAATCACAATCTTATTAAATTAAGCTAATTTAATCATTCAATTAATTAAAGGGGGACTTATGGAAAGTTCAGTGTGTGGAACAACATCAAATATTATTATAAAACAATAAACAATAAGGGAAAGGAATAAACCACCAATGTTTGGTCCATACTAGAGGACTCATCTAGTATTGATCTATGATTCAGTACATATCTTGAGAGAGAAAATAATGGATGAAGAACCTAGAAATAGGGAATATTAGCTTGAACCTAAATAACTTTGTAGATATGAATACAAATTAAGAACAGAACTAGAGGTTTGAAACTATCATAGTCATGGATCCAACAAGACTGATGGTGTTAAAATCTGATTTGGGATGGATAATTGGGAGAAAAAATCTATGAAGTGATCTTCAAAAGAGAGCTTAAAACATGAATCTCTCCATTGGAATGAAAATATAAGAGAGTTTAAGGTTTTAATAAATTTTACGGTTGAAATGGTAACTTCCCATTAAATCCATGGGTCACATGGTTT
The DNA here is from genome assembly GCA_963277665.1 of Viscum album. Lineage (NCBI taxonomy): Eukaryota > Viridiplantae > Streptophyta > Magnoliopsida > Santalales > Viscaceae > Viscum > Viscum album. The sequence goes on along the minus strand of OY728159.1, from coordinate 1,745,798,089 downwards.
TTCTACATGGTTGTAAAAATCGTGTGACAATCGTGAAACCCTTATTGTGATAAGGGAGACCATATGTGGTTTCATGCACACAGTTTGGAAAACTGATTGCAAACCTTGTATCCACCTATTTCAAAATTTGTAGAGCTGTTGCATGGATATGCACCGAATTGTTTATGGTTTCTCCCAAACCATGCGGAATTCAACACCACTCTATCAAGCCTCGCAAATTTTGGAGGAACGGTGCATCCTATCCTACACAATTTCTAATAATCGTGTAGCCTACCTTGTTTTTTCAAAAACTAGGGGCTCCAAACTCTGAAAAAGCCCCGGAAGCTTTGGATGCACCCATTATCTCATTGGTCACTCACATTAGGCACTAAAAAAATATTTAAATTGAAAACAAAAAGATTCATACCATATAGAAAAACTTGAGATCTTATAATCTTCCCGCTTAAAACAATTGGTCCCCAAATTTCCCTTCCAAGGGTGGTCAAAAATCGTTTAATAGTAAGTCCACCCACTGAGTATGTATGTCGGCCTCCTACTCCCAAGTCTCATCCTTTAAAAGACCACACTACCATAACATCCATACTATAGGAACTGAACTTCCCCGAAGATCCTTCATGCTCTTATCAACTATATGAATGAGATTTTCCACAAAAATGAATCAACCTTTAACTCTAATTCATCTGAATGTAGATTGTGATATGGGTAATAGTGATAATAGCATATCTAATATACATGTAAGACTTCATGTATATCCTAGTACCTCTAATCTAACTGCAACTGATAGGCTACTATCCAAAATCATTCCAGAATCTCAAACATCTCAATATATCATGTTTAAATATTACCTTCTATCCTAATCTTTGTATGTCCCAAACTAGATACGATATGTAAAAATATTTGATCTCTGACCACAAACTCTAAAAGTTTTCGATAGCGATCGGCATAATATTTTTATCGAGACTGTGCAGTGGCCATCTTATTTTTGATCAACTGGGACTGATCTAATGCCTTTTCCACAATACATGGTCTGAGTAAAGATTCCTCACTATCCTCTAACAAGAAAAGGAGCGATCAGCATGGAATATCATTCAAAGCCTCATAAGGTACCATATTTATACACTTATTATAACATTTATTGTAGGTGAACTCAACTATTGGTATATGCCACTCCCAAGAGCCCTCAAAATCTAGAATGCATGCTATGGGAATTTACTGAAGCACCTGAATCATGAACTCTGGCTAGACATCAGTCTAAGGGTGGTATTTCATGCTTAGAAGAACTTTTCTATCCAACTCCTTCTATAAAAATATTCCAAAAACACGATGTAAACCAGGCATCCCTATACAATAAAATGTTTTTAGGAACCCTATGAATTCTTAATATCATATAGATATATAACTTCCTAATCTCATGTACTAAGAAGGTCTCCTTGATTGGTAAGAAAACATAAACCTTTGTGATCTTGCCCACAACAGCACATACAACATCACTACCTTGAGGCGACCTTAGAAAAATGGTAACAAAAACCATAAAAACATCATCCCATTTCCACTCAAGAATAAGTAACTATTTTAAAATACAAACTGGTCATTAATTTTTTATATTCACCGATTAAAAGGTGGAATGCCTAGGTACAAAACCAACTACCTCATGTTTCATCCTCAGACAATAATAATGGAAACCAAGTCTCAGTACATCTTGGTAATGTAAGGATGTACTTCCAAAATTGAGGCATGAAACTCTCACATCAACTCTTACAAATGTCTAATGGAACCCATAAATGACCATGGATATTCATAATTTCATCCTTTCCAACAATATAACCATGTGTTTGGTCATTACCTTCCACACTCTCCCATAGGAATAGGCCCTCAGCATCAGAAATTTTTCTCATCCTCACTCTACCCAGAAGAGTAGAGCTCATATATAAATATAGAATATTGTTTTTCCTTGATAATCCAGCACCTCCAAGTGAATAATGGAAAAAAATTCCATAAGATACCACTCATTACTGGCCTCCTAAAAAACATGTATCTGAGTCCTCCCACTTAGTGCATCATAAACTTCATTGTCTTTTATAGGAATATAAGAAAGCTCAATGTAAAAAGAAAATAGGTAGTCAACCAACCTATTTTTCCTCAAATTAAGATCATTCTATGTAAATATATACTTGGGGATTTTTTGGTCCGTGTACAACACAAAACACTCTCTTGGAAAATAATTTCTCCAATATCTCAAAGAATGAACAACTGAAACTAACTCAAGATCATGCATGGTGTAATTCCTTTCATGTGGACTCAATTAATGACAACAGTATTCCATGAATCTATCCCCAACATCTGAACTACTCATAGCCTCCCACATTATGCATCTCAATACACTATGTAGCTCCTTCTTGGATCTGGCATAATCAGCACCATCACTGAAGTCTTTCTCCCTTTTTGCACATGAAAGGTTGTCTATTAGGTATATTTCCATAAAAACATCACACCATTATTATCCAAACCTATAAGATGTGTTTATAAGATTGAAACATCTCGTATGAAATTTCTATTATATTTTCCTAGCTCCAAGAAATTATGTATGGAAAGACATTCAAGGGATACTCCTGGGAAAATATATCTCCCACATTCTCCTGGTCAACTGATACTCCTTTCTATGAGACAATATGACCCATTAATTTAATCTTATCAATCCAAAAGTTGAAATTTGTGAACTTATCATATAATTTATTATCTCTTAATTTATTCAAAATGATCTCAAAATGTTTTACATGGTTTTTTTCATTATGATAATACACCAAGATTTCATCCATTAAAACCACCACAAATGAATCAATATATTGATGTAAAACTCTGTTAATCAGTTCAATGAAAACTTCTAGCATGTTTCATAAGGCCGAATGGCATAACCAAATACTCATATAGACCATACCTACTACAAAATAGTATACGATGTATGCCTACAGGTCAAACCTGAACCTGATGGCATCTGGATCTAAAATAAAATTTCAAAAACAACTTAGCTCAGAGATGATCAAAAATGGAATGTATTTTTTTCCACGGATAATGGTTCTTAACCATCAACTAGTTCAATTTCTGGAAATCCACATATAGACAAAGGTTACTATCCACCTTTTTCATGAAAAGGACCGGAAAACCCCATGGCAGAGTACTTTGTTTGTATAAACCCATTTTGACCCAATTCCTCTAGCTGTCACTTGAGATCTAGAAAATCTATAATATCTATCCAATAAGGAGGAATGGATATTGGTTCATCTCATAACACTATCTCTATAGAGAACTCAACCTCTATTTGAATAGGTAAACTCAAAAATTTATCTAGGAAAACGTCCCTCAAATGATAATCCACTAGAGGGAAATCTTTCTAATGTGATCCCTGATCATCCACATATAAACTATAAAAAAAATTTCATCCATTCCACCCCATGTGTGGTCCATATCAACTTTCATATGCATACCATTCACCGTTTTTAATAAAAACTCTACCCTATGGTGTTTTAAAAGAAAACCTTTAATGGTAGAAATAAACATGGGCTTGATAAGAAACTAGATATTCCATCATGAGTATGATGTCAAACCTAGTCATGTCAAGTAAAATAAAGATCCAACATGATGTGACACCCACCGATCATAAAGGGGAACTCCCTGCACTATCGAACACCCTCTGTTCTAATCTCCAACTAAGTATACAACATCATAATTCCATTAGAAAACTAAACAATGAGCCCAAGGATCTCCAAAATAGTTATAGATATGAAACTATGTCAAGCACCTATGTCGAAAATATTAGATACTAGCATAGAAGCTACTAAGATTATACATCTCACCATATTTGACCTAACACTCTTCTCGTTAGTTATAGGATGCACAGAATATATATGTCCTGAACCACATCCCTATGAAACAACCTCACTACAAAGAGTAGGACTACTCTACTATCTAGATAAAACTAGTGCATGGATACCTCAACCACGACCCCCACCTCACACTTAATGACCAGTACTACCACATATTCCATTCTGACATGGATCTATAAATCCGTCTACTAAACTTGAAGTCAAAGTTGATCCCCATATCTTAAAACAATGGTGTACATGGCCTATCCTACCACAAGATCAACACTCGAATGGGTCTCAATCACATTGATCCCTTATATTCCCCCATCATCTACACTAATGATATAAAAAAGAGTTACCACCAATAATGGTTTAGCTATTAATCCCCTCTTTAGAAGCCTCAAAACATCATTTCTTACCACTATAATCTATCCCACTGGGTTGAAAGGCTAAACTTCCATTCTCTATGCCCCTAGATTCCCTCGGGTTCATTTTTGTAATCAGCACTTGATTCCCTATTCTAGTAATATTCGCTAACCTAAATATTTTGACTATGAAGAAACAGAATGATAGAGACCTTCCTCTAAGAATATTTCCCCCAATGCCTCATCAGTAAGATATATTGGTTCAAAACACTAAATCTCTATAAATAATTCCAACTATTCTATAAAAGTTATTGTGCCCTACTCTATATAAATAGACTCATTGTCCTTCTCAGCTCTCGGGGTCTCATGAAAAAATTAATCATAGAATCTTGTTTGGAAATCCCTCTTAACAAGATCTCATCAAATATAAATCTAGTACAAAACAGCTTACTAGCACTCAGATGCTCCTAGAATCATATATTTTATAATCTTCACTTTCCCCTCAATATGTGTCTCCAAATGCTCAAAAATCAAAAAATTAGTCTCAAGACATGGCTGAGTAGCTTGTGGAACACTATCCTCTAAAAATTGGGAAGATTATACTACTAGAATAAGCGATTCAACTCTTCCATATATGATAAATGTACAGATGCTCCCTGAAATAGATTCATATAAAATAAAAACACCTCATAAAACTATGACTCAACACCTATTTCTAGTAAAACTACTGGTGCCTCAACTATAATTAAAAGAGGGTATAATGGTATCCCATTTACCACCACCTCCATATAATATTATTTTCCACCTCTTAGCGTACAATTGGAGGTCTTCATGGTGGTTTGTCTCTACAATTCTAAACATATGCCTTAGAAAATATTCATAACCAAAAGATATCCGAAAAAAAGTAAGACAGGTCAAGGATTACCCATAAACAAGAAAAATCCCTTTGTTTTCTCCTAAATCTAAGACATGGTAAAACAAACATTCCTAAACAACACTAGGAACACTTCCTAATTCCCACTCTAATTATGGATCTAGGTAAAGTTCTCTGCTTCACAAATTCAGTTTCCATTTTAATTAACATTCACATCACAATTATCTTTAAATGGATGAACCTAATGGGTTACCAGTTTTAATACATAAGGGCCCATGAACCTGATGAATTGAAATATTGAATCTAATTATTCTATACCATAACACATTCCATCCCATGAAACCAATGGTCCATAACTCAATGTTTCATAGTTGACTGCTTAGGGTGTTTGTTATATCCTAATTAGAAAAAAACCATTTATTTTAGGGAAGTCACTCTCAGTACTAACTATTTTTCTCAATTCCCTATACAAAACATTTATCAAACCACATATATATTATGCATGTCACACATAATAAATGTCATGTATTCAAGAAATTCATCCAATGTGTTGTGTAATAATGCATGGCATGTGATTCATGTAGTGTGCCTAAAATGATGCATGAAATGGCATAAACTCAACTCATTGAGCCGTAAAAAAATCTAAAACACAATCATATCAACATTAACATCATGAATCAATTACATCACCCAAAGGTTGAAGTAAATCAACTGTAATAGGAAAAATATATAAAAAATGGTCCATTCTAGGAAATATGGATTTTTCCTATACATGGGTTAGCTACTCTAAGTCACAAATCATTACCAAATTCCAATACCTTTCTAATATCCAGTATATTATCTCAAAATAGTAAACCATAAAAGAAAACTCCTTTAATAGCACTTTTTAATGCCTTTACCTAGATGCCACTAAATGGTGCCTCGAGCTGGTGGGACACATGGCCTCAAGTGCACCTCCCTAAACCCCAGAGGCTACAAACTAGTAGGGATGGCCTAAGGTGTTTCCATAAAGAGATTATTCCCTCTTTTTAGAGTGTAGAACTATAGTAGTAAACATATTAATCAATATTGGAAGAAATAAATCAACCATAAAGAAGATAAACAACCAATATAGTAATATATAAACAATACCAAAAGTAATCTCATAGAAAAAATTATGTTTCATGTCATGTCAGTACAAAGCTATAAAATATGCCAATAAGCATCAGTATAATAAATATGTCGAAATATCAAAAATACCAAAAAGGAACTATCTTAGCTTGCATTATAGTCCTAGATCGGTTCTGTGCTCCCATGCTTCTAATAAATTAGCAAATAAAGAATTTTAAAGTGGGATATTCCCTAGTCCATACCTATATCTATATACTCTATCTGGGTACCAAATGGTAGTTTTAATAGTGTGTGAGATAGCATTCAGTGGGCCATAACCGATGGTCTCTATAACATGTCCAATCTGTATAATACAAGCTAAAATAATGTGCAATATATAACAGGTACTTTAGTAATAAAAGTAACCTGAAACAAATTAAATGGTATTGTTCAGCCTACCAAGGCCCCCTGCAAACAACATTCAAGATACCATAAAATAAGGTAAGATATAAATTATAAATAAACAAGCCACATTTTCTAGTCTAACTACTGTAATATGTTACCCATACCAGGGATATTTGTAAGCATAGAAAAATATCTACAATATCTATGACGTACAACCAAATGTATAACACTTTCCACGTCCATTTCATATAATCCATTATATATCATTTATCATGACTTCCCCATATAATCACATCATGTATAATGGCCTCATAGTATAATCAAATGTCTCAGGCCATGAAGGGACGGATAGAAGTTATGAAAGACCAAGGCATCCACATCGAGTCCCAAGAGCTTCTTGATAGAAACTTGGTAAAGAATTGGGGGATTTCCAAGGATAATTTCAATAGACCCTTCCCACTATGATCCCAAGAAAGTCATATCCAAGGGGTACCACAGCCCAAGGCATCCTAATAAAATCAATACCCAAGAAGGAAACAATTCTAAGGCATTCACTACCATAATCAAGATCTATAATAGATACATAGAGGGAAAAATATGAAACTAGGATCCAATATATACCGACCAAGGCATCCAATACCATAATCAATTCATCATTTTTTAATTATATACATTCTATGTGTCTATTTAACCATAAAAAATTACATTCAATCAATTCAATCCAATTTACATATTGTAGTCACATTGAAAAAGAGGAATAAAGTCTCTCATAAACATTTATTGAAATTATCATTAATTATAAAGGCACCCTCTAATAAGGTAAGTAGTCACAAACCCCATGGGGTGGTATAAAGTAAGTCAAATACAAAGGTATGCCCCATGGGTAGACTAGGTTGGGTTAATAGCCTCTAAAAATCTCAAGGGAACAATAGGGCATCCCTAACATATTCCAATTTAGTTAATTCATGAATTACATTAATTAAAGGGGAAACTCTGGAATGTTTTTCATTAGGAAAAACTAAAACTATTCTTATAAAACACTAAACCCCAAGTAAAAGGTATATACCACCAATTGTATATCTTTAGTATATCACGCGTCCTTTATCGGTCTTTGATTTAGTACAATTAAGGATAAAAACAAATAATAGATGAATAAACATGAAATAGAGCATGTTATCTTTCACGTGAATAAAAGTATTGATACTAATACAAATGAAAAATATTACAAGAGGAATGAATAACTCACTTCCAAGTATCCAATGAGACCAGTGGTGTTTGAATCTGAGTTTAGATGGAGAATCGAGAGTAAGATATATGAATTCATCTTCAAATGAGAGCTCCCAATGTAATGTTTTCTTCTTGAATGAAAATAAAAAATAGGTTACTGTTTTACTAAATTTTAATTGTAAAATGGTAATTTTCTATTAAATTTATAGATCGTATGATTTGGAGGCATAGCTGGCCAAATAGTGCACCAACCATGCACCCCTCACTATCCTGAGGGAGACCACGCATGGTTTTATGTGCATATATTTGAAAACCCGTGTGAAAAACATGTCTCAGACTCTATCAAAAGTTGAATATCCATCACACAGTTGAGTACTTGAGGTTGCATGGTTTCTCCCAAACTATATGGCCTCCTACACATCTATGTCAAGCCTCGCATGGTTAGGAGTAACCATTTCTACTGCCCCACACAGTTTCCACTAATCATGCAGTCTGCCTTATTTTTTCAAAAAGTGGGGCTCTATGATTCAAAAAAGCCTCAGACACCCCTGATACACCCATTATCTCACTAGTCACTCACTATAGGCCATAAATAAAGAGTTAAACTGGAAAAAAATACTTACGTTATAGAAAAAACCATGATCTTTCAATCACATTATCATAATAACATTTAAATATAATAGTGATACTGATTATATTATTTTTTGTGGTTATATAATATGTATATGATGTGTAATAAGAAGTAAACTTGAATGAATTCGGATAAGGTAGTTACCTATTTTATGTGTATCCTCTTTTTTCCTATACCTTAATACTTTATAGGTTGGTATTTTGGTGAGAAAAAAACCTCGAGGGAATTATTAGGATATTTGGAAAGTTATTTAATATGATATTGGTTTGTAAAAGGTGATCTAATTTTATAGATAAGTGAGGATATGATGTAACCCTTTATAAGTGAGGGGAGTGGAATCATTGTTAATACCTTTAACTTTAAAATAATATAAATTCATTATAATGGGAAAGAGAAACAAAAATATCCAATTTCTCAATATAAGATAATTTAGGTATACATAAACTCAAACAATTAAATTAAAGATAAATTTTATTGATATCTTGAAACCTTAACCCTTTATTTTAAACAATTTTACCCATTTTTACTTTAACTACGGTGAAATAATTTTAGCAACATAACGTTTTTTTATGATAAAAATTTCAATTAAACTTCTGAATTTTTTTTGAAAAATATGATTCCAAATATGAAATAAATTTTATAATATACAATTTCTATATTTTTTTAAAAAAAATATTATATTACCCACATAGAAAATGCATAAAAACATTTTTAGAACAAATGTATCTTCAAGAATAAAAAATATTTTATTCTCATTACTTTACAAGTAAAAACCATTATACAAATGTTAATTTATTTTATTGAATATACTATTTTAAAATTTCAATAAAATCATCTATCAATAGTGATTAATTTAAGTTATTAAGATTAAAATACATTATAAACATAAAAAATAGTTTTCTAAAAAATATGAAATTTACCTTCAAATGATTTAATATTTATTTTTAACTAATTGATAATCAACGTATTAATTATAATTAATTTTTATACACATATAAAAAATATTATTCAATAGGTTTAATACCAAAAATAATAGAAATTTTCTTATATATATATATATATGAATGTTTGTAAACAAAACTTTTAGTGTCCCCATGAATTATTATAATATTATTATTTATCAATAATTAACCATTTAATAGATGTACTTAATTTATTTTATTAATTATTACTTCTATTTTATCAAGAAAAATTATTGATATCATTCCTTGGAATTATTAAAATTTTGAAAACTCAAAAATTCAACATAACAGTTTAAAGCATTTTCACAAGAATAAATGGTTTTTTCTTAAGTTAATTTTACCCTTTTTACATGGTCCTTTATTTCATCAATATAATTTAACTATATAATAATTTCTTTAATTTTATATTTTAATAGGTAATTATTCACTTAAGTTTAGTGTTTTATGCATCATAGGCAATCAAACACATTGAATTTATTAAAGAGAAATATATTATAAATCTCAGTGTTTTATTGGTTTGGGGGGGTTTATATAAATGAAACCATGTACATGCATACAATTACATGTTATATGAGGGGATGACACACATGCCATTCTTTTAATTTAATAATTATTAATCACAAACCAATGAAAATAAATTATATTATGTTAAAAGAAACACAATCCATACATGGGTCTATCTAAGATCAAGATCATATACATACATTCATGGAATACAAAAATATATACTAGCTTGGATTTAATTCAATTAGTTATTTGTTATTATGATAAAAACACATGAACTAATTTAATTAATTAATTGCTTTATCTTAATTTCCACCTAAAGAGTCATGGAGATACCTATCATCTGTTGCAACATAGAAAATAAATGAGTCCATAGTCATTTATAAATATTTATTTGGAACTAATTGAGAATTTAAATAATATAAAACCTTATCACATAATAGATACATCATATGTTAACCATGTTATTTATTTTTTTAATAATGATATAAATAATTATTATTTATATAATTAAATTCTATCAATTATTGGGTCACTATTTGGTGTATGATAATGAGCTATACACCATATAAAGTTTTTGTCGTATATTTGGGATGGAATCCTCGTGACCTGGTTGTATCTCAGCCAGGGTACCCTTTATTTTATGGTGAGCCACACATCTTGTATTCTCATTTTCATGAGCCTATGAACCTCACCTACTAACTTGATATGTATTTTGAAAATGGATATTAATGAGTTACACGGTATGTATTCTAGCTATATGTCATGTACTTCATTAGATTTTTATTTTTCAGTCCCATAAATTGAGGGATTTTATGTGACCATTTTTTTGCAAATTTCACCATGAAACCATGTGGGCTACACAACTTGTACACCAGCCTAATGCCATGTAATCTATCACTCCATGTGCTAGGATGGCGTGGTTAACACATGGTTCTTTTAATTCATTCAAATAAAACATTGGTTTCATTAACCACCTGGCATGACGTATATCCCATGACATGTCCCAATGCAATGAACCTCAATACAAGACATTTAATTTTTAGTCACACACCATTTATCTTTGGTTTCCATAAAGAACCTCCAAAACCTATAACAACAAGAGATTTTATAATTAAAATTATATTAAATAAATTCTTTGTTTAATATAATGTACCACACAAAACACCAAACTTAAACAAACCACGATATGCTATAGAAATATTATTATATGAATATGATTATTATAACCAATTTATTGGTTTGGAAGGTTTGAATAAGAGTAACATAATTATGAAAAATATATTGAAATAATTTATTTATTATAATTAATTTTTATTACCAAGAAAATAAGTACTCAATTTTTAGTGATAAGAATTAAATCATATAAGCTTAGGAATAGTTAAAGTATAAAAGGGTCATATTTCTATACCAGTGGGTTTCTTTGTATTTTTTTATTTCTCATTTGAAAGATAAATTTATTAATTATAGAAACTTAATTTTATAAAACATAATTCATTTTTTATTTCAAAATTTAAAAATTATCTTCCGGAGAATTTTTAAAATTTTAAAAAAATAGTTGAATTTTTGGTGAATAATGAAAATTACTAATTTTTATAAAACCTATCATATTTTTTAACCTATTCAAAAAATAAAATTATATTGTAGGTTGTTTTTAAATTAAAATTATCCCAACTTTATTAAAAATAATAATGAATTCAATGGGAATCAATATTATTCATGGCTTTGTTATCAAAATTTTTTATACTTAAAAAATGTATTTTAAAAAAATTGTTTTTTTCATTTCACACACTTATATTAAAATTAATTTTTACCACATAAGGAAATTAAATCTTATAAAATGTATTTTTTTTATTTGGAATCAGAATATTAAAATTATTTAATAATTTCAATTTCATTTTTAGTCATAATAAATAGTAACCATTATAAAAGTGTATCATCATGGTAAAGGGTAAATGGGTAAAATGATGTTAAAATTGTGGGAAAAGGTCTGAAAATAAACCCATCACCTTCATTTATTTAAATTTATGATTTTAAATCTAAAAAAAATCATAAAATAAGAAATTTTCATTTATTCCAATTTAAATTGATTATAATTTTTATATTATTATAATTAAGAGATAATTTCAAATTATTTCTCTCTGTTTTAATATCTATAATAATTTTTTATAGGAATAAAAATTATCTATGAATGGTTATAAATATTTATTTTTAATAAGAATAAATTTTTTTATTATAGTAATTTATTTTTAATTTTCATTGATGGTATAATTACCTTGAATAATTACACAATGCCAACACAGCGCTTGTGAAACAATGAAAAAATCTGGTAAATTATTTTCAAGAACATTAAAAGTAATATTTTATGTTAGAATTATGATATTACATCAATTTATGTGATAATTATATGGTGATAGTTACTGTTAAATTATTTTTATTTGAATTATATTTTTATCTTGATATCTTTAAATTCAAACATTTTTAATAGTCATGAAATTGACTATAAATTATATTGAATGTTAAAAAAATTATTTTTAAATAATTAAAAAATAAAGAAAATCAATTAATTACTAAATTTTAATTTAATTTTTTATGATATCTTGAATTTTTCATGAATGTTCCACTTTACACTGCCAAAATTACTTTCATGGCCCTTAGATATTGAAAATTTTATTCACAAAGTTAACGTTAAAAGGGTTAACAAGGGGATTAAACTAAATGATGGGGTTCAAAATATCAATTAAAAATTTATAAATATTATTTGTTAAATTTATTTTGTCCTTATACTCCTTTTATTATAATATATGTCACTTTTGATCCATTTTGTAGGTTCTATACACATATTATATATTAATATTTCATGTATTTGAAAGATTTACACCCACCTCACTCTTCCCCTCTCTTGTTTACACTTTCTTAAGCCACATAGGTCAAAAACACTACCCAAAAATCTTCAAAATTTATCCACATTATAGATTTTTTTTCATCTTTAAATACCCACTCAAGCATCCTTCAGAAGAGAACCAAGTGATATTTCTCAAAGAATATGTAACCCCCTTTACTGAATCCTTTTAAGATGATTTCTAATTACACCACCTCTATATATACTTTAACCATATTAAAATAGTTACATAAGTATAATTATATTACTTAAATTTTTTATGTTAATATATTAACCATTATATTTTTATTATACATCCTAATGGAAAATGAAGACATCATCATGCATGCGTATGGACTTCCATCTCCATAATCAATGCATTTTAATTATCATCACTTCCCATCACAGTTGGTTATATATATCGATTTAATGATTATATATGATTTAATAACATTATTATTTATAGTTTTAAGATAAAATATCATCTACCTTCTGACAGTCCCATTCATTGTAAGACGATAATGTCGGTCTTCCGAACGTGTGGACTTCCACCTCCACGAAGTTATGTGATTCATTTTTCATTTTCACTTTGTATAGATAGTCATAAGGATATATTTAATTTATATATATTATATATATGATATAATTATCATTATGGAACCTTAAATTACTATTTAAATTCATTTTCGTCCATTTAGAAAAATGTGAAAACACCACAGGTGTGTATGTTCACACGGTCGCATCTACGAAGTGATATAAATAATTATTCATCAATTCTTTATATGAATGGTTATAAATATATATATAATGTATGAATATGATCCTTGTGACATGATTAATATTCAATGTATTACTAAACCATGACCAATATACATGGACTGAAACTTATAAACCGAAACATGTATGAAAAATTGAATAGTGAGGACATAGAATGATGATGTTAAGGAGGAATTGTTAATAAAGGATTAGTTAAAAATTATAAGTGAAAAATATATAATAATATAAGTATGAATATTATCCTGGTATAAATATATAGTGAATATAAATTTATTATATATGAGTTTGAGATCGTATATAAAGAAATTCAAGACCTGAGGTAAGGGTTTCTAATCTCACTTTTAATTCTATGAGATATCGGTTGTATTCACGACATGATTTTTTTGTGTGGTCTATATACTAAACATGAATTTATTATATTATTGTTTTAATAAATATTATGTGAATTTAAAAATCTATTTATATGTCTATATTTCATAAGGTTTTGGTTCATAAATTACTAATGTGGTAAGGATTATTTATCTCAATATTTTTTCATTGACATATGTTTCATGTTATGCACCTATTTGTTTTTATATGGTGTGTGTACCACCCATTTGATAGGTTATTCCATTAATATATTTATATTAATTGTATTAAGAGTTCCATTTAATGTTATTTCTTTTAAAGGGTTTATAATTCAAAATGTACCAATTCAGAAAGGGTTAATGTTACAATCTCATATCTTTTCATGATTATATATGTTAAATTTTAATTTTAGGGAAATTACATGATCTATATCCTTTAAATAACATATATTTTATTATCATATGGTTATTTATTGAATTTCCAAGTATCAGTACTATTTTCCTCTCTTTGGAACTTAAAATGGTCAATAAAATGATTTTAAGAAAATATGACTTTATTTCTTATTTTTGTTTCAATAATTATTCTTTTCCATGTCCCTGTTTTTAAAAAAAATTATAAAGGTTTTTATATTCACATAAATTTTTGAGAAATATTATTTTTACAAAATTTAACTTTATTTATAAATGATTAAGAGGAATTGTTTCAAATATTTTCCAAAAACCTCACTTTTGACTTTTTACAAAAAGTGTGAAATGAATGTTATCTTTTAACAAATAAGACATAAAATAATTTTTCCACCATCAAAAACCTTATTTTATTTGAATATTACATAAAATTTTTCTATGGTTATTTTCAAATAAACCCTTTTTCCCAATGTTTTAGAAATTTTTAGTTTTTAAGGATACGGAAAGAAAAGAATATTTTCCTTCTTTTCAAAAAAATATTCAAATTCTATTTTAAATTTATTTTTCACCTATGTTTATATTTTTTAAGTATCATTATGCTTAACTATGAATATAATATTATTATACCATAATATATCATTCTATGAATGGTTTATCACAATATTATTTGAAGGAAGATTCTACAAAACTTGTTTCCTTCCCATGGGATAATTTAGTTATTATGAAAAAAATTAATAAACCAATTTATTTTTCATGGGTTAGGAAAAGATAAATTTATGAATGTTTTTATGATCTTTTGAAACAAATATATATAGATTTCACTATGTTATGGGTGAGATTCAAATTATATATCCCTCCAATGAATTGGTTGAATATTTATATCTTATTAGATAATTGTATTGGAATGGGGAATGACTCCAGTTTAATAAGATAATTTTTTCATCATGATAGACTTGGGAGTGAACTTTGACTAAAGAAATAATTAAATTGGGAGTGAACCCTACACAATATGGAATTTTTTACAATATTATAGTCTTATAAGTAAACCTTGACCAATGAAATTATTTTTTATACTTATGTGTATGGAATAAATTTATGTCTTATGCTTATGATATGCTCTCATGGGTCATGATTGATTATTTATGAATTATTACTCTTATGAATTGTGTTATTTTTATGAAAAAATATATATTTCCTGACTCAGGATTAATTTTCATTGACTTATTAGGTATGTATTTCATAATTTATGATCATGTTATCATACCCTTATACTTATCTTCTTCTCACTTATGAACATTGATTGATTTATCCAATGTTTACACTTACTAAACAACTAATCTCACCCTTTATTATGTTTTAATTTACACTATTTGAAAATAAAGGTTTTAAATAAGGTATGTCTCTAAGTTCATAATGTATGGAGAATTTCATGGGAGATAATAAAGACTTATCATGTAATAATAAAATCTTGGTATAATGTAAAAAATTACGATTTTGGATAGAAATTTATGGGTTTATTTACGTAAAGTTTGTTTATTTTGATTGAAAATTTAATTTTTTATTAAAAATAGAGAAAACCATACCAGAGAACCAGAAAAATTATGGTGGCCTAAAATGATGAAAACCAAGGGAGTCTCCCCAGATAATGGGACTACATACTATAGGCAAAGAACACACAATTTTGTAAATAATAAAATACTTCTCTTTGTTATGTTAGTAACAAAATATTTCATTTTTATGTTTTAATTATTTATTGTAAAAATTTAGTTCCATTTTTTGATATCAAGTCCATAATTATAAAAAGTATTCTTTTAGTATCAAATCTGGTTGAATGAGTCTCAAGTCATCTCTGAACCTATTTGGTGGAAACTCCAATCATTCTTCTTATATACATAATATATTTAAGATCATATTAAACTTTAATAAAGAAAAAATATGTTACATATTATTTTTTAAACTTTGGATCAAATAATTAATAAACTAGAAATGAAATACTAACAAAAAATGTATATAATTGATCAATGAATAGTAAATAATTATAAATAATTATTTGACCACATTAATAATAATTTAAGGTTATGGGTGTTGTATTAGAACATATTTGGTAGTTTCTTATTTGATTTTTTGTTTTATTTAATGAATAATATAAGATTTAAATGAAATATTATAACCTGATAAATGAAATTTATTAAAATATTAATTGATATAAATGATATAATCAATAAAGAAAGTTCAAAAATAATATTTTATAATTAATTTATTTGTATAAACAAGTACTTTAAAATGATTTTCTTTGTTCATTGATGAATTGATACACCACTAAATTTCATTTCATCATTGCAGTGAGAGGATTCAAGTGTAGTACCCCTATAAAAGTGATCCACACACACATTGAAACCCTGTGAATGTAGTCGTAGAAATTCCTAGGTGTCGGTGTGGTAGATTCTAATGCTAGAATCGTATTTTAAACATCTCCACAATTATCACTTTAGGTGGAAGGACTCATATTGATATATATAGTATGGATAGGTTGGTTGAGAACGATCTCTCACCATTATTGAGCGTATTCTAGGTGAAAACATCTCTAGGTATCGATATAATCCTCTATAGAATTAGTTTTGTGCACAATGAAAATTGAGTTTATAAATGACATAATTAAGTTTGCGTAGAGCTTCAGTTCAATAAATAATAATTTCTCCCTAACCCTTATTATTTTTCTGAATCTCCAAAAAACTTCTTGTATAAAATAATATTGTTATTAATATTTAATTGACATTCACCAAACTCATGGATAGTATAATTATTATTTTTCACCAATAAATAATTTTTTTTCAAATCATACATAATATGTATTTTCTCATTCAGATATTAACTTATCCTGAATTCTCCTCAATGTTTATCAAACCTTGAATAATGAATATTTATTTAAATAAATAAATATTTAGGCATTATTCACAAATAAAAAAATAAATATTATGTTTATTAATATAGAAAATAAATATTTACTAAATATTAAACTCACAAATATATTATCTCGAATAACTATTGACTGGAAATTTTTGGTCAATTAGGCATGAATAATTATTAAACCACATATGGGAATAATATTTAGTTCACATATTTAATTCATATACAATTTAACTAAATTTATGAATACACTTACTGTGTGAATTTCTTGGACCATTTATTACTGGAATTAAATTACTACACCTAATGTTCAAGGATTGAATCTAGTAATAATCGATTATACTCATAGTGAAATAGGTTAAATGTTTCAACAATAAAAACAATATATAAATGTGCATTGTGTAATTTATTCTCTTTGTATAAATAAATCTAATCAAGCAAGTTTTCTACTAGTATCATTAATATGTGTGTTCAATGTCTCTTTATTTGACTTTATATGAATTAGGATGCCTAAAAAACCCCATGTCCATGGACTTAATTCAGTATTCTCATTCCCATCAAAGATCCTAAGATATCAAATTTCATTAAATTATATAAGGGAAAATCATTTCTTTCATTATTAATTAATATGAAATCATTCATGATGCACCAAACATATCCAACCTCACCACTAAAATATGTCATCATAATTTTCTCTAATACAACAAATTACTTGATTCATGATATGTGTTAATAATATGCCTAAAGTTTAAAAAAATTACACGTGTACATACATAGAACCATCCAATTGGATATATAATTATGGATTTTCCACTAGTGGGTCATGTTCTTATAATATTCATACTTGATATTACCAATGAATTACATCTTGAAAAGAAGTCTCGATGTGTTATAATCCCACAACCTCGATTGGAAGTATAATTTGGGGCCCATGAAATGGTATCATTTGAATATACAACAAATATTTAAGAATACTATCATAGGAATTATAGGTTCTCATTATAGTGGGGAACACCAATTAAATTTTAGTGTATTAAGTTACCCTAGGACATTATCACGTACGATGTCACATAGAAGAATAATCATGATGTGATATGAAATTTATAAATATCCAAACACTTTGAATACATGTAATCATAGAGTATACAGAAGATGGTTTTAGGTAAAAAAAACTCAAATACTTTTGTATACGGACCAAGAAATTATTGTTTCTTAGAGAAAAGATATAATGATTAATCTTGTTCGAAAAAGTAGGATAAACTTATGTTATTTTTGTTATCAACTATCTGTTATGATAATAGCAGTACATTTGATGTAATAATAAAGGTTTTTTTAATGAAATAAAGTTTAAATAGAAGGATATGATTTATTTTTATCTAATATATTGCACTAAAAGAATATTTGGATGAAATTATTTTTCATATTATTGAAATAAAAAAGATTATTAATTTTATAAAATATAAAAAAGTTTAAATTTTAATCTTCTTTTTGGGATGTTACTTTATATTTTAATTACATGTAATGTAAGAAATTATTTTGATATGTTATTTTTTTAATTTTTTCTTATCTCATAAAATAGAAATTTTATGTGATATGATTTTTTATACATAAAGTGTTACTGTGTTTTAAAAAATATATTTAGAGAAATATATTTTCTAAGAGCTTAGTCGGTGTTAATATTGAACATATAGAAGTTTAATATTTAAACAAAAAAATAAATTTTTATAAAAATTATGATTTTCAATTTACCAATTTAATCTATATTTAATGTCACTAAGAATTCTATTTTAAATTATTTGGGGAAATATTTATAATTTAGTTGGGAAATTAATGATCTAAATGGAAAGAGTTACAGTCTTTCTTTTTACTAATGATCAAAAATATTTTTTATTCTTATAAATATTTCTAAGTACTGTCATGTTTTAAATAAAAATTTAAAAAATAACATAATAATAGATATTATGAATAAAATTTATTTTTTTTAAAAAATTTATTGTTGAAAGAAAGGATTATGATTTATAATATCATCATTATCCAAATATGTTTTTCAAATATGTATCATGATAAAACAATTTTAATGAGAGATTTAATTTATAAAATGACTACATAGTGATGTAACAGGTATTATATGGTGATGTAGTAGATGATACATATAATTGAATAATGTTTTAAAAAAACTAATGAATTCTATAAAACATATGTCATTAAATTCTTCGTACATTAAGATGCAGTGAGATTGATTCTTATGTGTTTGTTTTTTATCATTTTTTTATATTATTCTAATATTATACAAATATATCATGTTATATAAATTCATTTCAACTTTATCATTTATTCATGATTAGTGTATTTTTATAAAGATTTTAATTAAAATAAAACCATTTGATAAAAAACTCTATGTTATACTTAGAAGATGATTGTCATTGAATGGAATATGTTGTGATGAAAAATTAATATTAGAGTAGGGATGGGATCATATAGTAAAACATAGTCCACTAATGAGAGATAAATAAGTATTTTCGTTCTATATTTTTCCATCATGTATATTACATGAAATTTCACACATATTTTCATTAGTATACAAAACTATAAATTTTATATAGTTTCTTGGTTATTTTCCACAACTAAAAATACTATCACGGTAGCAGTGTTAAACACACTATGTTTTTATTGTATTTGTTGAAATAAGGATCAATATCTATAATGATGATTTTTATCATATCAGTAAGTTGCTAATGAATTTATTATAATTAAGTTAAGGTTACTAAGAAAATGTGTAAGTGTCTGAATATTATTTGAGGATTAAAAAACTATTTTCAAGATTAAAAGTATTGTGAGTTGATACCGTTTGAGTATTAAAGATCCATTCACATGGTGAAAAAAAGAAGAGGATGGTTTTTGATTTATTCCATATTTGTATTGTATAAAATAAATATCTTTGAAATTAAGAGGATACTGAAATATTGAAATAATATATGAGATATAGCATAGTAAAATAGAGTAGAAGTTAAAAAAATGTGCCAATATACAATTATAGCACAACATAATAAACCTTGCATCAAGAAGATATTGTACAATCCCAATAGTATCACCAACTGAGGGAAAATATAAAGAAGTAGAGAGCCACCAAGCATGGTGTCAGGGTGGTATAGTGGTCATGGTATAAGGTGGTACCATAGGATTTCAATGAGAAGTTGAAGCATGTGCAAATTTATAAATAAGTAGTGAGGAAAAGGTGTATTATGATATGGTATTCACTACTGTATGATACTTTTTATGGTTTAAAAACATGGGAACTATTGAGATAATACAATGTGGAATGTTTCCTATTACTCACCATGTTTTACCAAACTAGTTAACACCACAACTATTTTTGAAGTAGGTAACATGAAGGACGTATGAAAATTTCATAAATCCATTCGTCATGGTTATTGGAAGCTACATGTTTTAGCACTTATATTAGTATTTTATGAATTATAGAACATATCCACACCAATTAGAAGATTGTAAAAGGTCCTCATTTGATTTTAAAGAGTTTATGGTTTAATTCTGAAGTTACAAAATTATGAATAATATCTAGCTAAGTGTCAGTTGGAAATATTATTTTCTTAATTTGGAATATTATCACCAAATTTATAAAGGAAAAAAATAACACCTTTTATGAGTATTCAAGTACTTCTTAATAATATCATTAACTTTGGGATAGTGATATATAAGTTTAAAAGAGTATTTTTAGCTTTATAAGTGTAACTAGTGAGATTGAAAGAGTAATAAAGGAGTTTGAATGAGTAAATTAGTACTTGGGAAGGGTACCTAGTATAATTTTGAGAATCCTAAATCCAACATTTTCTGAAATTTTTATATTGTTATAGGAAGAAAATATGAGTTTCTAGAATTAATATTTTGACAAAGGAAATGAATTTTGATGATTATTCACTTTCTATATCATGAATGAAAAATCATGATGATTGTAATTTCATCATGGTTATTGTAATTTAATCATGATTTTATTTGAGTTTACCATAATATGACTAAGTTTAGAATATTTAGAAAATGAATCTTTAACATCATTTATAAGATAACCATGTCATGGCATCAGTGGAAATAGATAATTATGGGATTAATTTTTTTGAGAAATAATAAATTATCTAGATGATTCATGTTGCTTATAAAAATGACTATTCATTGTTAATTGGATTATATTGAATAAATAAATGAGAAAATATATTGTAATTTCCGTATTATACATTTTATTTTTAGGAATTTTAAAATAAGGAAACATGATGTGATAAGAAATATAAAGTATCTTAATTTTAAATAGATATATTTAAAGATCTTGAAATTATAAGATTTATGGAAGTTCAAAATCAAAATATTATCGGAGTAATTTTCACATGATATAGTGAATATATGTATATGGAAAGAAGAAGAAATAATAATGTGATTTAACTCTAATATTATTGTATACTATGTAAGAATAGGGGGAATGTAGTGGATCCAACTATGATTGTGTTTCATTTTCTTCAAGATAAAGAAAAATAAGAAAAATGGGGGGAACTGATACTTGATATTTTCATAGATACTAAGAGTAAAATTAATATAGAGCCAATTCCTTAGGAAATGTATACATCCTTTTCATTGAAGAAGGATGTGGTGGAGAAGAGAGGTACTGGGGAGAACACATCTTCAGATCATTTTATAGTTTGACGTACTAACAGGATATACCCAAAAATATCTATATATTTTAAATTATAAATAATAAGAAGAAAATAAAGAGAACTAAACCACTAATTGATGAAAAATTGAGACATCCAATTGATTTATGCATTTGAGACAACCCAGATATTGATTCTTATTGAGGGAGGAGATCAGATTCATAATGTCTAGAAGGGACTCAAGCCAATTCTGAATATTTTATTCAAGAAGGATAAAGCTTATTTTTTTCATTATAAAATAACACCAATTTTTTGATTTTTTATACCTGGTTGGTTTCATGATTATAGTTATAGGGACATACCCATTACCAATATTATTTTGATAATTAAAAGGTAGTTATGTGTGTGAGATAACAACCATAACACATAGGGGTCATAGTCCTCAAAAATAGAGGAAAACCTTAATAAAAATAATGGTGTTATGTTTATGTTTATTTTCTGATTTAATAATTTTATATTGAACAAGAGTGGAAGAAAAGGAATACAAGATCCCTTCATTGGATAAGTAAGGATGTGAAAATGTGTAATGATTTAAATTGGTTAAAAAAGTTACCAACACTAATTCACCCCCCAATGCCACATACACACCCACACACACAAAGTATTATTCATATCATATAGTGATCATATAAGTTTGTATAACAGCATATCATACATCTAATTTTCTTCTAAAATTACATATATTGTTAAATATTCGGATTATTTTCTAAATTTCAATATTTAACAAAAACTTTGAGGAGTTGTATTAACTTCTAATTAGATTCCCATGTATTCCAAAAATTAAAAGAGCAAAAGGGAGAAGGGGTTGAAAGGGTTGAAGAAGGAATCTCTCGTATGGAAATAGGAATTAGTTTAAAATTATTGATGATATAATACTGAATAAGATAAATATTTTTTTGAAGAATGTGAAATAGTGGCTGAATCAGCTTATAAGGTGGGGGACAACCTTTCTACCTCAAGAGTTTCCATGTATTCAAGTTATTTAGAGGTAAGTGAAAATTATTGTAATGATTATAATGAATAATAAGAAATAAAAATTGGGAGTGATCACATGTATGATAGTTTCCAAGATTAGTTGGTTTCTACATTAAGGGATATACTAAAAAACAATTCCCATTGAAATGGTCACTTTTTTATGTCTTATTCAAAAGTATGTATGAAAAGATCACAAATATTAAAGAATATTCAAAAAAAATTAGAAAACATGGTGGAAGAAATATTATAGATATGTATATAACTCTTTGAATCAGTTAGATCTAAAAATAAAATGTATGGAGACCCTATACTTTTTCAAATAACATTACATGATTTTAAGCATAGTTAAACATCATATTACAAGTCAAGGATCATTAAGTCTAATGTCTTGGAAGACTAGGTACGTAAAAATGAAAACATGAAACAAACTAAAACATTTGTTTATTTAATCATTATAAATAGTTCCTAACTTCTATTATGCTCAAACATCATCATAGGATAACTTGGGGATAAAATGAACAAAGGTATGAGCTCAAAGTCCTAGTAAGGTAATGAAAATAAGAATAAAGCTTTAGCACATGGTTTAGAAGGCATACATAATGATATAAAAAGTCATGGAACATATAGAATCATAATATATAAACATGAGATCATATAAACATAGTGTCATAGTAATGTGGTAGAAATATATAACATTACTTTATCATGAGTCAAGGCTCATTGCACATAGATGAGCGCAAGTCAAGGTTAACAAACAAGAAAATTACACATGGTTTCACGAGTCAATGAAAACAACCAAGACCCTTGCACATAACGTCTCATGATTCATAACATTAACCAATTCATTAGAGTGATATCTAGGTGCACCCATCAAAAATTGGTCATCATTATTCTTTCCACATAAATAATAATACATAATCAATCATACAAAAACATAAGGGTTCCCATAGATAGAAATAGGTATCATAACCAAGTCATAAGCATAATAAATCGGTGTATCATACTAGTGTTCATGAAAGAAATAAATTATAATATACATGGAGATTCATAACGTAAAATAATCATATGTCATGTTAAGTGAATTCAAACCTAATTTACAACATGTAAAAAAGTTATTTAATAAATTTTAGCATTAAAACATTGTAGCGCAGTTTTAAGGAAAATACTAACGGGCATTTAAAATAGAAAAGTTAATACTATTTTATATAAAACCATAAGTCAAACGAGAAGGTTTTCATAATAAAAAGGATTCTTTTATAAAAAAAATATGTCTTTAAATAGATAAAATAGTGCACTTAAAATTAGGTAATAGTTTTGAAAGTTCACTTAAATAGATTTTCTTATTTGGAAGTATTGAAGAAAGAATCATTTAAAAACTGTATATTCCCAAAATAAAATGATGAATGGATCTTGATAAATATGTTTTGATAATATAAAAATAATTTATACTATTTAAATAAAAATAAATGACAACTTCAATTTTGTATAATGGAAGGTAGAGATTCCAGAAGGAATAATGAAGGTTTCAGTAGAATCCCTTACCTTAAGTCTGGTGGTGTCCTTATCTTGATCTTAATTTCCTAGATAACAAAATTACATTCATTAATTAGAATTTCTAGAACATTATATACATTTAATCGATTTATTATAACCTTATTAAGTTCATTTATAACCTTTTTGATGGGTTAAGAGGTTCAATTTCATTAATCATTTCATTGGTTTTCATGATTTGTTTACTTATATAGATATAGGGATAAATATGTAAGATGATAATGTTATCTATAATTGGAGTTATATGTTATCAGTGACCATACACCAGATTAATTGGTTATAAAATTCATTTGGTTATTTTGAGTAAATATGAATCATTATATAAAACTATAATCATTACTCTTTTCATTAATTGGGAAATTTTTTATCACATGGAACACATTTTTCATTATAAATTAATATCATGTGCACAAAAGATTGAAAAACCTCAAATTAGAAATAATACATATATTATAGTCTGGTACAACCATAAAAATTGTTTCAAGACAAAAATTTAAGATGGTAAAAGAAATTGAAAACAAGTCATCCTTGAATGTGATAAAGTAACAGGTCTCAGATGATGTTTTCATTCCTAGTATAAATGGTGGGGAAAGGAGAGATGATGATTAATAATTACATTATCATAAAAAATGTTATAGTAAATTTAAGGAATTGGAGTTATCATAACATTTGGATGAAATTAAATGAGGAAAGAAAAATAAAATACTTGAACTTGAAACAAAATAAAAGAAATGAAAAGACAAATTTACATCTTGAATATATCTTACTTGAGAACCTCATTAAGGGAGAGGATTTGATATTTTTAAGAGATAAAGGGATCATGTAAGTGTGATAGGGGATCATGGAGGTATTTTAATAGAATTTGGACTAGGAACAAGGCTTAAGAAGAGTGAAGAGAAGAGGGAGTGAGGGGGGCTTTATAGTGGAGGAGAGGAGGGTTTTCTCAATATTTTATTCATTATTTTATTATTTTTATCAAGACAATAAATATTATTGATTATTGTGACAAAAAATAGTAATATGTGCATATGAGTTATAAACTAAGTTTATTACGTCATCCATGATTCAATAAATAGTGTGTTTAACATATAATGTATATATACAGAAAATTACCATATTTTACTATTCATCAAAAATTTAAGTATTTTAGAAAATTCCAAAAAATTCAACATAACCATTTTTAGACATGTATAATTAAAAATTGAAATCCATTTTTTGAAAATATTTTTATAATTATAGGAAATTTAGTTTTTAATTAATATAATAATTTACATGAAAACAAAATAAAATTAAAATTGATTTTCTAACACTTTGAAAAATTAATTAAGGTCTCTTAAAATTAACTTATAATAATAAGTCGTCAAAATAATTATTTATGAATAAATTTTATGAAAATAAATTTAATTTTAAATTAATAAATTAATCATAAAATTATAATTAATTATGCATGACTCACAAAAATATCAACACATAAAAAATTATTTTAAAAATATTTATTCTCATTTATAAGGTGCCAAAATTTTATTTATAATTACCTGGGTGACGTTACTATTCATAAGGGTACATCACTATTATTAAGGGTATTTTACTATTAATCAAAAATTCCATTGATTCTATCAGACTCTAAATAACCTACTTATCGCAACCGTGTGTGACAGATTTTCGAAATTCAAATCACATAAGTTGAAACTTTTAGTTTAACAGCTAGGTTATAACTATCCCCATAAAATAAATTACTCTTTTAGTGTTTCATGAATTTCATTAAATTTATTTGTAAATCCTTGGGGTTTTACATTCTTCCCCACTTATGAAATTTCTCCCAAAAAAATTATGTTTTACAAACTAAGGTGAAAATAGGTGATGGTTTGAATACTTAGCTAATAATCATAAAAATGAAACTTTAAACATAAAAGAATAAACTAGGAAAGGAAAAGAATATCCCCACTTGTAATTATCTATGTTTAGATCTAGGTTTCCATGATCTTTTTCCTCACATTTATTCTTATGGGATTTTTTATTACCCCTTAATAATGGTTCATAATAATCTTATGAATTTACCAAAGCATATCCTTCGGGAGTTTCAAACTAAGAGTGCAGAAAGGCATCTTGTCAAGTAGTAGTTCCTGTATGAGTCGATCTCAAAGTAGTGTTTTTGGGGTTTACCCCTAGATACATCTTTTTCTGATCCACTAGTTTTTAACTAAATAGGGATGTATTTACTTGATAAAGTACTTGACCTATACTTACTAAAATTTAGGGATGTTTTCTTATACATAGTCTGATCCCTAGGGTCTTTACTAAATTTCTCTATTCCTAATATTCAAAAATTATTATATGATCCTCTGATACCAACTATAGAAGCTCTATCCTTTTACACATAACATTAAATTATTTTAAGAACAATTAAACATCATATTACAAGCCAAGGATTTTAAAGTCCAGTGTCTTGGAAGATTAGGTACATAAAACTGAAAACACGAAACTAAATGAAACATTTATTTATTTAATCTTCATAAAGATATCCTAATTTCCATTTTTCTAATACATCTTTATATAATATCATGCAGATAACATTAAAAAATGTATGATCTAAAAATCCAAGTAAGGTAATGAATATAAGAATAAAACTTTAGCACATGGGTTATAGGGCATGACATAATGATATAAAAAGGCATGCAACATATAGAATCATAACATATAAACATGGGATCATATAAAGATGGATTCATAGTAATGTATAAAAAATATTAAACATTCCTTTATAAAAAGTCAAGTCTCATTGCACATAGAGGATCACAAGTGAAGGATAACCACTAAGACCATTGCACATGGTAACATGATTCAAGGTTAACCTCAAAGACCGTTGCACATAACATCTCATGAGACTAAAATTTACCAACTTAATTGAAGAACTATATGGTAAAACCCATCATAGAATATTCATGAATATTATTTCCACAAAAATAATCATACATAATCAATCATACATAAATATAAGGGTACCCATGGAAAAAATGGGTATCATAATCCTGCCATAAGCATAATAAATGGGTGTATCGTACAAGTTTCCATGAATGAAAGGAATTGTAATATACATGGAAATTATTAAGGGAAAATAATCATATATCATGTAAATTTATGTTAAATAGTATTCACAACATGTAATAAAAGTATTTAAGAAATTTTAGTATTAAAACATTTTAGGGTTGTATTAAGGGAAACACTAAAAAACATTTAAAATAGAAAAGGTAATAATGTTTTATAGATAAAAATAATTTAAACAAAAGGTTTTTCATAATAAAAAGTATAATTTTATAATAAAAAATGGTGGATTAAAACATATGATAGAGTTCACTAGAAATTAGATAATAATTCGTAAAGTTCCCATAAATTTGGTTTGCTTGCCGGGAAGTATTGAGGAAGGAATAATTTATAAACATGTATATTCCTAAAAGATAATGATGAATGGATATTGATATATGATTTTACAGAATATACACATAATTTATAAGATGTAAATAAAATTAAAATATAACTTCTTTTGGGTAGAAAGAAAGATAGAGCAGCCAGAAAGAATAATGGAGGTTCGGGTAGAATCCCTTACCTTAAGTCTAATAATATCCTTCTCTTGATATTAATTCCTTGTAAACCAAATTAAATTCATTAATTAGTATTTTCAGAACCTATTATACATTTAATTGATTTATTATAACCTTTCTTATAGGGTTAATAGGTTCAATTTCATTGTTTGTTTCTTTGGTTTTCATCATTGGTTTACTTATATACATGAAAGGATAAACATGTAAGATGAGAATGGTTGACCAGAATTGGAGTTAAATTCTATTAGTGATAATACAGTAGATTACTTGGTTATAAAATTTATTTGGTTATTTAGAGTGAATATTAATCATTATATAAAACTTTAAGGATAAATGTTATGGTTAATTGACGGTTTTTTGATCACATCGAACAAATTTTTCTTTATAAATTAATATCTTGAGTACAAAAGATTCCAAAACCATAAATTATAAATAATAAATATATTATAGTATGGTTAAAACATAAAAATGGGTTTATTACCAAAATTGAAGACGGTAATATAAACTGAAAACTTATCATCCTTGAATGTGAGAAATTAACACATCTCAAATGGTGCTTTCATTCCTGGTATAAAAGAAGAGGAAAGGAGAGATTATGGTGAATTATTACATTATCATAAAAAATTATATTACATTTAAGGTGCTATAGTTATGATAACATTTCGATTAAATGAGGTGAGGAAATAAAAATAAAATAATGGGACTTTAAAGAAAATAAAAAGCATGAAAAGAGAAATTTACATCTTGAATATATCTTCCTTGAGAACCACATTAAGGGAAGGGATTTCATATTTTGAAGAGACAAAGGGATTCTAGAAGTTTAGTAAGGGATTAAGGAGGTATTTTAGAATAATTTTTACTAGGCACAAGGCTTTATAGGAGTGATGAAAATAGGGGGTGAGGTTGGGTTTTTAGTGGAGGAGAGGAGGGTTTTCTCATTATTTTATTCATTATTTTCGTATTTTTCTCAAGATAAGAAATAGAATTGATTATTGTGACAAAAAATAGTAATATGTTCATGTCAGTTCTAACCCAATGTTCTTACATCATCCATGACTCAATAAATATATTATTTAACAAATAATGTATAAATACATCAAATTGCCCTATTTTACTATTCACCAGAAATTCAAGTATTTCACAAAAATCCAAAAATTTACCCTAAAAATTTTTCTATATGTACAATTAAAAAATAAAATCAAGATTATAAAAATAATTTTATATTTATGTGAAATAAATTATTTAATTAAAATCATAATTTTCTTGAAAAATAAAAAATTCTAAACTTAAAACGTCTTTTCTAACACTTTGAAAAACCGATTAAGGTCTCTTAAAATTATCATATAATAATAAGTCATCAAAATATTTATTTATGAAAGTATTATAAAAAAATAAATTTTATTTTAAATTATTAAATTAATCATAAAATTGTAATAAAATATAAATGAATCACAAAAATACCAACACATAATCAATAATTTTTAACCCATTCACTCTCATTTATAATGTTTCAAAATTTTTTTATACTTACATGGGTGAGGTTTCTATTCATAATGGTACATTAATATTCATAATGGTAAGTTACTATTATTCAAAAATTATGTTGATTCTATCAGACTCTAAATAACTTACTGATTGCAACCGTGTATGTCAAATTTTTGAAATTCCAATCACAGAAGTTACAAGTTTTATTTTAATGGAAACGATATAAAATTCTCTTTAAAAAAAGTATTGTTTTAGTGTTTAATGAATTTCATTAAAAAAAATTGTAAATCCTTGGGGTGTTACATATTTAATGTGGATCTTGAAGAGAGATTTTCATGATATGATGATGAATGGATCAATGAAATTTAAGAGTGGGGATAATTACATAAAATACTTAAAGAAAAAAACCGTGAATTTAATACTTAATTTATTATTAATATTTCTTTTATGGATTCCAAGTAAAATAAAATTAATTATCTTGACACAATGGTATAAGAAATAGGTATAATACATTATGAAGTTTATGAGAGGATAAAAATAAGATAGGATATGTAATAAAAATTGTTGAGGATGAAAAGAATATTCTCAACATGAAGTTTCTTGATATTTAAATAAAATTAGAAAATATACAAGTTTCTCAATCTATGTGTTCACAAAAAGTTATGGGAAGAATTACTACAACACAATCTATAATCCAGGGTTTATTTTCAAAAAGGCATTCATCTTGTAGTAATAACACATTGAGATCATCTAATTATCAACACTATCAAATATTAAAGAAAAACATAATATCCATATCCAAATCTATTTATTTTACTAAAACAATCATGTACTGTAAGGGTTTAATTTCAAAAATATGTACACAAATGTATAAGTAAAAATGGAGAGAAACCCACCACTACATCTATTGATGTTAAAAAGACTTGTATAAGTTGACATATCAAAAATTAATCCCAATAAATTGATAGAAATATGTAAAAAATAAAATGTGTAATTGAAGATAATTTATGGGTTAAGACTTGAAGTAAAGGTATATTTTATTTTATCACAATTGTAATAGATTTGGGAATGAGAAACTCGATTATTGGTATAATATTTTAACCTGAGAAGGTCAATGAAAGCCTACATTAATGGGGATAAAACCTAATATGGTACAATATCCACAAATACAAAACTATCTATCTCAAACCAATTTAAATTTTAACTAATATATATATTGTTTTAAATTAGGGTGGTCATAGTGGTGTAGAATTCATGTTCAACTAAACAAAGAATACAACAATAAAAAAGTAAAAAAACCACAAAATATGGAGATAGAATATGTGTCAACCCATGGAAATAAATAGGTGAACATTTTGAAAGAATATATTCCCAATAATTCAATTAAGAATGCTGGAAATTTATCGTTGAGTTATAGGTAAAAGAAAAAATATTCTCAAACCAATCCTAATATATCAAAGAATAATAGTTCACCAATGAAGAGAATTTTGTTTATTTGTGGAATAAAATACTAAACCATGGATCATTATAAATAAGCCTTTGAAATAAATATTAAGGTAGAAAGATAGAGTGGTCTGGAAAATTAATCTAAGATGTAAAAAAGACACTCATTTGGTGAAACTTTTCTTGAGAATTTATGTGGAAGAAACAAAATTTATGAGCACATACCTAAGGAATGTTATACCATTTGGCCATATAATTTGGAAAAGGAAAAAAATTTATTGTGCACAAGTAAATTAAATTGTTGAAAGGAAAGAATTTATTCCATATAAAGAAGCTGAATTTCATGAGAGGTTTTCAAAATTTGATAGCTCAAGACTTCAGGAAGTGTTTCCTGGTAGGTTTAAGATGGGTGGAGACAACTCAATGGAATCTCTAACAATCCTATAATCCCAAGAATAAATACTAAATATTATGAAGATTTCACAAAAAGATTCATGTTCCTTGAAAGATCATGTTAAGAGAAATACCCCACCTAAGAAAATGTCTAAGAAGAATAAGAAAACC
Organism: Viscum album; assembly: GCA_963277665.1. NCBI lineage: Eukaryota > Viridiplantae > Streptophyta > Magnoliopsida > Santalales > Viscaceae > Viscum > Viscum album. The sequence continues at coordinate 1,745,766,523 of OY728159.1, read as the reverse complement.
AAATTTCCTAATAAGATCACTGATTGATAAAACAAAAGAGTTATCATAGAGAGTCTTCCCAAAAATAATGCTCAGACGGAAAGAGTTATTTGGTTGAGAATCTATTCACTTCATTGTTTCTCACATTGATGGGAAATATAGTTCCACCTTATTCTCTAATATATATTTTTATTTCTATGATTTATATGAAAGAAATTGAAGTTGAATCTAGTTCTCAGGTAGATAAATAGAAAAAAAAATGTAGGATGTAAAGACAAGATAGTTGAATGAAAAATATCTATCTTGGTAAAGATTTAACATTTTTCACTCTAAAGTACTATTAACAAAGAGGATTCTCCATGGTGAAGAAGGATCTGAAGTATCATTAAGGGGGATAAAAATAGAGAACATAACCTGATAAGTTTCCAAAATAATAATATCATGAAAATCATTGAAATATGAATTATGGAAATTTCAATAAATTGGGCATTGAAAAGGTATGTATTGATATTTTCTAATTCAAAATTTTGGAGAATCATTTCTGATATTGAGGTGGATTATTTTTTTTATCAATGACATGAAACATAATAAAAATTTTAGTAGAGTTCATAGGTAGATTACTAAAATTAAAAACCAAATTTTATGCAATAATATTTTAATATTTTTGTTTACTTCTTATAATAATTCCGGATGAATCACTAATATAAAATAGTCCTTATTCATAGATACCCTATATAATTTCTAAAAACACTTATAAAGACCATCATTATCAACGATTTTCTTAGAACTAGTAAAATTTAACCATCATAATAAATTATATGTTATTACAAATAAAATTTTATTATAAAAATATATTTCTCTTGATATATATATATACTTAAATGTGATTTATATAATACTAAATTTTTATTTAATCTTAATATATAATATATAATATATTTAGTGAAAATTAATTTATTAAATAATTAACATTTTAAATTAATTAATAAATTTCTAAATAATATCAAGTAATATACAAATAAAAATAATTTCATTATATAAAAATCAATAAATTAATTATTCTCTTTAGATAAGTTGAAAGCATGAACTAGACTCCAAACGGTCATAGATTTTGATCTGGGTATCTATTTGGGCAACATGAGATGTCAAATCAAATCTTATGGGCAGATATGTACTACATAGACCAATGAAACCTTGGAAATATTTTTTATTAGTCAAAAATTTCCATATGTCCTCTAAAACTGTGTCTTTAGTTTCGATACCCTACATTTTTAACATTTGATGAAATTTCAGTTTCATTTATAATTGTCTTATTATCTTTTTTCAAGAGGGTGAATTTATTCACTATGATTAAAATCATATGTATATTATGATGTTCAAATTGTGAAATTTTTCGTATTTTAGGGTTATTTATATATTAATATATAAATATTTTCATATATTTACATTTAAAATTTTCATTATATAAATAAATATTGAAACATTTTTACAAATAAACTATATTTTTAAATATAAAAACTTTATGTAAATAAAAAATAATTAACAATTTTATTAAAAATAAAATAATATGAATATGTATATACCTATACAGATGTATATATAATGATTAGATATAAATATATGTATATGTGTATGTTTATATTAATAAACATTTATATATTTATGTAATTATTATAATATGTGTAAATAAATAGTAATATATAATATATATAAGTAAATATAAACATATATAGTTTTATATATAGACATATTCACATATAATATATATATATAAACACACACATGCATTAATAAACACACACACACACAAATTTTATAGATATATTAAAAAAATTTCTATAAATATACATAAATATTTGAATAAATATTGGGATAAAAATATTTATCTAAATAAAAATAAATAAATAGATAAATCATAAAATTAAAAATTAAAATGATAGCGCAGTGGTAATGGTGTTATCTTTGTACATGAGAGGTCTACATTTCAAATAAAGACACATGCAAGTGGGGGTGGTAAAGAAGGGGATGGAGTGTGCTAATAAAATAAGTGGATTAGGGTGGGGTTTAGAGCTCTAATAAAGGTTGTTGGGAACCATGAATGAATAAGGGTGGGGGTATAAGAGAACTGATAAAGGGGTAGGTGTTCTGCAGTGTAGAGAAATATTTTTCAGGGTTGATAAGCCTTAATTTTATCCATTTCTTTTGAGAACTGGTCAAGGGTGAATTTATCAACTATAAAAAAATTCTGATAAAACTAGAATAGATAAATGTAACTTTTATTAGTGCTATAAAAAATGATAAAGTCTCCCTTTATCATTTCTTTTTTCACTGACAAAAGAAACTGACTTTTAAAAGATCTTATAACTTCAACCCATTTTTAGCAAAGATAAAATCCATTTCTAGGGGTGATAGAGGTTCAATATGTTATATTGAAATATTTGACAATAATATGTATAAAAAGTGTGTCAAAAAATTTTATTATCTTGAAAAATGTTTGTTTATCTGCTAAAAAGAATATCAAGTGGTTTCCTATGATTTGGTATCATATTTTTGTTATTATGAATAGTTTTTTATCTAAATTATAACCTCATGTTTTCTACACTAATAATGGTTCACATAGATTTTGAGTGGTATAATTTATAGAAAATTTATTAAAAATTAATTGATATTATATTCTCTCATATTCTTTGTATTTATTTTCAACAAGGGGATAGAGAAGAAAATAAGAAAAGATAATGAAATGGAGTTACATATTAAGATGTAATTTTCTAATTTTGTAGACAATAAAATACAAAGGGGATATTATTTAACCCACTCTATATTTTTATTTTACATAATTTAAATAATGATAAACAGTAATAAATTTAAGTTATATCATTTTAATATATTGATAATGAAATTCTTGGAATGAAGTTATAGTTCTCAAGAAAAGGTATTAGTGAGTGAATCCTATACATGGATTGGAGAACTATATTATGGATTAAAACTAATATTATTTGATTCCATTAGAGTATTAAATATTTATTCACATGATGGAAAAGGTAGAGGATAGTTTTTGAGTTCTTCCATGTTTATATTGTATACAACATAGATGGGAATGGAAGGGGGGTATGAAATCTTGAAATGAAAGTCAATATATGGGAAAGGAAAGTATAACATAAATTCAAAAAAATGTGTCAATATATAGTAAAATACCTCCCAAAAATACTAGGATCATCAAGAAAATGGTATATCTCAATGGTCACACTAGCCAAGGGAATCTATGAAGGAGAAGAGTGCCATTTGGTGGGACAACATTGTGGTATAGTGGCCCTGTTTGGAAAAAAACAATGGTTAAACTTACTTTTCACCCATGATGATAATATAAAAAAATATAAGGAAATTATTGATAATATATAACTAGAAAAATTCACCCAAAAATAGAGAATAGACACTTAGGAATGGTTTCTCCCAAGGTAAACCGGCATTACCCATCCATAAAATTTGATGGCCACACCAACATAACCAGAGTCCACCAGAATAAACATACAACCAAAGTAACACGGTAATGAATAAAATATATATTATGAACAACATCATGAAATTATACACACCATTCCATAAAATATAAATAGAAAAGGTATCTTGATTCAAATTCTAAAAACCCAAAACAGGGATCAAACACCAAAATGAAAAAACACACATCCCAGAGATACAAAACTCAAAACAGCCCATCAGGAGATAACCATGTGAAACTAAGTCTTCTCCATCAAAACACCTCAAATGGGGGAAATCAAGAAGAAACATGTAAGTACATAGTTCAATTTCCATTAGATGTGTTCTGTGAAACAATGTCTAATTATTCTCAAAGGCATATATAGGGTGTAAGGAACAAATTCAAGTAGTATATCATCATGAATATATTAAAGGATTTTAAACCATGAAACCCAATAAATATAGTTCTGAAAAAACTTTTTAGAAAACCATTTTCATTGAAAACTTTTCACTATAAATCACCCATTTAAAATGCCTTTGGATTTTCTTTAAACAAAACATGTTTTCCAAAGCGTTAAACAATAAGGATCAATTAAACAAATAGAATACACTCATCATAAACATGATCCCCCAACCCAATCAAGGAATAATAAATGTACAAATGAAAATATCATCATATAATTAAGTAATAGTAAAAGGGTATAACACAAAATATCACAATCAAACAAGGAACTAATAGAATGCATAGAAGCATGTAAATAAATCATGAATGTAATGTACATGATGGTATCTAACCATAAGTGTGTAATGTGAATTATTTTAAAACACATTATGCTACCGATATAAAAAAGTACAACAAAGTACAATCTCTCATGATCCAACACGGTCCTAACTCCAAAGAGCTCTCCAAATCTCTTATTCAATAAACTAGAAGCTCTCTCGTTCTTTATTACCAAATGATATTTTAGTCCCCTAGATAACACACCATCACCCCCTAGGTAAACCATGTACTATTCAGTTTCAAATAGTTCAACACCACAAGTTTCATACATAAAATCCATTTCATATCCCTTTTTATAAACAAACTTGTCAAATTTTATTAAGAAGATTCCTCAAAATAAATCCATTTCAAAAACCTCTTTATAATTAAATTTTAAACAACAAAACCACTTTGATCCATTTAATCAAATACATGGGGTTCATTAAAACCACCCCCTTTGTAAAACCCAATTTAACCATTAATTTCACAAAAAACACATGAAACACAATATTAATATATTAAAAATAAACTATAAATAAATTAAATTGAAATTTAATAACCAAAACCAAAGTAAATTGAATAATTCAAAGGTTGTCTATGTAAAACTCCCTTAAAGAGTGATGCATACCTCCAAAATGCTTCCAAAATTATCACCTTCATTGGAAACCACTAGATTTAGGAATGGAGGATTTGTCACACACCTAGACCATAATAAATATTACTGAGACCACTCATTATTAACCCTAGTTTCTCCATACCACATTCTATGGTTTCACACTTCCATCAAAATGGTGGAACAAAGAAAAATAAGGGGAAAGGATGAAGAAATATTCAAGAAATGGGATTACATAAATCCAAATCACTATGAATTCAAATATAATCCACCTAAAATGAAGATAAATATGTTCCAATTCTTGGAGAGGGGGGTGTGCGTCAAATGGGAGAGAAAGGGGGCCAAAAAACTTAATTTCATCATGGGAATTTTGGTAAAAAGTAAAAAAAATTAATGAATTGGACAACTCTCAATATTTGAACACACTATTTTGAAAAAAAATGTTCCAACCACATAGGTTCTACTATATCTTAAAAATAAATTTTCTACAGTTGCTACTAAGCCTCACATGGGTTAACAAGCTATGATCAAACCGTGAAAAAGCTCAATGTCCCCAAATAATCACCCATACAAGGTTTGGAAAACCATGCACAAATATCCCTCTAGGGTTGGTATTCTATAAAAAACCCCAAATTTCAAACATCTATTACCCAATAAATCCAAGAAGGAAAAAAATTATAAAAACTCAAAAATAGACATACTAGTTACTCGGCAGGTGCCACAAACCTTCCGAACACACCACTTTTTTCCCCTAGAAATTTCTCATGAATCCTCATAAAAAAGTGATTCCAATACTCCCTTAATAGATATTTTCACTCCCATTTCTCATAGATATCTCCACTACACAACAAAATAGCATGGACTAATGTGACCAATTTATAATGGAACACCATGTTCTGAAAATCCAATATCTGAGAAGGCTGATACATAATGGTTAAATTAGGATCAAATTAAAAATCACCCAAATCTATCTCATAATATGGATTTAGAAGTTATATATTCAATTGGAAAACATCAAAGACATCATGAATCATTTCCAATCATGGTGGAAACTCCAAAAAATAGGCTACCTTCCCGAGATGTTCCATGACTCGAAATAGCCCAACATAACATGAATCCATAATGAATTGATGTAATAGTCTCTCATATGATTTTTAATTATTATTATTAAGTGGGATGTAAAATAAAATCATAAATTAAAACAAAATTTATTCATAAATTGACATGTAATTTTCAATTTCATATTGACAAAAAATACATAGGATTGATTGTAAAACCCACTCAGTGTTTGTACAGTACTTATTGTTAATAAGGATCAATAGTTATACATTAATGTAATATGTTGTTAATATTTTGATTTAAAATTTTGTGGGAGGAATTTGAAGTTCAGAATAAAAGGTTTTAAAGTTTTAATCTTATACATGGATTGAAGAACTATATTTTAGATTAAAAGTTCTATGAGTTAACACCATTGAAGTATTAAAGATCTATTCAGAAAATGAAAAAAGTAATAGGAGAGTGTTTGAGTTATTCCATGTTTATATTGTACAAAATAAATATATGGTAAGTGAAGAGGGGTATAAAATATTAAAATATAGATTGAGATATAGAAAAAAGAATGATATAAAGAAACCCTTAAAATATGTCAGACCTAAAGGATAAAACCACCTGAGAAGCCCGATGTTGAAGAGACACTACCATTCTCAATTTTCACACAATCCTAAGGAATATATGAAGTACAATAGAGATACTATGAGTGGATTCATGGTTTCATAGTGGTCATGTGTAGCGAACGAACCTAGTTTGACCAAACTTGTCACCCGATCCCATAAGCCACAAGACTCCCAATTCATTCTTGACCACTATAGCCTAGAAATCAGCACCAATACATAATGAATAACCACCTGTGAATGTTTTTTCCTATGGTAAACTAGCATAACCCATCCATAAAATTGTATGGTCATAAAAAATTAATTAAATCCAACTATAATAAACATACAACTATAGTAATTCATAAATAACTAAAATAGATACCATAAACAGCATCATAACATCATAAATAACATTCTATAAAATATATATATACAAGGTATCTCAAGTCAAAGGCTCAGAAAACCAAAATAAGGATCCAATAAATAAATGTAAAAACATACATTTTAATGATTCAAAACTCAAAATAGATCCTCATGAACTAACCCTTTGATCCCATTTCTCATCCATCAAAATCCCTTTGATGTTGGTAATCAATAAAATCCACATAAGTACATAGTTATATTTCCTTTAACTATGTCCTGAGAAAAAAATCTACATACACCCAATGAAATATGTAGGGTGTGATGTACCAAGACCATTCGTATACCACCATGAATAAATTTAAGTCTTTTAAACTAGGTAAACTAATAAATCTTTTTTTGAAAACTCATTTTCCAAAACTATTTCTATTTGATAAAAATAACTCTAATCACCCATTTAAAATACGTTTTTTTATTTAAACAAAACATATTTACCAAATCATTAAACAACATGGATCAAGTAAAAAAATTGAAGAAACTTTACATAAACATTCTCAACATACCTAAAAAAGGAATAAAAATTTTATAAACATAAACATCATCATATAATCAAATAAGAGAAAATAGGCATAACATAATATATCAAAATCAAAAAAGGAACTATCACCGTGCATGGAATCATGTAAAAACTAAACATAATTAATGTGCACCATGGTATATAACCATTAGGTTTTAATGTGATTGAGACTAAATTACATTATGTTTTCTGGATAAATAGGTGCAACATAGTGTAAGCTCTCACAGTTCTCCCCATACCCAACTCTTAATATCTCTATCAATCTCTTTGTCAATAAAGTGAAATATCTATTAGTATTCCCTATCAAATGATCTATTAATCCATTAAAACATACACCCACACTCCCTAGGTATCCCAGGTTTTTATCCATGCTAAATAATTCAATATCACAAGTTCCATACGTAAAATCCATTTAAAATACCTTTTTATAAAAAAACATACCCAATTTAATAAATATCCTTTATCAAAGTAAATACATTTCAAAAACAACTTTATAATTTTTTTCTGATGGAAATATGTGTGGGTTAGGAATGAATTGTTTTGTTGAGTACTAGTTAGTATATCCTTTTTATCATTTTAAGTATATTTCATTATCAAATCATTCACATTGGGTTCATCATTTTTGTTTTTGATGAAAACAAATGTAGTCGCCCGATGATTAATTATAAGGGGTTGAGTTGTTTGTAATCATTCACATTGGGATATCTATTTTCGAATGGTTCCTAATGGGTTTGTTTCTAGAATCATAAAAAAATAATGGTTATATATCCATGAGGGACCTTCTTTACAAATGTAGGCACTAATTGGGGATTTTGGCCAACAGTGCTTAAGAACTCACATTGGTCGAGAGGATGGGGGTCGGGATCATCTCACTCTTTTGGGGAAAATTTTCCGCTAATATGGGACTCTCTTATATATTTAATATATGTTCATTAATCCTTCATTAATTCCAAATTATGATGTTGGTTTACCCTAAATTAATAATTAATTATTCCCATGCATGGAACTTAAAATCATATGTATATTTATTTGGTTCGTCATCAATGGATATATTTTTATTTATCTAAGGTTCTCTATCAATAGTGTCCTCTTATGTAATTATTAGATATTATTTTGTTGTTATTATGAAAATTCTAGTTTTCTAGCCACATATTTTGGTGCTCTAGAGTGTTTCATAATCTTGGTATATGGGAGTTGTATTAATTTTTGGATCAGATCCATTGGTGGTCTTCTTATGTATCCTTGGGAAATAAATCATAAACCACATAGTTTGGTAACACTTAATGGGGAACATTATACCTTTCAAGGTCATGGGATAAGTACTAAACTGTGTAGTTTAAAATCATCTATCTAGGATTTCTAGGTGTAAGGTTCCTAGTCAAATGTTTATGTGGAACTAATAACAAAGAATCCCAGGGAACCTGGAAGGAATCTAAATTTTCAGGTAGAATTAGACCCTACTAGGAATGTCACCTAGAGAGAAATAGGTTTATTTGGGGTGTTGGGTTTAGAACTCAGTGAGTCTTTCTACATATCACATTTGGATAGAAAAAAATCCCAAGTAGTTTGGTAATGAGGAATCATTCTTATAGAGGACCTCAGGTTTTTCTTATAGGTGATTAAGGCCCTTTTAGAGGATTAGGTTGGGGATTATTCCTAAGGAGGATTCCTTGGTGAGTTGGTGTCCATGAGAATTGACATTACTCATGGAGGTTTGACTTTTTTTAGGTATTACACCTAAGGAGAAGGTCGATGGATGAGTGTGATAATATGGTTTGGGATTATACTAAGTATGAGGATTATCGATGAGTGTGATGATATGGTTGGTGCTTATACAATGTATAAGGCCCATGGATTTGATTTGGGGGGTACTATTAAAGAGGTTGAATTGGTAAATGAGGGTTATTATTGAATCTTACACTTGATAAGGATTCCCAAAGGTTGGGTTGTGGATTATTCCTAGGAAGGATGCCCATGACTGGTTGGGTTTTACACTTGGAATGAACCTCATTGGTTTGGATTCATGCGGATGTTATAACCACTTTCAACCTCTAATACCACATGAGTCATTCTATATTTAAGTAACTATATTAAGTATAATATCTAAAAAACCACACAATATTATTTTCCCTGAGGTTGGATACACGGCCTTGGGGACTCATGCCAAGATAGGCACTCTGAAGGAATGCGAGAGGAGGATCTGATTGAAAATTCTCCACCAAAACATGCATCAGACCATGTGGGTGTTGTGATTTTTCCTAACCTCAAATCCTAAATGATCCATTATGAGTCCTGATTGAATTTGAGAAACAAGAGGAAGTGGGTGATTTGGTAATCCACACATTTCTCCTCCTCCAGTTGTGGAAGAGGAAGGGGTGATAGTGGAAGAGTATGGGGATATGAGAGAGTGGAGGGGCTCCAGAACCCATACCCTCTATGGTCATTATATCTATGATAGTCATCTCTGATTACCCATAAGGGCATGTCCCTCAAGGATATAGGATGAGAAAGAGTACAACCTCCTATAAAAAAGGCTAGGGGCTTACTCTAGGAGTGATGAGATGAAATTGGTTTCGTAGAAAGTGAGGAGGATATTATTCCCTATGGAATATAAAATCTAGATTTATCCTAACCCTCATTTCCTATAACTAGAGGATCTGGGTATTAGACATGAAAAGGTATTAAATTATATTAACCAAAGTATTCGAGTCCAAAAACTTCCTGACACTGCCCCTAGGTTCGGGGTCCTCATGGCGGTAGGAATGAAAATCCGCATGCACCCCCAGGATCTTAACCATATGGTATGAAAATTGTGTTAAACCTATTACTATAGGAATGAAAATCAAATGGGAGACATGATAGTGTGCCTTTCCCCATGGTTATGTAGGTTTGGAGGATTCAGTGGAGGTTTCAACATAGTCCCTCTCAGAAAATAGATCCAAAGGAAGAGAGGCCCTTCCATTAATGGATTTAAAGAGGTATTGATTAGAGGTTCACATAGGGTAGAGTCTAGGGTGATCTAAGTAGGCTTTAATAGTTAGTCTTATGAGATCCAATGGAGGCTCGCACAAGGCATACTTCACGCGGGTAGACCTGGTCTAGTTGATGGTACCTTGGGTAATGGAAAACGTAGGAAAAAACACTTGATAAAGGATTTGCTCAATCCTTTAAGGATTTCCAAAGGTTTTCCTAAACGTGGCTTGTGTAGGTCTGTGGATAGGAAAGGGGACCCCATGCTAGTGTTCATAAACCATGGGGGAGATATTTCCTCACAAAGGTGTTATGTATTTTTAAACCCTAGGAGGACTTTATTTTCATTATCTCCCATTAATTTCCTCCTGTTAGGGTTTTAGAGGAGTACCTAAAAGGTTTCAGAGGGCCTGGGAAAATGAATAGAGTGATTCGAGTGTTAGTATTCCTTTGAGAAGTTTCTTCCATACAAATAAAGACCATAGGATCCTATTTATAAGAAAATATGGGACCTCGTGTGATGGGAATGTTTCACTTAGGGGTGTCATTCATGGTTTCTGTGTAGGGGTTCCAAAGAGTCAGGTGCTCAAGATTCTCACACAGGCCAATACACTGGTACCATACGCACCGAAATTTCTCGAGGGTACCCACACGAAGGGCCTTAGGTGGTCTTGGTATCCTTTTCCTTCTTAATTTCTCTTCTTCTCTTCCCTTTGAAATATTTTTCTTTGACACCTTTTCATCCATGTGGAAAATAGAGTGTCAGAAATCCCCCTATCATTATTGGATATGATCATAAGAATATGTTCTGATCCTAAGGTAAAGGGATGAAAAGGGAATTTTAGTTCGTGAGGTCATCCTCGTAGGTATCCCACATAGTTCATCAACACTTGTGGTAACTTAGGATGGGTGTGCATGCTGGTCACACACAGGGGAACCCATGTCTATAAATAGGGATGTAGGTAACATTGGATGGTCTTAGAACTTAAATATATTCAGTCTCTCTATGATATATTTACGCACATACCTTCCCCTTAGGCTTATTTTATAAATATTCATTCATAATGATAAGGTGTTCACCTGACTTTGCGATACAGACACCGGGATGAATGATTTTTTCTTTGAATTTGTTAGAGGGTCCTACATGAGGACCTTACACAAGTACCCTGAGCGAGTTCATGCCTTCTCCAAATTTTAACAACTTCTAAAAAATTTCAAATTTAACTTATCTATGATGAAAATCTTGGTGATTTTTTTTTGGTTTAATGGCCGCTCAGAAGACCAAATCTTATAATGGTCATGTTAAGAATTTTATTGATGAGATGTTCAAAACTACAGGTCATGACTTCTATGGTGCTTGTGATACTAATTTATCTGATCTGGAAGTATATCTGAGGAAATATCACCCTTACTTTCCTGAGATTAATTATTTTCCTCCTTACAGCCACAATCATCTGAAGGAGGTCTTAATACTATCTAATTAAAATTATACTCCTCTATCCTAGTTTTAAGACTACAAAAACATCACTATTGCCTACGTTTCAAGAATGGGTGAATATATTAATTAAAGGACATCATCCACAGCTTATTTCATGCACTATAGATAGTGTTTTCCAGATCTATATTCACCCAATCTAGAATTAAAGTTTCACTGTTATCCATCCGTGTTTCATGATTTCCAAAAATATTAGTCAAATGATTGGAGGAAATACTAAGTCTTCCTCCCATGATGGGGTGTTAAGCCCTTGTGTATGAGGGTATACCGGGTTCACCAAACTTGCTTAGAATTCAAAAATGAGATTAAAGACTTCCAAATCTATGAGGTTTTGTGGGAAGGTCAAACTTATGTATACAAGAACAGTAAATTCATTTCTGAGGATTTAAGCCAGTTGAGTCTGCAAATGAACTCCTTTCATTTGATGCATGGGGAAGTTGGTATTATCTTTTGGGATGTCCATAAAATATTTGGGGTTCCAATACATGGAGAAATGTATGATGAGTTCATCCCTCCAAGGGATACATGGTATTATGTTGAAAGGACATCAGCTTTGGTGTACGATCTTTTTAAGATAGCTCTTGATATTATGAAGAAATACCCCCGCCTAAAGGGGATATCCACACCCAATTGTGGATGAGAACTTTATAGAGACAAAGGGGGAAGTCCCCACTTGAAAATTTAAAACAGGGTGTCCCAGGATAGTGAAGTAGAGCACTCTTGGTACATTTTGGTTGACTTTGGAAAGTGGGTGTATGAAAAATGGGTTATAGGCCTAAGTCCAGTGTTCTTGTGAAGACATGTCACACAATATTTTTAGCCATGTGGATAATTTTTCACCAACTATATATCAATAATTCCAATACTGGCACAAGGAAAGGTACAATTTTCAAACAATCCAAGCTAGTAGAGAAGAAGCATGTGGGGTTGGAAATCCCCATCTTGGATAAAATTTACCAATTCTTGTTGGATGTTCATGTGGGTAAGGCCCTGTTCAGAATTACAGGACCATTCTACGTACTATAGGTGTGTTTCGTGGCCCACTTTAGATCCTATTCCATGTTAATCGGGTTTGATATTCATAGGATCCCATTTCAACCATATTTTTAGGATTTTTTGGTATTATGCCCTTGTCCTTGAAGCCTAGTGTGACCGTGTTCGGGTTGAGCCTATTTAAAGAGTTCAATTTCCTCTTGTATGGGAACATGCCTACTATGAAATTCACCAATGATGGGAATGCTAGTAATGGGATAATAATATATATGATTTCCTTCATGGATGGTGTGTTAGTGACCTGTATCAAAATTGAAGTTATATATGAGGCATATTCTCTATACATGTTTTCACTCCAATTCATGTGCCTAAAAAATATAATTGTATCTCCGCCAGTGCGTTTCTGATCAGAAAAAAATCTAATTATGGATCAATAGCTATAGATTCTTACTAAAATAGAGTTTAATCTAATGATAATAAACCTTCCTCTATTAAATGTGACCAATGTATTTACCTCTTGGTATTTTGAGGCTTGAATTGCATCATACCCCCAAAGGGGTGTCTGCAAAACCAGTTCCTCAAGTCTAGACTAAAATAACTACCAAGAATGGAAGTCGAGGTAGAAGTGCTTCTGATCCAACAGATGGTGTTTCTTCTCCTTATAAGGATGTTTCATCCCCTTCAAAAGGTTCATATGATGAGGTCCCAAGATTTACCAAATGACCACATGCAAGGTTTAGTCTGTTTTCCATAATCAAAATGGATACACCAACTGAGTTTGAGATCAGATGGTCCAGTTTTCACCTTCATGAAGAGACACAATGTAGAGACCCAAGATTGACATACATAGAAATTACATTACTTTTGCATAATACATAATACATAACAAAAACCGACACCTAAGGACCATAATAGTTTAGTGTCTTTGGAAACTTGGAACACAATCTTCTAATCATGGTGAAAGATATTCAACATCTCCCATAAATATCTTACCATTTATTTTTCCAATCAAAAACTTTTCATTATGTCCAGGGGAAAATAAAACATAAAAAGGGTGAGCTCAAATGCTCAGTAAGGGTAAATAAAGGAAATATCAATCATATCATATTCATTTGAAAATCTTATCCAGCAAAAGGGATCACAATATCATGTCATGGAATAAATCATATAAGTGAAATGTAATCCCAATAATCATATCATAAGACATGATACATTGTGTAATACAGACATAATCACATAAAATCATTTCATATTAGTCGAGGCTCACTTCCAAGACCACCATAGTAGACAATGTCCATTATTGAACCGAGTTCACTCCTCTTTCTAGCCTTGTATCACTAAACCGAATTAAATTACTATTCCATCCATGTCTATCTCATGAGATATAAACATTTACCCAATGAATTTTAGGGATATATAGGTCCCACCCATCTTCTAATGAAACATTTTTATGTGCGCCACAAATTAAACATAAATCATTCATCATAACCAATGTATAAAATGGGTTTCATAAACATCATTCCATCATAACATAATCCATATAAAATAAATGGATATCATTTCATCATAAACGAAATCAAAACATGTAAATAATAGTAAAATTATACTTGAAACATACCCATGTTATTAAATTTCATCTTAGATGGAAAATATTTTTGATAAAACACTTGAAATGAATTCTTGAGGAAAATATCCTTTCTTTTTCAAAATCATCTTCTTTTATCAAAATGTCGTGCAATATTAAAAGAAAATGATTTTTTTCTAAAAATAATCATTAAATATTGTAGAGTAATCTTCATGGAAATAAGGAATTATGAAACCATAAAAATATGTCCATGCCATATAAGTTAAAAACATTATCCTTGTACTTTTACAGAAAAAGTTAAAAAGGACCTCGTATGGTAAACAAAGGAAAGATTCCTTCCATACCATGTGATAAAAGTCAAAAAAGGGTAAAAATGACTTTAAACATAAATGTAATAATATTAAACATTTAATGAAAATAGTTTTAGAAGACATAGACATGGATGATAAATATAACCCCAATAAATACTTATGAATAAACAATCTAGGATAAGAATGAGATTAGAATAATTATCCCTTACCTTAGGTTAGATTTGTTTCATATGTATACAAAATTCATGTATAGTGGGTTTAAACATATTATTAACTTGTAACATAATCATAATAATATTTATGATATCATATATGATTCACTTATTACCTATTCACCTGTCAATTCCAGGTTAAAGCAACATTTTGTATAATAATCGTTTCATTTATCATACAAGTTTGGACTTGTTATTCTTGATATTATTACTTTTATAATGATTTACTTTTTTACATGATTTATATATTGTATATATTCAGTATTTATATATATATATATATATATAATAGATATATAAATGAAATTAAATACACCGTTCATAGAGATGGTAGGCCGTACGTGCTCATGAACGTTGTTTTCCTTTCCTTATTGAATTGAATGGAA
Organism: Viscum album; assembly: GCA_963277665.1. Lineage (NCBI taxonomy): Eukaryota > Viridiplantae > Streptophyta > Magnoliopsida > Santalales > Viscaceae > Viscum > Viscum album. Next base: position 1,745,751,156 of record OY728159.1, on the reverse strand, counting down.
GTAAGTAAATGAAATATATATATATATAAACATAAATAAAGTATCATTATTATGTCATATATTTCATTATTATTCATTATATATACTTTATAATCATTCTTGAATGGTTAACATGGAGAATGAATCTCATCGTTTCGTGGAGACGGTAATCCGTACGTACGCACGAGCAATGATATCGTTCCCATAATTATTTAATGGAATTGTAGGGGATGATATAATATCTCGGAATTATTATGATGTAATAATAATCATATAGATTTATTATTCCCACCATTATACCCATCCAAGTAAGGTGGTGGTGAAAAAAAATATTACATGACGGTGTAGAGATGGTAAGTCGTACGTACGCACACGCAGTGATTTCATTTTTCATAGGATGGATATGAGGTTAAATAAGGTTTTTTCATATTTATAATAACATATCATTATTTTATTTATACTTATGTTATTACTTTATAATGAAACAACTAAATAAGAGGAAGTAGATGAATAAAGAAACTTGAAATAATCGGTAGAAGATATTACCTCTTCCTCGACACACCTCCTTTAAACTTCCTATTAAGGCACTAGAGTTGGTCTTTTGAGAACACCCGAACCTCTATAATGTAACTAGAGAGGTTTAGAAGATGAATTTTCAGGGGTTTCATGAGTTTTAAGTTTCAAAATTGAGTGAAGAGGAGAGGGAAGGAGGTTCCCTTATATAGGAGAGGAGAGGGGCACTTTTGGAAACCTCAAAAATATTAATTTATAATAAAACTCAACCCAAATAAAAACCTTCAAAATGAATCAACTATAAAGATGAGATGAGATAGTTTGGTAATCTTATCAACCAATAAATATTATAAATGTTTTACATTTATTTTTAACCTTGTCATTTTGATTTATCCTTATTTAATCTATTTGATTTTATTTGTGGTAATAATATTCTAAATTTTAAAGGGTTATGAATGATTACTTATGTGTTGTTAACTATCCATAATTAGACACTTTATGACATTTTAGACCATATAAATTTCAATTTGTAATTGGTAAATATTTTTGGGATTTTTAAATAATTTAATAATATGTTATTTTTGTAAAATATCAATAGTGTCAATTTTGAAACTATTCATTTATATGAATTTAAATAAAATCCAAACAGAAGATATAATCAAAAAAAATATTTAATAGATTCCTAAAATATCGTATTCTTCTAGAAAGATTGGGGATCACATTAATTAGTTTATATAATATTTATTTTAATATTTTTAAAAACATTTATTTGATATTTCTCTTAATAAGATAATAACTACAACATTTTTGTATAATTATTTAATATACTTATTTTTTCATAAAAATTAATAATAAAATTCTATGATAAAGATAAATCTAATATATTTCATAATAATACTTTTAATAGAATTTATCATCTTAAAATCACAACTTTGAAATTGTTATATTTATTAAATTATGAAGGTGATAGCTTTGACATAATTGAAACTAAAATAATATAAATGTCCTAATCTATTTGATAAGGCTCAAAATGTCCCACAAGTTGACACTTGGATTATTATGGTGTCTATATTCTATACCAATAAGTTTTGGTCACGTTGTTGGCTCTTTTGATGGGTATTATTATTTTTATAAAAACTATATTGTTGATTTTTCACTAAATAACTAATTTATGCATTATTAATGTACAAGCTAATAAAATAATTATATATATCATAAAAATTGCAAATAAATTACCATTATAAAGAAAAAAATAGCTTTCAAATGAGTATTATAATCTAATTTATATTCTGTATAACCTTATATTAAAAATAATGAAGTTATTCTAGTTTGAGTGAGACATATTTCACTTTCCTTTAAATAAAATAAATTAAAGGTATTAATCTCATCTAAGTGGGTTAAAATAGATAAAATTTCAACCCAAGTATATTTTAGGATGAAATATAATCATTAAATTATATTAATACAAGTGTTAGGGTAATTTTATCATATTATTTTTACCCTCAATTACCAGATATACCTTTAACTATAGTAAATAAAATTTACCATAGTTACTATTCATAATGCCCAAAAATAAAAGTAGCATATTAACTTAATTTGAAACTACAGATTCCAAATATTGAATTTATTTTTCCCAATTCAAGACATAGAAGTTGTATAAAGTTAATTTAAAACTAATCTCATTGTCAAAAAAACGGGTTTTTGTTTAAAACATTGCTAAAGATTGAAATGATTTTACCTATTAATTCATTGTAAAATTAATGATAATTATATATTTTATATTAAATGGTCAAAATATATTCTATTTATAATTTAAAACCATTCAATATTATAATTTAACCATATTAATTATCTCAATGAAAAAAGTTTCTTTTAATTAAAATTTAGCGTATTTTTACTATTCATCAAAAGATAAAAGTTATCATAAAAATATGAAAAAAGTATCCAAAGTAAATTTTTATATCTGGATTCAAAATAATTATTTTATTTTATTAAATTTAACTTATAAAATTTCCAAATAAATAGATTTAAAATGGTTTCTCTATCAAAAGGCACCAAAACTGCATTTTTTTAAATAATTACATTATACGAAAAATTGATTTTGTTTTCATACCATGTTATAGAAAATGTGTAATATGGATTATAATGTTATAAAATTCAAACTGTGGTTAAAAATATTCATAATAGAGAGTTTATAATAATTTTATAATATATCATTGTTTAGTGAAACTTGGTATTGCGTACCACGCCAGCTATCGAGGAAGGTCCCTCTTGCGTGTAACACAAGCCAAGTATATTGTTGCGTATACTGCAAGATAATATTGGTGTAGAGTACAACAGAAGATATCAATGAAATTAAAAAGAATATATCTCATAAAATCTTTGGGTGTTACATTCTACCCCCCTTAAAATGAATCTCGCCCTCAAAATTCGTTGGGGTTATAAATGGTTTACTACTTGAAAGTTTCTTTCATAGAAACTCACATTATAAAAAGGAATACTAAAACTTAATTTTAAAATCTAAAGTATGAAATGTAACGGTTACCCAAATTAACTCATCACTGGGTTTCCCCATAGGATAACATAGGTGAAAACATTGATATGGAAGGGAAATTTAACCATCATATTCTGATGAAGAGTGGTAGAGAACATGGCTATGAAAAATCCATCAATCACAAAGCCATAAATTTGTGATGATCTAAGGTACCATCTAATTCAATTGATATGAGGGTACTAGGACAATGTTTTTGGTTTTCAAGATTATTTCCTTAAAGTTGATTAATTTTTGCATAAGAATAAAAACATACATGATTTCAGTGTAATATCATCGTTGGTCATTCCATGAACTATTTCCACTTCGTCTCTTATTTAAAGAAATGAAGTTGAATTTTCATTCTTGAAGTGTTAGAAGATCATGTGATAGAATGATAGGTCTTTCCATCTGTCTTTATCACAAATAGGTTAGCACAAATTATTAAATATACATAAGTCCATCTATGGTGAGATTAACCGTATATGATTCCAAAAATGGACTTATACTTCATCTGTCATACCGCTTAATAAAATAAAACTAATTTTTACTAACCAAGGACTTATTGTATGCTAGTGGTCGGAGATAAAGGCCTATCGCTCTTCAGTTGTGGGTTTGATTCCCACATCCTTGTCCGACACGATGGGTTGTCACATGTCCTGCAGGTTGTCCTTTTTTCTAAAACTATACTATTATAACATTCTAGAAAAAAAATTAGCCTTAAACAAAACTATATGATGTCCAACTTAATTCATTCCAACCTTTAGGATTATCAAAAATAATTCTATCCAATCTCATAGTATAAAGAAAATGATTACTAGAAATTTCATCTACCAAGAATTCAATACAATCATTTATCACCAGTATATCATAAGATATATCTTGTTGGTAACACTCCAAACATATGAATTCCTTAATCATGTATTCTCTTGAAACATGCAGTTCCATAGAAGGTGCATGCTGTCAAATTTTAACTCTTTCCACATACCAAAATCCCAAAATTTCTTTATACTCAAACCATGATATCACTTTGTCCTTATATCAGTCATGAGCTCATTAATACTATCAAACATTTAATTATCTCCTTATCCCTTCATTATGCGCATATTAGGTGATTTCCAAAAATATCTGAATAACCTTTCATGGTTACCAGTACCATTCAACATATAATTTCAAAAACCTAAGGAAAATCAATAGTGTAACAATCCTTAGATGTTTCTTTATTCCATAGTACCATGAAATTACTTATACAACATTACACTTGATAAACATGAAATCATTACACTAGCTTCTTAAACCGTTGACTGAGCTTCATAATTTTATTCCTCAAAACATTTTTCATCTCATATATCATTTGTAGTGTCTTCATCATCAACAACATAAATACTACCTATACGACCATGCTAATTCTCTTCATGAGATTTTCCCATAGAGAATTGGTTTGCATAATGACCGTACATTCCACATTTAAAATATTTAGTTGTTATTGATGTCTTAGAAATACCATTATCCTTCTCCATTATGTTAACTAAACCTTTTCAATTGAAATTACTGGCTTTGTGTCCTTATTTTCTACACCTAAAGCATCTTCTAATTCCTTTGAAACATTCTTTCTGACCTCTACCCACGTGATTTATATGAGGGAAATTGATCATTCTTTCCTCTATGATCATCATGAAACTCTATATTTCTATTGTATGATGAGTCGGGAAACTTACCAAAGTTGAGATTATTGATCATATTATGAGAGTTCTGATTATGCATAATAACAATGTTTTTCCATCCAAATCCCATTTCATTTGGTTTCTCATGAAGAATATCATTCCATTGTCTATCATATTCTCTATTAACATGAATCTTCCTGTTTCTAGCCATTTTCAAAAACCCAAAAATAATAGTCTGAGAGGAAAAAATCATACTAGGAATATAACATAATCAAGGGGGATTACTTTCCATCTCTAACATCTTAGGTTTAATCCTTGGAAATTTATTATCATTATCATAATTCTAGGATTGTAACCTATACTTGTACTTAACTATACGAAAATCCCCATACATACCGTAGAAATATCTCTAGGGATCTCCTTAATGTTTTTGTATCCTAGTATCCAAAGGTTAAAAATAACTTTCCTCTATTAACAACTTTAGAGACCCAAGATTGATGTACATGTACATTACATTAATTTTTCAGAATACTTAATACATAACAAAAACAGACACCCAAGGACCGTAATAGTTTAGTGTCTTTGGAAACTTGGAACAGAATCTTCTACTCATGGTCAAAGATATTCAACATATACTATAAAGATCTTCCCCTTTATTTTTCCTACCAAAAACATTTCATCATGTACTAGGGAAAAGAAAACATAAAATGGGTGAGCTCAAATTCTCAATAAGGGTAAACAAAGTAAATATCAATCATATCATATTCATTTGAAAATCTTATCCAGCAAAAGAGATCATAATATCATGTCATGGAATAGATCATAGAAGTGAAATATAATCCCAATAATCATAACATAAGACATGAAACTTTTTTTTTCATACATACGTAAGCACGTAAAATCATTTCATATTAGTCGAGGCTCACTTACAAGACCACCATAGTGGAAAGAGTATATTACTGAACCGAGTTCACTCCTCGTTCCAGCCCTATATCACTGAACCAGAATAAATTTCCATTCCATCCATGTCTATCTCATGAGATATAAATCATTACTCAATGCATTGGAGGGATATATTGGTCCCACCCATCCCATAATGGAATCATTCTTACATGTGCCACAAATTAAACATAAAACATTCATCATAACACAATGTATAAAATTGGTTTCATAAACATCATCCAATCATAACATAATCCATATAAAATAAATATATATCATTTCATCATAAACAAAATCAAAGCAAGTAAATAATAGGTATATTATACTGGAAACATACCCATATTAACAAATGTCATCTTAGATAGAAAATATTTTTGATAAAACACTAGAAATGAATTCTTGAGAAAAATATCCTTTATTTTTGAAAATCATCTTCTTTTCTTAAAATGTCGTGCAATTTTAAAAGAAAATAATTTTTTTCCGAAAATAATCAGGAAATATTTTAGAGAAATCTTTAGGGAAATAAGGCATTATAAAACCTTAAAAATATATTCATTCCAAAAAATTTCATAAAATATTCTCCTTGTAATTTTACCGGAAAAGTCAAAAAGTACCTCCTTTGGTAAACAAAAGAATGTTTCCTTTGACACCATGTAGTAAAAGTCACAAAAGGGTGAAAATGAATTTAAACATACATGGAAGACTAGTAAAATTTTTATGAAAATAGTTTTCGAAGGCATGGACATGGATGATAAATATAACCCGAGTAAATACTTATGAATAAACAATCTCGGATAAGAATGAGATTGGAATATTTATCCATTACCTGTGGTCCGATGTTCTTCGTATATATTCAAAATTCCTCTATAGTGGGTTTAAACATATTATTAACTTGTAATAGAACCATAATAATATTTATGATATCATATATGATTCTCTTATCATCTATTCATCTGTCAATTCCATGTTAAAGCAACATTTTGGGTAATAATCGTTTCATTTATCATACATTTTTAGACTTGTTGTTCTTGATTTTATTACTTATATCATGATTTACTTACTTCCATAATTTATATATCGTATATATTCAGTATTTAGATATATATATATATATATATATATATAATATAGATAAATGAAATGAAATACATCGTTCATTGAGATGGTAGGCCGTACGTACGCATGAACGCTGATTGTCTTTCCTTATTGAATTGAATTGAAGTAATTAAATAGCATATATATATATATATATATATCTAAATATAGTAGAATTATTATGTCATATATTTCATTATTATTCAATATATATACTTTATAATCATTCTTTAATGGTTAAAAAAGAGAATGAATTTCATCGCATCATGGAGACGGTAATCCCTACGTATGCACGAGCGATGATATCGTTCTCATAATTATTGAGTGGAATTGGAGTTTATGATATAATATCTCATAATTAGTATGATGTAATAATAATCATATATTGTTATTATTCCCATGAGTATACCCATCCAAGGAAAGTGGTGGTGAAAAAAAAGATTACACGACGGCGTAGAGACGGTAATCCGTATGTACGCACCCGTAGTGATTTCAATTTTTGTATGATGGATAGAAAGTTAAATAGGGTTGTTTTATATTTATAATAACATATAATTATATTGTTTATACTGATGTTATTACTTTATAATGAAACAAAAAAATATGAGGAAGTACAAGACTAAATAAACATGAAAGAATTGGTCGAAGAGATTACCTTTCCTCGACGCACCTCCTTTAAACATCCTCTTAAGGCACTATAGTTGGTCTTTTGAGAAGACAAGCAGCTATATAATGTAACTATAGAGGTTTAGAAGAGGAATATTTATGGTTTGGACGAGCTTGAAGGTTCAAAATTTAGTTAAGAGGAGAGGTAAGGATGTTCCCTTATATAGGAGGGGAGAGGGGCACTTTTGGAAGCCTCAAAAATATTAACTCATAATCAATCCCAACCCCATATAAAAACCTCCAAAATGACTCAAATTTTAATATTAGATGAGATAGGTTGGTATTTGCCTCAACCAATAAAATTTATACACGTTTGGAATTTATTTTAAACCTTATCATTTTGATTTATCCTTATTTAATCTATTTGATTTTATTTGTGGTAATAATATTCAAAATTTTAAATTGATATGAATGCATAATTATGTGTTTTTAATTGTCCATAATTAGATACTTTATGAAATTTTAGACCATATAAATTTCAATTTGTAATTTTTAATGATTTGTTTGATTTTTAAATAAATTAATAATATGTTTTTTTTATAAAATATCAATAATGTCAATTTTGACACTATTCATTTATTTGAATTTAAATAAAATACAAAAAAAAGATATATTAGAACCAAAATATTTAATATATTTATAAAATTTATTTTTCTTCTAGAAAATTTTTGGAGCACATTAAGTAGTTTATATAATGTTAATTTTAATATTTTTAAAACCATTTATTTGATATTTCCCTTAATAGGATAATTAATACAACATTTTTGTATAGTTATTTAATATACTTATTTGTTGCATAAAAATTAAAAATAAAATATTGTGATAAATATAAATCTAATATATTTCATAAGAATACTTTTAATCGAATTTATCATCGTAAAATCACATCATTTAAATTGTTATATTCATTAAATTATGAAGGTGACAACTTTGACATCATTTAAAATAAAATAATATAAATTTCCTAATCTATTTTATAAGGATCAAAATGGTCCACAAGTTGACACTTGGATTATTATGGTGTCGATATACTCGACCAATAAGTTTTGGTCAATTTTTGGGTCTTTTTATGGGTATTATTATTTTAATAAAAACTATATTATTCATTTTTCACTAAATAATTAATTTCTACATCATTAATGTATAAGCTAAAAAATTAATTATATATATCTTAAAAATTAAAAATAAATTACCATGATAAATAACAACATTTTTGACGTCAAATTAGTATTTATAATTGAATTTATATTCTGTATAACATTATATTAAAAATAATATAATTATTCAAGTTTGAGTGAGACATATTTCACATTCCTTTAAATAAAATAAATTAAAGGTCTTAATCTCATCCAAGTGGGTTACAATAGATAAAATTTCAACCCAAGTATATTTTAGAACTAAATATAGTCATCCAATTATATTAATACATGTTTTAGGTTAATTTTATAATATTATTTTTACCCTTAATTACCCAACTTACCTTTAAGTGTGGTAAATAAAATTTACCGTAGTTACTATTCATAATGCCCAAAAATAAAAGTTTCCTAGTAATATAATTTGAACCTAATGATTCCAAATATGGAATCCATTTTTCGAAATTCAAGACACAGAGGTTGAAGAAATTTGATTTAAAATTAATCTCGTTGTAAAAAAAGTTGGTTTTTCTTTAAAACATTGCAAAAGATTGAAATGATTTTACCTATGAATTCATTGAAAAATTAATGATAATGACATAAATTATATTAAATGGTAAAAATATATTCTATTTATACTTCAAAACCATTCAATATTATAATTTAACAATATAAATTATCTCGATGAAAAAATTTTCCCTTAAGTAAAATTTAGCGTATTTTTACTATTCATCAAAATATGAAAGTTATCCTAAAAATATGAAAAATTTATCCAAAGTAAATTTTTATATCCTGATTCAAAATAAATAGTTTATTTTTTCAAATTGAACTTATAAAATTGTGAAAAAATAGATTTAAAATGGATGCACCAACAAAAGGCTGCAAAACTACATTTTTTTGAAAAATAATTCTTTTATACGAAAAATTGATTTCGTTCTCATATAATGTTCTAGAAAATTTGTAAGATGAATTATAATGTTATAAAATATAAAATGCAGTTAATACTATTCATAATGGATAGTTCATAATAATATTATGTTATATCATTGATTAGTGAAACTCGGTATTGCGTACCACGCAAGATATCGAGGAAGGTCGCCCTTACGTGTAACACAAGCCAAATATATTGTTCCGTATAATACAAGATGATGTTGGTGTATCGTACAACAGAAGATATCAAAGAAATTAAAAATAATATATCTCATTAAATATCAGGGTGTTGCACACAAGTTTTGGTTTCCCATCCATTATTTACAACAGAGAGGGTTGAGAAGACCCTAAAATCCAAGGTTATCGAATCACCTTCACTGAAGGCCAGGACAGCCTCAGAATTTGTATGACTAGAGGCATTCCAATTTTGTTTGGATGTGTCCTGTAACACTAAAATCATATGACAACTTATTTGTTTTGGGATGCGGATCCCGAGGATATGAGATGCTATATCCCTACCCAGTCTTCTCCTTGAGAACAATATCACTGAGGTGAGGGTTTATATCTAGAAACTATAGATTCTCATTTATGAAACTCATGGACAAATCCCTACCTTGAGATGGGTAAAGGTCATGGAAATACAAGGAACTACTTATGGGTTGACCACCCATATTCTAAAGAATGGGTTTGTTGTGTCAATCCTAAATATGTAAATTATCCTTTAATCATTTCCATTTCTATTCTATATTTCCTTCATCTCAAAAAAATTATTGTTGTTAAGGGAAGTAAATTTTGATTTCTAGTGGGATATGGGGAACCATCTTAGGCTCCATCACTAAAATATAGCCCAACTATAACCTCACTCAGGGTCAATGAATCATCCCCCAAACATGGAGAGATATCCCTTGGAAAGAAAATTATGGAATCTTAGATGGTGGTGGGAACTAAAATACCCCCTTCAAGACCTATATTTGAGGGAGTTGGTGTTATCCATCCTCTATCAAAAAAGAAATAACTTTTTAGGTTAAAATATTTGGCTAAAAACCTTTCCAATGATGGTTGGTCTCCGTAATATCATTAATCCCTGCTTCATCCAACATAAATGTATAAACCTTTTATTATTATAAAATATTATTCCCTATCCTCTCTCAAGGGGCTTGTAAATTATCCTCTAAGAAATGGGGAGGGTGTTCTCGACCAAGCATGGATCTCTACTGGTGAGTCATCTCCCTTTACAGAAGAAGTTTCAATGATTGAGTATATGTCATCTACTTTTGTCACCACTCCTACGGCGGTAAAGTGGGTGGAGGAATTTGTTAATTTCAAAGGTACATGATAAGGTGTCGTATACTGATTACTAACTTTCATCTCTATGAAATTTCAATTTCATATCTTGTAACATATGACCCAAAACTACTAATTTTGAACTTATGATTTTCACTGAGGAAGCTCTTTAGTGTCTCAAGTCATTAGATTAGGGTGATGTATCTGGTCCTGAGTAACACATTCATAGTGTTTCCATGGGTGAGATTACCATAGGACTTGGGACATAAATAAATTCTAGAGAAATATTTCCATGACCTTTAAAAAAATGTTTAAACATATTAATCCTCCTGCTACTTTAAAATAATTTTAGGAACATAATATGGAATAGAATGGAAATGAGTCTTTGTTTTTTGTACATGCAATTATTTTATGTTTGATTCACCAATAATGATTGGTTCGGATGTGAAGCTCCATCCACAGATAATATCATACTGATAGTGGATGAATAAGACTTCTAAGTCAATATTGATCCCACTATTTGGTGGGACTGGCTCAAGTGAATCCAAAAATGGAACATGATTATGATCCTTCCTTAGAGAGTTTCAGGTGGACCCAAAATAGTGATCCTTGGCCCGAGGTTCCAGTTCAACCTATTGAGGTTGGGGATTCTAAAAAGGAATCCACCCTATTTTCTAACATGTTACTAGGATAGTTTCATCAATTTATCCAATCATCCTCTATTTATTCTATCTCTTATCCTTTTTAGGCTAATGATGATTCTTTCCCAATGTCTAGTTCCATAAACTTCTTTGGTTGGGTATAAGGGTAGAGCCTCTATGCTAATGATGTAAATTATAGAAAAAGAATCCCTTATTGACCAGGAGGGAGTGGGGAAGGGTGCCTCAATTAGTGCAATGGTTCCAAAATAAATTTCTCCCTTTGATAGTGGTTCTAAGTCATATCTGGAGATGCATAATGCTCTTCAAATTACACACCATGGGGCTTGGTGGGATACCTAGAAAATAATCTCTGAGAAACCTCTTGAATACCTACCTTCGCCAATCCACTAACTTTTGTTCTTATTGGTATACTTGGATATAGTGGATTTTATTACTACATGATTCATGATTTAATGAATGATATCATTCAAAAAAAATAGCAAGATCATGATCTTTAATAGGACATCATAAATGTGAAGCCACTCATCAACCTAGATTATCTTTAGGTTTCATTATCTCAAGTGGAGGCCAACCATACTAAGAAGATGGTGAAATTTAAAAAATAGATTAATTATAAAATAGTTCAATTATCCTGCCTTTAGAAGGAATTAGATTTTTCTAATGTGGGGATTTCATAATTCCACTATTCATTTGAAGGAGCGCAAACTGAAGGGTCATCTACTATTGTGGTAGTAGCAGAAGCACTTCGTCTAGCTAAGGTGAATGAAGTCATTCGATTGGTTGGGTTTCAACAAGAAGCTTATGGACATCAAGAGGTCGTTCAAAAATGAAGAGTTATGTTTATGGTCTATTTTAAACTATGATGGAGAAAATCGATCTTGTGGATGCTCCTCTAATTTTTTCTTGTTTCACAAATGAAAAGAATTTTTTTCCCAATCATAATCATAGTGATAAGGATGGAAAATGAAATAACTTTTTCCTAAACCATGGCTCATAGAGAGCATAGTTTGACTATTACTTAGGTCGTGTGGAAAACCATACAAACATTGTGTATTTTGTTTCATCATTGTAATATTATTATTATTTCATAATAAAATATGGAGGAGACTTAGTAGTTGAGACTTGTATTTTTCTTAAACCACCCTTTTTAGGTTTTCATCCAAACAAGTTTTATGCCTTTTATCTTTTCATTGCTCTATTTTTTTCTATAACAAATAGAGTGAGGGTCTAGAGAGATGAGACATAACTTTTTTATAGAGTTCCATTTTTATATTTTCAATCTGGTGAGTTTTATGTCTCTTTTTTAGGTAGTCTAAAGTCGTGCAAGATGGACTAAGGAGAATGGTTTTTTAGACCAAACATTTTTTACCATAATTTTGGAAATAATGACTTAAAAAATACTAGGCTTGAGAATGTTCTGAGATTATTGAGATATCTTATAGGGAATATTGAGCAATGATTTTGTATTTTCTGAATCTAAAAAATGATATTTAGGAATATAGGATATCTCCCATGAAGATGAAGTTACCAATAGTTGACAAACTAGTTTTGGGGTTGTTTTATGAAAATCCAGCTAGGGTGTGTTATTGCATACCAATAACATCATACTCTAACTAATAACCCCATTTTTTGGTAAACATTATGAAAATATAATTGGGATGTATTAAATATTAATTAAGTTTGTTGTTGTGGGTGCCCTAAAATGATTAAGGGTTTTTGGGGTACTTAGGTGTAGCAGAGTGGCTAACCCAGGTCGTCTCTCAAAGAGGCAGTAATTGAAACAACTTATTAATGTTATTTTGAAAATAAAATAAAAGAGAAGAAAATACACTACATAAAAAGGTTGGGGGATTTTTTAATCAATTATAAACCTTGATAATGTTTTCTGGAAGAATATTGTATTTTTTGTAAATGAATTTTGATTAATAAGACACAACAAGAAGATAATTTTTTTAGAAAATATTTTTTAAAGATGTAATCAAAATAAATCTACCTCTTAATTTAATTATTAATAATTATAATTTAAATTAATACCCACTTAATTATGATCCCTTAATTGTTTAACCATATAACCCTACGTGAGTTAATATTACCACTAAGAATAAATGAGTTAAACCTGAGGCTAGATTCGAAACATGAAATCATAGCACCCAGCTTTGATTGACGTTATAAATCTAGATTATGGTCAATGGTAAATTAGGTCACATATCCATTCTATAAAATTAAGATTAATTGTGTTTAGGGATTATATTTTAACTCTACAAATTTATCCCGAGTGGTTTGGTATTACCGATTAAGATCACGCTCTCACAATTCACACAATACTCGACCAAGTGTGTTTTTGTGTTAATCGTTCAATTGTTTGATTAGTTTATTATAATTTAAAAACTCAATTAATGGATCATATAAAGTGAATTAAATTATCTCAATGATTCAAAATAATTAAATTAAGAGGTTATAATATAGATTGATCACTAAGAAAACTACTCTTCCATGCGTGGTGTGGTCATCGTGGAGACGTTTTTCATGTGCAATGGATTGAAAGGGTAGAACCCAATATCGTCTAAACTCTTGATTCCAACCCAAATAGGATGAGTAAAGAAGAATATAATTAAACAAATATAAGAAAATAGAAGAAGTAAATTTTGAACAAAGAATTTTATTACACAAATGAAATCATTACAAGATGAAGAAGAAGAAGAAGAAGAAGGCTTTGATGAGGGGATCCTCACGTCAAGAGATACCCCTCTTAAAATGGTTGGAGAATTTGAGTGAAACCAAATATTATCTTCCTTAAATACCCTAATTAAAAACCAAACCCCTCCAAATTATAAAAACACTAATTTATTGAGTGGAGGGGAGACTAGTTTTAAAGAGGTTTCAAGTGTGAAAGGGGAATTTCGGCCAAATATTTTAACACAAATTTAACCACCCATTTGACCCCCAAAACACGTGAACCAAATATACTTCAAGAATAATTATTTGTGAAAAAATGTGTTGGCGAGCGTCTCTCAAAATTTGGGCCCAATATAAGCTTGGATGAAGAATTTATGGCCCAAATACAGAACCAATGTCTAATATGGTGGGTCTAGCCCACCTTTACCTTCATGGACCATTTAGTCCAAAAAAAGCACAATTTAGCACCAATTTCCTATACAAAAGTTGTACTCATTAAGTCAGGAACACATTTAAAAAATTTCAAGTTCAAATAATAAATATTAAAATATTTATCTTTGAAATACTATAGTGCACTATAAAGGGTAAAACTGTAATTTCAATCAGATTTTCAAATGAATGATCTAATCCCAAATATTTTATAAATAAACATATTTAACACAATTTGAGGAAATTTTATCATTTATAATTAATAAAATATTCCATATAATTTTTTTTATCAACTCCCCCATACTTACCAATTTTCACTCCTGGGAAAAAACTCGTATCATGTATTTGAAAATAATTGTGACAAGATATGCATATTCATATTTCTCAATCCACGGTGCAAATATAGGAAAAGTGAGAATCACTTCAAGATTAAATATAAATTAATATTAAATTCATTGTCTCATAAATTGTGTCAAAAAAAATCCATTGAGATTCATAGCACTAATCATAGTGAAACAAGTCATGGGTCTACCATGCCACTAATTCTCAATGTGTGTGTGTGCCAACCATCCCAAGCTTTTCTTTTCACCCTTTATCAAGTATATTTAGGACAATAAAAACTTTTATTCTTACCTGATTCTATTCCACCAAACCTGTTCAACATCCTTAGAAATAAAATTCCAAAACCCACTCATTTAAGCATTCATGGAAGTCAACCCATGATCTCCCGACCAAAATAACCTCATATGTTGTACATTTCTTCACTCCCCGCTTTGTTGATTGTTTTCTTTTCTTTCTTTGATTTTTGAATTTTTTTTTTATTATTTTTTTAGAGGAATTACAACAATCATATATTAGGTGCATATTTTTAGGTCAATCTAGTATAGTGATGGAAATTATTGAAAGAGAAACGAACATATGGAAATACCATGTTATAAGAAAAAAAGAATTACTTACCCTGAGTATACATTCAATTACTTAAGAGAAACTCACAAGTCATTATTATGTGAAAAAATGTGTAGAGAAATCAATTAAACAATTTACCATGAACAAATATCACGAATAATGATGTAAAAATCTAAAAGGTTTTATAATGACATAACCATTCATATAATCGACGACTTAAATTTTTATAAAAGTAAACCCTTGATGAAGAAATCTTACTCATGCTTATATTTCTACAAATGAATATTGAAAACATTCATTTTCCATATATTCCACATGATAATGTTAAATGATATATTTGTTTCTTTTTTATTGATTTTTTTTTTGTTTTTTTGTTTTTTGATTTTTTTTTTGAAAATTTTAACCAAAAACTAAATAGAAAATACACATAAAACACACACAAAAATCCTAAATATCTACCCCAAAATGTTTTCCCCTCTACTACACTTAAAATATTTCATTGTCTTCAATGTGAATTTATGAGATGATATATGCACATAAAATGTATAATTCTAAATAGTACAAAGAATATAAAATTGGAAGGGTTAGGAACAGCCAGATATGATCCAGTGTTAATGGGGTGATGCAGTGTGATGAAATCCACTGCATCAGTTGGAAGCCCCTCAATGTATTTATTTAAACATTGCCCTTTGACTGTAAAGCTCCTTCCAGTGTCCTCCTGTGAAATCTCCACTACACCATAAGGAAAAACAATAGATAAAATATAAGGACCCAACCATTTGGAAGGCAAATTAACGGGCATCAGCTTCAATAGTGAACTATAGAGAAGGATTTTCTCTCTAACATGAAATTCCATTTTCTGGATCATTTTGTCATGAGATGATTTGGATATTTAATTTTAGAGACTTGAGCTCTCATATAAAGATAATTTAACCTCCTCAAGCTCATGAATTTGCAGCTTCCGCTCAATTACATCTTGGGCCAAATCCATGTTGCATTTCTTTATATCTCAAAAATCATGATGCTCAACCTCCACGGGTAGATGCAATGCTTTCCCAAAAACAATCTGAAATGGGGACATACTGATGGGAGTCTTGTATGCTGTCCTATAAGCCCATATCGCATCATCTAAGTGCTTACTCCAATCCTTCCTATTCGGATACACGGTTTTCTCCAAAAAAAATTTCAACTCATGATTTGAAACATCATCCTAGACATTTGTTTGGGGTTGGTATGGTGTTGATGTTTTGTGGATCACCCCATACATACAAAGAAGGGAAGACAAATTCTAATTGCATAAGTGTGTCCCTTGGTCACCGATAATGGCCTTTGGTACTCCAAACCTACAAAAAAATGTGTGTCTTGACAGAGTATACTACAACATGAGAATCATCAGTCCTAGTAGACTTATCCTCCGCCCATTTACACACATAATAAATATAAACCAAAATATATAAAAACAAAAATGAACTAGGAAAAGGACCTATAAAATTGATACCCCATCATCAAAAATATCACATAATAGTATGGGTTGTTGGGGCATCTCATGTCTCCTAGAAATTTTCCCAGTGTGTTAGAAACAGGAGCATAACATACAAAACACATGGGTATCATGGAATAAGCTAGGCCAATATAATCCAGAGTCTAAGACTTTCCTAGCGATCCGTTGGGGTCCAAAGTGTCCACCACAAGAAAGTGTATGTTAGAATTTCCGAACAAACTCAAACTCATGATTAGGAACACACCTCCTAATAACTTGATCACTACACATGTGCCAGAGGTAGGGGTCATCCCACACATAAAACCTAGTATGTGTACCTGAGATGGAATAAAGATGATCATTAAGGAAAGTGTCTTGAAGTGGTACCTGGTCCAACGTGTCATCCTCTAGTGTGTGAGTAAGCCTACTCATGTGGTCTGACACAATGTTTTCTAACCCCTTCTTTTCCTATATCTCAATATAAAATTCCTGAAGAATGATTATCCATTGGATTAGCCTAGGATTTTCATCCAGCTTCTTAAAGAGGAACCTCAGAGCTACATGGTCATAAAAAACAACTACATTAGAGCCCAATAAATATGAACAGAAAATATCTAGATCAAATATGATGGAAAGAAACTCATTTTACATGACTGTGTAGTTTTATTGGGCAGAATCCAATGTCCTTGATACATAGGCAATCACATGTGAACGCCCCTCCACCCTCTAAGATAAGACATCCCCAACTAAAAAGTTGGAGGAATCACACAAAAGCTCAAAAGGAAGCTTCCACCATGGAGATTGTATGATAGGTGTAGTGGTTAGACGTTGTTTTATCTCATCAAAGGAATTCCTACAAGAAACATAAAACATAAAATCGGAATCCTTTTGAAGTAATCGTGACATAGGAAGAGAAATCTTACTAAAATATTTGATGAAGCGCCAATAAAATCCAAAATTCCCTAGAAAAGATCTAACATCATGCACACATGAAGGATAGGGTAAGGATTAAATAATATCTACTTTATATCTATCATCCTCTATCCCGTGTTTTGACTCAACATGGCCTAATATGATACCATGATATACCATAAAATGACGCATTTCAAAGTTCAAGACAAGATTCTTCTCAATACAATGATTCAACACCATTACCAAACTAGAGACACAATCATCCAATGAAGACCGGTACACTGTATAATCATCCATGAATACCTCCTTGCAAATCACAATAAAATTAGAAAAAAAATACTCACGATGCATCTCCAGAGGGTACCTGGGGTATTGAAAATTACAAAATGCATCCCCCGGTAGGTAAATGAGCTGAAGGGATAGGTGAATGTAGTTTTCTTCTAATCCATCGATGTAATAGTAACCTGAAAATTATAGAAAATCCCTCCAATAAACAATAATGTGTCTTCCCAGCTAGTATCTGAAGAATATAATCAATAATTAGAGGGGGTAAAATGGTCCTTGCAAGTAGATTGATTTAGTTTCCTATAATCAATTCACACAGGCCAACTATTTTGTACCCTGATTGGAATTAACTCATCTTTCTCATTTCTAATAATAGTAACAAAACTTTTCTTTGGCACAACCTGAATAGGAATCACCCACTAGGAATATGAAATGGGATAGATTATACCTACCTCGAACTATTTTTCAACCTCTTTTTTAACAACTTCCAGAATGGTTGGACTGAGTCTCCTTTTTGGCTGCCTAACCTGTTTAGCCCCATCCTTTAAAATAATCCTATGCATGAAAATGGAGGGGCTAATACCTGATATGTTAGCCATGGTCCACCCGATTTCCACAATGTTCTCCCTAAAAATATTCAAAAATATTTTCTCCATGTTCAAAAGGAAAATTATTAGCAATTATAATAGGTAATTTCTTGCAACTTAACAATTATTATTATTTGAGATTAGGTGGGACTGGCTTGAGTTCCAATGAAGGGGGGTGATTTATGGATGTAGAAATTGAAGGAACTAAAATATGTGCACAAAGAGAATCAGTATCAGAATATAAATCATTACAATTAGAGAATAAAACGTCAAATACATCAATATACTTAGCATCCAAGTAATAATCAGAGTTTACATGATCAAAATCAGAATATGAATCCATTTCAAAATTAAATATAAGAGAGTCTTGTTCATTAGAAACGAGTGTGTAAGTGCTCTTATACTTCAAAATAGAACCAATACTCATGATCTCCCTAAGCATAGGACAATCAAATTAAATGGGGTTTTTATTTGGTGGTTCAAATGGGAGGTAAAAAAGAAGAATGGTCCTCTCAGGGGTACTTCATGGAGTCTATAACATTAAATATTACAACTTCATCTCCAAAATCCATGGAAAGTGTATCCTCATGGAAATTTATGATTGTTTTTGAAATTTTTAGGAAGGGTCTACCTAAGATAATAGGAGAATGAGAACTTACCTAATCATCCTCCATGTTAAGCATGTTTAAATCTGCTATAAATATCATGTCTCTTGCCCGAACAAGTACGTCCTCAAGGACTCCTGGTGGATATGATGTAGCTCTATTTGCCAACTACACCACTACTCTTGTTGGCTTCAACTTACCAAACTGCAAAGAAGATAATACAGAGTGAGGCATCACATTTATGGAAGCGCCTAAATCACATAAAGCATCGGAAAAGTGTAACTCCCCTATGGTTCTTGGGATGGTGAATGTCCCAAGATCCTTGTACTTTATTGGAATTACTTGAGTTGGTGTAATGTGTGCTGAAAAATTCCTTCCTAGATTCATCCTCTCATTTCCCTTAAGTCCTCTTCGATTGGTACAAAGTTATATTAAGAATTTGTCATACCTTAGGATTTTCTTAATGGCCTCTATCAAGGGAATTTTTATCTCCACATGTTAGAATGTGTCCAAAACCTCATTTTTCATTGCCTCTTCATCCATATTCTAGGTTTGAAAAATCCTATTTTGGAAAGGAAGTGTTTTAGGAGAAACATCATTTATATTTTTCTAAACTTTATCTTTCTCCTTGGGTTTCTCATTAGCCAGTTTTGAATGAGGATTTTCTAGAGTTGAGGTTAATCCCGGTGAAACGATAGGTGCAGATGTATCGGTTGTTTTCTCCTCACTTCTCAATGTGAGAGCACTAACATTCCCCTTGGGATTTGGAGAAGTTTGGGAAGGAAAATTTCTGAAGTTCTTACTTACCAGTTCATGGTGGGCAGTGGAAATCTGGCTCATTTGTGACTTCAACTCCCTTAGCTCTGAACCTTGACTCTTCAGCTCATTTTGTTTATTAATAAAAATTTGCTTCAAAAGGTCATCGATATTAGAATCAACCTTGGGTGGGGGATTACCTTGATGTTTTCCTGTTGATTCTTGGGATTCAAATGTCCTTTGGGTTTGTTGGAAACCTTGCTGGTAAAGTGGATGCTACTGGAAGTTTTGTTGAAAAGGGGGCCTTTGTTATTGTATAGAGCCATACCTCATGTGTGATTGATCCTTCCACCCTTGGTTTTATGTTGGAGCAAATTAATAAAGATTATTTTGTGGATATAGTTGTTCTTGTTTCTGATATGGTCTCCCAAGAAACACTGTTGCCCAATCTCCAGTTTCTTGTAATCGGGGGAAAGAGTCAGTTGGGTGGCTTGTCTCAGTGAAAATTTCACAAGGCCTTGAATGAGGGGGGTGGGATTTATTTTGAGCCAATAAAATATTCCTCACCATAGTTTTCAATTATTCCAACTTCGTATCAATTAAATGAATCTCAAGAGAAGAATCACTTACCTGACGTACTCCCCTGACATGCGGTGTACCTCGATCACCAAATTTTTAGGAGTTTTGGGTCGTTTTGTCAATCAATGCATGTGAAGCTACTAGTGTCTTGTCCACCAATGCTCCACTAGTTGAAACATCGACAATACTTCTCTTCATATGTGTGAGTCCTTCATAGAAGTACCGGATCAGTAGTTTCTCATAGATTTGGTGATGTGGGCAGCTTGCACACAACTTCTGGGATTGCTCCCAGTACTCATACATTAACTCCCCTTGTGCTTGATTGATCCTCAAGATCTCTTTTTGAATGTATGTGGTCCTTGATGCTAGAAAAAAATATTTTCAAGAAAAGAAGTTTCAAATTTTTCCAACAAGCTACATCTTTAGTTCGTAAATAATACATCCAAATTTTTGTAGCTCCATCAATTGAGAATGGGAATTATCTTAGTTTGATTTGATATTTAGAAACAGTTATTCGTTTTAAGGTTGATAAAACCACATTAAATTATTTTAAACGTTTATTGGGATCCTCACTAGAGAGGCCATAAAATTATGGAAGCAGGTGGATTAACCAAGATTTCAGTTCAAAGTCTGAATTGAGATTTGGGTATGCAATGTCATTAGGTTTATAATTAATATCACATGAAACCAATTCTCGAATGGTTCTATTAAGTTAGTTTTAATTATTTTCATCCATTGGTTCTTGTTTTATGGTTGAATTTTAATTTCTTTCAATATCAATGTTCTGATAGTGGAGTAATTCTCCAACTGGTTGAATGTTGAAACTTCCTGTAGACTGAGAATGTCTGATTCGAGCCTGAAGGCTACGTTCAATCTCAGGGGAAAGATCTAAAATATCCTAAGGATTTTTTCATGTCATAAATCAATAAAAGATAAAAAAATAAATGAATAAATGTGGACCATAATAAAAAAAATATTTTTGAGTTGGTCCGATAAAAATAAAAGAAGAGAGTAAGAGAGAGAAAAAAACATGAGAAAAGGTAAAGAAGAAAGACAGAGGAGAGGAAAATAATTAAATGAAAAAAATACCACTAATTGGTTGAATTAATTACTTTCCACCTTGGAAACAACACCAATTTGAAAGTAATTTTCGTGGGTGCCCTCAAATTATTAATGGTTTTTTGGGTACTTAGGTGCAATAGAGTGGTTGGCCAAGGTTTTCCCTCAAAGAGGGAGTAATTGAAACAACTTATTAATGGTATTATGAAAATAAAATAAAAGATAAGAAAACACACTACATAAAATGATGGGGAATTTTTTTACTAATTATATACCTTGATTAAATGTTCTAGAAGAAGACTGTATTTTTATTTGTTTTTTTTTTGAAATGATGTTTGATTAATAAGACACAATGAGGATATACTTTCTTAGAAAATATTTTTTAAATAAATAATAAATATAACTCTACCAATTCATTTACTTATTAACCATTTTCATTTAAATTCATACCCACTTAATTATGATCCCCTAATTTTTTAACCCTCAAACCCTACTGATGTTAACATTACCACCAAGATGAAAAGTGTTAAACCTGAGGATAGCTTTAGAACATGAAATCATAGCACCCAACTTTGATTGATCTTCTAAACCTAGCTTATGTTCATTGGTAAATTAGGGAACATATACATTATGGAAAATTAGGATTAATTGTTTTTAGGTATTATATTTTAACTCTACAAATTTATCTCGTGTGGTCTTGTATTGCCGATTAAGATCGCTCTCTCACAATTCACACAATACTCGATCTCGTGTGTTTTTATGTTAATTGTTCAGTTGATATCTTAGTTTCTTATAATTTAAAAACTCAATTCATGGATCATATTAAGTGAATTAAAGTTTCTAAATGATTCGAAATAATTAAATGAAGAGGGTAGAAGATAGATCGATCACTAAGAAACCTACTCTTCCATGGGCGGTGTGGTCATCGGGGAGACATTTTGCATGAGCAAAGGATTGAAAGGGTAGAACCCAATATTTTCTACTCTCTTAATTACAACCCAAATAGTATGAATAAATAAGAAGATAATTTAACAAAATAGAATAAAAGATAAGAAATAAAAGTGTAACAAAAAGTTTATTACACAAATGAAAACATTACAACATGAAGAAGTAGAAGAAGAAGGATTCGATGAGGGGATCCTCGCTTCAAGAGCTACCCCTCTTACAATGGTTGGATAATTTGATTGAAACCAAATATCCTCTGCCTTCAATCTCTTAATTCACGTCCCAACCCCATCAATATGATAAAAACAGTAATTTATAGTGTAGAGGGGCTTCTAGGTTTAAATGGGTTTCAAGTGTGAATGGGGAATCTTAGAAAAATGTTGTAAGCCAAAATTAACAACCCATTTGACCTATAGAACGTGTCAACCATCTTTTCTTACAGGATAACGATTTGTGAAAAAATGGGTTTTCGAGCTTCTCTCAAAATTTGGGCCCAATTCAAGCTCAGATGAAGAATTTATGGCCCAAATATAGAACCAATGTCCAATCTGGCGAGTCCATCCCACCTTTGAATTTATGGTCCATTTAGTCCAACCAACTGCATGCTTTAGCTCGAATATCCTGTACCAAAGTTGTGACCCATTAAGTTAGGAACACAGTTACGAAATTTCAAAGTTCAAATAATAAATATTAAAATATTTATCTTTGAAATACTAAAGTGCACTATAAAAGGTAAAACTGGAATTTCCATAAAATTTTCAAACGAATTATCAAATCCAAAATATTTTATAAATAAACATATTTAACACAATGTCAGGAAATATTTTCATTTAGTATCAATAAAATATTCAATAAAAATGTAACTTGTCACTTATCTAGGCCAATAAGTTGTCAGAAATTTCTATATTATATTACTAATGGTCTAAGGGAGCTTATGGATATTTGGAATTCTCAATACCATGATGGGTGGTTTATATAAGGGGAAGTTCTTGAGAATGGATAGAGAATTTTTATTGTCACTAGACTGGAATGGGAAACCACTCATACAGAAATTTGTTTTGTGTGAAGGATGTTACATTTTATTAGATGTCCAATGTCAAGGGGGCCTTTCTGACAATGGTTACAGTATCATTCTATTTAATGTCATGTGACTATAACATTGATTGTGTAGTTTAATGTCACTACTAGAAATCTATGATATAGCCACAGATTATAATAACCATGGATATATCCAACCTAAATCCACAACCCTAAAGATGGTCATGGATATACCGCCCAACCCCTTGGGCTTACTCCACCCAATCTCCCTCCCTCACTTGTGATGCGTCGCATTTCTTCCATCCACTACAATCCCTCTATCGTGATTCCTCTTACCCCTCCTCCCCCTCCTCACCTCATCAGATGTAGCCTCCCCAAATCCCTAGTGACGTGGCTCTGGTGCACTCGGGCCACCTCCATGCCTACGTGGCCTCCCTACCTCCCTGTCTACACAGCTCTGACGACCCCTAACCTCACCGCTACTCTCCTCATTTATCATGGCTCATCACTTATTAATGCTTCTCTGATGTGGCTACACCACCTTTTGGTGTCCTCCTTAGATACGGCCACCCCACCTCCTTGAGATCCTTCTCCTCGGACATGGCCACCCCACCTTCATTAGATTTATTCCATAGGGTTTCTTTAATTTCAGATCGTCGGCCTCTTTGATTTGCACTAGTAAGATTTATCTTTTTGAAATTATTATCTTGTTAAGTCATATAAGAACAGATTCTGTCTTGCATCTATGAAAATAACAAATTTATATGAAGGATTTGAATCAAAAGTTCCAAAATTTCAAAGATAAGAATATGTTACATTTGATGTTTTGGAAGTTTGGTGAGGGAAATAAACATCTTATTATATCTAAACCATCATTCGGAGATTGAAGTTCTTAAAGGGATTTAGAATATTCAAAAGAATATGAGATGTGCCTAAAATATAAAAGATAAGTCGAAATTTGATAAATAATACAACTAGGAGATTATTTATTATTATTTAATTAATCACTCTAAAGATTGAGAGTACAAGGATTATGTAAAAATTGCTAAGGTCATATATTCACTAGAAGTTTAAGATCTATAGTTGAGGAAATAGATCTATTTTTTTATGTAGTGACATCTTTATGCATACGAAAAATCTTGTACATTATTAAGGATTATAGGAACATTTTAAATTTGAATTATTTGATATAAATAACCTATCAAGATACAACTAACTATCTATACATGGTATTGAGTTGTGGATGATATATTACCACTTAGTGTACGTTTTTATTTAGAGATGATACATTCTCACCTATTATAATCACGTTTTTATACATGTGATAAAATTTAAATCTCATGCTTGATATGAACATAATAATACTTTTTTCACCCAAATTGCTGTCTAATAATTTAAAAATATTATGTGGTTTTCTATCGTTACTTTTGGTCATGCATATAATGTTAATGTTGTAGTTTCTGTGTATGAGATCCTTTAATCATAATATGTGAATTGGATGAAATAAGTAAAATGAGAAATAATTAAGTAAAACATTACTTAAGATAATTCAACATCCCCTTTCGAAAGATATCATTCTGATACAATAAAAGTCTGAATATAATTTCCAAAGGTAAAACTAAATTATATTGTGATGACAAATGCTTAATATATAAAATGGAAGATAATTTTTTCAAAAATTAATGAAGTTGAATAAATATTGAATATGATGTTGTTACTGATTTTTTGAAGAAGAAACTTATATATTTGATGATTTTTTGGATGGATATTAATATGAATCAATGGAAAGTGTATATGGTTAAGGTGACCACTGTGTGTTAAATGTTCTTATTGCAGTTTAAGTGAATCCATCCTTGTGTTTATAAAGTATGAAAGTTAATGTTGAAAATTTAACTACACTTGGATGATGCTGAAGAATTTTATTTAAAATAAAAATTGATTATGGAAGTTACAATTTTGAAAGAAACTTTATCGATATAAGAATGTATTTATATATATATATTTATCTAGAAAATATATTTATAGAAAAGGACTTTTCAATAATGGAATAAAGATCTCAAGGTATTAGTATTAGAAGAATGAAGTACTGAGAGGGTGTACATTTTTAAAAGATGATTCATGGATTCAAATTGAGTTGTATTTGGAATATGAGGTTTTGAGAAGATTGTAAGTGATTTTGAGATAACTGTTATAGAAATATAATGGTCTATGAGGTTGGTATTGGAGTCATGTATCATTTATCATGTATAGTTGACACACTGATCACATATATTTAAGAAGTATTTATATCTCACTTCATTTCCCATTATTTTCTTACAGGTTGTTTCTTATGAAGATTCTAGTTCTATCCACTACAATCAAAGGCAGTTATTTCAACATCGTATTCACATAAGTATTCTTCCATTTTTATTCTTTGGCCTAATTTTAAATAGGATTTTTGGGTTTCTTATATTTTTGTAGTGTGTTTTAGATCTTGCAGGTGGATTTGAGTTTCTTGTCAAAGGAGACTCACCGTGTAGGCATAGGAAAGAATATATATAATAAGTTCTCCTGTTATATGTATATACGACCAAGGTAGTGTGATTACATATAAGGGGCTAGGTGTGCTTATTTATATATATAAAAAATTCATACATGTTTGGGTGATAATGGTCTTATTCATGTGAGCATATATATAAGGATCATCTCATGCATGTTCAAGTCCATGAGGACATGTATATAGGGGTTAGGGCATCCTTATGTATATGTAAAGATGCATATGTCTGGAGGATGGATAAGTCATCTTAGAGCTGTCACTGATAAAAGTGTCAAGCGCCGAGTGTGGCTTGGCTCTTTTGAGGTAGTGTCCCTCACCAAGCCTCTTTAATTCAAGAATGTTTTAAATTACATTCAGTTTCCTTATTAATTATGTATGTTTATATTAAATTTTAATTCTTTAATAATTATTAGTTAATATAATTGTTTTTTTTTAATAAATAAGTCATGGTTTTGTAATAAAACCCCTCCAACAGATCTGCGCTATCTAAAAAAACTCATAGTGGTTGGTTATGCTTATATAACTTGATTTAAATTATTGAATTGATGTTTTCAATTTTATTCTTTACCCCTTATTCTTTCATTTGAGACACCACAAGCATCTCCAATGATTTTGTTAGCTCACAGTTTCTTATATAAAAATTATAATCTTACCGGAGTCACCAAAACACCCCTTAGTAATTAACTATGGTGTGGATGTGTTTTCATTTCACTGAACCCTATGAAATTCTTTTCATATCTTCCCAATGGATTGAAATAACCTTGAATTATATGGTGTAATCCCAAATTTAACTTTATGTAGTTGCTGCAAATCATAGATGACTTTTATGGAGCAATCATCTTTATCATATGACCTTTATATAGGTCATGAATTACCTTCATATAGTCTCCTTTTCTTTAGTGTGACCTTTATATAGGTCATGAATAACCTTTACATATCTTAGTATCACATTAACTATCCCATAGATTCTTTCATGACCTTTATATTGTGCTTATAATACCTTTACTTAGGTAGTGAAATCTCTAAATGACATTTATGCAATGTGAGTTCACCTTTACATAGGTCTCCAATTACCTTTATTCATCTAACTATTTTTTGTGAAACCATTATATAGATATTCAATTATGTCTATATAGCTATTGAATCCATAACTTACCTTTATACATGATTTATACTACTTTTACAAAAGTATTTTACTTCAAGTATTACCTTTATTTAGTCAACATAAATCTCGATTTAACTTTACATAGGTAACAATTTCAACTCAAAATTAATTCATACAATTCTAAATCACTCACAAGGACTTAAATTTTCAATCAAATGATGTAGACATGGTTTCTCACCCATTAAAACTTGTATTTTTATTGAAGATTTAGAATTACATTTTGAACTTTTTCTTGAACCTCTTTACTGGAGTTATTCAATTTTTATCCATAAACCCAGTCTTAATTTAACTATAATTATTCAAAACCTTATTGAAAATAAATAAAATTTCTTGATTTCGGCACTTCAATATACCCCATTTTTGTTTTTGATCTATACCCTTTTAAACTTATCCAAAGTTTCAAAAAATCATGCCCCCCTTATTTTTTTCAATTCCCTTTATGTTAGTATAAATAAAATAAAGGAAATAATTATGGGTTACCTTTCCCTTTAGTTAGAGCTTGAAGGTTGATTTGTATGTGCTTTATGATGTGAGAGTCTTGATAATAATGTGAAAATGTCTTGAGATGAAACCGGATTTCATTTATTCATGTTTAAAGAGTGAAATAAGAATTTTAGGGTTGTGAAAGGCCCTTCAGGTGATTTTTTTTACTACATGTCCATCTATAACTGGGTACATAATGTAAAACATTATGGAATTATGGATTAATAAATTAACAGGGGTTTCCTTAGATATTTTTTACTTAGTAGACCTTGTTAGGTTCCTTTGAGTTACCCTTGATGATGGGGACCTCTTATATGTGAGAGGTTAACATGGGGATTACCACATGGTAGGATTTTGATTATGATCGATAAATCGGTCAATCGATAATTTTTATGTATGGCCACATTATATTTTTATTATGTTTGGTGCTTCAATTTTTTTGTACAAAAGTACATTTATTGAAATTTTTTTATTCCAACATGGTTTTGGGGGGCTTATTTGTAAAGTATTTTGAATTTCATGTATAATTTTTTCAAGAGTAGTAATGTTTAAAAAGAAAATTTGAAATTATTTAAAATTAAAATGAATTTCATGAAGTGTTTTAATTTAAATCCTTTTCAATTTTTAATTTGAAAATAGGAATTTTGGATGTTTTGGATTAAAAAAACCGGTTTTATGATTTTTTTTTTTTTACTTTCACATGACACTTTGAAAGTGTTTGATTACATTATACAATTTGGGAAATGATTTAAAATGAAATGGGATTTCATAAAATTTCTTGGTCTTATGATGAAATTCTTGAGGTGTTTTGAAAATATAAGATAACTTTTTGAAGTTTGAGTGAGATTTTATTTTAAATAAGTTCATGATTATCAAATCTAGTTTTAATAGTTTTTTTAAATTATATACTTGGGAATTTGTAATTTTACCCTATTAAATGGATTTCGTATTATTTTTAATGAAGTGTGAGTCTTTTTAATGTTTTTTTCTTTTTGAAATTAGTTTTCATACTTATTTTTAAGATGTCGGTATCTTTAAGAAATATATTTTTATAGTTTTATCATATTTAAATGATTTTAGTTAATCCCATAGTTCTAAATGAGATTATTATTGTTCATGGTATAAATCATATATGGTTTGGAACCATGAATTGTGATATTAAAATTAATTCTCCCATAAAGGACTTACTATAAAGTATAGAGTGTGTCTATTTGGAAGACCATGAGGATGATTCTTCTCATCATTGGGTGTAGTGATTATAGTTTTAAACTATTTTCAAACATTTAATGGAGTGTTAAAGTTGAATCATTCCCTATTTTTGGGTTTCTTGAATCATTGTCCTATGTTTTTCAGTGATTGAGGTTTACTGTAGGTGAAATAGTAGTTTTAATATGACTGAATATATTTGAAAAAGATTTTTTATCGCATTTATTTTTTATGTTTATCAAGATTTGAGTGAGAAACTATGTTAGGTCTTATTTAAATCTTAACATTATATATAACCAGTGGGGGTCAGGGTATGCTCTTCAAAACTAATTTAAACACTTTACCTTAAATATCTCACTGCCTTGTTTGGATCTTAACCTATTAAACTTAAGGGTCACTCTTTTTTATCTTTTCATTAAATTGATCCAATTACCAATTCACTTGACCCGTTATTACTATATATTCATTAAGTTTTCTAAACTCAATCTTGGTGTGCAAGAAGTGGCCTATGTCGTTCGAGGATGCTTAAGGGGATACTTCTCAAAGTCAATATGTTGAAATAGGGGGAGGATTATGATACCTAAATGATACATTATAAATATTTATATATTTTTCCATATTCTTGGATCATGTTTACGAAATAATATTGGTGTGTTATAGGTTCGTGAGTGGCCAGAAATGGATGGTGGGAAAGGATAGGGGGAGGGGTTCAAGGGGGTGTGTAGGGGAGGGGGATGGGGTGTGCAGGGGGGAGGGGTAGGGGGGAGGGGGTGCAAGGGGCAGGGGGTGGGGGAATTGGTGTTGGGGAAGGGGTGTGTAGGGTGAGGGGGTGTGCATTGGATATTGGGGAGGGGAGGGGGGAGGGGTGTGCATTGGGGAGGGGAAGTGGGGGTGCAATGGGCAGGGGGAGGGGTGCAAGGTGGGGAGGGGGTGTTATGGGTGGTTGGGGTGAAAGGGGGGTAGGGGTGGGGCAGGGGGTGATGGTGTAGGGGAAGGGGTGAAAGAGCTTCCTGATAAAAAAACATCATGAGTTTTTAATAATAATACAGATTATGTTGATTCGATTCTTGGGTTATTCATCATAGCTTAAATCATTGTGATTTGTGCTGAATGAGTGATGTATGAAAAATAAAGAACCTTATTAATGATAATGTTATTTAGTATTGGGATGTACATATAAATATAATATTTATTTTTTCATTGTTGGTTATGCATTCATGTATCATTTATCATGTATAGTTGACAAATTGATCACATATATATATATAAGAATTTGTTATATCACATTTCTTTTCCCACTATTTTATTATAGGTGGATTCTTATGGTGAGGTCAGTTCTATCCACCACCATCGAATACAGTGAGTTCAACATCAAATTTAGGTAATGTTTATTCTATTTTTATTCTTTGGAACAATTTTAATTAGAGATTTTTTAATTTGTGGGTTACTAAAATTTTTGTAGGGCATTTTGGATTTCATTGAGGTGGATTTGAGTCTTTGTTGATGAAGGATTACATGTGTATTCATAGGTAAGAATATACATATATAAGTACCCCCTTTATATATAATCACTCATGGTAGTATGAATATATATATATTGGGGCTAGGTGTGTTTATACATTGATATGAAAAATGCAAACATGTGTAAGTGTAAAGGGGTATATGCAATTATAAACATATATCTAAGGACCCCCTTGTGCATATTTGGACATGTAAATATGTACATAGGGGCTAAGTATACTTATATATATGTTAATTTTCATATGTGTGCAAGTGGTAAAAAGGAAGATTTTAGTTTTCATCATCAAAAGAAAATTCACCATGAGGTTGAGGTAGGTTCCCTCTATCTAAAACAATAATTTGAAATCAACAATTCCCTGATTGTTTTGAAAACTTGTTTCCATAATTTCTTTATTGTTTAAGAAAATAGTTTTATAATAACCACTATCCTTTTCAAGGAATAATATGAATATAACCCTTGAGCTTATTTATAGACCTTGTTCAAAGTGGTTAAAAATGTTAAAAGTTTCTACATACTAGATTAAGAGTTCTAAAACCATACATTGATCATCCTTAGAGACATTCAAGATCTCATTCAACTTCCCATTAAATTCATCATAAAAGACCACTACTTTTTTAAGGATATATTAGATCTAAAACCAAGCTTCCTAAAATCTTCTCCAGTATCATGGAACTCACCCATAATATTCCTCTTGAAATCATGCATAAGGAATGGTGTGAACATATCACACTATAGAAACTGAATCTATAAGGATGCATAATTCAATTTTGAAAAAAATCGATCAACTAAACTCTAAAAAATTGGAACAACTGATGGTTATGAGGTGTAAGTTATATAGGGTTGAAAATTTTTGATGAATCCAAACTAGCTTAATACAGCACTATAAATTTTGTAGGATTACCCTCATTTAAGTCCTGAAAGATTTAACCTCATCAACAACATCTTGGGAGATGTCTAATTGCACAATTGGAGGATTTTGGAACATATACCTTTGAGATACAACCATAACACTGAGATCATTGAACTTAGACATGGTATTATAAACATCCTTCAAATATATAACTAGACCATTCACATCCATATGCTCTTTTAAACTTAATTCAAAAAAACATTATCCATCTCTCATAAACTTTTGGTTATCCTAGTTTTATAAAAATTACATATAAATTTCTACTTAGGTTCTAATCTGTTCACTAGTGTTTTGGGTTCTTTTTCAAGGGAAGGGGGAGGGTAAATGGTGTGTGCACAGGGGTGTGCAGACGGTGGAGGGGTGGAGGGGGTGCATGGGGTGTGCAGGGGGAAGGGGTGTGGAGGGGAGGGGCAGGGTGGTATGCTATGTTCTTTTGCGAAGGGAAGGGGGTGCAGGTGGGGGTTAGGGGTAGGGGTGTGTTGGGGAAAGAGTATGGGTGTGTTGAGAGGTGGGTAGGGAGTGTACAAGAGGTGCAAGGGGTCTATAGGGTGTTCAAGGGGGTTTACAGGGGTGAAAGGGGGGCTGAAGGGGTATGCCTAGGGGAGAGTGGGGGAGCCAGGGGGTCTTCAGAAGGGTGCATGGGGGTCAACATGGCATTCAAGTGGGTCATCATGGGGGTTGTCTAAGGGGGGTGTTCAGGGGGAGGGAGGGGGCTGCAGGTGGATTGGGGGTCTATCCAGGGGGAGGGATGGGGGTGTCCAAGAGGGTCTACATGGGGAGATTGGGGTGTACAAGGTAAGTAAAGGGGGTCTATATGGGGGTAAGGGGTCTGTAAGGGGGAGGGGTGCAAGGGGGTTTGCATGGGGGAGGGGTGTCCAGGAGGGTCTATAGGGGGAGATTTGGGGGGTCTATATGGGGGTGTAGGGGGTCTGTCCAGGGGAGAGTGGGGGTGTGTAGGGTCTGCAGGGGGGAGGGGTGCAGGGGGTCTGTAGTGGGTGTCCAAGAGGGCATGTAGGGGAAGAGTGGGGTGTGCAGGGGGAGTAAGGGGGTCAGTATGGGGGTCAGTATGGGGGAGGGTGAAAGGGGGTGTAGGGGGGGTCTTTCAATAGAGGGGGTCTATCTAGGGGGGAGTGGGGGTGAAATGGGGCTTGTAGGGGTTAGGGGTGCAAGGGGGTCAGCAGGGGGGTTCAAGGGGGTCATCAGGGGCATCTTCAAGTGGGGCTATATAGGGGGAGATAGGGGGCTATCCATGGGGTAATATCCAGGATGATATGTAGTTTGAGGGCGGTCTAGGGGAATGGGGGTGATTTCCAGGGGTGGGAGGGTGCTGTAGAGGGAGGGGGTTTTCCAGGGAAAGAGAGGGTGTTGAATGAAAGTGGTGGGGGTTGCCCAGGGAAAGGGAGGAAACTATCTATAAAAAGGGAGGGGCTTGTCCAGGGGGAGGGAGGGGGTGCAGGTGGAGTGGTGTTGGGGGGTGCTATCCAGGAGAGGGAGGGGCTTTCCAGTGGGTTGTATAGGGTGGGGGGGCTACCCCAAGGGGTGTGGAGGGGGGATTTATAGGGGAGAGGGGGGTTCTCTGGGGGGAGGGTCTATGCAGTGGGTAGGGGGATTTGTAGGGTTAGGGGGTGTCCAAAGGGGTAACGTAGGGGGATTTGGGGGAGATGTGCTGTAAAGACCCGGAATTTACATGTAAGTTTTTTTAATTATATGGGAATTTTAAGATTATGCTAAAATTTAAGGTGCGTGATTCCGGGGCCCAGATTTCCTAGAATGAATTACTAAACGTTTTTTGGGTACGTTCAGTAAATGTACGAGCGAGTTTTTGTAACTTTTGAACTGGTTCTTGGAATTAAAATCTGAGGGCACTGTTCAACCCGTAGTTCCAGTATTCACATAAGGGGACCATCACCTCAACTGTAGTAGGTCGAGGGTGAAAGATAGAATTTGGGTTTTTTGTGAAAGAATAAAATAAAATAAAAATGTGTAACATTTTATTTTATTTGGAACTCCCATTTTAATGTTGATAGGTGAGGACCACCAGAATTAAACCTCCCATGTGAGGTTATGGAGGTGGGGACCACCAGGATTAACCTCCCATGTGGGTTAAGGTGGTGGGGACCACACGAGGCTAAACCCCCTTGAACTCCTCTTTTTATGGGAGAAAAACCTCTCAACTCCCTACTTTAACTATTCCAACTCTCCTTTAATTAATTATGCCAAATATTCTTTAATTAATTAAGCTAACATAATTTGTGCCAATAATTTAAAATTTGACGAACATATTTTATTATGTTGGCACCTATTTTCTTGGGAGGGGATTTTTGGTTGGCGAAAGAGAAGGATGGGAACTTAAGAGAAATCTCTCCAATGAAGAACGCACTCCAGAATTGCAGAACGTGGACGGCGTTCGAACCGACTTCAGAAGCGCGGCCGCAGAAGTGATGATCGTTGGAACTCTCTTCGCCTTCACTATTTCCATATCACGATATTTGTCTACAATTCTCTAAGGTAGGAGTTGTTATTGAATTCATGAAATTTCTCAATTAAATTCCTCGTTCTTGGAAAGAATGGCGAACACTGATCAACCAAAATGAGTTGATCCACGATTCGTATGAATTGTACAGTTTGATGTTCTTGACTCAAGATTTTGTAGATCCATTTGCTACTGCTCTAACGCGGAAGGTGCGGGCCAAACAAATATGGCCTGACCCCTCGGTCATTCTTCCTTATTGTTTGGTTCTTCACGATGGAGGGGGACGTCGAGTTATCCTCGGTGGGGCATGAGAATTGTGGAGAGCACCATTACCGGCTGCAACGAAGGTGACGGCGCTGCCATGCAGCTTCCACTGCCACAGCACTGTCGCAGCCTCTACCGCCCTGTGTGACCCCATGGACTGTCGCACTTCCCCATGGCTTATCACGCCGCCCCATGGCCTCGCGCCGCCCCCGCGAC
Source organism: Viscum album (assembly GCA_963277665.1). Taxonomy (NCBI): domain Eukaryota; kingdom Viridiplantae; phylum Streptophyta; class Magnoliopsida; order Santalales; family Viscaceae; genus Viscum; species Viscum album. The sequence goes on along the minus strand of OY728159.1, from coordinate 1,745,716,726 downwards.
CTCGATAGCTCCTGCGGTCACCCACAGCCTGACGCGCCGCCCCATGGTCACATGCAACCCCCGTGGCCCCCTCACGGTCCCTTCACGGCCTCTGTGGTTCTCGCAGCCTCCGTTCCACCACGCGCCGCCTAGGCCAGGCCACCCAGCGCGTGCTGAGCTGGACCTAGCGGTTCGGGCCAAGTTGACCAAAATCGGGTTGGCCTAGGCTAGGTCGAGTCGGGTCGGTCCGACTGGGTCGGACCAGACCCGGACCCACTTCGACCCATTTACGCTCTTTTGGCAATAACCTTGACCCCGGACATCTGTTTGACAAACCATCTGCGGCCCCATACACCTTGGAGTAAAACGGTCCCTTTGGTATACTCCACTGAAGTTTTGGATTATGTTGGGGAACTATTGGGTTGGATCGAGCATGAATCCAATCGGACCCATGGGACTAAAAGGCTAATAACTACAAACTGGGAGTCTGATTGATGCATCGTCTCTTGCATTGAGACCCCTATGATGTGGAGGTCATTTGGGTTACTTCTTCATGGGACTTCGTGGTAGTTGGAGTATCGACTAGTGGATTGAGGAGCGGACCCTCCTGTAGATGAGAAAGCCTAGTTCGGGAACCCAGAAGCTGGCTATGACCTGAAGAATGAAGAGTGATCCTATGTGGGTCAACACCGAGCGATCCGGTGTGGGTCAGCACTGAGTGATCCTATGTGGGTCAGCACCGAGTGATCCTGTGTGGGTCATCACCTAGTGATCCTATGTTGTTTAGCACTGAGCGATCATGTGTGGGTCAGCACCGAGCAATCATTTGTGGGTCAGCACTAAAGGATCCTTCATGGGTCTACCAATTAATAGAGTAAGATGATTCAGTAGTTACATCTAATCATCTCTACTACTGTACATAAGTTATACCTGGTGTGAGCTGAGTCTATACCTTGTGGTACTTTTCTTCATGGTAATTCCTTGGTGGTATTCTTCTGTGTGGCGTACTTGTGTGGTACTTACCTTCGTTGTATTCCTTCCTTTTTGGAATAGTTGAGCTTTGGGATTTTGGGTTGGACCGTGTATTTCCTCATAATTTAGATGGGTATACTTGGTAACTTAGGTGTATATATGGGAATATACTTTAGTCGGGTTTTTAGTTGACTTCATACATTGTGGTTTATCCTTTGAGAATTTTGTGAGACCTTGAGGGTCTCGGGGTCCCTACAGAGTATTGTTATACTCACCCATGCACAGGCTATGCCCACACCATGTTGTATTTGGTGCAGACGAAGGACACCACTGATCGAGGCTGAGGGTACTAGGGCTAGATGGGGACTGGAGCTGGACCATACGACATGACGGTATGCAGAGGAGACAGGTGGACGTGGAGTGCTGAGGAGGTGATCTGTACCTACTCTTTAGGTAGTAACCTTGAAGTAAAACCTATTAGCTTCCTTTCTTTTTATTCAATAGTATTGTATTTCAGTTTTATTTGTACCATTCCTATGGGTCTTTTATTTTTTCCCCTTTTTACTTTCACCACTCTTTCTTCTATACAGTTGATTTGTGTTCCAATTTTGTTGTGTGCTTGGTTGCGTGTGTTTACTAGTTATAAAGGCAATTCCATCCTAGTTTTAGAGAATGTGCCTTTTGGTGCTAGTCTCTATCCCCTGGCCTATGGAAGGTGGTCTTCAGGTAGTCACGACACGGGCTCCGGGGGACAGGTCATGACGAATTGGTATCACAGGAGTCAGTTCTACCATATAACATAGGACTCTGATATTTTTAATGGTAATAGTGTTGAGTGTAGTGAGTGTGGTCATCAGTTTAGGGAATCCAGTGATGGTGCGGTGGCCGAAATTTCCATACACCAAGACCCTGACTTCTAATTTCCGACTCAGTGCATAAAAACACTGATTGCGAGTGTGTTTTCAATAGTTTTATTTGGGATATCTTGAGTTAGATCACCATGTTTACCTCCACTGGAAAGAAAGGAGCCTTTGTAGCAAAGGATGGACTTTCCCAAAGGAGAGTGCAGCCGATCACTCATCAGTTGTCTATCCTTACCCTCGGATTAGTTGATGTGGAGACTCTGAGTTTTCTTGTAGTGGTGGGCCAGTACATGGATGTCTTCCATGATGATTTTCTGGGTCTACCTCCTCGTAGTGAGGTGGACATTTAAATTGACTTGTACCCTGGGATGGCACCAATATCTACACCAGCGTATCGGATGGCTCCCGAGGAGCTTCGTGAGCTACGGGTATAGCTAGAGGACTTACAGGGGAAGGGATTCATTCGGCCCAGTGTTTCACCTTGGGCAGCCCCGATTTTGTTCGCCAAGAAGGTGGATGGGAGTTTGAGGATATTTATTGACTATCGGCACCTAAACCAGGTGACCGTGAAGAAAAAGTACCCACTTTTGAGGATTTACGACCTCTTTGATCAGCTAAAGGGAGCACAGTGGTTCTCAGAGATAGACCTCAGATCAGGCTATCACCAGATCAGACTGTGAGATGAGGATGTGAAGAAGACAACTTTCAAATTTTGGTACGGACATTACAAGTTCTTTGTTCTTCCATTCGGTGTAAACAATGCTCCAGTAGTGTTCATGGGACTCATGAACAGGATCTTTCATCCATACCTTGATCACTTTGTAGTAGTCTTCATCGATTAAATTATAATCTACTCGGCTACTTAGGAGGAGCATGCCTATCATTTATATGTAGTACTGAACACACTCTGAGAGAAATATATTTATGGTAAGCTCTCTAAGTTTCAGTTTTGGATCTGAGAGCTTCACCTTCTGGTACACATCATATCGAAGGCTGGAGTTGTAGTAGATCTAGCAAAGATTGAGGCGGTACTTTCTTGGGAGACACCCAGGAGTGTGACGGAGGTATGGAGCTTTCTGGGTCTGGTTGGATACTACTAGATGTCTGTGCTATATTTCTCTAGAGTTGTAGCACCTTTATCAGCATTGACGAAGGAGGGGAAACCCTTCGTGTGTTCGGAGAGATTCCAGTAGAGTTTTCAAGAGCTGAGGTAGAGGCTGACTAGTTCACCCATCTTGAGGCTTCCAGAGGAGGGTGTAGGGTACGTAGTCTACTGCAACGCAGTAGGGATAGGGCTCGGATGTGTCCTAGTGTAAGAGAGAATAGTGGTCGCATATGGTTCTCGATAGCTGAGATAGCATGAGCATAACTACACTACCCATGACCTAGAGTTACCAGTAGTGGTGTTTTCCTTGAATATGTGGTGACCCTATCTGAGGGTGGACATTTTACAGTCTACTTGGATCACAAGAGTCTCAGGTATATCTTCTCTCAAAAGGTCATGAACCTGAGACAACGACATTGGATTGAGTTCCTCCAGGACTATGACTTCGAGATAGTCTATAGTCCTAGGAAGGGGAACGTTGTAGCAGATTCACTCAGCAAGAGGTCAGGTATAAAGATTCTAGGCGAGGTGACCGAGCAGCTCGCCACTTTGCATATATCATTTGTGGATCAGGATGGAGAAAGTTTTCTTCTGTCTCAAACAGTCACACCCCCACTTCTTCAGCGAGTCGGGGAGGCGCAGCATGGGGACGCTGACTGCGAGGCTCAACGTGCTAAGATATCCACAGGGCAGGCACCTGATGGATTTTCTGAATCTGGGGAGCATCTCATCCTCTTCAAAGGACATACCATAGTACCCGTGTTACATCAGGAGGAAGTGTTGAGAGAGTTCCACACATCCCCTCTAGCAGTACATCAAGGACTGGAAAAGATGTACCAGTATCTCTGATGACAGCACTGGTGACCGGAAATGAAGAAAGCTGTAGAAGAGTTTGTCTCTCTGTGCCTCACTTGTCAGCAAGTGAAGGCGGAGCATCAGTTATCAACAGGGTTAGTTCAGCCTTTAGAGGTCCCAGAGAGGAGGTGGGATGGGATATCCATGGACTTCGTGACATGATTTCCATGTACATCTAGAGGTCATAACTCTATCTGGGTGGTCGTCGACCGACTCACCAAGTCGGCCCACTTCTTACCGATCAGAGAGAAGGGTTTAGTAGAGTGCTTGGGACGCCTCTATGTGCTGGAGATTATGTGTCTACATGGAGTACCCTCGATCATTGTCTCCAATTGTGATACATGTTTTACATCCCGGCTATGGAAGGGGTTACAGGTTGCTTTCAGGATGCAGCTTCATTTGAGCATCATCCTCCATCCTCAGATGGATGGTCAGACTGAGTGGACCATTCAGACCCTCAAGGAAATGTTGTGTGCTTGCGTCCTCGACTTCGGTCATATCTAGAAGTATAACTTTCCTTTGGTGGAGTTTTCATACAATAACATCTATAACTCCACTATTGGGATGGAACCATTAGAGTTGTTGTATGGGTGACCTTGCAGATCACCTTTGTGCTGGACTGATTTAGGGGAGTTAGCACTAATGGGACTAGAGATGGTACAAGATACCACAGAGAATGTTCATATCATCCTGGAGAGGATGAAGACTTCACAGAGGAGGCAGATGTTTTATGCTGACAAGAGACAAAGACCTCTAGAGTTTGAGGATAGCGACCACGTCTTTCGACGGGTCTCACCTTGATGAGGTTTGTGGAGATTTGGCCGAGGTGGAAAGTTATATTTGAGATTCATCAGACCTTTTTAGGTCCTCAACAGAGTTGGCGAGGTGGCTTACCGCTTATCTCGTCCACCTCAGTTGCACCAGGTGCATGACATCTTCCACTTATCCCAGCTTAGGAGATACGTGCATGTCCATTCTCACATCATTGACCATGGAGAGATGGACATCGATGATGGGGAGACTTTTATGGAGGTTTCATTTGATATAGAGGATTTAAAGGAGCGGGTCTTTTGTGGGTGGTTGATACCTCTATTGTGTGTACATTGACATCACGAGAACCTCCAGGAGAGAACATGGGAGTGGGAGACTCAGATTCGTTCTCAATACACCCACGTGTTCCCTTAGTTTGAGTTGTGTCTTACGGGGACGCAAATCCCTGAGGTGGGGAGAATGTAAATACATGGAATTTCTATGTAATTTTTTAAATATATGGAAATTTTAAGAGTCCTTGAAAATTGACGGCGTGTGATTCTGAGACCTGGAGAGCCCGGAATGAATTTCTGAACATTTTTTCAGGTATATTCAGTAAACGTACGAGTGAGTTTTGGTAACTTTTGAATAGGTACTCAGAATTGAAATCTGAGGGCAACGTTGAACTCGCAACACCAATATTTGCATAAGGGGACCTTCACCTTGACCATAGTAGGTTGATGGTGAAAGATAGAGTGTGGGGTTTTCATGAAAGAATAAAATAGAATAAAATTGTGTAATATTTTATTTTATTTGGAACTCCCATGTGATTTTTGATATGTGAGGACCACCATAATTAAACCTCCCATGTGAGGTTATGGAGGTGGGGACCACCAGGATTAACATACCATGTGAGTTAAGGTGGTGGGGACCACATGAGGCTAATACCCCATTGAACTCCTCTCTTTATGGGAGAAAAACCTCTCAACTCCCTACTTTAATTATGCCAACTCTCCTATAATTAATTATTCCAACTCTCCTTTAATTAATTAATCTAACTAAATTTGTGCAAACAATTTAAAATAGACAAACATATTTTATTATTTTGGAACCTCTTTAATTGGGAGGGGATCTTTGGTTGGTGAAAGAGAAGGGGGTGAACTTGGGAGAAAGCTCTCCAATGAAAAATGTACTCTAGAATTGAAGAATGTGGACAACGTTCAAACCAACTTCAGAAGCGTGATCGTGGAAGCAACAATCATTGGAACTCTCTTTAACTTCATCGTTTCTATCTCACGATATCCGTTAACAATTATTAAAGGTAGGGGTTGTTATTGAATTCATTAAATTTATCGATTAAATTCCACGTTCCAGGAAATCATGGTGAATTTGGATCAACCAAAATGATTTGATCCATGATTCGTATGAATTGTAGAGTTTGACATTCTTGACTCAAGATTTTGTTGAGCTATTTGCTACCTCTCTAACATGGAGGGTGTAGTCCAAAAAAAACATGGCCTTACCCCTCTGTTGTTATTCCTCATTTTTTTTGTTCTTCAAAATGTAGGGGTATGGAGAGTTATCCTTAGTGGGTCATGAGAATGGCGGTCGGCACCGCCATCAGCCGCGACGAAGGCGTCGGCGCAACGGCACCGCCCCGTGGCCTCCGTCGCCCCACTGTCGCGGCCTTCGCTGCCCACGGCCTCTACCGCTCTAGGGCCGCCGCACCGTTGCATCCTCCTTGTGAAAAATGCAAACATGTGTAAGTGTAAAGGGGTATATGCAATTATAAACATATATCTAAGGACCCCCTTGTGCATATATGTCCAAGTAAATATGTACATAAGGGCTAAGGGTCCTTATATATATGTTAATTTTCATATGCATGCAAGTGGAAAAAAAGGAAGATTCAAGTTGTAATCATCAAAAGAAAATTCACCTTGAGGTTGAGGTAGGTTCCCTCTATCTAAACCTTTAATTTGAAATTAATAATTCCCTAATTATTTTGAAAACTTGTTTCCATAATTTCTTTATTGTTTTAGAAAATGGTTTTCTAATAACAAATATCTTTTTCAAGGAATAATATGAATATAGTCTTTGAAATTATTTATATACCTTATTCAAAGTGATTAAAAATGTTAGAAGATTCTACTTACTAGAACAATAGCTCTAAAACAATACATTGATCATCCTTGGAGACATTCAAGATCTCATTCAACTTCCAATTAAATTCATCATAAAAGAACACTACTTATTTAAGGATATATTATATCTAATACCAAGATTCCTAACATCTTCTCTGGTCTCATGGAACTCACCCATAAAATTCCCTCTTGAAATCATGCATAAGGAATGGTGTGAACATATCACACTATAGAAACTAAATCTGTAAAAATACATAATTCAATTTTGAGAGAAATCAATCAACTAAACTCTAAAAAATTGGAACAACTGAAGGTTCTAAGGTGTAGTTATATAGGATTCAAACATTTTGATGAATTCAAACTAACTTAATACAACACTTTATAAATTGTGTTGGATTCCCCTCATTAAATTCCTAAAAGATTTAACCTCATAAAGAACATCTTGGGACATGTCTAATTGCACAATTGAAAGATTTTGGAACATATACCTTTGAGATACACCCATAACACCAAGATCATTGAACTCAGACTTGGTAGTATAAACATCCTTCAAATATCTAACTAGAACATTCACATTTGTAAGCTCTTTTAAACTTAATTCAGAAAAAACGTTATCCATATCTCATAAACTTTTGGATATCCTAGTTTGATAAAACATACAGAGAACTTTCTACATAGGTTTTATGCCTTCACTAGTGTGTTGGGTTCTTTTGCAAGGGCAGGGGTAGGGTGCATGGTGTGTACAGGGGGTGTCCAGATGATGGAGGGGTGGAGGGGTTTCATGGGGTGTGCAGGGGGAAGGTGGTATGGAGGGGAGGGGGCGGGGCGGTTTGCTAGGTTCTTGTTTAAGGTTAAGGGGGTGCAGGTGGGGGGCAGGGGGTAGGGGTGTGTTGGGGAAAGAGGAGGGGTGTTCTCGGGGGTAGGGAGTGTCCAGGAGGTGCAAGGGGTCTATAGGGGGGTGTAGGGGGGTCTGTAGGGGGTGCAAGGGGGTCTGCAGGGGTCTTCCTAGGGGAGAGTGGGGGTGCAAGGGGGTCTTTAGAAGGGTGCAAGGGGGTCAACAGGGGGTTCAATGGGATCATCATGGGGGTTGTCTAAGGAGGGTGTTTAGGGGGAGGGAGGGGACTACAGATGGAGTGGGGTTCTATCCAGGGGGAGGGATTTGGGTGTCCAAGAGGGTCTACAGGGGGAGAGTGGGGGTGTGTAAGGGGAGTAAAGGGGGTCTGTAGGGGGTAAGGGGTTTGTAAGGGGGAGGGGTGCAAGGGGGTCTTCAAGGTGGGAGAGGTGTCCAGGAGGGTCTATAGGGGGAGATCTGGGGGGGTCTATAGGGGGTGTAGGGGGGGTCTGTACAGGGGGAGAGTGGGTATGTGTAGGGGGGTCTGCAGGGGGGAGGGGTGCAGGGGGGTCTATAGGGTGTGTCCCGGAGCATCTGTAGGGGAATAGTGGGGGTGTGTAGGGGGAGTATGGGGTTCTATAGGCGGGAGGGGTGAAAGGGGGTGTAGGGGGGTCTTTCCATGGAGGGGTCCATCTAGGGGGGAGTGGGGGTGAAAGGGGGCCTGTAGGGGGGAGGGGTGCATGGGGGTCAGCAGGGGGTTCAAGGGGGGTCGATAGGGGGGCTCTCGAAGGGGGGATGTCCAAGGGGAGAGAGGGGGCTATCTATGGGGTGATGTCCAGAGTGCTATGTAGGTTGGGGGCTATCTAGGTGAAAGGGGTGATGTCCAGGGGTGGGAGGGGGCTGTAGACGGAGGGGTTGTCCAGGGAAAGAGAGGGGGTTGTATGAAAGTGGTGGGGGTTGCCCAGGGAAAGGGAGGGGACTATCTAGAAAAAGGGAGGGGGCTTGTCCAGGGGGAGGGAGGGGGTGCAGGTGGAGTGGTGCTAGGGGGGATATCCAGTTGGAGGGAGGGTCTTTCCAGGGGGTTGTATAGGGTGGTGGGGGTTACCCCAAGGGGTGTGGAGGGGGGATTTGCAGGGGAGAGGGGGGTTGTCTAGGGGGAGGGGTTATCCAGTGGGTAGGGGGATGTGTAGGGTTAGGGGGTGTCTAAGGTGGTACCCTAGGGGGATTTGGGGATGATGTCATGTAAGGACCTGGAATTTACATGTAATTATTTTTAATTATATGGGAATTTTAGAGTCTGCAAAAATTGACGGTGCATGATTCTGAGGCCCGGAGTGCCCGAAATGAATTTCTGAACTATTTTCAGGTACGTTCAGTAAACGTATGAGCGAGTTTTTGTAACATTTGAACCAGTCTCGGAATTAAAATCTAAGGGCACCGTTGAACCCGTAGTTCTGATATTTGCATAAGGGGACCTTCACCTTAACCGTAGTATCTCGAGGGTGAAAGATAGAATTTGGGTTTTTTGTGAAATAATAAAATAAAATAAAAATGTGTAACATTTTATTTTATTTTGAACTTCCATTTGAATGTTGAGAGGTGGGGACCACCAGAATTAAACCTCCCATGTGAGGTTATGGAGGTGGGGACCACCAGGATTGACCTCCCATGTGGGTTAAGGTGGTGGGAAAAACCCGAGGCTAAAACCCCCTTCATCTCCCCTCTTTATTGGAGAAAAAACGCTCAACTCCCTACTTTAATTATGACAACTCTCCTTTAATTAATTATGCCAACTCTTCTGTAATTAATTAAGCTAACTTAATTTTGCCAATAATTTAAAATTAGAAAAAAATATTTTATTATGTTGGATCCTATTTTCTTGGGAGGGGATTTTTGGTTGGCGAAAGAGAAGAGGGAGAACTTAAGAGAAAGATCTCATACGAAGAATGTGGGCGATGTTCGAACCGACTTCAGGAGCGCGACCACAGAAGTGATGATCGTTGGAACTCTCTTCGCCTTCACGGTTTCCATCTCATGATCTTCATCTAAAATTCTCTGAGGTAGGGGTTTTTATTGAATTCATGAAATTTCTCAATTAAATTCCTCATTCTTGGAAAGCATAGAGAACACGGATTAACAAAATTGATTTGATCCACAATTCGTATGAATTGTAGTGTTTGATGTTCTAGACTCAAGATTTTTTAGATCCATTTTCTAACACTCTAACGTGGAGGGTGCGGGCCAAACAAATATGGCATGAACCCTCTGTCCTTCTTCCTTATTGTTGTTTTCTTCGCGATGGAGGGGGATGGTGAGTTATTCTCTGTGGGGCACGAGAACGGTGGCCAGCACCATTGCCTGCCGCGACGAAGGAGATTGCGCAACGGCACTGCCCCACGGCCTCCGCCGCTGCAGCGCTACCGCAACCTTCGTCACCCCGCATGACCCCACGGACTGCTGCACCGTGTCGTGGCTTGTCACGCCGCCCTACAGCCTCACACTGCCCCCGCGACAACGGTAGCTCTTACGGCCACACGCAGCCTGCCGCGCCGCCCCACGGCCACCCACGACCCTCGTGGCCCACTTGTGGCCCCCTCGCGGTCTCTGCGGTTCTCGCGGCCTCCATGTCACCCTGCGCTGCCCAGGCCGGGCCGCATAGCACGGGTCGGGATGGACCCCACGGGTCAGGCCAAGTTGAACCAAATCGGGTCGGCCTAGGCCAGGTCGAGTCGGGTTGGTCCGACCGGGTCGGACCGGACCCAGACCCACTTCGACCCATTTATACACTTTTGGAAATAACCATGGCCCCAGATGTCCATTTGAAGAACTATATACGGCCCCGAAAACCTTGGAGTGAAACGGTCCCTTTGTTATACCCCACTGAAGTTTTGGATTATATTGGGGAACTGTTGGGTTGGATCAAGCACGAATCCAACCGGACCCTCGGGACTAAAAGGCTAATAACTTACAAATTGGGTGTCTGATTGACGCACCGTCTGTTGCATTGAGCCCCCTATGACGTGTAGGTACATTGGGATACTTCTTCATGGGACTTAGTGGTAGTTGGAGTATCGAACATAGGATTTAGGAGTGAACCCTCCTATAGATGAGTAAGCCTAGTGCAGGAACCCAGTAGCTGGCTATGACGTGAAGAATGAAGAGTGATCCTGTGTGGGTCAGCACCGAGCGATCTGGTGTGGGTCAGCACTGAGCGATCCTATGTGGGTCAGCACCGAGTGATCCTATGTGGTTCATCACCTAGAGATCCTATGTGGTTCAGCACCAAGAGATCATGTGTGGGTCAGCACCAAGCGATCATTTGTGGGTCAGCACTTAGGGATCCTTCATGGGTCTACCTCTTAATAGAGTAAGATGATTCAGTAGTTACATCTAATCATCACTAATATTGTAAATAACTTATACCCGGTGTGAGATGAGTCTGTACCATGTAATACTCTCCTTCGTGGTAATACCTTGGTGGTATTCTTCGGTGTGGCATACCTGTGTGGTACTTACCATCATGGTATTCCTTCCTTTATGGAACAGTTGATCTTTGGGATTTTGGGTTGGACTGTGTATTTCATCATGATTTATATGGGTATACTTGGTAACTTATGTATATTTATGGGCATATACCTAAGCAGGGTTCTTAGTCGACTTCATACTTTGTGGTTTATCCTTTGTGGATTTTGTGAGACCTTGAGGGTCTCGGGGTCCCTACGGAGTATTATTATACTCACCCCTGCATGGGCTTTTCCCACACCTTGTTGTGTCTGGTGAAAACTATGGACAACACTGATCGAGGCTGAGGGTACCATGTCTAGATGGGGCCCGGATCTGGACCATACGGTGTGACGGTATGTAGAGGAGACAGGTCCACATGGAGTTCTGAGGATCTGATCTGTACATACCCTTCAGGTAGGAACCTCGGAGGACAACCCAATAGCTTCCTTTATTTTTCTTCAATTGTATTATATTTTAGTTGTATTTGTACCATTACTGTTGGGATTTTATTCCAGCCCCTTTTTACTTTTACCGCTCTTTCTGCTATACAGTTGACTTGTGTTCCTATCTTGTGGTGTGCTTGGTTGCGTGTGTTTACTGGTTATAAAGGAAATACCTTCCCGGTTTTAGGGAATATGCATTTTGGTGCAAGTTTCTAGCCCCTGGCATGTGGAAGGTGGGTTTGGGGTAGTTACAGCATGGGCCCCGAGGGACGAGTCGTAACAAATTTGTATCACAGGAGTCAGTTCTACCATAGAACATAGGACTCTAATATTTTTAACGGCAATAGTGTTGAGTATAGTGAGTGTGGTTATCGGTTTAGGGAATCCAGTTTTAGTGCGGTAGCTGACATATCAATACACCAGGACCCTGACTTCTGATTTCCGACTCAATGCATAAAAACACTGATTGCGTGTGTGATTTCAAGAGTTTTCTTTTTGATCTCTTGATTCATCTCACCAGTTTTACCTTCACCAGTGAGAAAGGATCCTTTGCAGCACATGATGGACTTACCCAGAGGAGAGTGCAGCCGATCACTCATCAGTTGACTAGCCTTACCCTCAGAGTAGTTGATGTGGAGAGTCTGATTTATCTTGTAGTGGTGGACCAGTAAATGGATGTCTTGAATGATTATGTTTTGGGTCTACCTCCTCGTAGATATGTGGATATTTAAATTTAATTGTACCCTGGGATGACACCAATATCAGCACCAGCATATTGGATGGCTCCCGCGGAGCTTCGTGAGCTATGGGTACAGCTAGAGGACATACAGGGGAAGGGATTCATTCGGCCTAGTGTTTCACCTTGGGCAGCCCCAATTTTGTTTTCCAAGAAGGCGGATGGGAGTTTGAGGAATTTTTTTGACTATCGGCGCCAAAACCAGTTGACTGTGAAGAGAAAGTACCCACTTCTGAGGATTGATGACCTCTTTGATCAGCTGAAGGGAGCATAGTGGTTCTCGGAGATAGACCTTAGATTAGGATATCACCAGCTCAGAGTGTGAGACGAGGATGTGCAGAAGATTTCTTTCAGATTTTGGTAGAGACATTATGAGTTCTTGGTTCTTACATTCGGTGTAAACAATGCTCCCTTAGTGTTCATGGGACTCATGAACAGGATATTTTAGCCATACCTTGATCACTTTTTAGTAGTCTTCATCGATGACATTCTGATCTACTCAGCTACTGAGGAGGAGCATGCCTATCATTTTTAGGTAGTACTGGACACACTCTGAGAGCACTATCTTTATGGTAATCTCTTGAAGTTACAATTTTGGATCTGGTAGCTTCACTTTCTGGGACACGTCATATCAGAGGCTGGAGTTGCAGTTGATCTAGAGAAGATTGAGGCAGTACTTGCTTGGGAGCCACCCAGAAGTGCGACGGAGGTATAGAGCTTCATGGGTTTGGTTGGATACTACTAGAGGTTTGTTCTAGATTTCTCTAGAGTTCCAGCACCTTTTTCAGCATTGACGAAGAAGGAGAAACCCTTCATGTGGTCGAGGAGATGCCACCAGAGTTTACAAGAGCTATGGAAGAGGCTAAATTGTTCCCCCATCTTGAAGCTTCTGGAGGAGGGCGTAGGGTACGTAGTCTACTGCGACACAGCAGGGACAGGGCTCAGATGTGTCCTAATATAAGAGTGAACAGTGATCGAATATGGTTCTCGACAGCTGAGACAGCATGATCAGAACTACACTACCCATGACCTAGAGTTAGTAGCAGTGGTCTTTTCCTTGAATATGTGGTGACACTATCTGAGGGTGAACATTTTACAGTCTACTCAGATCACAAGAGTATCAGGTATAGCTTCTCTCATATGGTCCTGAACCTGAGACAACGACGTTGGATTGAGTTCCTCCAGGACTATGACTTCGAGATAATCTATACTCCTAGGAAGGGGAATGTTGTAGCAGATTCACTTAGCAGGAGGTCAGGTATACAGCTGTTAGGAGAGGTGACAGAGCAGCTGGCCGCTTTGAAGATATCCTTTGGGTATCGGGATGGAGAAATTTTTCTTCAGTATCATACAGTCACGCCCCCACTTCTTCAGTGAGTCAGGGAGGCGCAGCTTGGGGATTCTGACTGCGAGGCTCGACGTGCTCATATATCCACAGGGCAGGCGCCTAATGGATTTTTTTAAGGTGGGGAGCATGTCATCCTCTTTAGAGGATGTGCCATGGTACCGGTGTTACTTCAGGAGGAAGTGTTGAGATAGTTCCACACACCCCCTCTAGCGGTACATCTAGAAGTGGCGAAGATGTACCAAGATCTCTGATGACAGCACTGGTGCCCGGAAATTAAGAAAGAAGCAGAAGAGTTTGTCTCCCTGTGCCTCACTTGTCAGCAAGTGAAGGCGGAGCATCAGTTATCAATAGGCTTTGTCCAGCCTCTAGAGAGATTGAGGTGCATCTATGTGCCTAAAATTGTGCGGCTACATGGATTACCTTCGATGATTGTCTCTGATTGTGATACACGTTTTACTTCCCGGCTATGGAAGGAGTTACAGGAGACTTTCGGGACGCAGCTTCATTTGGGCACCGTCTTCCATCCTCAGATGGATGGTCAGACTGAGCAGACCATTCAGACCCTCAAGGACATGTTTCATGCTTGCATCCTCGACTTTGGTCGTAGCTGGAAGGATCATTTGCCTTTTCTGGAGTTTTCATAAAACAATAGCTATCACTCCACCATTGGGATGGAACCTTTAGAGGTGTTGTAAGAGTGACCTTTCAGATCACCTTTGTGCTCGACTGACCTTTGGGAGTCAGTACTAATGGGACTAGAGATGGTACAAGCTACCACAGAGAAGGTTCATATCATCTAGGAGAGGATCAAGACTGCACAGAGCAGGCAGAAGTCATATGTCGATAAGAGATGGAGACCTCTATAGTTCGAGGATGGTGACCACATCTTTTGATGGGTCTCACCTCGAAGTGGTTTGTGGAGATTTTTCCTAGGTGGAAAGTTATCTCTGAGATTCATTGGACCTTTTTAGGTCCTCAAAAAATATTGCGAGGTGGCTTACCGATTATCTCTTCCACCTCAGTTGCACCGGGTACATGACATCTTCCACGTATCCCAGTTGAGGAGATACGTGCATGACCCTTCTCACATCATTGACCATGGAGAGATGGACATCGATGATGGGGATACTTTTATGGAGGTTTCAGTTGATATTGAGGATCGATAGGAGTAGGTCCTTCTTGGGTGGTCCATACCTCTAGTGCACGTACATTGGCATCATGAGAACCTCTCGAAGAGCACATGGGAGCGGGATACTCAGATTCATGCTCAGTACACCCACTTGTTCCCTTAGTTTGAGTTGTGGCTTATAGGGATGCAAATCCCTGAGGTGGGGAGAATATAAAGACATGGAATTTCCATGTAATTTTTTAAATGTATCGAAATTTTACGAGTCCTCGAAAATCGACAGTGCGTGATTCCGAGGCTCGGAGTGCCCAGAATGAATTTCTGAACTTTTTTTCAGGTACGTTCAGTAAACGTATGAGTGAGTTTTGGTAACTTTTGAAAGGTGCTCGGAATTGAAATCCAAGGGCAACGTTGAACTCACAGCACTGATTTTTGCATAAAGGGACCTTCACCTTGACCACAGTTTGTCAAGGGTGAAAGATAGAGTTTGGGTTTTTCATGAAAGAATAAAATAGAATAAAATTGTGTAACATTTTATTTTATTTGGAACTCCCATGTGATTGTTGATAGGTGCGAACCACCAGAATTCAACCTCCCATGTGAGGTTATATAAGTGGGGATCACCAGGATTAACCTCCCATGTGGGTTAAGGTGGTGGGGACACTTGAGGACAAATCCCCCTTGAACTCCCCTCTTTATGGGAGAAAAACCTCCCAACTCCCTACATTAATTATGCAAACTCTCATATAATTAATTATTCCAAATCTCCTTTAATTAATTAAGCTAACTTAATTTGTGCCAATAATTTAAAATTGGACAAACATATTTTATTATGTTGGCACCTATTTTATTGGGAGGGGATTTCTGGTTGGAGAAAGAGAAGGGGTGAACTTGGGAGAAAGCTCTCCAACAAAGAATGCACTCCGGAATTGAAGAATGTGGACAAAGTTTGAACCAACTTCAAAAGCATGATCGTAGAAGCAACGATCATTGTAACTATCTTCGCCTTCACCGTTTCCATCTCACGATCTCTGTCAACAATTCTCAGAGGTAGGGGTTGTTATTGAATTCATGAAATTTATCGATTAAATTCCTCGTTCTTAGAAAGAATGGCGAACGTGGATCAACCAAAATGAGTTGATCTATGATTCGTATGAATTGCAGAGTTTGACGTTCTTGACTCAATATTTTGTTGAGTTATTTGCTACCACTCTAACATGGAGGGTGAGGGGAAAACAAACCTGGCCCGACCCCTCTATTGTTCTTCCTTATTATTGTGTTCTTCACGATGGAGGGGGTGGAGAGTTATACTCAGTGTGGAATGAGAACGGCGGTCGGCACCACCATCGGCCGCAACGAAGGCGTCGGCGCAACGGCGCCGCCCCGCAGCCTCTGCCGCCCCGAGGCCGCCCCACCGCCGCGACCTCCGCTGCCCACGGCCTCTTCCTCCCCAGGGCCACCGTGTTGTTGCGTCCTCCCCTGCCCCATGGCATCCGTTCCACCGCGACCTCTGCGCTGCCATGTGCCCTGCCACGCCACCCCACGGCCTGCCGCGCCGCCCCACGTCCTCGTCTCCCCACGGAACATGTGGCCTCACACCGCCCTTGTGGTCTTTCATGCTGCCTCACGGCCACCCGCAATCCTCGCGGTCCCCTCTTGGCCTTCATGCCACCCCACGCCGCCCAATTCAGGGCACCAGGCTGGGCCGCTTAGCACGGGCCGGGTCACCCAACGCGGGCCAGGCTGGACCCAGCAGGTCGGGCTTTACCCATCAGGCCAGACCGGACCCATTGGGCCTGGCGGGACCCATCAGATAGGGCCAGGTTGACCCAAATCGGGTCGGCCCAGGCCGGGTCGGACCGGACCCAGACCCACTTCGACCCATTTACGTTGTTTTGTCCATAACTTTGGCACTTAACATCTGTTTGACGAACCATCTGCAGCGCCAGAAACCTTCGAGCTAAACTGTCCCTTTTTTATACCCCAATTGAGTTTTGGATTAAGTTGGGGAATATTCAGGTTGGATCGAGAATGAATCCAATTGGGCCCTCTGGAATAAAAGGCTAATAACTTACAGACCGGGTGTCCGATTGACGCACCATATGTTGCGTTGAGACCCCTATGATGTGATGGTACTTTGGGATACTTCTTTGTGGAACTTCGTGGTGTTTGGAGTATCAACCAGTGGCTTGAGGAGAGGAACCTCCCAGAGGAGATCAAGCCTAGTGCAGGAACCTAGTAGCTGGCTGTGACGTGATAAATGAAGAGTGATCATGTGTGGTTCAGCATCGAGGGATCTTGTGTGGGTCCACACCGAGTGATCCTGTGTGGGTCAGCACCGAGTGATCCTGGGTGGGTTAGTACCTAATGATCCTATGTGGGTCAGCACCGAGAAATCATGTTTCGGTCAGTACTGAGTGATCCTGTGTGGGTCAGCACTTAGGGATCCTTCGTGGGTCTACCTCTTAATATATTAAGATGATTCAGCAGTTACATCTAATCATCTCTACTACTGTACTTAATTTATACCTGGTGTGAGCTGAGTCTGTACCTTGTGGTACTTTCCTTCATGGTAATACCTTGGTGGTATTATTCTATGTGGCATACCTATGTGTTACTTACCTTCGTGGTATTCCTTCCTTTGTGGAATAGTTGAACTTTGGGATTTTGGGTTGGACCCTGTGTTTTCTGATGATTGAGATGGGTATACTTGGTAACTTCGGTATATGTATGTGTATATACCTAAGTAGGGTTATCAGTTGACTTTATACTTTGTGGTTTATCCTTTTTGGATTTTGTGAGACCTTGAGGGTCTTGGGGTCCCTATTGATTATCATTATACTCACCCTTGCACGGGCTATGCTTGCACCTTGTTGTGTTTGGTGCAGACGACGGACAGCGCTGATCGAGGTTGAGGGTACTAGGGCTAGACTGGGCCTGGAGGTAGACCATACAGTATGATGGTATGTAGAGGATACTGTTGGATGTGGAGTGATGATGAGGCGATCTATACCTACCCTTCATATAGGAACCTCAGAGGACGACCCAGTAGCTTCCATTCTTTTTCTTCAGTTTTATTGTATTTCAGTTGTACTTGTACCATTGCTGTTGGGCTTGTATTCCAGACCCTTTTTACTTTCAACACTCTTTTTGTTATATATTTGACTAGTGTTCGTATCTTTCTTTGTGCTTGGTTGCGTTTGTTTACAGGTTATAAAGTAAATCCCTTCCTGGTTTTAGGGAATGTGTCTTTCAGTGCTCGTCGCCAGCCCCTAGCCTATGAAAGGCGGGATTGGGGTAGTCACGGCACGGGCCCCAGGGGACAGGTCATGAAATGTCCATTGGGGGTGAGGGATACTGTAAGGGTATTAGGGGGGCTATGTTGGGGAGAGGGTGGGGGGCTATTTTTATGGATTTTCATACCCTATACCCACAGTTTATAACCGTGTCTACAGGTCAATTTTTGTGGTTTTTAATCATGCTTATAGGTCTATTACCACCATTTTTAACTGTGGAAATAGAGTTTGTACTTCTTGTGGTATAGCCACAGTTGTAAACCATTGAAATGCTAATATTACCTTGGTTTGAACCGTGAATATAGTTTTATAGCCATGGTTCGAACCGTGGCTCTAGACCTATAACCACAGTTCAAAACCATGGATGTAGGTTTAGGCCTATTTACACGCTAAACATATCTACGGTTCCTCAAACTGGGGATATTACCTATAGCCACGGTTTAAAACCATGTATAAAGCCTAAATTTAAAGTAGTGTGTCTTACATAAAATAACTCATTATACAGTTTAACATCTTATGACTAGGATGTTTTGATATGTAGTTTAAAGTCATACAACAAGGAAATTATTCTATGCTGATTAAATTCATACAGTAAGAACATTAGGGGGTATATAATTTAAGGTTATGAGAATTTATTGAAAGTTTAATGATTCTTCCATACTTAGTAATTTGTTTGGGAATGTACCATCAGATTCAGATATGAGGAAGGGAATATTGTAATCTATAATCTAGGGATTTACAAATTTGAAAAATTGGTTTGGGAAGAGGGCCTCATGGGAATAGAATAGCTCCCTCTCGAGTAATAAGTTACTCCTAGTTGAAAAAAAAATATAGAAATCCATCAGGGGAATGCTATGTCATAGTCAATAGTGGCATCCTTAGGCTGATAAACCCATTTTGTGGGATGCTTTATTAAAATACATCTAGGGCATGTTACAACATAGTCATAAAAATAAGTGCTCAAGAATTATGACATTCTGTTTCTCATGGACAAATGAATTTTATAGAGATTTGGAATTTCTCGGGCATAGATTTTGGTTTGGGGAAGCAGGTACCTGAAGATGAAATGATAATTTCATGTAAAATCACTAAAAATTTGGGGAATATGTTCCCTACGTAGGTCTATTCCAAGCATGGTAAATTTGGTTCATGTATTTTTAGGTCATACATCTAGAACCATAGAATCATGGAAACAACAAGTGATATAAGGCCTTACCGGACCAAGTTCATTCCAACATAATTCAGACATTAGTGTGGAAATTGTAAACCATGGTCTTAGGAGCTCTCAGATCAATAGAAAGGATATGGAACAAATATGTGGGTGATGAATGCAAACCGAATTCGAATCATGGGTTCCAACATAATGTCTCCAAAGATGACATAGACAAAAGAAGCTTCTCCCAAGGATGAAGTTACTATTGATTGACAAAATCCGTTTTGTGGGATATTTTATTCAAAGGAAACTAGGGTGTGTTACAACATTTTCAATAGTGTAATCCTTTGGATGAAAACTCCATTAAATGGGATACATTATGCCAAGCCTCTGGTGAATTTAACAACATAGACAGTCAAAGTATTCCTCAGTTGTCAGACATTTTATCACCAGTATCTAGAGATAGATTATGAATATTTGAACGCTTCCAAGATTATGAGTATGGCATGTTGAAGGGATATGTTTGAACATAAAGTAAGTAGTTGGACTGATATTTTCCATGAAGTGTAGAGTCCCTTGTATAGATCTGACTCATATGTAGAAGGGGGACATCTTTGTTTCCTCATTGGACCCCCTAATGAGGGGACCCAAATTAATATCTCATATATATATAATCAGTTGTACACAATAGAGGGGGTAATCTTATTTTCTCTATAGACAGTACTAGGGCATGAGTACTAGGAATCACTAAGTATCTCATTGAAATGAGAATAAATCCATCCATAGTTCTTGAGGTAGCTTGTAGTTTAAAGTCATACGGTTAGGGAATTTGCCATGCATTTTAATTTCATGTAGTAAGGATGAAGGTGTTTCGATATGAAGAGTAAGGGAATACTATGTATAGTCTAGTTATTAAGACCTGAGTTTCATTAAATACCTTGTCGAAGTAAGGATCAATCCACACGTAGTTCTAAAATAGAAGTTCCCCACACAGATTTAATTCATGTGTGGGGGAATGGGGGGGTTTCATATGGTTTCATGCATAGGGTGAGAACTCGTATTGGGTACTCTAATTTATATCTGAATCATACATGGGAGAGTAGAGAGATTTCCCATATTATGTTATGGCTGGGCCTAGGGTTAAATATCTTAACACCACTACGTATCTCATTGAAATGATAATCAAGACACAAGTAGTTCTCGGGGAAATTTGGTATCCCTTTTAAGGTCTTTCATCCAGGACCATGGTTACTATAATTTTCATTTTTATGCCTCACTTATTTGGGTAATCCTTTTACCAAAACTCTTAATCCCACATGATCTATGATTTATATGAGAAACAAAGAGATATAATGGTTATTTTCATAATTCAAAGGCAACACATGGGAAATATAGGGGTATTTAGATTTTGTGGTAGTTGTTCTAAGAGATATGATCATGGAATCTATATGTATCTCATTAGGATGAGAATCAAGAAATATGTAGTTCTTTAAATATTCCCTATATAAGTCTGACCAGTACACGGGAAGAGAGGATTTTTTATATATTTTGTTTTTTTAAGGCTCATGATTGGAGATATGGGGGTCACTATGTATCTCATTAGAATGAGAATAAATCCTAAATTAGTACTGGAATAATAGTTCCTTACATCAATCATGCTTTAATGTGGGGAACATGGGCTTTTATATTTTCTCGAATGATGGTTAGGCCCAATACATGTGTTCTAGGCATCAAAATGTGTCCCACTATAATGAGAATTAATCCATAAATTCTTGAAAATTTCCCTGTGAAGATCTAATTTATACATAAGGATACAAGTGTGTTTTTTATCCTTAATCATGATTGGTCCCGGGATGGGAGATCATGGTATCACTGTGTATCTCATCATAATGAGATAAAGCCTCACGTAGTTCTTGAATTACATGTAGTTTGATATCATGTGGTGAGGACTTGGGACCCCAACATGAAAAAAAATATTTCTGAAGTACTGGGGTATAGGAATCGGGTATCACTACGTATCTTTCTATAGAAATAATCAATGCACACATAGTTCTTAAAAAGAATTCCCCACATTAATCGGGTTTTGACATGGAGAAAATTGGGATAATTTTTTTATTATAGTTCGATCTGGGATAGGAGATCTGGGCGTCACTATGTATCTCATTGAAATTATAATCATGCCACATGTAGTTATAGAAATATCATGCAGTTTTTCATCATGAAATGAGTAAATTGGCCATAAATTTTAACATCTTATGGTAATTATGTGATAATATTTGGGTTTATAACTATAAAGGGGTCTCAATTTCCACTATTAAGTGAAAATGATTTGTATGGGTCTTATGGACAGTATCTACCCATTATTTCTTCCTCATGTCTAGCTAAGAGGGAACTTCAACCTACTAAGGGGTTAGAGGGATGTGATTGGGAATTAGACCCTATATGGAGGCCCATATTTGTGGGACCATGAGGAGTTTCAACTCATGGTATTTTGGGGGTTCCATAGAATCAAATGAGGGAGATGTAAACCATGGAGTTTAATGTAATATGGTGAGGATGAATGTTATATTTTAGTTTTGGGTCTTACAATTAGGACCACATTTCATGTAGTTTATCATCATGTTACGAATAAAACTATGCAGTTTAACATCTTGTAGCTGAGACTAGGGTCATGTGATTACATGAAATATTTCTTCAATAATTTTGCATTAGTTGTGGTCATAATGATCTCTATATCAATTTAGATTAAGGAATAATATATGTTAGAGTAGACCTTGTGTATGGAGTATGGTCCATCCCACTTTGGTTCAAACTTTGGAGGAATCTTTCCTAGTATCATCAGAGTTATAAGGACCACTACATGTTCTCATTGGAGGAAGGAAAGGAGGTGAAATTTCATGCAAAAGGGTCGCAATATCCACTTTTTTTAGATCTCCAAGTTTTGTAAGGTATGAATTTTTTTCATCCAGTCATTTCTACAATTTATCATCTATAGATAGATGGTCATAGATGGAAATATGATGTGATGGAAATCAAAACATAATGGGAAATACTGATTATGTTCTATATACCAATTAGTATGGGGTTTCCCATGTGGTAGTACATGTTATATTCTGGTAGGACTATAAGTCATGCAAGAGATTTTCAGACCAAAACTTTTTATCTTTGTCCACCATCTTATGGATTATTTTTGATAGGGTCATGTTGAAGTCCTCTATCTATTCATTAGTATTTTCGTGATTTTGGGATTAATGTATGGATATGTTATTGTGTTCCTGATATAGTTTTTCATCCTCTGTGGAAAAGAAATTGGTTCCATTATCCATTAATATTGAATGGGGGACACCAAATATGTTAATAATTTTAGCTTTTATGAATCTAAGAATTATTTTGGCCCCAACTTCTTTAAGGGTTATTGACTCAGTCCATTTTGAAGAAGAAATTAGTAGTATTCAAAAATGTATTTGAACTACTTATCCGTAGCTGAATGGTATGGCCCCACAACATCCATTCCCTATATGAATAATGGAAAAGAGTATTTGGGTGTATGCAGTAACTTTGGGGGTTGATGGATGAAGTTTGCATGGAGTTTGAATGAATTACATTTCATGGTGAATTCTATGCAATCTTGTGTCATAAAAGGCCATAAGTATCCATGTCTACATATTTGATCAGAAATCCTTTACCCTAATTGGTGGGAACCACTAGATCCTACATGTACTTTTCCAAAATATTCAGGCTCTCTTATCCATCGATATATCTCATAATTACTCCTTCAAATACTCATTTTTAAAAGACTTTCTTGTGATTCAGGAAATCCAAAAGAGTAAAATTAATTTCCCACTACCATAATTTCTCCTTCCCAACTTTTTCCAATTAAAGTACTATTTCTTAAAGGTATTCAATGATATCTATCCCTTGGTAGGACTATACAAATCATGGATAGGGATGAATTCATTGATATCTTCCATTAAAACTTAAACAAAAGGTGAAACCATTCAGCGATGGTCAAAGCTGATAACTATTTTGTCCCGATTTGGATCTTCTAGATTTGTAGCAACATTCACTAATGCATCTACTTGGGTGTTCTAAAATAATGGGACATGAGTCAACGTTGGTTGTGAGGGGAATTATACCATTAACCCTCATACATAGTCATGAAAGGGGATTAGATCTTATTTCTTGATGGTGTAATCCCTATTGATCTATTTTATTGCCAAATCTGAATCGCCTCTAACCTTCAAGTGGTCCACTAGTATTTGGAGTGCTAGTTCTAGTCCTGCAATGAGAGTATGATATTATGCCTTATTTTTGTTATAGCATTATGATAATAGAAAGTAGTAAGGAAATAATTCTTTTGCTAGGTAGATAAGCACAATTCCTAACCCAACTTTTTTAAGCTAAGGATCTTACATTATTTTCCCTATTGGTCTCCTAGATACACCATCTAAATATATTTCCCATATTTGGTGGTTTTATTGAATATAAAAGCTCTCTTCATCGAGAAATTCATAATTTAACAATGTTTCTTCTATAGGTGGGTGATCTTAAAGGAAATCTTCCAAGGCCAGACCTTTCACTGCTTTCTAAGGCACTAATTTTATATCAAATTGATGTAAGATAACCTCCCACCGTTCCAGACATCTTTTCAACTAAGTTTGACTGAGGATGTATTTGAGTGGGTTATTACGAGAGACCAATTATACATCATGGTGCTATAAGTAATGTCTATTTTTTTGAACATCAATGATTAATTCCATGTAACTCTTCTCAATATCGGAATAAGGATTATTAGCATTGATCAGGGTTTGAATGAGATAATAAAGGATGGTTTCATTCCCAGCTTCTTTCTTTTGTGAAATTGAGGTTCCCATTGATTGCTCTATGTCCATCACATATAGGATGAGTTGATTTCCCTCAATAGTTGGCATCAATAATGTTGTGATCAAAAGTTATTTCTTGAGGCTTCCAAATGCTTCCTAGATTTCAATGGTCCATTGATATGGGACCCCCTTCTTTTTTCAGTCTGGTGAAAGGAAAATGCTTTTCTACAAGGTTGTCTATGAATCACCATATGTAGGCCAATTTTCCCTGAATTCCTCTCGACTCTTTAAGTTTTTGATTATGAGGAATGATAAGGATATATTTTATTTTCTCATGATCAACTTCAATGTTTTTATGTCATACAAAGAAACCAAGAAAGTTTCCCGAGGTCTCCCTGAAACCATATTTTAAGAAGTTCATATTCATGTTATGTTGTTATAGCTTACTAAAGATGGTATCTAATCCATCCAAGTGGTTAGAATGTTTTTTGGACTTAACCAATAGATATGTAACATATTATTCAACAAAATTACAAAAAAAGGATTTTCAGATGTGGTGCATAGCATGTTGGTATGTGGGGGCAGCATTTATCAATCCAAAGTACATTACCCAATGGCATAATACTTCCTATTGATCCCCAAAGTTGGTGGATTATTCATCTTATGGTGACATAAAAATTTTACTGTACCCTAAATATCAATCCATGAAGGAGAGGTCTTGATAACTAGTTATTACATCAATCAATTGTTTTGTGATTGGAACCAAAAATTCATATTTTCTAAAGTGCTAGTTACGATCTCTGAAATTAATAAAAACTATGATTTTCCCATTTTTCTTCTTCACAAGGACAATTTTGGCTAGATATTTTAGATATTGTACCTCTCAAATCAATTATTCCTGGATGAGTTGATCCATTTCATCCTTAGTTTTGGAGGCATGAGTTGGGTGTGTTTGTCTGGATGCTTGTTTGTGACCCCGATAGTCTTCTAAAAAACCCAAGTGATGGGTGGCCAAATCGGGGTCAAGGACTAGAATATCTATGAAATTACAAGAGAAAACATCCTGGTGTTGCTTCATGATGGAAGTATATACCTTTTTTTCCTATTTCATAGCTTCACAGATCAAAGTGGGTTGTTGATCTACATTTGTACCCCGATTTATCTCTCTGAGTTAATCAATAGTGGTGTAGATACCTTCTTCAAAATATGGAAGGATTCTCTGAGGTATTCCTCCTCTTCATCTTCCCCATGTTTTACCTATTACACATTTTCTTGGTAAGTAGGTGATGAATAATTTTTCCCATAGTTAGGGGAGGAACCAGTATTTAAACATCTAGAAGATGATACGACTATTTTGGGCATGATTTTTTGAATGAATTATTTTAGGATCTCCAAAGGAAGTAAAATAGACTAAGAATAAGAATATTAATTTCCCCCTATTGAAATTAAAAATTATTCCATTACAACTAATGGAACAGGTATTTTTTAGTTCTTAGGGGATGTAATAGATCCACCTTCATCTAGGATTCCATCACTACTCGAAGAGTTGACAAAATCTCTAATGATGTCGGGCTCATTTTTCACAACTAACATCACATAATTTGTTAAATTTGTGCTTCAACTCAGGATCACCCATTCAATTTTATTTATGGGCATCATGTATTCTACACTAAACTACTTTATACGATTTTTTGGAATCATATCCAGGCCATTCGGGGCGTTGATTCAAGTGACATTGTCATCCATGGACTACTTTCATTCCTTATGGAAAAGATCATGTTTCAATGTACTTTGAATCACATGATTTGAATGGGGATTTTTGACCATGAAATACTCTAATTCTACCATTGATACAATATTTGAGGCATTGGTGGTATGATGAGGGGATGGCTGCATGTTGATGTATCCATGGTCTTCCTGGAAAAACATTGAAGGTTGTATCCTTCCAAACAACCATGAATTCTGAGTCAGACATGAAATCCAAAAACTGAGTTCTATGTTTTATTTCTATAAGAGTTGTTTTCTCATTATTTTCATGTCCCTGTAACATTAGAGTGGAGGGAGATTAGTGAGATTCGTTGATTACTTGTTGATGAAGTGTTAAGATTAGAATGAGGTTGACTCTAGAGTCTTTATAAATGAAGGCTCATTGGATATCAATGTCATTTATCCTATCGGATATATACAAGGTTCTAATATGTCTCAATAATATGGCTTCCACATCCTATTGTATGAAAGATATTATTGTGTCAAATTATGCAGGATCATTCTATCCATGAAACACCTCACTGAAGGAAACCTCGGCTTCGAACTCCTAAGGGATTGATAAGGCCTTGATAAGTGCTTCCCAGAGATCTTCTAATAGACTTAGGGAATCCTGGATTGAAAACTTTTCCAACACCAAGTCCAATTGCTTCAAAACATCATATTTCTAGTCCAAAGTTTTGTGTTTCCCAGCATGGGAGGATTATGTTATCTATGTCTTTCTACATGCCATGGTTTATTAGGAGGTGTCATATCCTTTAAATGATATTACATGATGATCATGTTAGGGTAGACCATGTCTTGTGTGTGGGAAGAACCCCCTTATTCTTGCTGATTTTGTTGGAGAGCTCTCCCATGAGTTTGAGTCACGTAAACAGTTCTAGAAGGAGTGTGAATAAAGTAGTGACTTCTAGAATGACCATGTATTCCCCAATATCCTCGACTCTGATGGCCTATTCCCCCAGTTCCCTAACAAGTGTAGTTTATTTAGGTTCATAAGCATGCTCGTCAATTGTGAAGGGATACATTGAGTGAATAACTTTAATAGAACTGAAGATCAAATCCTTTTTTTATAGAGCATCATTCTGGTGGGAGGGCCTTTATTGTACCATTTTGTGGGGTAGTTACCACAATTTTGGGACTACAGTCATGATGTCTGCTAAAGTTAGAGGCAACTTTCTCTTTTCCATAGGCTCATCTTCTTCTTTTTTCTTCTTTATCTTCTGGACATGTTTCTTTTTGGAGAACTAAACATCATAGGGTTGAGGCATTGATGAAGTTGGATATTTTTTTGAGAAAGTGGTTGAGGTAATGGTTGATTGTTTTAACAATTCTCGTAAGATATAATGAGATTGGTTGATCATTGTTTCTAACCATCCAGAAAAAAAACTTTTGTATACTCTTTCTATTGACATCTTACATTCATTTTCCTCTTTCCAGTTGGTGGTAGAAATATATGCTACCTAATAAGGTGACTTTTTTAGCTTTACTTTCCCAGGTTCCGCTATATTTTTTTGGGGGTCTTTGAAAAAACACTCATGGAAGTTCTTCCCTAGTACATAATGGAAGGGTAAATAATTTGGGAGATCTTTGTCAATTTTTTGTTGGGATTAATGGGATTTTGAAACTACATAATGTTGTTTTCTGATGCAGATATGAAGTAGTTGGGGACTTGGTCATTTCAGAAATAATAGACCTAGTTTTTCATCTCCTTAAATTTTTTTACCTCATCTCTTTTTGATCATCCTGTTGAGGTGGGAATTGTGCTGACGCTTAGGTGGTTTGGTTACATGATATGGTGCATGATTTAGTGTAGGGGTGGGTATAGGGCCCTATTTAAGTGTAATTATAGTGACCTCTACTTTCCATGATATCTCTCCTTGAGAAGATATAATTAATTTAGACCTGGACTTACTCTCTTCGTTGGAGTCTTTCACTATTTGTAAGATTTTACAAAGGTCTCAAAACCCTCCTGTATATTTCATTGGGATAACTGGTGTGTGAAAATCATCGTAAAGATTCACTAAACATATAGAAAAAACTCTTTTTGAGGGATTAGTAGGATTAAGGAATATTTAAATCCTTTCCACCTAGCAGTGAAATATGAGAATCATTAATTCTCCCACTACTTATAGTTTGAGATATCAGAGACTATTGCCTTATACTAAGTTGAGATGAAATCAAAGAGAAACTTATGACAGAGTTCATCCCACCCCATAATTGACTGAGCCTGAAAACTCTTATACCATATAAAGGTGGGTCCCTATAGTGATTGTATAATTCACCTAAGTTTCACTGCCTCTTATTGTTAAGGGGTCCCCATTATGGGATCAGAGTGAGATAAGAAATGTGTAAAGTGTTTCTCTGGGTATCCTGATCCATTGAAAATTGGAAATGTTGTGTTCCCAAAATTCGATGGGGGGAAGAATCATATCTACCCATTTGGGGTAAGGTTTCTCATCGAGCTATATCAGGTCACGCCACTCCTCCAAGGATTCCAATAAAGTCAAGAGTGACTCAATAGTGTTCATCAAAAATCAAGTAAGGCATGTTTGGGATAGAGCTTGAACGGGTGTGGCAGCTAGAGCTTTAGTAAAAGCGACAACTAGTAGGTCCATCAGTGGTGGAACTGCTGGTATCTATCATGGATAACCTATAGGGGATGTTCTGTAAGGATGTTTCTTACCTTACTCTAGTTTTTCACCCAACAGATGGAATTATCAATATTCTACTACGAGATCCAAATATATTGGTTATTGGTATCCCACATTGAGTGGATATTCCATATCTGTTTCAATTTTTTTTTAAATTTTATTCATTGAGGCACGCCTACCAGAAGAATGAGTTGAGGATCTTCTTGTAGAACATTTTTAGTGGGAAGTCAGCCTCACATTAATTATGAATTGATTCTTCTCAATTATTTCCTATATTACTCTAATTGAACAAATATTTCCTCAAGTTAAAGGTGATTAACCTCTCCAAGTGTTAGGTGATGAACAATTTTACCCTTTCCTTTTTCCTTGTTGAATTCCTTTTGAGGAGGTAATGATGGATTGTTTGAGGGGGTTCCAAAATTCAGTGAAAGTTTTTGGTTTTAGTTACGCACACCTCCTTAAATCATTTTTTAATTGTGAATAATATTTTAATATGTGTGAGTTTAGAAGAGTATCTAAATACTTTGGAAGAGTATCACCCACTTTGGAATGGTAAAATCCAAATTTTAGATAGGATTGAGACACTTTGTAAGAGTATCAATAACTTTTAAATATTAGACACCATGTTTGGAAAAGTATTGAAGACTTTATATGTGTAACCATGGAGTTTAAAAGAGTAACATATTTGTTCAAAAGTGTAAATTAGTACATTAGAAGTGTCTCCATTATACATAAAAATACTAATTTTGAGACCAACACCTTAAAAAATAGAATGTTATAGGAATAATTTTTGAGTTTCTAGAATTAATATTCTAATAAAGAAAATTAAATATGGTGATACTTTAATGTCCTTATCAGGAATAAAAAATCATGATGATTGGAACTTCATCGTTATTCAAGATGAGTTGACCATAAGATAACAAGGGTGAGAAAGTTGAGAAGATGAGTCTTCCACACCAAGTAGGAGATAACGACGCCATATGGAGTAGTGGAAAGAGATGACTGTGGGAGTATTTTGCACCATGAAAGAATAAATGATCATGATGATGCATGATGATTATGTATATGAGGATTAAATTTTAATCATGTTTTTTGGAAGAAGTAAATGAGAAAGAAGATCAACCTTTCCTAATCAGATACCGAGTCATAGGTATTTTAAAATGAAAGTTTGAGTGATATGAAGGTTGAAGATTCTGAGTTTTAAATGGTGGTATTTCAAGATCTTTAAATGATGAGATTTATGGTGGAACAAATTTTGAATACTATGGTAATAATATTTTCATGATGTAGTGAATATATATATATATATAAGAAGAAGAATAAAGAATAATTTTATTCAACTCAAATATTATTGTATACCATGTAAGTCAACAGTGAAAGTAGTAGATCCAACTTTGGGTGAGTTTCATTTTTTATAAGTTGAATAAGAATGAAAAAAGGATAATGGATACTTGATACAATTATAGATACTGAGTATCAATGTGAGAGAGAACCAATGCTTCATGTAATACATCCAACATGTGAGTTGAAAAAGGAGAAGGATGAGAGGATAGAAACTGGGGAGAACACATATACTGATCATTTTATAGGCCGATGTACTAAGAATAAAATCCAAACAATATCTCTATACACTATAGGAAAAACAGATTTAGCAGTGGGTTTTTTCGGCGGTTTTGAAAACCGCTGGTAAATAATAAAAAAATAATAAATCAAAATATTTAATTATGATTTATTATTTATTATTAACTATAATATATAGTTTTTTGTTTTTAATTTTAAATGATTATAATTATTTAATTAATAAATATTTATAATTATAACGTAATAATAATTTGAAACTTAAAACAAATCTTTAATAAGTAAAAAATAAGACTTTGGCATCAAATGCCCATAATGTTTGATCTGAGAATCCATTTTAGCTTCACAAATAGTCAAATATAAGCTCATTAAATGATCTAAACCCATATTGGATTTAAATTTTTTAATAATTAAAAGAAAAAAAATTATTATAGTTTCAAAAAAAGTAAGAAAACGAACTTGAACATAAAATGGAAATAACTTTTGATCTGGGTGTCTGTTTGGTCTCTACCATATATCAAATGGAAAACTGTGACGCTCTTTATTCCCTAATGAAGAAGGGGAACCTCAGTCATGTTTTTAGAGGCCAAAAGGTGCAAAAGTCTTCCAAACTATGTTTTTAGTCTGGGTATCCCAATCGTTTAACATTCAACAGAATTTCATCCTCGTTTAAGGGGGTCTTATTGTCTTTTTTCAGTAGGGAATGAATTTATTCTCAGGGATTACATTCATATTGATATTATGGATTTGAAGTTTTATCATTTTTTTACAATATAATTTTATTTATAATTAAATATATAAATATTTTCTTGTAATCACTTATAATAAATTGCTTGTATAAATAAATATTTATATAGAAATGTATTTTTAAACATATAAACCATATGGAAATAAGTATGTATTTTTCATTTCATTTAAAATAAATAATTATCGAATTAATTTACCTTACAAAAAATGTTAATATGTATATATATACCTATACAAGTAATGTTTATATATAAACATGTGTGTGTCAATAAAAAATATATATCTATGTGTATATTCAAATATATGTAAATAAATACATATATATTTAAATATTTGTGTATAAATAATATATAATTGTATTTTTATATAAATATATCATTATCATTAAATATAGTGTATAAATTAATTTATAGTAAAACTATATGAATATATATATAAACATATATAAATAATGTTTATATATACATATGTGTGTGTTTGTTGATAAATAGATATATACTTATAATTATATTCTAATATATTTAAATAAAAATTAATATATAATATTTTTATATATATAGCATACACATTCAATGAGATTTCATCTTCTTTTAAGACTACCTTCATATGCCTTCTATGTTGTTTTTGATTTTATTCCATTGATTTACATTCCTTTTGATTTGATTGTGTTGTATTTATTTTGCTTTCCCCTCTTGTGGTATTATATTGCCAATTATATATATCTATTTATATGAATTTATGAATACTTGTGTATATTTATATAAATTTGTAAATATTTATACATGTTTATGTTTATATATTTTTATATCATATTTTTATAAATATAGAGAGAGATATTTATATTTCCTTGTGCTTAAATATATATTTATATTAATATAAAATTGTATATTTGAGTGTGATTATATATAATTATGTAATATAAATGTGTGTTTATAGATATTTATGTAAATTTTTTATATGTATAAATATTTATAGATATTTATATCCATTTATTATATTATTATTTAATATTTGTTTTTTATTTATTATTTATTTATTATTCATTTATTATTTATTTATTGTTTATTTGTTATTTATTTATTCATTATTCATTTATTATTTATTTATTTATCCTTTATTTATTATTTATTTATTTATTATTTATTTATTTATTATTTATTTATTATTTATTATTCATTATTTATTATTTATTAATTATTTATTATTATTTATTTAGTATTTATTTATTATTTATTTTTTATTATTTATTTATTATTCATTATTCATTATTTATAATTTATTTATTATTTATTATTTATTTTTTATTTATTATTTATTTATTATTGATAATGATTTAATTACTTATTATTTATTATTTATTATTTAATTATTATTAATTATTAGTTATTTATTATTTATCATTAATTTATTTATTTTTCATTATTATTTTATTATTTTATTATTTATATATTATTTAATAGTTTATTATTTATTTATTTATTTATTATTTATTATTTATTTATTATTTATTTATTATTTATTATTTATTTATTATGTATACATTAATTCTTAATTTATTTTTAATTTATTATTATTTTATTATTAATTTACTATTATTTTTTTTTAATTTAATATTAATGTCTTATTAATTATTTATTATTTATCTATTTTTCATTATTATTTTATTACTTAATTCTTTATTTATTTTTTATTATCTATATATTTATTGTTTATTTATTCACAATTCAATATTTTTTATTTTTTATTATTTATATATTACTAATTAATTCTTTTTATTTATCATATATTAATTTATTTTTTTAATTACTTTATTATTTACTTTATATTGTATATTATATATTATATATTATATATTATATTTTATATTTTATATTTTATATTTTATATTTTATATATATTATATATTATATATTATATATTTATTACTATATATTAATATATATATATATAAGTATATTAAATTCTTTTTTGTCACCACATGAAGTGCTTGCTCGAGTGGTAAAGTCTTTGGAGAATAAGCAAGAGGTAAAGGGTTCAAATCTCACCCAATAGAGAATTTATATATATAGCTTGTGCATGTGTACGTGCATGTCTATAGTAAGAAATACTAAATAAAAAATAATTATTATGAGAATAAAGAAAAATAATCAAATAATAAATAATCAAATAATAAAATAATAAATAATAAATAATAAATAATAAATAATAATATAATAATATAATAAAATAATAAATAAGAGAAAAATAAATTAATTAATTTTGAGAGAATATAAAATAATTAAATAATTAAATAATCAAATAATTAATTCTCATAATAAGAAAATAAGAAAATAAGAAAATATTTAATGAATTAATTGCGAGATTTATAAAATATTCAAATTAAAAAGTTAATTACAAAAATTAAGAGAAAAAAACATCGTCATTATATGATTTAGCGGTGGTTTAAACAGACAATAAATGATTCCCCTATTTTTTTAAAAAAACACTGTTAAATCATCCTACGATGGTTTTGAAAAACTACAGCTAAATAAATGATGGGGAATGATTTAGCAGTGGTTTAAATGGCCGCTGAATGCCTATTTTGGTGTAGTGATATTGTAAAGTCTGAAGAAGAAGAGAATCAACCCCTTGATTGATTAAAACTAGAGACAGCTAGATGGTTGTTGTTTTAAAGGCATCCCAGATATTTCTTTTTATTGAGAAATGATATCATATTCATAATGTTCAAGAGGGAGTGAGAAAACTCTTATGATCTTTTATAACACCCCAAGGTTTTACAAATGAATTTATTATAGAATGCATTCAACATTGATTCTTTGTGAAACAAACACATTGATATTTATAAGAGATACTTATAACCAAGCCGTTAGATATAATTTTTCCGCTTCTGTCTTTTGAATTTCAAAAAACTGACATACATTGTTGCAATTAGTAAGATATTTATAGTCTGATAGGATCAACATACTTTTTTTTGAATATTATCATACCCTTACAAATAGTAACATAAATAGTAATATGACCCTTTTGAATAGTAAATAATTTTATTATCTTATTGTCTTAAGTTTACAAGATAATGAGATCTTGATTAATTTTTAAAGGTGATATAAAATGAATTATAGTTTTAAAATTGTTATTTTTTGAATAAATTATGATTTTATTTAAAAATTAAATTAACCATATTTATAAAATCATTTTCAAAAAATGGAGGTAATTTTTTAATTAAGAACATCTATATTATGTTGCACTAAATTTATGAGAATTTTATAAAATACTTTAGTTTTTCCTGAATAGAAAAATATAGTTTTGAGTTTTCAGTATATTTAATGATATCATTAATGATGTAATATTTATTTAAAAATTTTGGTCGACTATTGAGTAATAAAATATGATATGAGGTGTCCCAAGTGGCCAATACCATAGTAAAATATCATAGTAAATCCCATGGTTTTGCAACTACCGCTATTAAGGTGTCCTTAAAAATTAAAAAAACAACTTCCTCTCTTTTTTCTATAAATACCCACCCATTCCTTCATTTTCATTCATTCTAAATTCATCATCCTTGAATATCTTTTAGTTTTACCTCCCTTGTAGTCCTCTAAAGGTGTCCTAAATCCCCCTAGTTCCCAACCTTCAAGTTTTAGGAGTTACTCTACAAGGTAAGGGAATCTACCACCCTTCTCTATTTCAAGCACTCCTTTTATGTTATTCCTTTTTAATTTCCATTAGATTATGTTGGGATATATCATTAAATATCCCCCTTACTATAAATATTATGTAAAAATGATGATATACCCCTTTTTTCGTCAACATATTTTATGAATTTTTAAGTGACGGCGTTAGGCTGTCGAATTTTTTGTAAGGTATTTCTCAAATTCTCTTTTTCATTTAAGTTCCTTTGTTTCCTTTTTCTCTCCTCAAATCCCCTAATCCAAAAGTTTTGATAACTCTTGTACCTTACATATATAAGAATGTTGTTATTATAATATAAATATTCATCATCATCTCTCATTTTCCCTCGTATTATACAAAATACTAAAACACCGTCCGAGATGTGCTAATTTATCACATTCAAGGATTACATGTTTTCAATTTCTATTACCATCTTCATGGATGGTAATTAAACAAATTTTATGGTTAAATGAGACTATAATGTGTTTATTATAACCAATTAAATGTTATGGAACCATTATATATACATAATTATAATTTATACAACAAACTAGTGTGTAACAATCGGGATATCGCCACAATAATCTAAAAGGTTATCACTAATGTTCAATATAATAAATCATCCTCATACCATGTAACAAAGTGATGTATATAACCATTTACACTTATTTATTTTTTTCAATAATATATATGTTCAATTCTGGATATTTATATTCATTCCACATAAACTATATTACTTATAATCAAGCAAACTGATCATGAAATCAAGGAAACGAACACTCCAAAATGACAAAATTCAATCTTATAACTTATCAATAAGATCATAAATAAACATAATAAAACTTTAAATTAATAAAATATATTTATATAAGGTTATAAATTAGTTAATTAATTGATTTTATTTGATTTTATATGACATTAAGGTTAAGTACATAATATATTCGGATATAAGGTAAGGATTATTTACCCAAACCTCTATTTTCATTCGAGTTACTCTTATCCTCTACTTACATCAATTAAATTATTATTTATTATTATTTACTCCTCATAAATTATGGTTGAATGTTCTATATAAGTTTACTAATCATAATTCTTCTTTATTTTATGGGGAGTTACATGATTTAAAATGATCTTTCAAAAATTATTCCCAAAATACAAGCCCATTTCAAGGGAAGTTCTCGAATTATTACCCATTTTAATGTACACTCTATAATATATTTTTATCCACCATTCTTTATATAAGATCACTCGATTTATTATTATAAAACTATTTTATTTCAATTCTGTTTTTATACAAAAAATTTTCCAAAATAACTCTTCTTTTCAAAGTGAAAGAGTATTTATCTCAAGAATTACTTGATGATTTTATAAGAGTAATTTTATCTATTTCAACACTCTTGTTGAATCTTATGTATAATTGGGACTAATATTTTATGAATAATCTACAATATTTTATTCAATAGTTTTTTATTATTTTTACTATGGATTTACTATCTTGAAACCATTAACCATATTACTCAGAGTGGTTAGTGTTTATGTATACAGACTTGGGAAAGTTATTTCATATGTTCATGTTGTTTATGTTTATACCCTTTCATATGATGAATGAATTAGACTTATAAATTCATGGGTGGGGCCCTCTATAGCCCCTCGATGCATCGGTAGGTCTCATGGGACAAAACAGATATCGACTTGGCTGAGGCCGGGCCCATTTTCAGATATGGTTTTTGCTGAGGCCTTAATCATTTTCAGATGTCTTGGCTGAGTCCTTAATCATATATTTTAGAATGATCAAAATTATTCATTTCCCTCATTCTGAAACCTATAATTGATATTCCATGCATTTATTCTACTAGTAGAATACCCATGACTAAGCTTTATTTTGGAATTGTTTATTCAACCCTTATTTCCTACCATATTATGTTCAAGTTCATTTTTAAAGGCATATGTTTTTAGTTATTCACAATGCCTAATGTTTATTTTTATGATATCTTCCACCGTATTTATTAACCTTATTGGTCATCTAATCTCACCAATTTATTATTTTTTATTATCCCAATATTTGAAGAAGTAAATTTTTAATGTCCTGCTAGGGTAACCTAGGAGTTATGGATGTTTTCGAAGGAATTTCCATATTTTATTTTATTTCAAGATGTAATGTTGAACTTATATATGTATCTGGTTTTCAAGAAATACTAAAATAATTCATTCCTTTAGGATAAAACTTTATTTTAATTATGTCAATATTATAAATAATTCCCCAGCTTCGAGAAATTTGGGTCAGGTCGTTACAGCTAGTATGAAATAAAGTCTAGTAGAAAAATTGGAATTTATATTTAGAAAATATAGATTAGGGAAGAAAACCCTAAGATATATTTTGAGGATAAGTATACAATAACATCCTATAATTTTGGTAAGTTGTATATTGTGTTAATATTCTTAACAAATACATCTCTGTTTGGATACTACAAGTGGACATGGTTCTGGCACAGAGGTACCTAGGAGTAACAACTCTGACAAGGTTTTTCGGGCTTGACCCTGGGTAACTTGGTACACAAAAATTGGCCTTACTACACACCTGGTTTGACACTCTTGAGGTATATTCTTAGGATAATTTTCATTTCCTTTATTATCCATTATGGTGGGTTAAAAAGTAAATTTTTCTCAAAGAAATGATCATTAGGATTGTGAGATTATTTATTGATAGGATTAAAATTTAGTTAAGTATTTTTGAAGTTGAGATGATACATTATGATTTATAACCTAATTCATTGTGTGAAATTATTTAGAAATAGAGACTACTAGAAGGAATGGAAATTATGTCAATGCACGTATCCCATGTAGGGGTTTCCCTCCTATGAAAGATAATGATATTGGTACAGGAGCTTGGACTAATGTTGATCATATTATAACTATACTAGGATAAATGATCCAGGTTCTGAACAATAACTTTACCGATATAAAGAATCCTAATCCATAACATGGAGGATGAATGTTAAACTTCTTTATGCGACAATAGCCTCCATCATTCAATGGGACTACAAACTCATTCATAGTAGAGTAGTGGATAAGTTCTTTAGAGAAGATAGCTTTTTCATTGCGATGTAATGAATGATTTAAGGTTGTCATTGAGGTTTATTGTCTATCAGGAGATATAGATTAGTGGTGGTCATTAATCCAAATCACAAAGGAGGATTAAGATATATAAGAGATGGAATGGAAGTTTTTTCAGGAAATTTTTCTAGAAAAATATTTTCCTTATTAACAATGAGCCGATATGGAGAGACAATTATTGAGTCTCAAACAGAAAGAGGATGATAATGTTGTAAAGTATAAAACACACTTTACAAGGTTTTCATGGCATGATTTAGACTATATACATAATACAATGAGCAAGATTGATGAATTCTTTTATGGTCTAAACCCATTCCTGTAAAGGGTACTAATCTCCCAAAGCTTCACATCTTACCAATACATTTTATCATGTGCTTTCAAGACCAAGAAATAACTTTTTAGGTCTTATGAATTTAAGGGAAAACAAGATAAGAAGAGGGTGAAAGATGATATATTATATAAAAGTAATAATAAAAAGGGGAAGTTTCCAACATGTGATACTTGTGGAAGGAAACACCCTGGTGCTTTCTTAAAATGAAACGTGGTGTGCTATAAGTGTGGATAGAAAGTCTATAATGCTATTGATTTCAAGGGAAAGAAATAAGCTATCAATATTCAATGCTATAATTTTTGAGATATGGGGAACTATTCTAATGATTTTTAAAAACACTAAGGAAACTAGCCTCAGAAAAGGCCAAGGGAGCAAGTCAAAGCTTATGCGATCATAAATGCTGAGATTGAAATTCCAAATGATATGGTGGAAGGTAATTTAATCATTTCCTCAAACTTATCCAATTATTTATTTAATTTTGGATCATTTCATTGTTTTATATCTTCCCAATTTTCCAAGAAAATTAGATATTTTCAATTTGATTTAATAAAGGAGTTGTCATTCAAAACTCTTAAGGGGAGTATCATTGAACCAAATATGTGTCAATCAATCGCCCTTATGACACATAAGTGTTCCTTAGTTGCTAACCTTATCATCATACCTATGATTAACTTTGATATAATCCTTGGTATGGATTGGATTTCACATTATGATGTGAAAATCTATTTCAAGAAGAATGAAGTTACAATTTTTGATAATGATGTAGAATCCCTTTCCTTTAGGGCAGAAATGTCATCATCTAATTATTATCTAGATCAACCCCCAGTATCTCTACTTCATGAAATTCATAGTGAGTATGAGAATGAAATATCAGTGGGTGAGTAAATAAATATTCAAATAGAGAATGTATATATTTTGCAAGAATATATTGATGTTTTTTCAGAGGATTTACCCAGAGACCCTCAAGAGTGGGAGGTTCAGTTTTCTATTGATTTAATTTCTTGTTCAGGGCCCATATCAAATATTCCTTATAGAATATCCTCTTTGGAATTAGTATAACTGAAGAAAAAATTAGAGGAATTGAGTGATAGTGGATTTATTTTCCCTAGTGATTCTCTATGGGGAGCCTTTGTTCTTTTCATTAAGAAGAAAGATGGATCTATGAGGTTGTGCATTGAAAATAGGGAGATCAATGTTATTACAATAAATAACAAGTATCCCCTACCTTTAACTAATAATTTATTTAATAAACTTCAAAGAGCCTAATACTTTTCAAATATTGACCTTTGATCTGGAAATCATCAATTGCATGTGAGGAAGGAAGATATTCCAAGGAGAGAATTTTGAACTAGTTATGGGAATTATGAGTTTACAGTAATGCCTTTTAGACTGACTAATTCACCCTCACTTTTTATGGATCTAATGGATAGAGTTTTAAAAGAATATATCTATGAATTTTTTATTGTATTTATTAATTATATATTTGTATAATCCAAATGTTATGAGTATTATGAGAATCACTTGAGCATTTTTCTGAATACTCTTAGAGGAAACAAGTTATATGGGAAGTTTAGCAAGTGTGAATTCTGGCTTTAAATAGTTTATTTTTTTGGCCATATTTTCTTGAAGTATGGAATCATAGTTGATCCTACAAAGAAAAAGGCAGTTCATGAATGTCCTTCCCCAATGAACATAACCGAGGTACATAGTTTTCTTTGCTTGGAAGGTTATTATCAGCATTTCATTCATAAATACGCTCCATTATCCAACTCCTTAACCAAGATTACTCATAAAGGGGTTAAGTTCATATCAAAAAAAATTAAAGAATTTTTTAAAGAATTTAATAGTATATTAGTGAATTCTACAATCCTAACTCTACCATCGGGGAATGGTGGATTTTTGATCTATAGTAATGCATAGAAGAAAATACTTGGTTCCTCCCTAACGTAGAATGATAGAGTTATTGCCTATGAATCAAGGTAGTTAAAAATTCATGAATAGAACTATCCAACTAATGATATTGAGTTAGCAGCTGTAATAGTTTCTATGATGATATGGAGACATTATCTTTATGGTGAAAGATGTGAGATATAGACTTATCACAAGAGGTTTAATTACATATTCTCACAAAAAGAACTCAACATGAGGCAAAGGAGATGGATCTAGCTACTCAAGGATTATGATTGTTCCATACAATATCACCTTGGAAAGAAAAATAAGATTGATTCTGCATTGATTAAGAAGGATCATGGAAATCTAAACAAAATAAGAATTGAAAAGGATCCTATATACATGGATCTAGCA
This sequence comes from Viscum album, assembly GCA_963277665.1. Lineage (NCBI taxonomy): Eukaryota > Viridiplantae > Streptophyta > Magnoliopsida > Santalales > Viscaceae > Viscum > Viscum album. Next base: position 1,745,676,636 of record OY728159.1, on the reverse strand, counting down.
AGTATGGATATGGGAATCATCAAAGAAGGTGAAACGTCATTACTTTTTCAGTTGGTTTCCCAACTATATTTATTATAAAGGATTAAAAGTTATCATCCTAATGATGAGAATCTTCAAAAGAAAATTAATGTTGTGAATGATGGGAAGTTGGAAGAATTCATATATGAAGAAGGAAGTCTAAAGTTTGGGAAGAGGATTTGTGTTTTCGCTATACCAAAGAAGAAAGGGGAGTTATTATATGATGCCCATAGTTCAAATTTATCAATACATATAGGTAGCACTAAGATGTATAGAATTTTGAAGGAATATTTTAGGTGGGATAACATGAAGAGGAAAATTTTTGATTATGTATCAAGATGTTTAGTCTGTCAACTTGTCCAGGCTAAAATACAAAATCCTAGAGGAGTCATGAAACCTCTACCTATTCCTACAAGGAAATGAGATGACATAACCATGTATTTTTTCATAGGATTACCCAAAACTCCAAGAAATAATGATGTAATATGGGTAATTGTTTATCGACTTATGAAATCTGAACATTTCCTCACTATAAGGGAAGATTTTCCACTAGAATGCCTTGCATGACTCTATATCAATGAAGTTGTAAGACCTAATGGAGCACCTCTTTCAATGGTTTCTGATCAAGATCATCGATTTACATAAAAATTCATGAAAATTATTCATAAATAATTAGACACTGAGCTTTGTTTGAGTACTGCTTATCACCCCCAAAATGACGGGTAGTTAGAAAGGACGATCCAAACTTTTGGAGACATGTTGAGATCAAGGTAGCTCAAATTTCAAGGTGTATAGAATCAGTATTTTCCCTTGGTGGAGTTTTCCTACAATAATAGTTTCCATTCCAGTATACAAATATCACCATATAAAGCATTTTATAGAAATAGATGTCGGACAACAATATATTGGGATGAAGTTGGTAAAAGGATGTTTGTGGGCCAAGAGCTTGTGGAGGAAACAACAGCAAAGGTAAAGACTATTCAAACCCATATCAAAGCAGATCAAAGGAGGAAAAAGATCTTTATTGATAATAAAAGGAGGTATTTTTAATTTCAAGAGGGATATCATGTTTTCTTGAAAGTATCTTCATGGAAGGGTGTTATAAGATTTGGAAAGAAATGGATGTTGAGCCCCAGGTATATAGTCCCCTTTTAATTTTTGGAGAGAATTGGAGATGTGGTTTATCATTTTGAAATTACTCCTAACCTTTATAAGGTACACAATTGCTTCCATGTATAATTATTGAGAAAGTACATTCCAGACCCGACACATGTCCTCACTTGTGATGGAATAGAATTTGAACCTCACTTATCTTACTATGAAGTGCATATTCATATTCTGGACACTAAAGAATAGGTATTGAGGAATAAAATGACTTGGATGGTAAAATTAATTTGTAAAAATCATAAAACTGAAGAGGCCATGTGGGATCCTGAGGAACTTATGATTAAGACCTATCCAAATCTTTTTATGAGGTAACATTCTGGCAATTTTGAGGATGAAATTTTTGTAAGGGGGAAGAATGTAACACCCCAAGGTTTTACAAATAATTTTATTATACAATTAATTAAACAATGATTATATGTGAAACAAACACTTTGATATTTATAGGAGATAGTTATAACTTGGCTTCTAGATATAATTTTTTTGCTTCTTTGTTTTGAATTTCAGAAAAAATGACATACACGATTATGAACATTAAGATATTTAGAGTCTGATAGGATCAACGTACATTTTTGTGAATAGTACCATACCCTTATAAATAGTCATATGACCCTTACGAATAGTAAATCAAATTAATATTTTATTGTCTTAAGTTTATAATATAATGAGGTCATGATTAATTTTTCTAGGTTATATAAAATGAATTATAGTTTTAAAATTGTTATTTTTCAAATAAATTATGATTTTATTTAAAAATTAAATTAATCTTAGTTATAAAATTATTTTTAAAAAATATATTGCATTTATAAATTCAGAACATCGATATTAGGTTATTCTGAATTTATGAGAGTTTTCTAAAATACTTCAGTTTTTCATGAATAGTAAAAATATAGTTTTGAGTTTTTTGAGATTTTTAATGATATCATTAATGATGTAATCATGATGTAAAAATTATGGTTGAATCTTGAGTAATAAAATATTATTTGATCTTTCCCAATTTTCCAATACCATGGGAAATTACCATGGTTGAGCCCATGGTTTTTTAAATACCACTAATTAGGCGTCCATGGAAATTAATAAAAAAACTTCCTCTCTTTTACTATAAATACCCATCCATTCCTTCATTTTCTTTAATTTTGAATTCCTCATCCTAAAATATCTAGTATTTTTACCTCCCTATGAGTCCTATAAAGGTTTCCTCAATCCCACAAGGTCTTAACCATAAATTTTTAGGAGTTACTCTACAGGGTAAGGGAATCTACCACCCTTCTCTTTTTTAAGAAAACCTTCAATGTTATTCCTTTTTAATTTCCAATGGATTACGTTAGGATATTTCATTAAATAACCCCCTTTCTGGACATATTATTTAAAAATGATTAGATACCCCTTTTTTCTCTCATAAACATATTTTATGAATTTTTATGTGTCATGGTTTGGTTGTCGAGTTTCTCGTAAGGTATTTCTCAACTTCTCTTTTTCTTTCAAGTTCCTTCCTTTCCTTTTTATTTTCTCAACTACCCTAATAAAAAAGGTATGATAAATTCAGTACATTAAATATATTTTAATGTTTTATTATAAATGAATAATTCATAATAATCTTTCATTTCCCCCTCCTTTTATACAAAAAATAAAAACACCATCCGAGATGTGTTAATTTATAACATTCAAGGATGATGAGTTTTCAATTTCTGTTACCCTATTTATAAATGGTTATGAAAAAAAATTTATGTTTTAACCAGTATATAATATGTGTATTATAACATATTAAATATTATATAACTAGTATATATACATACTAAAAATTCATACGATAAACAAGTTTTTAACAATCGATATATCACCAAAATAATCTAAATTTTTATCACTATTGTTCTATCTAAAAAATCATCCTAATACCATGTAACCAAGTGATATATATAACCATTTACATTTATAGATGTTCATAAATAATATATAAGTTCAGTTATTTATATTTATATCCATTCCACATAAACTCCATTGCTTACAATCAAGCGAACTGATCAGGAAATCAAGGAAACAAACACTCTAGAACAACGGAATTCAATCTTATTACTTATCAATGAGGACATAACTAAACTTAATATATCATTAAATGAATAAAATATATGTAGATAATTTTCTGAATTATTTAATTAATGGGTTTTATTTGATTATTTAGGACATTAAGTTCAAGTGCAGAATACATTCAAACCTAAGGTAAGGATTTTCTACCCAACCCTCCATTTTCATTAGGGTTACTCTTATCCTCTACTTACCTCAATGAAATTTTTATTTATTATTATTTACTCCTCATAAATTATATTTTAATGCTTTTTATATTTGTACTAACCATAATCCTTTATTTTATAGATAGTTACTTTCTTCAAAATGAGCTTTCAAACATTCTTCTCGAAATACAAGCCCGTTTCAAGGGAACTTCTCGAATTATTACCAATGTTTAAGTACAATATATAAGATGTTTTAAGACACCATATTTTTTATAAAATTAATCATTTTATTATGAGAAACTATATTATTTCAATTATATTTTTGTACAATTATTTTTACAAAATAACTCCTCTTTTTAAAGTAAAAGAGTATTTATCTCAAGAATTACTCGACGATTTTATAAGAGTAATTTTATCAATTTTAGAACTCTTGTTGAATCTTATGAATAATTGGGAATAAAATATTATGAATCATATAAATTGTTTTATTTAATGGTTTATGATTATTTTGAATATAGATGTACTATCTTGAAACCATTCACCATATTAGTCAGAATGGTTAGTGTTTATGTGTATAGATTGGGGGAAGTTATTTCATATGTGCATGTTATTTATATTTGACTCCTTTCATATGAGGAATAAATTGGACTTAGAAAGTGATGGGTGGGGACCTCTATAACCCCTAGATGCATCAGTAGGTCTCATGAGACAAAACAAATATGGACTTGGCTGATGCCTTTCCCATTTTCAGATTTGGTTTTGGCCGAGGCCTTAATCATTTTCAGATGTCTTGGTTGAGGCCTTGGCGATATATTTTAGAATGTCTATCATTATGTATTTCACTACTTATAAAACAAGTAATTGATATTCCATGTGGTTATTAGACTAGTAAGAGACTATCCTTTATTATGGAATTATTTATTCATCCCTTATTTCCTACCATATTATTTTCAAGTTCATTTTTCAAGGCATGTGTTTTTAGTTATTAACCATGCCTAATGTTTATGTTTATGATATCCTCTTTTGTATTGCCTACCCTTACTGAACATCTGAGTTCACCCTTTTTTTATGTTTTATTTTCTCAGGATTTGAAGAAGTAAATTATAAATGACATGCAGGGGTAACCTAGTAGTTATGGATGTTTTCAAAGAAATTTCCATTTTGCGTTTCATTTCAAGTTATAATGTTGAACTTATGTAAGTATATAGTTTTCCAAAACTACTAAAATAATTTGTTCTTTCGGGATACGAATTTCTTGTAATTATGTATATGTTATAAATAATGCATCAGCTCTAGGCAACTGGGGTCGGGTGTTATATCTTTCTTTAAAAAGTTACAAGCATATTTTTCTTATAATAAAATAAAAAAAATTACATGATCGATTTTTACCTAGTTGGTGCCAGGATTACAAGTCCAAGGATATATCCTTTCCCAAGATTCTTTTGACAATAAAAAGGGATTTGTGAGCATGTGATAAGAACCCCAACAAACTTGGGATGTAGTCATCCTAAGTGGGGGTAAACATCACTACTAAGTCATGGTGTTCTATTATGTTTCTTTAATGCTTAAGTACTTCTATATTTATCCAAAGAGAAAGAAAAAGAAATATGATATCCATTCAATGAACAAGTGAGGTGAAAATGGGTAAACGTTTAAATTGGTTAAAAAGGTACCAACATTGATTCATCCTCCCTCTCGATGTTGGGAATATCCCATAATGACCCTATCATATAGGTCATCCATTTCCATGGATGATGTGCCCATGGAAATAGAGAACCTATTTCCATGGATGTCAATTCCTCTAGAAATAGGAAACCTATGGCCATGACCATGACATGGTTGTGGAAAAAGGTTACCTAAAATATTAATTTTATTAATTATATTTAAAAAATTATTTAATTATTAATTATTTAAAATTTATTACAATTTATCATTTACTAATTACTAAATATTAATTACTATTTTTTTCTTATTAATATTTTATTATTCATTGTGACTTTTTAATTATTTAATATTTATTATTAATTTTGTAATTATTCGTTATTAATGATTAATTATTAGTAAGTAATTTTTAATTTTTCTAAAGTTATCATTATTTATTATCAAATATAAATTATCAATTATCAATAAATAATTATTAATTATTAATTATTTTTTTATCAATTATTGATTATTAATTACTTAATTTTTATTATTAAATTTTACATTATTAATATTTATTATTTAATATCAGTTATATAATTTTTATTTTTTATTTTTTAATTATTAATTATTAATTATTTATAAATAATATTAATTAATTTCTAATTTCTAATTATATTAATTAAATAATATATAATAATTATTCAAACTTATAATTTATTATTTATTATTTATTGATAAATTATTATTTAATAACCACTGCTACATCTTAATTATTTATTCTGAGTAGTTAACAATTATTACTATATATTAATTATTAATTAATTATTATTTAACAATCAAGGTAAATTATAACATGACTTACACAGATTAAGAAAAAAATTGGGCTTAATTAATAATTACTGATTATAAACTAATAATATTAATAACTGGGTAATAATTAATTACTAATTTATAATTTATTTCTATTATTTAAATATTTTGATTTATTTATTATATATTATTCATTATCAATTATTAGATATTTATCATACATTATCAATTTTTAGATATTTATTAGAAATTATTAATTATTAATTATTACAAATAGTTCATTAAATTTAAATCATAAATTATAATTAATTGGATTTTAATTATTAATTATTGATTATTAGTAATCTTAATTCTTAATTATTAGTTAATATCTAGTAAATATAAATTTTGACTTATTTATTATTATTATTTAATAATTCATACTTTACAATTCATAATTAATCATTCATTAATCATTGTTCATTATTCGTAATTCATTATTCATTATTCATTATTTCTAATTAAGGAAGAACCTTTAAGTTTGGTAATAGATGAAATCACACCCTCCAAGGAGGATGCTTTGAATTTTATAGATATGGAGTCATCAAATGAAGAAATTCAAAATTATTTGGACCTATAAGACCAAATAATCTCATGGAAGACTCATAAATGGAGAAGGGGTCACTAACCATAGGGTTGGGGTACTCCCGAGAACATGAGAAACAAGTCCCAATGAAAATGAACTTCTTTTCTGCAGTCTACAATGATTTTTACAGAAATATGGTAGCTTGAAATTTTTATGTTGTTTTATTTTTCATAATATTTGTATGTTTTACTTTGGTGGTTCTGTGCATGCCTACTTTTCACTTTTATTATAATTTTTTGTGGTGGTCATGTTGTGTATTCCAACTTGATACCCCATGTATTTCAGGCGTGCATTTTTTTAAAAAAAAATCTCAAGGCCGTGGATTTGGTTTTATAAACCCAGGGTTCTAGTAGTTCTTGACTTTTTTTATTTTTTATTTTTTATTAATAATTACTCTTATGTAATTATTAAATATTAAAAAAAATAATTAAATATAAATTAATTGTTAATTATGAAGAATTTTTTATCAACTATTTACTCTTAAATAATTATCAATTAATAATGTTATGTATTACTTATTTTATCAAGGAATTATGTTTGTACAATAAGTTAAATGATAGATAAAACATATTATGACTTGTGAATTCATTTGCAGTAGTTGGTAAATTCTTTTGGATTTATGTGTTCTTTGGTAGGAGAAATATAAGGATGGGTGAGCTTTTAGGAAGTGCAGTGTTTTCATTAAAAATAATTAAATATAAAATAAATAATACAAATATTTTTGTTAATTTAAAATTAATTATTGACTACTAATTATTATGAATTGTAATTATATATTAATTTATATCTATAAATTTAAAAATATTAATTTGTGCCCTATTTTCAATGTTTATATCCCATGGAAGTATGGGTCTATGACCACTTTCAAGACACACTCATGGTTGTGTATTTATTTTTTTGATGATAGAAACCATAGGTGATCTATCTGTGGTTGTATCTTATGACCGTGATATTTTGGATTATTCTCACAACCTTCACCCATGGTATTAATCCCTTTTACTAGTAATGATATTATGGGTTCATGTTTTATAGAAATATTTATAATCATCATCAAATGAGGTTAACAAATTACATAAAATGTGAAACTTCATAATTTTAAGCATTTCTTAATCCAGCCATGGATAAATACTAGGTGGTTGGTTATATTATTAATCATGTGACAGATATTTTTAAACCAAGATTGGATTTTCCCTCATGTATAATGAGTATGAAATTTAGAAATTCAATTGAATAATATTGGATAATTTTATTACAATGACAATATAAGTGACCTTTTATTTTCTCATCTAATAAAATGAGTGACATGTTATGTACTAATCTGTATAGATAATTGACATGAGATGTATTCATTTATCATATTCAGTATTTACTTGAATAATTGAGAATAGATTATTTTTATTATTAGAGAATGACATACTATGTGTCTTTTGGTCAGACTCTATGTCTTGGACAAAGTGATTATATGATTGTGCAAGCTGTATGTAACACCCTATTACCTTCATTCAGGTATTATTTCGATTTTTTTTGTTTCCCTTTTTTTGGTGTATTGTTGGATTCTTGGGGATATAAATCCTTTTTTTGGGAAATGACATAAATTTTAGGGAGGTTTTTTTGAATAAATATATTTTCGATATAAATGTGTAAATGGAATTTAGAAGTGATCCTCAGGACCAGAGATCCTTAAAATTAGTTCGGAGGTTTCCTACATAAAACTGGGAAGAGCACTACCTGCTGGACAAATTTACATTGAAATGGGTTACACAACGTGAATCTAATAAGTAGAAAATGTCATGATTCCTATTTAGGGAGTGAAAAGTTATATGCCATGAATTTTAGAGTTGGTGGCCTAGAACCAACTACTTTTTACTTTATTCATTAATTAAATCCTTATCACATATTGATTATTCTTCTGCGTGACAATGTATGTGATAATTTCCTAAGGACAGCTATTACATTAAAGGGTCGTAGTGGATCCCTACTATGATGAGAACTCGGAATTGCTATAACACTATTCTTGAATATATGTTATATGGCCTGATGATGTTATTTGAGGGACACAAAAAATACAGGCCATTAGGGGTGAGGAATCATAAAACTTTGAGGCACCTTGTCATGGTGTGCGCCCTTGGTAATTTCCAAGAGGATATTATAAGAACGAGATCCGCCAGTGGGAAATCCAAATTTTCTAGTGTCATTGGATGTTCCTATCTACGGATGTTTTTATTGGTCCTTAGACTTTAAGATTATTATTAATGGGTATTACAACTAGCACACTTAGATGTATTGATGAAAACTGTGACGACACACTGTTCACATGGAGGTAGGATACATTGGGTGCGTCGTGAGTAATACTGCATTAATAGATAATACGAGAAAGGATTTTTCCCTTCTGTTCCATAATGGAAGTAGATATTTCAGGCCCTTTGATGGAATTGATATAGCCTAAATAAATCCATGGCCATGGTAAGGTATGGGCTAGTTCAATTTCAGGAAGTCAAAGAAAGAATAATCGAGCACACGGGTTGATGGCACTAGCATGCAACCCGCTTGATTAGATATATTGAGACAAAGGTATTACATTACACGGTAAGCGTTCGTAGGAGGTGACAAGTCATTTTGGAAATAAATTCTTTCTCTATGGGTTCCTTGGTGTGTTGTTAAATGCAAACCTTGGACTTTAGGTAGGCTTCGCCTAATGCCACTGAGAAAGAGGCCTAGAGGGTCACAAACTAACTGTTTCCATGTATCTTATTTAAATATTAATTTAACATGTTGAATAAATATTATTCCCGACTGTGGTTTAATAAATATTCAAGGATGCCTGATTGCATTTATTCCGACACTAGTTATTTAAGAGAATATATTGTGGGTGAAATAATATATTTATTAGCGAGTAATGCAGTTACATTTATTTCAGAAATAAATATCCATTATTCAAGGTCTAATAAATGTGATGGAGGAAATAAAAGAAATAAAAAAAAGTACACACCATGTATTAATTATTACACATTGTGTAGTTTTTAGTCACGATTTTGAGGAAATACTATTGTTTATTAAATGATATTTATTATAATCAGTGTGGGCGCATGTCAAAGAATTAATGATTCGCCTTGTGGGTTTTCAATAAGAGTTAATGAAATAAATAAAACGTGTAACACATTTATTTATTGTCATAACTCTATGAACTCAAACCCGATTATAAATATCCTCACAACCCCAACACTTTTCGAATAATCATTGTGCACAACAATTCTGGAAAATTCTCTCAAGGACGTGAGAACTCCTTCCTCCAGGAATTATCTCTAGACCAAGAGAGATCCAGCACCACCAGATAAAGGCGATCGAAGGTAGATATCACAAGCGAAGGTTCTTCTGCACTATCACCTAGAGATCCCTTCGGCGGCATCCATAGATACGTGGAGCACTTGTGGATCACCGCTAGATGAATCCAACACTTGGATTCTACGATGAAATAATGGATCACATCAGATCGTGACCGGAGACATCAACGAATAAATAATTACATCAAGTAAATTCTTGTCAATTAATTAAATTAATTATAACCAACATATGATTATCCACTTGTTTGTTATGGTACCCTTCTCTTTCTTTTCGTTCTTCATTCTATTCTGAAGATCCGACATTTTATTATAGTGAAGGATCTCGGATTGAACATTGTTTAACGCTAAAATTAAAGTAGGGCAAACCCACCAATGTGCTTTCACTGCGCCCAGAACATACAATTGGTATCAGAGGGGTCATGATGTTGATTATAATTATTTAGTTTTTCATTGGTGATTTATGCATTTAATAATTTAGTTATTTCAATTCAAGTTAATCATTCTTTAAAATCTGAATCTTGAGATTTGTTCCTCCCCTCTCATTTCCTGTTCACCTTATAGAATCGATTTTTTCTTTTAATTTTGATTAAACCAAAATAGAGGATCTCATCCAGAGGTGAAAAATTCTTCTAGTTGTACAACACTAGAATATACAACGTGTATTCGGAAGTACACACCGTGTAGTCTAGGTTTAATGCATCAGACTGGTCCGCCAAATCTGGTCATGTATTGGATTCTATCTAAGTCATTTATAACACCGTGTGTTGACCAGGAACATGTGGCACACGGTTTCCAGATTACATGTTTTGTGGACCAATTAAACACGACATGTAGTCACTTTGGGTTATGGTTGGACTGTGTACCCCATACACGGCTTTCTTGGCTGGAAACTGTGTAATGTATAAACTACACGGCATGTGTCCCACTGAACATGTTGTGTACTCTGAAAATTTCTGAAGTATATCAACACGCCATGTCCCCAGGCGTGTACTTTGTATGGATGGTGAACAAAATTACATTCCATGTAGTTGGAACTATACGTCGTGTACTCATCCAAATTATGCAGATTTATTAAAATTTATTATTATATGATACAAACCCTTGAGACATGTACCATAGTGTAGGCGTAAAGATGAGGCATAACATGTGATAGGTGTTTTATATATTTGTGTTTAATTTACCATCTACATAATGAATGGGATATCACCGGGTTTCCTCCAAGGTACAAGTTATGTACAAAGATAATTTTTAATGAATTTATTTGTTTAAAATTATGATGGATGAGAATCTCAAGGAAATTCAAAAAATGGTATAAGATAAAAGGGTTTATTAATTAAAGATAATTAATTGATTCGAGGGTGATTTATCTTAAACAAGAATGATTAAAGAATTGAATTATAGTTTTATTTATGCGTAAATATTTTTGCATGTATGGATGATCATTAGCTAGACCAATACCTTTGTATGTGAATGGTTTCTTTTAATTAATTTATTTAAATTAAATTTGTTGGCCTGCGAGCCTTCTCCTTGTTTATATGTAGGGCCTGCGCACCCAAGGATTATTTTATGTAAAAACCCAATTTTACCCCTCATCTATGTGTAAGATAAATTCATATGTAATGGATGGATCTATCAAGCTAGTGTAGGAAGCTCAATTCAGAAGCCAAGTTGAAACCAATCCAAAAAGATACAAAGGTGGACAGGTGGAAAGTTGTAACCAGGAACCCGAAAGGTTCAAGGTGTTTTCTCCCCTAGGTCTTGGGTTAGTTTATCAACCACTAGATAAACTAACCAATATAACAAGATCATGATCATACCATTTATTTTATTTTTGGCAGTTGCATCGTTTATTTATTGTGGGTGTGTTGTCATGATCGCACAATTAATGAATTTAACAAGCATGCAAGATGGAACTAAAATAAGACCAGATTATGCATAAATATTATCTTAGACATGGTTAAACACTTAAGTATATACCACTTAATATTAAAAATCATGTAATCAAGGATAATAAAATAGAAATTTACGTATAAGGATAAAATCCCTCAAAGAAATATTAAATCAGTATAGCCTTCCATTATCTTTGGTTAGAATTGAACCATAGTTCAAAGTGATTGACCAACCCTAGTTGGGGTGCTTTCAATTATAGGGGAATTATAATTCAAAGATTTGGGTTGACTTGACATGGTTCGCATCAAGGGTTGACTGCCACAGCAGGACTTGGTGTGGCCAAGAGGCAAAGGTTGAGGAAATCCAAAATAAAAGGATTTTAGGATTGGGGAGTCTACTCAGCAGATCAAGGAGCTGTGAGTTAATGCAGTTGGCATTTGTAATGTCTACCTAAAACCCTTCAAGTTTCCTGACCAACCCTATTTTGGGTAATGTGAAGGGAAACATGGATCCTTTCCACTAGAATATTCAGGAAATGCAATATTCCGATGTCAATGGTGAGGGCTATTGGATTTCGATAAAATAGTGGGACAGTAATAAGTATGGATTTATTTATTTGTATCAGTTTTTGTAATAAAGTACTAAAACCATTGTTCATATTAATTTGTAGAAATGAAAAAAAAAGTGACTTCAAACATATCATTGTGAACCATACTCGAGAAGAAAAACCTTCTCACCGACACAAATTTCCAAGAGTGGCAGAGACGTTTACGTGTCATCCTTTTCCACGAAAAGAAATTGTATGTGCTGGAAGAGCCTGTTCTAGTTGTGCCTGGGAAAGTGGCTAGTGATGAGGAAATATCTCTCTATGAGAAACATATGGATGATGCCACAGATGGCCAATTTTTCATGCTATCGGCCATGTCTAATGAGCTTTTGAAGCAACATGAAAACATGGACGCGTATAGCATGATGTCTCACCTTAGGGATCTCTACCAAGATAAGGTGAGAAAAGAGAGATATAATATCTACAACGCTTTGTTTAAAACTAGGCTTGGAGAGTCTATGCCAGCTGGGCCTCACATATTCAAGATTATTGGATACATTGAACACCTAGATATCTTAGGGATTAAATTCCCAGATGAGTTTTGTATAGATCTCATCCTATCATCACTCCCCAAGACCTTCTCAAGATTTATTGTCAACTACAACATGATAAATAATGAGAAGAGTCTAATAGAACTTCTGACCTTGATTCTCCAGGTAGATAAAGATATGGGTCATGAAAAACCCGCAGTCCTTATGGTGAATAAAAAAAGGAAGGACAAGGAAAAGGGTCCAAAGGCTTATAAATGGTCTGAAGCCCCCGAGCGCCGTCCCTCCAAGAAGTGGAAGATCCAGAGGTAGGGTAAGGAACAGAAGGCAATGTGTTTTTCATGTGCAATCAAGGCCACTGGAAGAAGAACTGCACCCAGAAGCATGGGGACGCTAAAGGTGCGTTCATTATCGAGTGTAATATTTATATTTCTACACATTGGGTATTAGATAAAGATTGTGGGGATCACATCTGTATTCAAATGAAGGAACCAAGTAGATTTAAAAAGATTTCCATAGGAGAGGTGGATCTTTGAGCTGCCAATGGCACAAGGCTGGATGCATTGGCTATTGGAGATTACCACCTCTCATTGCTGACTAGTATGATTTTGGTTTTTCATAACTATTATTATGTGCCTCGTGTTACCAGGAACATAATTTTTGTATCTTGATTGGATATGGGTGGATTTATTTTCAATTTTGAAAATAAGGGTTGTCTTTTTTATAATAACAATGTATGTTATGGTATGGTACATTTAAATAATGGTTTGTATGTATTAAATTACGAAAACCAAGTATTGGCAATCGATAACGAAACAAACTCACATGACTCATACATCAACCAGTTTTGGCATCATTGTATCAGTCATGTAAACAAGAAACGCTTGAAAAAGCTCTGCCAAGATGTCTATTTAGACTCTACTGGGTTAAAACCACATGATAGATGTCACACTTGTTTATTTGGTAAAATGACCAAGCCGCCTTTTGTAGATAAGTTTAAAGGACCACAGATCTTCTAGGATTGGTGCACACAGATGTATATGGACCATTTCTAGTAGAAGATATAGGTGGATATTATTACTTCATTACTTTTAATGATGATTTAAGTAGATATGGCTATGTCTACTTAATGAGGTATAAGTCAGAGTCCTTAGATAAATTTAAGGAATTCAAGAATGAAGTGGAGAATCATCTGGGTATGAAGATAAAGAAGGTTCGATCGGATCAAGGTGGAGAATATATAAACCAAGAATTCATCAATATTCTATGAGAGTCTGGGATTATATCTCAGAAAACTCCTCCTTTTACACCATTGTGGAATGGTGTTAGTGAAATGAAGAACTACACCTTGTTGGACATGGTGAGGTTGATGATGAGTCATGCAGATCTTCCATCATCCTTTTGGGGGTATGCATTACAAACTGAAGCATAAACATTAAACCGAGTACCAACTAAGGTGTAAAATGGAATTCCCTCCAAGTTATGGAATGGAAAGAAACCCATTTTGTCACATACACGTGTATGGGGATGCGAGGCATTTGTTATTGCCTTCTCAAGCAACAAACTAGAACCTCGGGGCATGAGGTGTATCTTTATAGGATATCCTAAGGAAACAAAAGGATATTACCTATATAACCCTCAAGAAGAGAAAGTGATTGTCGCTAGACAAGCCGTCTTTCTTGAGAGGGAGCACATCCTCAAAAGGGATAGTGGGAGTAAGATTGAATCTGAAGAATTTGATGCTCAAGATACACTGGATTTGGTACAGGAAAAAGTTCTACAAGTCCCTATGGAAGAGGTTCCAGAAATACAAGTACTGCGTAGGATCTCAAGAGAGGTAAGGGAACTAGAGATATTTGGTTTCCTAGTCACTGAGGATGGTGAATCGTTATTGTTGGACAATTATGAACCTATCTCCTACAAGGAAGCAGTAGAAAGCTCAGAAGCAGCAAGATGGATAGAAGCAATGAATTTTGATATGGATTCCATGTATCAGAACCAAGTTTGGGTTCTGGTCTATGAGCCAGTTGATGTAAAGCCTATTGGATGCAAATGGGTATTCAAGATAAAACTAGACATGAAAGGTCAAGTTAGCACCTATAAATAAAGGCTAGTGGCTAAAGGATTCAGACAACATCAAGGAATTGACTATGATGAAACCTTCTCACCAGTTTCCATGTTTAAATCTATAAGAATCATACTTTCCGTAGTAGCTTACCATGAATAATAGATTAGGAAAATGGATTTCAAAATAGCATTCCTTAATGAGAACCTTTTGGAAGATGTCTATATGACACAACCAGAAGGGTTTGTGACACCAGGTGAATCCAAACGTGATTTCAAGTTGTATAAATACTTTAATGTATTAAAGCATGCATCCAGGTTATGGAACATTCGATTTGATGAATCCATAAAGGAATTTGGATTCATTAGAAACTAATGTGAGTCATGTGTTTATAAGCGGTTTAATGGAAATGTGATCATTATCCTAGTAGTATATGTGGACGACATATTGCTCATTGGAAATGACGTACCAGTCTTACAGTCAATTAAGGACTGGTTGAACAAGTGTTTCTCCATGAAGGAATTGGGTGAATCTACCTACATTATAGGGATCAAGATCATTTGTGATAGATCCAAGAGGCTGTTTGGACTATTTCAGGGTACATACATTGACCAGATACTAAAGAGATTTAGTATGGAACAATCCAAGAGGGGATTGGTTCCAGTGTCACATGGCTTACATATTTCTAATAAAATGTGTCCCTAAACACAACAGGAGAAAGATAGAATGAGTAAGATCCCGTACGCTTTGGAAATAGGATCCATCATGTATTCCATGATATGTACCAGGCTTGATGTTGCCTATGCACTAATCATGGTAGGAAGATATCAAGAAGATCCAGGAGAACAGTATTGGACTATTGTTAAGACTATTCTTAAGTATCTGAGAAGAACTAAGGATATGTTCCTGGTGTATGGAGGAGATGAAGATCTTGTCATCAGATGGTATGTTGATGTTGGTTTTCAGATAGATCAGAACGGTCAGAAGTTGCAATCTGGATATATTTTATGTCTCAATGGAGGAGCTGTGAGATGGAAGAGTTCAAAGCAGCCAGTTGTCGCCAATTCTACAGCGGAGTTTGAATATATAGAGGCTTATGATGCAGCCAAGGAAGCCATATGTATTCATAACTTTCTCTATTACCTTGATGTGGTGCCTAGTAGTAAAGATCCTATCATTTTGTATTGTGATAATACTACAATGGTAGCTCTTGAGAAAGAACCATGGTCACATCAATGGACAAAACACATACTCCTAAAGTATCACCTCTTGAGGGATTTATATCAAAGAGGTGAGGTTTCAGTGAGCAGAGTGTCCACATAAGAGAATGTGGCAAACACTATGACTAAATTCCTATCTTAGTAGAAGCATGAATATCATGTGAGAGCTAGCAGGTTAAAGGTTGTTAGCAGTTGGCTTTAGTCAAAGTGGGAGTCTATTGGATTTGGTGGCCTAGAACCAATTACTTTGTACTTTATTCATTAATAAAAGCCTTATCACATCTTGATTGTTCTTCTGCATGACAATTCATGTGATAATGTCCTAAGGAAAACTGTTGCATTAAAGGTTCGTAGCGGATCCTTTCTATGATGAGATCTCGGAATTGCCATAACACTATTCTTTAATATATATTCTTTGGTCGGATGATGTTATTTGATCGACACAAATAATATAGGCCATTAGGGGTGAGGACTCATAAAACTTTGGGCCACCTTCTCATGGTGTTCACCCGTGGTAACATTCAGGAAGATATAATGAGAACGAGACCCGCCAGTGGGAAATCCACATTTCATAGTGTCATTGGATTTTCTATCTGTGGACGTGCGTATTGGTCCTTAGACTTTAAGATTATTATTAAAGGGTATTACAACTCACGCACTTAGATATATTTATGAAAACAATGATGACACACTGTTTGTAGTGAGGTAGGATACGTTGGATGTGTCACAAGTAATACTGCATTAATAGATAATACGATAACGGATTTTTCCCTTCTGTTCCATAACGGAAGTAGATATCTCAGGCCCTTTGATGGAATTAATATAACCTAAATAAATCCATGGCCATGGTAAGGTATGGGCGAGTTAAATTTCATGAAGTCAAAGAAAGATTAATCGATCCCACAGGTTGATGGCACAAGCATGCAACCCGCTTGATTATAGATATCAAGAAAAAGGGATTACATTACATTTTAAGCATTTGTAGGAGGTGACACGTCATTTCGGCATTAAATTATTTCTATTTGGGTTCCTTGGCGTATTGCTATACGCTATCCTTGGACTATAGGAGGATCTACCTAATGCCACTGAGAAAGAGGCCTAGAGGGTCACAGACTAAGTGTGTCCATGTATCTTGGTTAAATATTAATTTAACAAGTTGAATAAATAATATTCTTAACTGTGGTTTAACAATTATTCAAGGATGCCTTATCTCATTTATTTCAACACTAGTTATTCGAGAGAATATATTGTGGGAAAAATAATATATTTATTAGCATGTAATGCAATTACATTTATTTTAGAAATAAATAACCATTATTCAAGGTCAAATAAATGTGGTGGAGTTAATAAAAGAAATAAAAACAAGTAAACATCATGTATAAAAGATTACATGCTATTTAGTTTTTAGTCGGGATTTTGAGGAAATAATATTATTTTGTTAAATGATATTTATTATAATCAGTGTGGGAGCATGTCAAGGAATTAATGATTTGACATGGGGGGTTTTCAATAAGAGGTAATGAAATAAATAAAACGTGTAATGCCTTTATTTATTTTCATAACTCTATGACCTCAAAACTGATTATAAATATCCTCACAACCCCAAAACATTTTGATGAATCATTATGCACAACAATTCTGAAAAAATCTCTCAAGAGCAAGAGAACTCCTTCCTCCAAGAACGCTCTCAAGACCAAGAGAGATCCACCACCACCGGATCAAGCCAATCGAAGGCAGACATCGCAAGTAATGGTTCTTCCATACTAGCACTCGGAGATCCCTTCGGCAACATCCAGAGATATGTGGAGCATGTGTGGATCACCACTAGAGGAATCCTACACTTGGATTCTACGATGCAATGACGGATCACATTAGATCATGACTGGAGACATCAATGAAGAAATCATTCCATCAAGGTAATTCTTGTCAATTGATTAAATTAATTATAACCAATAAGTGATGATCCTCTTGATGGTTCCGGGACCCTAATCTTTCTTTTTTTCATCCTTCTATTCCAAAGATCTGACGTTTTATTGTCGTGATGGATCTCAGATTGAATGTTTTTTAACGCTAAAATTAAAGTTGGGGAAACCCACCAACGTGATTCTGTTGTGCCTGGAACCTACAATGAAACCATTACACAATGTAAAAATTTCTATTGGGGTTAAATTTAATCCAAGGTAGTGCCTTTTTGGGTGTACCTTTTATTCATGTGAATTAACACTATGAAAGGGATTCATGACATTAAATTATCACTTAAAGTGGTCTTAAATTCATTTCACCCTTGAATCTTATTAATTTTGTGTACATCCTTTCCTATCGAATCCTATGGGGATTTCGTGAAATTTTGGGTAATCTCCCCCTTCTAGATCACTTTTTTTAGAATTTTATCCTTGTAGTGGTTTCACCGCATAACCTCGTTAAGTGGTCTTTCTGCTTCTTCTTTTTCCTTTGGTTGCTGTAGTGGCGTTGGATATGTATTTTCTTAAAATTCATGATTCATTAGTATTTTTTACCAATAATTTGTATTTTCTTATCTTGCCTTGTTTATCTAAGGTTGATTTATTGTTTTCTTATTTTTATTATTTAAGGTAGATAGGTTTTCATCATTCTTAAGGTAGGTGGTCCAATGAAAGTGTTGTTAATTATTTAATTTCTATATGTTCTTGTTGATTCCTTTGTATTGTTCATTGGAATGGTTTTTATTAGGTGAAAATTTGTTTTAATTAAATGTGATTATTTATTTTTAAATGGTTTTGAATAAGTTTATGTCATTCCTTTTGGATCTGTCCACACCATTGGGAGAGAGTTGTGAATAAGGTTTCAAGTTTCCTACATGCCAGGTGATGATAGTCATATTTGAGGTAGAGTGAGACTTATTATTTCTCAATATTGACCTATTGAACTTGATTATAGAAATTGATTTTATAATCAGTATTAATTCCCATATATATTGTTATCGCCATCAAGTTCATTTCTTATCTAACGATGGGGTCACTCATGCTTTTTAGGGTGAGTGAGAATATTGATCAGGAAGGGGTAGGAACATTTCTCCTTATGTTGGGGTAATCTTATACCAGTGTTTAGTGATGTATCTTGATGTTGTTGACCATTGGTTAGGAATTCATCTACCTATTATAGTGTGTCCATAACCTTAGGCCTTTTAAGATGATTATTCTGGTTCACTGCCATAGACAAAGGTCAAGTCTACTATTGACCTTACCACTAACACGATTTCCATTTTTATGCCATCGAAATATATAATTATGGCTAAGTTATTAGAACATAAGTTCTAGATTACATATGTCGATGCTAAGGGATTTATTCATCCTAGTGTGTCACTATGGGCTTTTCCTTTCCTCTTTTCTAAGAAGGCGTTTGGGAGCCTCATAATTAATATTGACTTTTGGAAGTCAAATAAGGTGACCATCAATAAAAAAAATATCCCTTTATTAGGATTGATGATATTTTTGATCATCTTAGAGGGTCTATTTGGTTTTCAAATATTGACTTTTGGTTAGTGTACCATGAGTTGAGAGCCTCAGAATTGGATATACCTAGGACATTGTTCAGAAGATGGTATGTGCATTTTAAGTTTTTGGTTATGCCATTCGGACTAACTAATGCAACTTCATTATTGATGGAATTGATGAATTGGATATTTAATTTACATATATAAACATTTGGCATGGTGTTCATGGATGATATTTTGGTTTACTCCAAGTCAGAGGAGAAGCACATGGACCATTTGGATATTATTCCTAGAATTTTGAGGGAACATCGATTGTATAGTATGATTTCCAAATGAGAGTTTTGGATTTAAGAATTAAAGTTTATGGGGAATTTTATATCTAAGAGTGGTGTATAAGTGATTCCTAAAAAGTTACAGATATTTCTATCTTGGTATCATCCAATAAATGTGTTTTTGATTCAATGATTCTTGAAGTTTGATCGTTATTACAGGAAGTTTGTTCAGGACTTCCCAAGCATGAATATATGATGAAAACATTAACCTGTAAGGGTGTAAATTTTGAATGGAATGAAAAGTGTTATAGATATTTTTAGAAAATTAATGTTATATTGAATTTATCATCAGTTTATATTCTTCCAGAACTAGGTTTTGGTTATGATTTTTACTATGATACTTTTGGAATATGTTTGGGGTGCATCTGATGTAGGGTAGATAGGTGGTTTCATATGGATCTCGATAATTATTCTGTCA
This sequence comes from Viscum album, assembly GCA_963277665.1. Classification (NCBI taxonomy): domain Eukaryota; kingdom Viridiplantae; phylum Streptophyta; class Magnoliopsida; order Santalales; family Viscaceae; genus Viscum; species Viscum album. Next base: position 1,745,656,314 of record OY728159.1, on the reverse strand, counting down.
TGATAATAACTACCCTACCCATGATCTTGATTTGGAAGTAATTATAATTGCAATAAAAATTTTGTGTCAATTTCTCTTAGGATAATGGATTAAAGAATATTATAATCATAAAATCCTATGGTATATTTTCACTCATATGGATCTGAACTTCCAATAGAGATGGTGGGTGGAGTATCTCAAAACATTTTATTTTGATATTTCTTATACTCTTGGAAAATGTAATGTCGTAACTGATGTGATGAGAAGGAAATTACCGACATTAGCATTGAAGAAATCAGTGGAATAATGGTCTTTGATGAGTTTGTTTGCTGAGATGATCTTGGTAATAGAAGAAGCACATGGGTGGGTATGTCTGGATTTGATGAATGTTAACTCTTCCTTTTATGAGTGGTTTTGTCTTGAGTAGACACCAAAACCTGAGTTCTAGAGCATTAGTGAAATCTTTTATATTGGGGGGACCTCAGGTTAGTGGTCTCGATCTCCCAATAGATCTTTGTGCTTTCATAGTAGGTTGGTTGTTCTGACTTCCTTGGGGTAGGAGTTTATGGATACTGGACATTGTTATTTTTGGTCCATACACCTATGTACTACCAATATGTATCGTGATTTTATACATCATTATTGGTGTTCATGGGTGAGTTGTTTGATTGTTGATTTTATTTCATGGTGTCTTACTTGTCAAAAAATTAAGGAAGAACACCAGAGGTCTTCTAGTTTTTTACATCCCTTACCCTTTCTGATATAAAAATGGGGTAATATTTCCATGTATTTCATAATTGATCTACCATGGACTCCTAGTGAGGAGGATATGATTTGGGTCATCATTGATCGGCTCATGAAATCATCACATTTACTACCGATCAAGGAGATAACGAAGGTAAAACAGCTTGGGGAATTATATGTCCAAGATATATGAGATTTCATGGGGTTCCCTTTACGGTATTTTCTGACTAGGACATGAGGTTAAAATCTATGTTTTTGAAAGTTTTTCAAGAGGAAATGTTTTCTGAGTTGAAATTAATCATAGCATATCATCTATATATTTATGGGCAGACAGAGAGATCTATATAGGTTCTTGAGGATATGATCTAGGCTTGCGTTCTTGATTTTGATGGTTGTTGGGAAAATAATTTTCCTTTCTTCAATTTTATCTATAATAATATTTATCATTCCTTGATCAGGATATCTCCCTTCAATGATTTTTAAGGGAAGTCATGTAGATCTCCCTTATGCTAAACAGAGTTGGAAGAGTGGAAATTGTTTTGACTAAGTCTTGTTCATGAGACGACAGAGAGGGTTTAGTTAATCCAGAAGAGATTGATCATATTACAAAGTCAGTATAAAACATATGTGGACCTTCATCATCAATCACTAGATTTTGAGGTTAGTGATCGGGTCATTCTTAGAGTTTCACATCACTTGGAACGTCGTCATTTGTGTAAGAAAGGTAAGTTGGAACCAAGGTTTATAGACCCCTTTGATATCATTAGAAAACTGGGAAAGGTGGCCTGTCAGTTGGAATTACCATTTCATTTTACTCTAATCCATAATGTGTTTCATATTTCCCATCTAAGGAGGCATGTACCGACTCCTTCCCATGTGATTAAATGGTAGGATGTTGATCTTGAGCCCGACATCACTATGGTTGAGCAACCATTTCATATTATGGATCACTGACAGAAGGTATTGTGTGGTAAAAAAATCCATTGCGTTTGGGTGATATGGTAGAACGGATAGGATATCCATGAGACATGGGACCAAGAATTGTTGATGAGGCAATAATGGCCATTAATTTTTGTGAGTTTGGGAATATAAGGAATATCTAGGGATAAGAATTATTTATTATGTGGATATTTTTGCACCCTATTACCTCACTTCATGTATTATTTGGATTTTATTTTTTCTCCTTTTTATTTGGGTGCATTTAGGGATTCTCAAGAATAGATATCCTTTTATGGGGAAAATGGACTAAAGTTTAGGGATGTATGTTTGTTTGAATAAATTTATTATAGATATAAAGGTGTAAATAGATTTAAGAAGTTCTCTTTAGGACCGGATAGCCTTAACTTTAGTTCAATGGTTTTTTATGGAAAACTAATTAGAGCATGTCTTGGTGGACAAATTCATATCGTGAATGGGTTACATGACGTGAATTATGTGGAAGATTTAATAAGTCCCATGTATGGAGGGAAAATTTATAAGTCTTGAAACCATTACATGACATTAAATTTTGGGTTGGGATAAAATTTAATCAGAGGTTATTCTTTTTTATCATACCTTTTATTTATGGGATTTCACATCGTGAAATGGATTCACAATGTAGAATTATCATGTACATCGGTTTTAAATTTCCTACACATCTGGATCCTTATTCATTTTGTGTTCAACTTCTCTTCTTTAACCCTAAAAAATTTTGGGTGATTTTTGGGTGGTCTCCCTCCTTCTAAACAACTTTTTTCTATGTTTGATTACTATGGTGGTTTCACCACATATCTGTGATAAGTGTCCTTTTTATTTATTTATTTCATTTGGTCATGGCAGTGGCATTAGAATCATTTGTGTTTCAGATTCATGAATTATTGGTTCTTTCTATGAATAATATGCATTTTCTTGTCATGCATTGTTTTTTAAAGTATGATCCAGGGGTTTTCGATCTCTTTTGTCGAAGGAAGATTGGTTTCCATCATTCATGAGGAAGGTGGATCCATGTAAGTGTTTCTAATTCTTGATTTTCTATATGTTCTTTTTGATTCCATTAGATTGTTCATCGGAATGTTTTTTTCTTTGGTGAATTTTTTTTAATTAAATGTGAGAATGATTTTAAAAATGGTTTTGAACAAACTTGGCACATTAGGAACCTTGGGTGAATTTGAAATAGATATAGGTGACCTTAGTTTGTGTGAAACGACTAGGGGTTAATTTTGTGATATCAATAGACTTTATTAAGAATCGATATTAGTTGGAACCAACTTAATCCTCATTTATTCATATTTTATATCTAGTATGTATTCTAATAGTCTAGGGACCAAATATTGTGCTTTTTATTTTATACATATTTTATCATGTGATGGGTTCTTCCATGGATATTTTGTCACACGTTCAATTTACCTATTTTTATTTTATACCTGATAAATTCTTGGATTTGGTGAATATGATATGAATTTATGGAAAACTTATGAAATATTTACAAACAGTTTTATTTATAAAAATTATTTATAAATTTGATTTTTTTTAAGCTATAACATGTACATTCTTGATATTAGAACTTATATAGATTATTTTGCGGCATCCTATTGGTCTATATGATCATGACCTACTTTTTCCTTTGGTCAATTGTAGACCTTTTTTTGTTGGACTCAAAGAAATATAAGGGAATCATATAGCATTAAAGGATATCTTACCATCTGTTGCCTTCACAGTAGGATGGTTGGGAGGTGAAAGTTGGTCACATGGAGACCTATTTGTCTTGTCTATTAATATTATTCTGGTCTAGCCAGTTTGGATTGGGTTTTATGGATCTTGTTGTATCATTTAATTCCTCTTTGTAATCTGGTTATATATATATTTTTGGTTATATTCAAGGCTTTCTTCCATTATCTTTTCTATAAGTAAACATGTGTCGGATCACCTTGGGTGTATTATCTAGTTGACCTAGGTTGGTTCATTACAGTGTATGAGATATATCTATTAGTCATAGGAATGAATGTACATTTTTTTGGTAGAGATCATGTCAAATCCCTTTTATATTTCATGTAACAATGATGACTTGCTAAAGGTCACTCCTTAGATATAATTACAGATGATGAATCCATAATTGTTATTAACAATATAAAAATACATAGGTTAACACATAAAGGTTGTGGGAATAAGGATTGGTTTTGTTACCAAGTGTTTATAAAACACTAAGAGATGTATCTGATAGCTCATGAAAAAAGAATTTTAAATGATAATTGAAAAGAGTTTTGAATAATATTTCATAGTTTATTCTATATGAAGTTTTATAAAGTTAAATCTATATAATTTCTACGATAATTTAGTAAAATAAGGAGATTGATAAAGTTATAAACTAAATCATATAACATGGAAAATGTTATGGGATTAGTGTTACTCATGAGATTCTTTTGATGAGGCTAGTGTAGTGTCCTGTCAACTTCCATGGAACAACTTATAATATTTGATATTACAAACTATCGTTATCTTTTTTCCACATTAAGTTTGATAGAGTTGGTTATCCATACCCAAATTATATGTACTTTATGATAACTTGTATTCATAGTTTTTAATATTAATAAACATCTTATCATATCATTATTATTCTTCTGTGTAAACATAGTATGTGATAATGTCCTAAGAGTAGTTTTAGCACTAAAAGGTCATTGAAGTTCCCTACTATGATGGGAACTCGTAAGTGATATAAAAATATTCTTAAATATATATTCTATAGAAGGATGATATCATTTGAGGGAAACAAATGATATAGGATATCATGGGTGGAGACTTATAGGAATCTGAAGAACCTTCTAATGGTGTATTCCCTTGGTAATATCCAGTGTAGGGTATTATAAGAACGATACCCGCCAGTATGAAATCTATATTCATAAGTGTCATTGGATGTTCCAATATGAAAACATGTGTATTGGTCCTTAGACTTTAAGACTATTATTTATGAGTATTATAAGTATTAGGCTTTGATGTATTTATAAAAACTATGATGACATATGTTCATGGTGAGGTATGACACGTTGGGTGCATCACAAGTAATATTACATTAATGAGTAATACAAGAAAGTATTTGTCCCTTCTATTATATAAAGAATGTTGATATCTCAGTCACTTTGATGGAAATTATATAGACAAATTAAATCCATGTCTATGGGGATTTATGGGAAAGTTCTATTTTCAGGATTCCAAATAAAGAGGCATAGAGCACATAGGTTTATGGAAGAAACATACCACTTTATTGATATAAGATATCATGATAAAGGGATTATATTAAACAATAATCATCTTTATAAGTTATTATATCATTACTAAATTAACTTTATTCTTTAGGGGTTCCTTGGTATGTTTCTAAATGCTAACCTTGGAATTTAGATTGCATCAGCTAATTCCATTGAGAAAGAGGACTAGAGGGTCACACACTAAGTGTATCCAGAATCTCAGTTAAATAATATATTATTATTTGTTATTTAAAAAGTTCAATATATATTATTCATGTGTGTTGTTTAATAATTATTTATGTTTACTTGATCACATCTACTATATCATCAGTTATTTGATATAATATAATGTGAACGGAATATTTAATAAAAAATTATTTTTTATTTTGTGAATGTAATATTTATTTATTTATTGGTGAATAATGTAGTAAAATTTTTTTGTTAAATAAATATTCATTAATCAAGGTCAGATAAATATTGTATAGGAATATTGGACTGAGTTTTTATGGTCTAGTGAAAAATAATATATATTGAATATTATTTTATTAAATAATATTTATTTTAATTCAAAAGTTAAGTTCATGTCAAATTATTATTATTATTATTATAAACATGGGGTTTCTCAAGGGATTAAATGAATATTAAAGGAAACTTGTGAAAATATTTATTTATAATCCCAAGTGGTATTTAAACACAATTATATTATTTTTCCAGTAGAGATAATTCATTTTTTTGTTGCTCATAATGACAGTCAGGGAGAATCCTCTCAATACCTAGGGAGATCCCTCTCCAACAACGCTCCCGTGAATGGAGAGAGATCTTCCTCCAAATCCCACTCTCAAATCTAAATAGATTAAAGAGAACTATTTGGAAGTGATTCTCATGGCGATCAAAGTCGGATGACACAAATTATAGGATCTACTGTGCTAGTACCCGAAGATTCCTATAGAAATGTTTTGAAATTTGTGGAACATGTTTGGATCACCATTAGAGGGAAGCTTCTTCTAATTCCTTCAATGTAACAATGGTATACTGAATATCTATTTTCAGATCCATCAATGAAGAAAGAATTCATGCTAGGTGATTATTTAATTGATTAAATTAATTAGATATAATATGTGATGATCTTGCACTTGGTTCGGTCATTTTATCCCTTATCTATTTTTTGATTAAATTTTGTTGATTATGTTTTTCATAATCATGTAAATATAGGATTGATCATTGATCATGACAAAAATAAAATTTAGTCATAACCCATCGTACGCTTCCATTGTGGCTGAAAACTATAAGTGTTATCATAGTGGGTCACATTATTATTTATAATTATTTAAATATCATTGATTGATTTATTCATTTGTGATTTAGTTTTCAATTCAATTTTAACAGTTATTTTAATTTCAATTGTAATATATGCTTCTTAAAATTTCATTTCTTATAGATCTAATCAAATCAATTAATTTTATGAATGAAATCAAAATGAAGATCTCATCTGGAGTTTCTGAGGATTCTAGTTGGACAACAAAAGAGTACATATTGTGTAACTGGAGTTACACATTGTGTTCAAGTGGTCAATACACTAGGAATTAATTTTGAATTAATTTAAATAATTTTTATTGATTACTGTAAATCCCTGACCTTAGTTACCTAGAGTCAGTACTTTATTACAAAACATTAGCATGATACAAGGAATCATGTCCCAAAAGACAGATCAGTTTAGTATTATTGGAAACAAGATACATTCATAAGTTCAACATTACAACTTGAAAAGAAATACAAAACTAATTTATTCCATTAGAAAGATCCAAACCTCCTAGATTATTCCTGAAAGTCACTCATAACTAACTTCTTAATACCCTAGGAAAATGAAACATAAGAAAGGGTTGAGCTCCAATGCTCAGTAAGGGTAATCAATACATTGAAAGATAACATAAACATTAGGCATGGTGAATAATTAAAAATATATTCATTTACAAATAATGAACATGAACATGTTATGGAAGAAATATGAGATGAGTAAATAATTCCATAATAAAATATAGTCATGGGTATTCTACTAGTCTAATAACTATATGAACCATCATTATTATTTTCATAATGAGGGAATGTATAATGTCACACTTTCTGAAACATCTTTTCAAGGGCTCAGCCAAGACATATAAAAATGATTTAGGCCTCGGCCAAAACCATAAATCAAATTGGGAAAGGCCTCATCCAATTCCATGTCTAATTTTCTCATTAGACCTACTAATGCACTGAGGAGCTATAGAGGGCTCCACCTATCACATACTAAGTCCAATACATTCCTTATATGAAAAGGTTGAAACAAAACATAAACATTCGTATTAAAACTATCATATGAAATGTTAATACTTTAACCATAAATCATGAATGGTGTAAAAATAACACATCTAGAATAAAACATATCACAAAACCTTCAATACAATATGGAATATTTTTATCATAATAAATCAACTTCAAACAAGTTTAAATTCCATCAAAGGATGTTAAAAAAGATAAAATGAAAACTATTTGAAAGAAATACCTCTTTCTATTTTGAAACCATTTAAGAGTCAGATAATTATAAAAGAAAACATTTATTTTGAAAAAATTATTATAAGATTTTAATGGAATCATTTAAGATGTTATAATGGAGGAAAATAATCGCACCATCCATATAAGTTAAAAAACATTCTTACCTTATTTTTTTCGAAAAGGTCATAATGCACCTTGTTTAGAAAATGACGGAAAGATTAATTTCAAAACATATAAGGTAAAATAAGGGTATAAATGAATTTAAACAATATTCTATTAAATACTAAAAAAAATTTGAAATGCATTTTTAAGAGAACACAGATGTGGATGATAAAGAGGTCCCAGTAGATACTTACGTAAAAACAACCTCGGATAATAAAGAGATTGTGAAATTAACCCTTACCTTGTAATTTTCCTTATTTGATGGTATGTTAACCTCATGTATAATATTTAAAAAAAATTATTAAATTATACAAGAATAATACACATAAATATGATATCATATATGATCTTATAATATTGATTTGTTAATAATATTTTAGTAGTATCATCATTTCAGGTGTTAACTGATTTGTTTTCCTATATATGATTGGTTACGTAAGTCATGTTTATTGTGGATAGGATTTATTTGATTCATATACCAAATTATATTATGTTCATAAACACTATTTCTAATCATAAAATGGAAATTATTCTTGAATGATTACGATGGGGAATTAATCTCATCGCGTTTGTGGAGACGGCAATCCGTATGTACGCATGAGAAACAATATCATTATATTTATGGTGAAATAGTATGTAATTGGATGGTATATCATATATAAATAATTATTAACATGTTATATTTATTATTTAAATTATTTATACTCATTATTATACCCATCCAAATAATTAAGTGTTTGAATAGAAAACTACACCACGACGTGGAGACAGTAAGTCGTACGTATGCACATATGGTGACTTTTTCATTCATATGATGGATAGAATAATGAATATGGTTGTAAAATTTTTATAATAACATCATATTATATAGAATATACTGTATTTATTATTTTAGAATGGAAACAACAAAGAAAAAGGAAGTGTAAGAAGAAAATAACATGAAAGAGGTGATGAAATATTTACCTCTTCTTCGGGTACATCTTTTGGATTTGATCAAAATGGATCCTTAGGTTGGATTTATGACCAAAGGAAGGCCTCTAGGATTATGGGACGAAAGTTAGGAGGATATTTGGGAAATTTTTGTCTGAGAAAAATGGCTTTGGAGGTGTGAAATTAAGAGAAGGGGAAGTACCCTTTTATAAGAGAGGTGAGGGTCACTTTAGGAAAAGCTTGAAATATTATTTTATAATAAAATCAATTTCGGTATCTAATGGCTCCAAAAAGATTTATATAGAGTCTAAGGTGGGTATGGGTTGAAAACCTTTCAACCAATAGGTTTTTGAAGGTTTAGGTCACCATATTAACCTTATCTTTTAGATTTAACTCTTAGTTAAATAGTTTGACAATTACCATGTCTCATTGTATTTATATATTATATGGTTAATAAACTTACTATAACAAGAAAAGGGAACCAAAAGTGGTTCATTATTAATATATATAACCTTATCTAAGTCCTTTGGTAGAAACTTATATTTTTATGAATATTATATTAATTAATAATATAGTATTTGTTTTAAAAACTGAATTATGTCAATTTTGAAACTATTTAGTATTTGATTTTTTTGAAAGCCATTAAAACTTTATCACTTCGAATAAAATTTATTTAACCAACCCTAACATGTCATATTAACCTATAAAATTAATTTGATCTATCATAAGTCTCAATTTTCATTTATTTGGATATTTATAGTATCAATTATTTTAATATTTCATTAATAGGGTAATTACTACATCATCATTGTGTTATAAATAAATTAAATAATTTAATGTCAAAAAATTATAAATAAAATACCAATATGTAGGAAATATTTTTATATTTCTAATTAATATTTATAGTCTAATTTATATTGTGTGTAACCCTATATTAAAAAATGTTTAGTTATTAAACTTTGAATTTAACTCTTTTAATCGAAGTGGACCAAAGGGGTCATATTTTATTTCTAAGGTTGTTTTTGGTTTAATTAAACTTATCCAATAGAATTAGGGCATGTGTTAGGGTACTTATTATGTCATTTTTACCCTTAATTACCCTATTTACTTATAACCGTGGTAAATAAAAGTTAAAAGTAACTATTCACCAATATTATTTTCATCTTATTGAACCACATTTTACTTACTGATATTAATCGTGTCTCTCAGATTTGTGAAATTCAACTCACAGAAGTAGTATAATTAGGTTTAATGCAAATTTGTAAATGCTCCTAGGAGGTGGGTAAAAGACGGTAAAAAGTTCAATAAAATTTTTATATATCTAAACTTATTAGAAAATGACTCCAATTAATTACATTGAAGTTATATAGGTATTATGTATCTATTTTTACGTAAAATAAATTTAAATAAAATAAATAATTATTTAAATAAAAAGTCGTTTTTAACCAATAACGTAGTGTTTTTCTGTATTCATCACAAATTTAAAGTTTTCAGAAAAATACCAAAAATTCACCCTAAGATAATTTTGATATTAAGAATTTAAAAATGAAGTCCATTTTGAAATATAAAATTTATAAAATTTCAAAAAGTGGGTATTACTATTCATAACAACTAGTTTGATTGGTCCCGATGTGTTAGAATATCGAAGTTGCATATAATACAAGTTATTGCATTATTCAAAAGGAAACGTATTGTGGAAGCTTGGGGTGTTACATTCTTCCCTCCTTCAAATAATTTCATCCTCAAAATTTCTATAATATTACCGCAAAAAATGATTCAGGTGGTTCTTCATCATAAGTTCCTCTGGTTCCCATGTTGCCTCTTCCATCTTATAGTTTCTCCATAGAACTTTTACCAGATGAGTCGTCCAGTTTCTCAACACTTGTTCTCTGGTATCAAGAATCTTGACAGGCTCTTCACAATAAGATAGATCAGGTTCTAGTTCAATTTCATCATAGGTGAGTACATGCATTGGGTCAGGCTTGTATTTTCTCAATAGTGATACGTGGAACACAACGTCAACTTTGGAGAAACTTGGAGACATTACCAAATGATAAGATACAAACCAAATTCGTTCTAGAATTTCTGAAGGTCTGATGTACCTAGGACTTAGTTTAACCTTCTTACTGAATCGTATAACTCCCTTCCCTGGAGATAACTTCAAAAAAACATGATATCCTACCTGAAATTTCAATTCCTTCCTTCAATTATCAGCATTGCTCTTCTGCCTACTTTGAGCTGCTTTGATGTGGTTTTGGACAACCTTCACCTTTTCTATCATTTCCTCAACAAGTTCTGGGACTACAAGTTTTCTTTCACCAACATCATCCCAACAAGTTGGTGTGTGACATCTCTTTCCATATAACTCTTCATATGGTGCCATCTGAATACTTGAATGGAAGCTATTTTTCTAGGAAAATTCTACTAGAGGTAAATATTGATCCCACATACCTTGAAAGTCAAGTGAGAAAGATCTCAACATGACTTCTAAGTTTTGAATAGTTTGTTCTGATTGTCCATCGGTTTGAGGGTGGTAGGTAGTGCTCAAACAAAATTCAATATCTAGGGATTTTGGAATACTTTTCTAGAATATTGATGTAAAATGGGGATCATGATCCAAAACAATCGATTAGGGTATTCCATGATGTATTACAACTTCATTAATATGTAGTCTTGCTAAACGTTTAAGTGTTAAATCTTCTCTTATAGAAAGAAAATGTGATGACTTGGTAAGACGATCAACAATGACCCATATTGCATCATTCCTTCTAGGAGTCTTTGGTAGACCCATGACAAAATCCATCATAATATCATCCCATTTCCACTTAGGTATGGGAAGAGGTTGCATGACTCCTCTAGGATGGTGTCTTCCATCTTTCACTTATTGGAAAACCATACACCTTGACACAAAATCATAAATCTCTCTTTTCATGTTTCTCACCAAAAATGTTCCTTCAAATCTCTATACATCTTTGTGATCCTAGGATATATAGATAAATTGGAGCTATGAGCATCATCCAACAATAACCTTTTTAGATCAGGTATATCGGGAAAACAAAGCCTCTTCCTAAATTTCAAAATTTCATCTTCATATACGAATTCACTCAGTCTCTCATCTTTTACAGCTTTAATATTATTTTGAAACTCCTCATCATCAGTCTGAGAATTTTCTATCCTTTCTAGTAAAGATGGTTTGGAAAGCATCTAAAAAAGTATTGATGTTTCACCCTCCATTGTTATTCCCATATCCATCTTTACTTGATCCATGAAAATGTGATACCTTTCAACTCTCATGTTGTTCAAAACTCCATGATCCTTTCAGCTCAAAGCATCTACCACCTTATTTTCCTTCCCCATGTTGTGTTGTATTGTGCAATCATAATCCTTGAGTAGTTCAAGACATCTCCTTTTCCACATGTTTAGTTCTTTTTGTGAGAAAATATACTTCAAACTCTTATGAATAGTATAAATATCACATTTTTCACCATAGATATAGTGTCTCTATATCTTCATAGAAAATATTATAGCTTTTAACTCAATATCATGAGTGCGATTGTTTTTCTCATGAATTTTTAGCTGTCTTGATGCATAGGCAATAAATCTATCATTCTGTATAAGGACACAACCAAGTCTTTTCTTTGAAGCATCACTATAAATAACAAACCCATCGTTCTCTGGTGGTAGAGTCAAAATAAAATCATTTATTATCTTCTCTTCAGTTATTCAAAACATTCTTCACACTCTTTTTTCCAAAAAAAATTAACCACTTTACATGTGAGCTTGGTTAATGGGTAAGCCAACTGGGCTAAATTCTGGACGAAACGTCAATAATAACCTACTAAACCAATAAAACTGCATACCTCGGTAATAGGAATCAATGCTGGGAATTCTTGGATTGCCTTGGTATTTGAAGGATCAATAGATATTCCATCCTTAGAGACAATATGGCAAACAAAAGAAATCTCTTGATTCCAGAATTCACACTTGCTAAACTTCCCATATAATTCATTTCTTATAAGAGTCTTTAGAATAATGTACAAGTGATTTTTATGATCTTCGTAGAATTTGGATTATACCAAAATATCATCAATAAATACCACTAAAAATTAATCAATATATTCCTTTAAAACTCTATTCATTAGATCTGTGAAGATAGAGGATGCATTAATCAATCCAAAAGGCATTACTGTAAACTCGTAATACGAGTACCTGGTTCGAAATGATGTTTTCAGAATGTCTTCCTTCTTCACACACAACTGATGATATCCAGATCAAAGGTCAATCATTGAGAAATATTGATCTCCATGAAGTTGGTCGAATAAATCATCAATGCGAGGTAGGGGATACTTGTTCTTTATTGTTATATCATTGATCTCCCTGTAGTCAATGAAAAACCTCATAGATTTGTCATTATTCTTAACAAAAAGGACAGGGGCTCCCCATGGAGAAACCATAGGGTGAATAAATCCCTTATTACTTAATTCCTCTAGTTGTTTTTTAGTTCCACTAATTCCATAGTGTCCATTCTATAAGGGGTCTTCGATATGGGTCTTCAACCAAGAATTAAATCAATGGAAAACTCAATTTCTCGTTCTGGAGGATGTCCAGGTAAATCCTCTGGAAACACATCAACATATTCTTAATAATAGGCATGTCATCTATTAGAACATTCTTTTCCTCACCCATAATTATTTCATTCTCATCCTACCCAATAATATAATTTATTAGAGCTGCTCGGGGTGGATCTAGATAAGAATCAGATGGTGACCTTTCTACTCTAAAGATAAGGTACTCCTTATCATCATCGAGAATTGTAACCTCCTTCTTATTGAAATAAATTTTTGCATCATGGTCCAAAATCCAATACAACCTGAGGATTATATGAAATTCAATCATGGGTATGAATATTAGATCAGCAGATAAATATCATTTATATGCCTTAATGGGGACTGATTCACAAAACTTTATTGCAATGATACTTCCCTTAGGAGTTTTGACTTACAACTCCCTTGTTAAATCAAATTGTAAATATCTAATTTTCTTATCAAAATGGTAAGATATAAAATAGTGCGACGATCCAGAATCAAATAAAGCATTGGCTAAACTTAAGTAAACCATTAAATTACCTACCACCACATCTTTCGGAGTTTCAACCTCAGCAGCAGTGATCGCATAAGCTTGGCTTTGATCCCTAGGCCTTTTCTGAGGTAAGTTTCCCTGACACATATGAAATTATATTTCATAATGTTCCATATCCCTAAAATTGTAGCATTGAACATTGGTATCTTTTTTATACCCCTTACAATCACCAGTAAGATGGTCTTTCTATCCACATTTTTAGCATACTCCATTTTTTTAGACAGGCACCAGGGTGCTTCCTTCCACAATTATCAAAGGGTGGAAATACAATTCTTCCCTTCATCTCTGTTTCCTTATTTCCATTCCCAGAGTGTTAAGCAGGTCTCTTCTTCCCTTGCTTTGCTTTAAAGTAGTAAGACTTAGAGAATTCATTTTCTGTCTTGATAGCACATGAGACAATATCTTTATATGATGAGAAGGATTGTGAGACTAATGCTCGATAGAGAAATGGTTTTAACCCATCAAAGAAACAATCAATCTTACTTCTTGGGTTATGTATATAATCTGCAACATTCCATGCTAACCTTGTAAATTTAGCTTCATATTTTTCAACATTCTCATCCTCCTTTTGTCCTGGACTCATAAATTGCCTTTCCATATCTTCTCGATGGTCACGAGGAAAGTATTTTTCTAAGAAAATCTCTTTAAACTCCCTTCATTACATACTTGATACTTATTCATCCTCCTTTGTGTTTTGAATTAATGACCACCATTGATCTGCATATCCCGTGAGGCGATAAACTACCATGACAACTTTTTCCCTTTCGCTACTCCCCAAAACATGAAATATTTTCTCTAAGGAACTTATCCATTGCTCAGCTGCAAATGGATTTGTAGACCCATTGAATGTTGTTGGTTGTTTCCTCATAAAGTGGTCTAACATTGATCCTCCACGATGTGGATTAGGGTGCTCCATACAGGCAAGGTTATTATTCATAACCTGAGTAAGTTATCCCAGTATGTTGACAAGCTGGTCAGCACCAGTTGCATCACCAACTCCACTATAATTATCTTGAGTTAGAGGGAAATACCTACATGGATTACGTGTGTTGATATAGTTTCCATTCCTTCCAATAGGATCCATTTCTAAATAATGGCATACACTACATTAGTTTATGAATCATAATACATAATTCAAAACTTGTAAAACACTTAACATAAATTGATAAATTTATAGATATAATCCATAATCATAAAAAAAATTCTTTAAGGAGGTATATACTAATAAATCCTTCATAATGGTTTGTAAACAAAAATTTGAATTATCCAAATCATATACCTCGGGAGTGTCGTAACCAAGTGTGCATCAAGGCCCGTTGTCGTGTACCAAGATACCCCGGGTCAAGCCCAAAAATCCTTGTCAGATTTGTCACTCCTAGGTACATCTATTCCAGAGCCATCTCTACCTGCTCGTATCAAGACAGGGATGTATTGCATGGAAAATACACAAAATCTCTACATTACCAAAATTATAGGAAGTTCTTCTGTACCAATCCTCAAAGACTATGTTTGGGTAATGTGCTCAAATTAGAGTTTATTTAAATCTAGTTTCGAAGGTTTGTACTAAACTTTCTCTGATACCAACAGTAACACCCCAACCCCAGTTACCTAGAGTTGGTGCTTTATTACAAAACATTGGCATGATACAAGAAATCATGTCCCAAAAGATCAGTCAGTTTAGTATTATTGGAAACAAGATACATTCCTAAGTTCAACATTACAACTTGAAAAGAAATTCAACAATAATTTATTCCATTAGAAAGATCCAAGCCTCCTAGATTATGCCTGAAAGTCACTCCTAACTAACTTCTTCATATCCTATGAAAATGAAACATAATAAAGGGGTGAGCTCAAACACTCAGTAAGGGTAACCAATACAGCGGAAGATAACATTAACATTAGTCATGGTGAATAATTAAAAATGCATGCCTTTATAAATAATAAACATAAACACATTATGGAAAAAATATGAGCTCAGTAAATAATTTCACAATAAAACATAGTCATGGGTATTCTACTAGTCGAATAACCACATGAACAATCATTATTATTTTCATAATGAGGATATTTATAATGCCATAATTCTTGAAATATCTTGTCAAGGCCTCAGCCAAGACGTCAAAAAATGATTTAGTCCTCGGCCAAAACCATATATCATATATCGAAAGAGCTCGGTCAATTCCACGTCTAATTGTCTCATGAGACCTACCGATGCACTAAGGAGCTATAGAGGGCTCCACCCGTCACATACTAAGTCCAATACATTCCTCATGTGAAAAAGGTTGAAACATAACATAATTATTTGTATTAAAACTAGCATATGAAATGTCAATACTTTAACCATATGCCAAGAATGGTATAAAAACAACAGATACACAATAAAACATATCACAAAACCTTCAATACAATATGGAATATTTGTATCATAATAAATCAACTTTAAAAAAGTTTAAAATCCATCAAAGGATTTTGACATAGATGAAATGAAAACTATTTAAAAGAAATACCTCTTTCTATTTGGAAAACTTTTAAGAGTCACATAATTATAAAAGAAAACATTTATTTTGAAAATATTCTTAAAATATTGTAAGGTAAGCTTTGATGAGATTATAATGGCAGAAAGTAGCTTCACCCACCGTATAAGTTAAAAAACATTCTTACCTTAATTTTGTCGAAAAGGTCATAATGCACCTTGTTTGGAAAATGACGGAAAGATTCCTCTAAAAACATATAAGGTAAAATTAGGGTATAAATTAATTTAACCAATAGTCTAGTAAATACTAAAAATGTTTTGAAATTCTTTTTTAAGAGAACACTGGTGTGGATGATAAAGAGGTCCCAGTAGATACTTACGTAAAAATAGCCTCAGATAATAAAGAGATTGTAAAATTAACCCTTACCTTGTACTTTTCCTTAGTTGATGGTATGTTAACCTCTTATATAATAGTTAAAAAATTGTTATTAAATTATACAAGAATCATACATATAAATATGATATCATATCTGATCTTATAATATTGCTTTGTTAATAATATTTTAGTAGTATCATCATTCCGAGTGTTAACTGATTCGTTTTCCTTTATATGCTTGATTATGTAAGTCATGTTTGTTATGGATAGGATGTATTTTA
Organism: Viscum album; assembly: GCA_963277665.1. Classification (NCBI taxonomy): domain Eukaryota; kingdom Viridiplantae; phylum Streptophyta; class Magnoliopsida; order Santalales; family Viscaceae; genus Viscum; species Viscum album. Next base: position 1,745,639,481 of record OY728159.1, on the reverse strand, counting down.
TTCATATAAAGAATTATATTAAGTTCATAAACATTATTTATAATCATAAAATGAAAATTATTCTTGAATGATTACGATGGGGAATGAATCTCATCGCGTCCGTGGAGACGGTAATCCGTACGTACGCACGAGCAACAATATCATTATATTGATGGTGAAATCATATGTAATTGTATCTTATATCATATATACATAATCATTAACATGTTATATTTATTATTTACCTTATTTATACTAATTATTATACCCATCCAAATAATTAAGTGTTTGAATAGAAAACTACACCACGATATGGAGACGGTAAGCCGTACGTACGCACGTATGGTGACTTTGTCATTAATATGATGGATAAAATAATAAATATGGTTGTACTATTTTTATAATAACATCACAGTATATATAAGATACTGGAGTTATTATTTTATAATATAAACAACAAAGAAAAAGAAAGTGGAAGAAGAAAAGAACTTGAAAGAGGTGATGAAATATTTACCTCTTCTTCGGGTTATTTCTATTGATTTGATCAAAAAAGATCTTTAGGTTGGATTTCTGACCAAATTAAGGCCTCTAGGATGAAGTTAGGAAGGTTGGAAGGATATTTGGGTAGTTTTTTGCCGAGAAAAATGGCTTTGGATGTATGAAATTAAGAGAAGGGGAAGTACCCTTTTATAAGAGAGGCGAGGTTCACTTTAGGAAAAGCTTGAAATATTATTTTATAATAAAATTATTTTTGGTTTCTAATGGCTCCAAAATTATTTCTTTCGAGGCTAATTTGGGGATGGCTCGAAAACCTCTCAACCAATAGGTTTTGTACAAGTTTAGGTCCCCATATTAACCTTATCATTTATATTTAACTCTTAGTTAAATAGTTTGACATTTACCAAGTCTCTTTGTATTTTTATATTATATGGTTAATAAACTTAGTATAACAAGGAAATAGAACCCCAAGTGGTTAATTATTAATATATATAACCTTATATAAGTCCTTTGGCCAAAAATTATATTTTTATGAATATTATATCAACTAATAATATAGAATTTATTTTAAAAACTCAATTATGTCAAATTTGACACTATTTAGTATTTGATTTTTTTGAAAGCCATTAAAACTTTATCACTTCAAATAAAATTTATTTAACCAACCCTAAAATGTCATATTAATCTATAAAATTAGTTTAATTTATCATAAGTCTCAATTTACATTTATTTGGATATTTATAATTTCAATTATTTTAATATTTCATTAATAAGGTAATTACTAGATCATCATTGTGTCATAAATAAATTAAATTATTTAATGTCTAAAAATTATAAATAAAATACCAATATGTATGAAATATTTTTATATTTCTAATGAATATATATTGTCGAATTTATATTGTGTGTAACCATATATTAAAAAAAATTAGTTATTAAACTTTGAATTTAACTCTTTTAACTCTTCTTTAAATAAAATAATAATAAATGTCCTATTATAATCCAAGTGGACCAAAGGGGTCATATTTTATTTATAAGGTTGTTTTTGGTTAAATTATACTTATCCAATAGAATTAGGACATGTGTTAGGGTACTTATTATGTCATTTTTACCCTTAATTACCCTATTTACTTTTAACTGTGGTTAATAAAAGTCAAAAGTTACTATTCACCAAAAATTATTTTCATCTTATTGAACCAAAATTTACATACTAATATTAATTATGTTTCTTGGATTTTTTAAATTCAACTAATAGAAGCGAAAAAATTAGGTTTTATGCAAATTTTTAAATTCTCTTAGGAGGTGGGTAAAAGACGGTAAAAAGTTCAATAAAATTTTCATATATCTAAAATTATTATAAAATGACTCCAATGAATTAAATTGAACTTATATAGGTATTATGTGTCTATTTTTACCTAAAATAAATTTAAAAAAATAAATAATTATTTAAATACAAAGTCAGTTTTAACCAATAACGCAGTGTTTCCCACTATTCATCAAAAATTCAATGTTTTTAGAAAAATACCAAAAATTCACCATAAGATAATTTTGATATTCCAAATTCAAAAATGAAGTCTATTTTGAAAAATGAAATTTATAAAATTTAAAAAAGTCATTATTACTATTCATAACAGCTGGTTTGATTGGTCATGGTGTGTTAGAATATCAAAGTTACAAACAATGCAAGCTATTGATTATTCAAAGGGAAACGTACCGTAGAAGCATGGGGTGTTACAATTACACATGGTACATTTAATTTCTTGCACTTCATATTGACCGAGTCATCCTGGAACACGATCAGTCGGAGTACATGATGTGTAGCCTTTGTACATAGCATGTAGTCCTTCAATTCACAGAAGAGATGTGTATTTCCATTCATGGCCTACCTGGTAGGTGACCATGTAACATGAATACCACATACTGTGTATTCCTTTGTACATGTTGAGTAGTCCAATTTTTACAAGGTACATTTTACACCCTGAGTCCCTAGGCATGTGTCTCAGGTAGACGATGAGAGATGTACATGCCATGTAGTTATCCTATACTTGTCGTGTACTTATACCAAATTGTGTATAGTTAAAATTGATTTATTATACTCTATAAATATTTTCAACATGTGCTTATGTGTGGTCATTAAGTTTATAGGACACTCCATGTGATGTGTTTTAATATATATATATATATATGTCTAATTAATTTTTCTGTAATGTTTTGATATACATATCATGTGTGAGTCATATGATAGATATTACTCTATGTGAATTAAAGCATAACATGTTATAGAAAAATCACGTAATTCATGTAATCTTTAAGTTGATAGTGCACGTCATGAAAATATGTGATAAGTCATGTATTCCATATGTCACAGGAGTAAACAATATATAAGTATAATACATGTTCGGTAGATGCATATCGGTATTCACCATGTTACCTATAAGGTATATTTATTTACACAGTTAATTTTAAATAAATTTATTTAATTTTTTTAACATTAATATGGATGAGAATATCAAGGAAATTTAGATGATAATTAAGATAAAATAATTGATTAATTAAAGAAGATAATTAATTGATTTGGGAATGATTTACCTTAAATAATAATGGTTAAGGATTGAATTCTAATTTTATTAAATGTACAATTTTTTTCATGCATGTGGATGATCATGATCATAAACCATAACTTTGTATGTGATTGGTTTCATTTAATCTATTATTAAATTAAATTGGTGGTCCACATGTCATCTCTCATCTTATTATATACGAGCATGTCTGCCCATGGTTTATTTTATGTAAACCCTTTTCCACTCACCTGTGTGTGAGTAAAATAATATGTAATTGAAGGATCTCCCAAGATAGTGGAGGCGGTTCAAGCTAGGATCCTAATAGAAACAAATCCAATAGAGATGCATAAGTTGATTTTTAGGAAGTTGTAACATTAAGCTTAATTTGTTCAAGTAGTTTTTCCCCTAGGTCAATGGTCAGTTTATCAATCACTAGATAAACTAACCATTAGTAAAATCTAATGAAAATTCCTCTTTATAATTTTATTTCTATCTTGTTTCATGATTATTTCATTATGGATGTTTTTTCATGATCACATGAATTAATGAATTAAAAATCCTGCAAGATATAAATAAAATAAATTAGATTATGATTAAATGATATCTAAGACATGGTTAATCATTTAATTAAATCCACTTAACATTAAAAAACATGTGAAAAATATAATAATATGAAATTTATGAATAAAATATAAAATCCATGAATTATATATTAATTTGGTATATATTTCCACTACTTCAGTTATAATCTAACAATAGTTCAAAGTGCTTGGCCAAAAAACGTTAGGGTGATTTCAATTGTCTGGGATTTCTAACATGAATTTTTGGTTTGATGTAATGTAGTTCACATCAAGGGATAAATGCCAAATAAAGACTTGGTGTAACTAAGAAGAAAGGGTTGAGGAAATCCAATTTAAGGATTTTAGGATTGGGTTGTCCACTCAACAGATCAAAGAAAAATGAGTTAATCCAGTTGGAATTTGGAATGCCTATCTAAAACTATTTAAGTTTCTTGACCAACCAATGTTAGTGTAATGAGATAGGGAATATGGATCCTTTCCACTATAATATCCAAGAAGTATGATATTTCAAATCCAATGATGAGGGCTATTGGATTTTGATAAAAATTGTGGGAGATTAATAAATATAATATTTATTTTTTTGTCAAAATTTTATCAGATAAAGTAATAAAATTATAATCATTTTATTTGTAGAAGAATAAATAAAATGACTTAAAACATATCATTGTGATCCATACTTGTTACCAAAAACCTTCTCACCGACACAAATTTTCATGAGTGGGAAGGTACTTACATGTTATCTTTTACCATGAAAGGAAAGTGTATGTGCTGGAAGAACTAATTCCTAAAGCACTTTGAAACGTGGTTAATGATGAAGAGGTGTATCTCTATAAGAAACATTTGAATGATGCCACATATTTTAAATGTTTCATGCTATCATCCATTACCAATGAGATTTTGAAGTAACATAAGGACATGGATGTGTATAGAGTGATGTATCACCTTTAGGGTCTCTATTAATAGAAGGAAAAACAAGAGAGATATGGGATCTCCAATGCTTTTTTACAATTAATCTTGGAGAGTTTTCACTAGCTGGGCCCCACATAGTCAATCTTATTAGTTTCATAGAATTCTTAGACATATTAAATATTAAATTCCCAGATGAGTTGAGTACAAATATCATACTTTCCTCACGAACCAAGACCTTATACAATTTTATTGTTAATTATAATATGATAAATAATTAGAATATTATTTCATAACTTCTTAATTTAATTTTACATGTAGATAAGGACATGGTGTATGAAAAACCCATGGCCTTTATAGTGAATAAGAAAAGGAAGAACAATGGAAAGGGGACCAAGACTCAAAAAAAGTATAAAGCTCACAAGAACCCCCTCTACAAGAAGAGGAAGACCCAAATGCAGGGTAAGGAAAAGGAGGAGATGTGTTTCTCATGTGGCAAGCTGGGCCACTACACCTAGATTCAAGGGGGAAGCTAAAGTTGTGTTTGTTATCGAGTGTAATATTTCAGTATCTACACATTTTGTATTAGATACAACTTTTGGTTCTTAAATATATATCCAAATGTAAGATCCAAGTAGATTCTGAAATATTTATGGAGGAAAGGTGTATTTTATATCTTTTAATGGTGTGATACTGGTTACTCTAGCTATTGGTGACTACCACCTTTCATTTCCAATGAGAATGATTTTGGTTTTAAAATTTTGTTATTATGTACCAATGGTTACAAAGAACATAATTTACTTCTCATATCTATATGAAGATGGGTTTATTTTTAATTTTTGAAATAAATGTTATTTATTTTATAAAGTCAACATATGTTATGTTATGGAACATTTAAATAACAGCCTTTATGTATTAAATTATGAAAACCAAGTATTTGAAATAGATAAATACTCATGTTCACATGACTTGTATAACACCCAGCTAAGGAATCACCATATTTTCCATGTAAACAAGAATCATTTAACTATTCTCTATCAATATGGTTATTTAGACTCATCTGAGTTAAAAAACTTGAAATACGTCATGATTTTTTAAAAGGAAAAATGACCAAAATTCCATTCCTTGGATTGGGTGAAAGTGCCACATAGCTTCTAGTATTGGTACACACTAATGTGTGTAGACTATTTTGAGTAGAAGCTAGAGGTGGTTATTCTTACTTCATAACTATTACTGATGAATTAATTAGATATGTGTATGTCCATTTGATAAGGTATATGTATGAATCCTTTGAGAAATTAAAGGAATTAAAGTATTAAGAATAGAATCAACTTGGAAAGAAGATAAAGAATATTCAATCGGATTGAGGTGGTAAATATCTTAACTAGGAGTTTATCAACATTCTATGGGAGTTTGGGATTCTATCTTAATTCACTCCACCATACATACCATAGTAGAATGGTGTTATTGAAAGGAGTAACTATACTTTGTTAGGAATGGTAAGGTTGATGGTGAGTCATATAGAACTTCCATTATCCTTTTGGGGGTATGCATTATAAACTTTGGCATAAACATTAAACTGATTACCAACTAAATAGGAAAATGGAATTCTTTTTTAGACTGGTTCTATCGCATACACCTGTATGAGGTTTTTAAGAATTTGGTAAGGACTTATCCAGTAATAAACTAGCACCGCGGGGCACAAATTGTATCTTTATAGGTTATTCCAAGGAAACAAAGGGACACTACCTTTGTAGCCCCTCAAATAAAGAAGTGACAGTCAATAAAAAATTCTTCTTTCTTGGGAGGGATCACATCCTAGAAAAGGATTGTGGGAGTAATATTTACATAGATGAAGTTGATCCTCAAGATAGAAAAGAGTTGGTACAAGAACATATTATATAGTTCCCCATGGAATAAGTACTTCTTAAAACACAAGTATTGTATAAGATCACAAGAGAGGCAAGAGAACTAGAGATATATGGTTTTTATAGTAACTGAAGATGGTGACTCATTATTGCTTAACAATGATGAAACTATCACTAACCAAGATATAGTAGAGAGATCATAAGCTAAAATATGGCAAGAATCCGGAATTATAAAATGGATTCCATGTATCATAACCATGTTTGGGTTCTTGTTGATGTTCCAGTTGATGTAAATCATGTAGGGTGTAAATGGGTATTCAAGAGAAAACTAGACATGGAATGTAAATTAAATACATATAAATCAGGGCTAGTGGTTAAAGGGTTCAAACAGCGCCAAATAATTGACTATGATGGACCTTTTAACCATTTTCCATGATTAAATCCATCAGAATTATACTTTCTATAGTGGCTTACCATGACTATGAGATTTTTCATATCGATTTCAAAAACTATATTCCATAATGGGAACCTTCATTAATATGTCTCTATGAAACAAGAATAATTTTTTTGACTCTAGTTTATGCTAAAAATATCTCTAAGATCTAGAGATCCATTTATGGATTGAAAAAAGCATCCAGTTCATTAAACATTTGATTCGATGAAGCTATAAAATAATTTGTTTTTGTTAAGAATGAATGTTATCCATGTATTTACAAGAGTTTTAGTGGAAATGTATTTGTTATCCTAGTAGTGTATGTTGATGAAAAATTACTTATTGTAAATGACATACTAGTCTTACAGTATGTTAAGTGATGGTAAAACAGAGGTTTCTCCTTAAAGACATAGGTGAAGAAGCCTATATTCTAGAGATCAAAATCATTCATGATAGATCTAAGAGTCTTCTTAGACTATGTCAAGGTACAAATATTGACTAAATACTGAAGAGATTTAGTATGTAATAATCCAATATGGTATTGGATCAGTGTCACATGGTTTACATCTATATAAGAAAATGTGTCTTCAGACCCAATAGGAGAAAGAGAGAATGAGTAAGATCTCATACACTTCAGTGATAGGATCAATCATGTATACCATGTTATATACTAGACTTGATGTTTTATATTCATTGATAATGATAGGTAGATATCAACTCAATCTTGGAGAAAAACATTAGTTTGTTGTTAAGTCTATCATTAAGTATCTAAGAATAACTAATGATATTTTCTTGGTGTATGGAGGAGATGAAAGGTTGTTCATCAGGTGTTATATTGAATCTAGCTTTCAGACTAATTAGAATGATTTGAAATCCCATTCATGATATGTTTTATATATCAATGGAGGAGTTTTAATCTATAAGAGTTCAAAGAATCTAGTTATCGCTGATTCTACAGTAGATTATAGGTATATATTGGATTCTAATGTAGCCAATGAAGCTATTGGGATACGAAAATTTTTCCAGGATATTGATGTGGTACCTAGAAGTAAATACCCTATCACATTTTATTATGATAAAATGGTAGCAGCCGATCTTGAAAAAGATCTAAGTTCACACCAATAGACAAAGCATATACTATAGAAGTATCACCTCTTGAGGTATTTTTATCAAAGAGGTGAAGTTTTAGTAAGAAGAGTACCCACATAAGAAAACATAGTAGAACACTTGACTAAAGTCCGATCTTAGGAGAAGAATAAGTATCATCTGAAAGCTAGTGGACTAAAGGATATTATCATTTGTCTCTAGTTTAAGTCGGGTTTTGTTAGATTTGGTGCCCTATACCAAAATTATATGTACTTTATGATAAACTTTATTCATAGATTTTAATGTTTATAAAATTATTATCACATCATGATTTTTATTCTACATAAACATAGTATTAGATAATGTAATAAGAGTATTGGTCGTACTAAAAGGACATAGTAGTTTCCTGCTATGATGAGAACCTGGAAGTTCTATGAAACTATTATTAAATTTACGTTCTATATCCAAATGATATCATTTGAGGAACACAAATTATTTAGGCTATCAGGGGTGGAGACTCATAGGACTTTGAGGCACCTTCTCATGGTGTACTCCCTTGGTAATATTCAGTGTAGGATATTATGACAATGGGACCCTCTTGTGGGAAGACTACATTCATATGTGTCATTGGATGTTTCTATCAAAAGATGTGATTATTGATATTTATACATTAATATTATTATTTATGATTATTCTAATTTTCATACTTTTATGTATTCATGAGAAACATGATGACATATGTTTTGAGGACATGTGTATACCCATCATGTTTTCTTGATTTCATATATTCCCTCACTGGTTATTCAAGAGAATATAATCTGATCAAAATATTTAATAAATATTTATTTTTTTATTCAGTTCAAATAATATTTATTTATTTATTGGTGAATAATGTATTGATATTTATTTCTGAAAACAAAGATTCGTTATTCAAGAACCGATCAATATTGTGGAGGAATGGCAGATCAAGTTTTTAGGTCTGGTGAAAAATTATATATATTGAATCTTGATTGTTTTAATAATATTAGATCTAATTCAAAAGTTAAGAACATTTCAATGAAATAATATTATTATTATTTTAGACATGGGGTTCTGCAAGGTAATAAATAAATTTAAATGGAAACCTGTATAAATATTTATTTCTAAACCCTAGTAGTGTTTAAACCCAATTATATTATTTTTGAGTAGATCCAATTTATTTTTTGTTGTACAAAATTACAGTAGAGATAATCCTCTCAAACCCAGGAGATATCCCTATCCACAAATTCTCCTAATAATAGAGAGAAATCTTCCTCCAACTCCCACTCTCATGTCTAGAGGGATCAAGAAGAACACTTTGGAAGTGATTGTTATGGAGATCAAAGATGGACAACATAAGAGGTAGGATCTGTCATTATAGAACTTGGAGATTCCTATGACAACATTTGGAGATTTGTGGAACACATGTGGATCACAACTAGAGGGAATATTCTCTTGATTCCTTCAAAGCATTGATGGTACAACATAGATATGTTTTCAGATACATCAATGAAGAAATAATTCAGGCAATGTAATTCTATAATTGATTAAATTAATTACAAATAATATGTGATGATCCTTTTCTTAGTTTTGGTGTTTTGTTCCTTGTCTATTTTCTTTGATTAAATCCTACTGATTACGACATTTTTTGTCATGTAAATCTCATATTAATATTCAATCATGAAAGAAAACAAAGTTGGTCATGACCCATAAACATGCTTCTGTTGTGCCTGAAACCAACAATGTTATCATGCATATGTTACATGTTATGTGATAAAGAATAAATGTTTTTGAAATGGTTACAAGAATCATTTATTAGTTAACTATGGTAAAAATAAAAATATAGTTTATTTCTTTATTTATTTATTTATTTTATTTAGGTTAAATTTATTTATGAAAATGGGTAAAAAAATCATGAAACCATTTAATGATTTTGTATAAATCTAGGAAGATCTAAAATCATGAAATGTTTTCACACTTTTAGAATTTACCTTAAACTAAAATCATGAACCATTTCATGATAATTTTATTTATTAAAAAAATATTTTTTTTTGTTTATATATGTGTGTTTGTGTGTGAATATATGTGTGTATATATAAAACAAAATTTAAAATATTATTTTCTTCAGAATTACTAGAATTAAAATAATCCAAAATATTGCTAAAAATGTAACCCAAGACTCCCTTTTATAGGGGAAGGGTCTATGAAACCACTTAAGTATTTTACATATGGGATTCATCTTTCACTTTATCATAATTAGTGTAATGTACCTACACCTCAGACCACTCGACAGGCTCCCAAAAAAGTGGTCACCACCTGAACCCAGGCATACCTAACCATATGCTAGAGGCTATAAACTAGCATAATGGGTATTGGGTGTTACTTTGGGGATATTTTACCATCATAACAAAGTAAAACTCAATGGAAAAATAAATAAACAATATACATCACAAATAATCAGAGTATGTGGAAGTAATACATAACTATCATGTTATATCAAATAAAATGGATTACATAAAATCATACAAACACAAAATCATGATATCATATATCAAATTATTAACCACTATGATTATTACATATAAAAAAATAAACAAAATAAATAAAATACACAGAGGTTATACCACCATCCCCAATCTTCACCTCATCCTGGACTTAAATATCTTATGAACTATCCTACTCAAACATACATAAATGGACCTATAACCTACATGGACCTATGATCAATGAAGTATTCTTGAGTTCCAAAGTTCCATGGTCGACCCAGAAGGGTGTGAGTACAACTCGGTAGGGAACCACTAATGGGGTCCCAAACTTAAAAAGTAAATACAATGTATGTGCATATGATATTCTTAGAAAATAAATAAATAAACTATGGAATCATAAATAAATAAACATGGTTGATCCTCAAGTTATGATATGACACTTGAGATCAACTATACCTACTTTATCTAGTATCAAAGTGTCTCTAAACAAGTCACATAACTAACAGGGGGATACAAGTACTTCCCTAGAAATCATATGGTATCAGGCGTAATCCCCGGATCGTAGTTAGTATCCAAGGAATCATAGTCATCATGATCAATGACCAAATCCCAAATGAAATCTGTTAAATACCATAATATCAGTATAGATCTGAATTCAATGGGATTTATTATGGAATTCTAAATAGATAGAAATCAGAGCCAAATCTATGTGGATTTCACATGGAATTATAAACAAGAGAGCATCATAGACGAATCCAAGGGGATTACCTAAGGCATTCTATATTTATAGGAATCATAGCTGAACCCAAGAGGATTTCCCAATATATTTTCCATATCAAATAGTCAAACATTGAATCTCAATATGTCTCTTAGGATTTCCACATCAATTGTCCATTATTTATAAAAATTTCAGAGAAGTAAGACCCTCCCATGATATCTAATATAAATGATAATGACAATGTTGGTTGGATATTCACCCAAACTCATATAATATATCAAATATTGGCCTCTGAAGTTCATTACATTACATAACCAGTATAGCCACATCAGGATCACACAACCGCTCCAGGTTTTAAGTTGACACCTATAATCATCACTACCCATTCTTAAATGCACCCGATCATGGGTCATTATATCATTGGGAAATCCACTAGTGTCTCATAGGTCACATCAAGCATGGGCATCTCAAATGGGTTCCTCAGTCTTAGTCTCACCAATCAGATTATAACTCTTTACTCATAGGGAATCGCATCTGTTAGTATAGTCATAATAATATCAAGGCCTCAATTTCCCCTAGGAAATCCATGAAATCACCTCCTTAGAGAGATGGAATGAAGACCATCTTGATACCCAAGTCCTCCCAAAATGGTCCTATCACCCAATCTACATATAATATTACCAAGGAATTCCCATCTGAGTAATCAAAAGCTAAGGTGGAAGGAACACTAAGCTCATTCTCATATAAACTTTTTATAGGTTATAACAGTATATCTAGTTTACTCATGGCCTACTCGATCCAACCATTATCATCCATTTCACTCCTCTACTAGGAGGTGTCTAAGGGATCCTATACTAGGGCCACTATGTTGTGTTCACTTCACCTCACTCATACCCCTTAGGGAGAAGAGAGGGAAGGGGTTTCTTAAAAATTGAATGGTAAAAAATATTAAAACCACTCTTTAAAAATATAGTAATGGGTGAAACATAGTATGCACCACATCATGATTCACCTATATAAAACCCCTCAATATCCCTTAACATACCAAGGATAATGGTGAATCCCTAATTATTCATTGTTTTTCATTGGGGATCCCACCCATTCACTATGGAAATCTCTATGGTGTGGATCTTACCATATTCAAGCACAAAAACAAGTGAGACACTCCCATGTGAGTACCATAACTGGGTGATCATTGGATATTTCGAATAGGTACATTCCCTATTGCACCAATTCATGCACAAAATAATGATTCTGTGCATGGTACCCATAAACAGTAACCACGGATCCACCACGACATGGTCTCTTAGGCATTTTTAATAGGGAAAATCCATATCTTCCAATCACTCAACCAAGGAGCCACACACACTAATGTTCTTAGTCCTTAAGGTTCCAGGTGATCCAAAGCGCCCAACACCACAACATGTTCCCTTCTTTATCAGTATTTTCAAGGGAAAAACCCCTAAAATTGGTTTTTTAGAATTTTCTATTTTTCATAGTGAATCTTCCTAGGCACCACACCCACAAACATACTCAGGCACCACACTCACCCAGTCATGGTTGCCTCTACCATAGAAGGATCCACATTATGGGGCTCCTCTTATTAGACCACCTACAATAAAAACTAATGGTATGTACACCCAAAATTTCTCCTCTATCCACCCAAGAACCTAAAACACCATATAAAAATTGATCCATGTCTGAAAATATCTCCTTGTGAAGTTAGAACTCTCTAAATACTAATTCAAACCCTAGTTCAGAAAATGAACCTCTCCCCAACATAAAAAATAAAATTTCCTTCAAAATTTTTACACCCTATAAGGAATAGGTCTATTCAACCTCTCCACCATAGAACTCTTCATCCTTGAGAAGTCTTAAAATTCCATAACCACTAATCTTAGCCTATCTAGATCACAAATTTACAATCAAATCACTATGTTCCACTACCAAACAACAACAAAAATTTAGTTGTGAAACTCCAAACTATGGTATTATTCATTAAAATATGATCATTCTACTTGTCGACCTCATAAAACATTGATAGGATTATCCAAAGCAGCTATCTATCCCAAGAAACCATAAAATAATTAATCAATTAATCACTTATCTTATGGTGATCCCCACTGTAATTCTATTCTCATAGAGTCTAATTTCATGCCATGGTGCTCCCCGCCATCAGAAGAATCTATTGAAAATGCATTCTCAGTGGTCCATCAACCTAATCGATTCATTTTTAATATCACCACACTTAATTATATTAAAAAATATTGGTTATAACTTATCTTTATAATCATTATTGAAAATGATCATCCACTCATGTCGATGCACTATCACACTACTCGAACATGATGCCTAAATTCTTGAAGGAATCACGAGAACACCCAAAGACCAACATCAAACTCTGAACACAACTTCATGTTTGGATACTTTTCCAACCAAATTATATGTTTTTCTCTCACCCTAACTAATAGTGTATCTTTTATTTGACTCACCTTTGAATCACATTAATACCAACCAAATATTGATGTCAATGCATGAACTACACCCAATACCTCATCTAAAAATAAAACTAGTCATTTTCTAAAGAACCAAATAAACCCTGGTCCATTTTAACAACATCATCCAAGTTCTACCTTGATCATCCAACGATCGGTCTCATCACACCCGCATCTCGACCCACACAATGATCATTATTCCCTAGCCCATTCTCTTTCTGTTATCGCACATAATGACTAGATGTGGCCATTCATCTCATACCCAAGTTCCATTGTGAAAAAATAATGTTACTATATTCTAAACCACTAGGAATTTCATCTCTGTTATTGTCCAAATTTCCATCCATAATGATGGTCACACCCTCCAATAGCGCATGGTGCACTACCCACTATAAGGATTTCATTTTACCACTCCCTGAGTGAAACTTCAATGGGTATTATTTGTAGCTATCATGGTGTGCATTAAAAACCATTGATTAGGGGATTTATTTATTTCACCTTTGATTAATAGAACAATGTCATCTCCAATTAATCATTGAATCTATTTAATATAGATAACCACACATGAATAAGTTTATGCACTAAAGTAAATTGTAAATATCTGGTTTGATCTAAATCCATGTGCTTATCATCTATTCATCATCAAGGATCACTAATTGAAGAATATGAAGCTGAATTCCTCTATATTATCCACACCTGGTTCAAAAAACTATGAGAATGTCGATCATTGAATTTATAGTTCTATCATGAAGATCTGATGATGCCTTCAAAGTCCCAATGATCACCACATCAGTGATCTTATGATGTGTAAGGGAGAGATCGATCTAATAACCTAAATCAAGAGATTATATCTCTATGAAGTGTGAGAGGATAGATAATATCTCAAGATATAACATTGAATTTTACACATACAAGATCCACTCTCTTCCTATATATAGTGAGTTATGTAATTACCTGAAAAAAGTCTCCCGGATTTCCGAATATTTATTAATCACTACATAAAATATAAACCCTGTTTTATGACTATATAAATGAATTATAAATATAATTTATATATTTATCACTTACTTGTAATATAATAAATATATTACATGATAAATTTGATTCATTAACTCGACTCGACATTCATAAAAATATTAAATGATCCTTGAATAATAATATTCTTTCCAATAATATTTTCCATGTATTTACTTTAATAATTTTAAATAAATATAATAAATAAATTCAATACCAATTATTCTTAACTCGAATAATATGAATTTATTTATTCCTTTAGTGATTGTACATCCTTAGAAAAATCTTATACCCTAGTGGTGGGGCCCACTATATCTTATATACATATTCACCAGAATATGGAAGATTCTTGAATATACTATTGTGTGTGACCCTCTAGACCCTTATCTAGATAATATTTAATAGTATTCATATACCAAGAGTGGATTCTAGCAACCCATCAAGACCCCTAAAGAGATAAGGAGTAGTCATAGAAACAAAAACCAAACTAGAAACACACTGTACTATATAATAAAATCTCTTTGTCTTTTGATATCTCATAAAGTAAGAGGAACACTTTTGTCATCATCATTTCTTGATTTTTCATTTTTTGATCTAACTGGATGGATTTACCCTCAACTATCATGGCTATGGATTTATAAAGGTACTACTATCCTGATCAACCAGGGCTAATATATTTATTCCTCAAATTGAAAGTGAAAAATCGTATATTGATCATTCAACTAATGTTATACCACCAATGATGCACCCAAAACAAGATACCTCACCATGATTTTATTATCATGGTTTTTTACCTGCATATTAGCACATGATCAAATATAACATGTTAATAATGATCTCAAGTAAGGGAGACTAATACACATGTTCATATATAGAAACAACCAATGACACCTGAAACATGTGGTGTTACTATTGTTGAGTTTTTTCTTCATGATCTCAACTACTAGTTATCGCCATGTGAAAACTTCATGAGAAGAAGTATCAATTATTATGAGGCCCCAACACCGTATAGTCAGAAATCAACTATGTCCAGCAAGAATGATGTACCTATACTGTAGGAAATATATTTATGATTAATTTCATAATATCTTGAGGTTCTCATTATATATTTGGATCTTCTATAACCTTTTGATACGCTAATTAATATATGAAAATTACCATTTAAACAGTGAACATAGAAATTTCTACACTAGAATGGTAAATAGTCATTATACGCAACTCACTATACACATGGTGTGGTAATCAAATGTACTGATAATGATGGGTCTAGGTAACACACTTTTACAAAATTCCCACTTGCACTAGAGAAAACCTACTAACCATCCTTGTTATCTCTCACATGATTAGGACCATGTTTCTGCTAAGTCATAGCTTTAGTCGCTGGGTATTCCACATCTCCAATGCATGGTTATTCTGTTATGTGTGACCTCATATCCTTGAGTGAAACTTCTCAAGATATTTAATCCTCAGTTTTATTCCCTTTTTCCACTATAAAAACTAGAAATATTGGGTAGTAATTATAAATAATTATCATTATGGTAAAAAAAATTATTTACTAGGTTCGATTCCAAGAACGAGAAAAAATAGTTGCATATTTTACACTGCTTCTTTATTTCCTCATAAGATACAATGAGCTCAGTATTAGTAGAAATTTCTAACACTGGATTTTTTTTAAAAGGTTGGGGTGAAGCCTCAATTTATTATTTGAAATCAAGGACCTCTTTAGACTGGGTAGAGGGAGACCCATTACATAGCCCGATGGCCCAAGGCCAAGTGGCCTGAATACAAGGCCTGAAATCCCATTTGAATGGCCCAAAGGACCCCTCGGTGAACAGTACTGCTACAGTACTCGCGCTGCTACAGTCCCACCACTGCTACAGTATCTGATATAGTCCTTCCACCGCTACTATTTTGCCGCTGCTACAGTGCCTTTATTGCTCCAATACCCCCTACAGTACTGCTACAGTACCTGGAAAATCCGCCCCTTCCCGGATTTGATCCTGGGTCTTTTGGATGCCAAGCAGGAGCCTGTACCACTAGGGTATAGGCTCGTTGGCACTAACACTGTATTGAATAAACTTATCATGATTATTAATGTATACTAATTGTGATATTATATCATACTGACCTTACATGAATACTAGTTTGAGTACCCTTGTAACTAGTATCCTTTACTATCCATATACTAGGTACATATGTTTTGCACTTTATCGTGTACAATCAGATAGTTTTGACTGCTTCCCTTATAGTTCTCCTATATATATCTAATATTTTCCTACTATAAAGAATATTTTTGAAATATCATATATTGTACATATCATGGAATTTGTGATTGATACATCACAAAAGCGAGTGTGATTATTCACACCTGATTAATCTTCTCTTATGCCTATTTATATGTTTTTTAAAGGATTTATTCCATGTGAATTTTGTAACAATTCCCTCTTGAATTGTTAAAAGTTATAATTTTCATCACAGTTTCAATATATATATGATTAACAAGGTTTAAGAAACCATTAGATATACCTCAGTAGATCTTTCACTCTAGAACTTAGGTTTCGACTTTAATTCAATCTCTAGGGTATTTATTTTATTATATTATTAACTAACTATAAGACTAATAGTTATTTTCCAAATGTTACCAAACATATTTTACTTAGAAAACCATGATGCTCCCACTAACCTTTGGTAGACACATGGGAAAGATTCATTCCAAATGAATATTATATGATCTTGTTTCTTAGTTCAATCCTAAATAGGATTTTAGTAACTTTCACCCTTATTGACATTTTATAGTGTCACCATCCATTACTGGTTGCGACATATAGATACCTTCCAGTATTGGTGGTCTTGACATCCAATTCTCAATAAAAAATCATAGAAGTTAGTTATGACAAGAAAAACGCAAATTGATTTAGGCCTAACTACTTGTTATTACCAATCGAGCCTTATTGGTACCACTCCTAAACCATCCATGTATAGTCCCACTTGAATACTTACTATAGTATTGAATATAATAATTCCCCATTACTTTGATACTTGGAATCCATTATTAAGTTTTAATTGATCTTTTCAATATTAGATAGTTTCCATATAATACTTACTTTTAAGAATATTTATTCTCTATGAATAATTTATCACCATCCATAGTTAATATAAAATCATCACTATGTCTTTATCCTTCCAATTAAGTATGGGTTTCTATTATATTCCACTTCCACGAACTCTTATGGAACTTGTTCCTATGTCAACTATTTGTTCATCTTAAGCACAGACTAATACCAAGTCAATATTTTTTTCCAATATCTAAAGTAGACATATGCACCATTTTATAGAAATGTAGTATATCACTTGAATATTGATTTTATATCATAGTTATTTCTATAAAATCCTAAAAAAATTAGGATAATTACATTAGATGCACGTTGTATTTTTCTTGATGCTAGTTTGTTTATATCCTAACAAACTTTTTTCATCTAAACACATGTTCTTTTGATATAATGGGTTTCCATCATATTATAAATCATATGATATTAATTAGTTATGATAGTTGGAATTTTTATTGGGAGAACGCTATTATTTGTGATGCATGTCTTGAAAATAATGGAAGTATTTACAATGCATGAGTTTAACATTGATTCTTCCTTATAATTACAATATTAATATATTGTGTATATAGAAATGTGCCTTTAGGAATTACTCCATGATAAATTTTTTGATCAATTTTAACATGTAATAATCATCATCAATCATTATTATTATCAACATAGACCTACTTTGGATAAGGTAGTATGTTCTTAAGAATTACTCCATGCTACATTATATTTGATTGATTGATTCTTGGTCAAGATATTCTTTAGCACATCAACCCAAAGCATCCCATATCTTTTGACCATGCATATATCAAACTTCACTTTCACATTCCATAAAAACTTAAAGGAATATTATGAAGTATATTTAACACTAGATTGCCTTTGGAATAGTTTATTCACTCTAAAAGAACTAATTCTGAAAAAATTGTGGCTTGCCTTTATTTATAAAGGTTTCTTTATCCAAAACAAATTATGTATATATGCCAATAATACTTATTTTTTTTTATCTCTATTGAGTTTAAATACTATACTAGTAATATCCTTGATTTCTTCTTTTAGTTTTACTTGATAAAGAATTATCTTTCCACAACTAGTTATACAAGTCTTACATTTTATATTCATCAGGTATTACCAATTATTCATATATCATTGAACTATTGGTTAATTAATAAACATGACAAGAAAAATTCAATATTTAACTTGGAATAATGCCTTATTATTTCCAATGTACATGTAAGATAAATGTTCTGGTTATACTGAATAAAAGTTCTACTTGAATAATTAAACATTGAAATATAGAAGTTGTGTGTTTCTCACCAACGAATAAAGAACTTACATTTATCATCCACTTAGAGAACACACCTTACTTCTAGTAATGTTTCTATACTTACATGGTTAATGTATTTAAATACACATATGTGATAGTCATATTGTATTCAATACCCAAAAATTATTACAGATTCATTACATATAATTGATGAATATTCCTAAAAAGAAGTGGCTGCTTGCCTATTCAATTAAGTTTATTTCCTTTATCTTCCATAGATTTTATTTGATGACATGAAAAGAAAATAACCTATTATTTAATAGCTATTTCTTCAAATTAAAATGTGAAGGTGACTTTGACATCATTCTTTCCATTGGAATTTTCACCTAATCCTTTAACTTGTTCACCATAAAAACTAAAGATTAATCTTTCTTTAATGTTATTATTGTTTGGATAACCTTACCTAGAAGGTAACAAATAGTTTTTCTCAATAATGTTCATTTTTATATCTTAAATGAAACTATAGTAAATAGGTTAAATGATATGATAAATGGATCCATTGAAAGACCGTGATCCATATTTCAATTTACACATATCTAGTGTAATCATCACCTATTCATATTTTCACTTTTCATTATCCTCACAATATTCTCAGAGATGATACTACATGTGATATCATCCATGTCCTAAAATAGTATCCACAACTCACATCATACTTTTATGATATATTTATAATATAATCATCATATGCTTTATTCATGAGTCTCCTATAAGTGATTTTTACACCCTCCCTTACAGAGGGGGCTTAACGGGTATTGGGGAAACCATAAATTTAAATTTCTTATATCATGGTATTATACACAATCACCTATAATACTCTTTATAAATTCTTTCTGGATAGGAAATTCACTTTTTTCAATTTTTATTGAAGTGTACTTGTGGTAATACCTAACATTTTCTACAAAAAAATATATCAAATTAGTACTTTTTTCTTGATTATCAATTTAGAGAATATTGATAAATTAATTAAATCATTAAATGTCTCCCACTATTTCATCAAATTCTATGAACCTTCTATTCTATAATCAGAATACTTTTTCACTTGAGTATTCTTATGTATGGGATCCTTGAACCTCCCCTCATATTTTATAATTTATGGTTACACCACTTCTTTGAGATTTCAAGGTAGGTTTTTGAATAGAAACCCGCATTAAATCATGGCTCCATGATCTATTGAGTGAGGTCTCAACTTCTAAAATCATAAATATGATTTACTCAATGTTTTCCTCTAAAGTTGAAACATGCTTGATATGGCTACTAATTTTCTACCAACTTCAGTTAATTCAACCCATCGTTCACATAAGAACTCCTCAGTAGTAGGAGGCACCATCAACTATGGCTGACTGAGCACCCCAAACACTTAGTTGTGTTCAAATTCAAATGACAGAAGGTGTTTGAAACTTAATATTTTTTTGAGGGTTTTATTATTAAATGAAGAAATGAAATTATTTTCTATCTAAAAAGAACTTACTATATGGTGACACTCACAACTAATCATGAAATAAATAGAAATTATTCATTGATTTTCATGTTCATTTTATCTATGCATGCTTGATTATTATTTTATGTGATTGTACATAAAACTACACATACATAAAATAATAAATCAAGTGTAAATAAAATAATATAATGGGATCATGATCCAATAAAAATGGTTGATCCATTGAGTGAATAAAGGATCAACCTAGACCCTAATGGAAACTTCTTGAGTCATGTCGCTTGCGACTCAAGTTGCAGTGTTCACTCATCCAATGAATCAAACTATTATCTAGTGTGTCGCCAAATCTCATAACGGAGTCCATCAGTACTCATCCTCTTCATAATACAATAATACTCGCACGTAGGTGAGGGGTATCGAGAATACGAGATATGGATAACAAATTTTATCTGGGTGTGTATTTCATTATACATATAATGACATAAATAAGACTCACAGATTTTCATTTAATAAAATAATTATTACCAACATTCAATATAATAATTAAAAAAAATAAACAAATGTATAAAAATTATTGGTCGGTCCATGGCTCATGATATTTTGATATGCATTAATCTCATATATTTAAATTAAATACATAAATAAAATTAAACAGGTAATTATTTTTCTGAGGGTGATTTTAAAGAACAAAAAATTCATTGTGATTTTTATTTCAAAATTTTACATTGTTTGTTCCTGATGTTAATTTAATTTTTAATGCCAAAAATTAAATTATTTATTTAATTTAATTTAATACCTAAATTAAAAAATAATAATATTCAAATGTTATATTTTAAACCAAAATTAAAATTTTAATTATTTTAATTTAATGCTAAAATTAAATTAATTAATTTAATTAATTTTGATTATTAAAAAATAAATTGATCCCTGAAACACCGTGTAGGACCTGTGCATGTTGGGACGAACCTACGCGGGACCATTCTAGGTTGTGCAAACCCTATGTAGAGGTTTCTTACCTAGTAAGGCCCGACTAGACCTATTCAAGTTTGGGCCGACCTGCTCTGACCCATTCTGGGGTAGAGCAGGTCCGACAGAACTCAATGGAGCCAGAGCATGTATTACCTTGCCGAATAGGGGTCCGCACACATTGGAATCATCCGAATAAGGGTCAAACGATGGTGAAGTACTTGATAGAGGAGGATTGAGGGGTCTTGGTGTGTTGAGTATGGCCTTATTTAGGGGGAGGAGTAGTCAAGGGAGGGTTTGACGCCAGTGTTGAGCTGCTAGTCCAGGTTGAGAGAGGTGTGGAAGTCCCTCTCTAGTATGAGAGGTAGCACCAGGCTCAAATGAGACTGGATGAGGGATACAATGGTGGTTGTCATGCGGTGCTTAGTGGGATGGTGTCATGGTGGGATATCGGTGGGGTTGGTCCCGGCGACCGCGGGGCACGATAGAGGGTCGCAGCCAGAGGGGCTCACCTCAAAGGAGGAACTCGGGTGGGCCAAAGGACTGAGGGGCATGACAGAGGGTCGTAGCTGTAGGGGTTTACCTTTGAGGAATAGTTTGTTTCAGTGGCTGATCTACATACAATGGGAGGGTAAAAGTGGAGGGTGGTCATCCTGGATCTTGGTGGCAACTCTCACATGTGGCAGCTCGGTGAGGGAGGCCAGGATCTTTCCACAAATGTGTGGGTTGTCCAGTGGAGGGGAGGGTGCACCGAAGGGATGAAATTATGTTGGGGCGCAGTGGATGTGCATGGTACCTCAAACACAAAAAAACGGGAGTAAACAGAGCAATGCAATGATTTACGTGGTTTGGTCGGATGACCTACATCCACGAGATAAGGATGATGCTTCTCTATTTCATTTCTCTCTGGTTCTCATCAGAGGATCACAACACACACACACCACATATTACACCCGTTACACCATAACGGATTTGATCCCATTAAATAGATGAAGTAAAACCAGGTTGTTATGGGGTAGTTCATCAACCCCTTGAGAAGTCTCCTCCCATTGCAGGCTGCTTCAAGTAAGGCTGATATCCACCATGGAAGACCTGTAACCACTTGGGTCGGTTCTGCCGTCAAAGGAGACTCCCCCAATCACTCCCAAATTGGGAGTGGTCCATACAAATCTCCCCCTCACGACCAATTTGGGGTAGAAATTTGACCGGAATTCTCCTTACAGGTGTTGAAAACATCATCATCAAATCGAACATTTTTCTTCACACCATATGACGTGGCACTTTCACCATCTTCACTCGATCTTGGGCTGACTGCGGTCCCAATAAAATGACACAACCCTTAGGACTCCTTCCTAGTAAACATCACTGCATCCCTACGTGAGACTTCCATCACTCCACCTGTAATGGAAATCTTGAACCCTTTCGCATCGAGCCTAATTAATGATACGAGGTTCCGTCTCATCCTTGGAACGAATTTCACGTCATCTAGTTTTCGAATTCCTCTATCTGGTGTCTTCAATTTCACTGTCCCAACTCCTCGAACCTCACATGTTGACCCTTCACCAAGACTCACCGAGTCTCATAACTACTTAAAAGTATCAAATGTACCTCTCATCGTACATATGTGTGTCGAGATCCCTGAATCCAGAACCCATCCATCTTCCTTTGGATTTTGAGCCCTCTCGTTCTTTCTCTTTAGAAATCGGCATTCCCGCTTCATGTGCCCTTATATTTTGCAGTAATGACACTGCACTTCTCCCCGTTCAACACTCTCATTTGAGTGTATGATTCCTATTTTCACATAGATTTCATCATTTGCTAATAATCATTTGATGTTCACATCCTCCTCTTCAACTTTATTCTTCCCAGCAACGTACCGTTTGCGCTCTCAATAGTCACTTTTATAGTGACCCTTCTTCTCACACCAGAAACAAATGATTTCACTCAGATCATGTTCCCTTGAATTTATTCCCCATTATTTACCTCTTGACTGTCGATGTTGGCTCCTACCATATTGATCATCTCGCATCTCCATGATTTGCTCGCCTTAATGCATCATGGGTCTTTCAAATTCTTCCAAATCTTGAAGCGATGTCATTATATCGTCCAACTTCAATGCCTCCTTCCCCACGAGCAATGCAGTCACAAGCCCATCAAATGAGTTTGGTAGGGATGATAAAAGCAAAATCATTTTATCTTCCTCTCCAACATTCACACCATGTCCCAATAACTGCGTCAGGATTTTGTTGAATTTTTTGGTGTGATCCAACAAATTTGTTCCCTCATCCATGTGTAACTGGTACGGTTTCTTCTTCAGGAATAATTTTTTAATGAACGACTTCGCCATATATCGTTGCTCTAACTTCTTCCAGATCTCCTTCAGTGATGTCTCATCCAACACCAAGTACTTTACCTCATTCGCGAGACATAGTCAAATTATGCTGACGACCCGCATCTCGATCTCTTTCCAATCATTGACACTAGTTGTTTCAGGATTTTATCCGATCAATGGTTTGATCATGCCCTACTACACTAAAAGATATTTCATTTTGCTTTTCCACAAGTTGAAATTTTTTCGACCATCAAACTTCTCGATATCAAATCTTGGTAGTGCTCCACCACCTGTCATCGTCGTTGTCGCAAAACGCGGTCACCACCATCAATGTCGCACTATTCTGAAACCACATGATAGAGTGAGAATTTTGAAAAACTAACCATATGGATGCGTCTAGAATGGTCAAAATAGTTGGAATTGACTCCTAGATCACTGTAATCGGACACCAATTGACTGTGATATGGTCAAAACATGTTCAATGGTCCAGATCGTCCGCTAACGTGGTGCTGCCGTGGCCTGTCGGAGTTCCTACTGGAATCTCGCTGGAATTTTCGTCGGTGGCGTGAACAGTTCCGTCTTCTCCGGCACGGGGGTACTGTTCACCCACGGGTTTTACCAAGCCTACCAGACTCGTTTCAACTCTGTTTTTGTCGCTGCTTACACCGTTGGAATCGTCTCGCCGTCCTCTTCCTAGGTATGGACTCGGAAAAATTTTCCAACCAATTTCAATTTTCCGGCCACCAGAAAAATCATCGTCGCCTCCCTGGTTCAACTCCATTCTCTCTGACTCACCTCTGATACCACTTGTCGGGGTGCAGTGGAGGTGCGTGGTACCTCAAACAGACAAAAACAGGAGTAAACGGAGCAATGCAAGGATTTATGTGGTTTAGTCGGATGACCTACGTCCACAAGATAAGAAGGATGTTTCCCTATTTCATTTCTCTCCAGCTCTCGTTAGAGGATCACAACACACACTCCACATATTACACCTGTTACACCATAAGGTATTTGATCACATTAAATTGATGAAGTAAAACCAGGTTGTTATGGGGTAGTTCATCAACCCCTTGAAAAGCCTCCTCCCACTGCAGGATACTTCAAGGAAAGCTGTTATCCAACATGGAAGACCTGTAACCACCTGGGATGGTTCTTCCGTCAAAGGAGACTCCACAAATCACTCCCAAATTGGGACTGGTCCCTACAAATTCAACACAATGGTGGTCATCCTAAGAAGATTGATTCGGGTGGCAACGTGAGGCCATGGCAGCTACCTCACGAGGGAGGCGGGCTGACTTCTAGGTCAGTAGTGGCTAGATAGAAGGAGGATATAGGGGTGGCCCTCGGGGAAGACCCCCCCCCCCACACACACAAAATTTTCTCCTCCATTTTTGTTTTTTGTCCATTTTATGACAAAAAAATCTACCCTAACAGATTGGGAAATTATAACTACCAAAATCACTTTTTTGTCCTTTCGATTTTATCAAATTTATAACAATTTATCCTATATAGTAAGATTTAGAAAATATTATTATTATTAAATTACTCAATAGTGAAAAATTTGGTTGGCTGGAAAATACTATTTCGACTGACTGGTTCTCATAGAAAAATGGGGTAAAACTGTAATTCATTTCCATAGATAGTTGGGTAAAATAATAAGATACACAATATATATATATATATATTACTCAAAAATTAACACCTATAAATAGAATTTCTATTCGTATTCAGAACTTTTGATCACTGCAAATTGTCCATCTGGTGGCTGATTGAAAAGAAGTTTTCGACATTTCCCTCTACAAAATTTAATGCAAATTTAATTTTTCTACTGGCTTAAATTCTTTACACGTCACCTTGATACCAATCTAAGGTACTGGGGGGCACAACAGAAGCTGGTGGGTGGGTAATTTAAAATTTTTCATCGGTGATCGATATAACAACGTCATCACCGGTGAAACACTACCCCAATTTAAGCTCAAGGACCACTTATGAAGAAGTTTAAGTAAACAAATAAACCAAAAATACCTAGTTTTATATAAAGTTGCATGTTCTTCATCTGTTCGTCATCATGGATTACTACTCAAAGAATCCAAATCCAAATTTCTCTAGATTTTCCACACATGCTTAAAAAAACTATGAGAGAACTGATCGTCGATTTCCAAGAGTTACCATGGAGATTCGACGACGCCTTCAATGTCCCGACAATCACTGCATCGACGATCTTGTGATGTGTAAGGGAGATCTTGATCTGATCACTTGGATTGAAATATTATCTCTATAGAAAGTGGGAGAGGAGAGAGAAGATATTAAGAGCATGCAATAAATAGTACTCATGTGAGATCCTCTCTCCTCCTATATATAGCGAGTTACATAATTACCCAGAAATGGCTCCCCGACCCCTAAATATTTTTTACCCACTATATAAACTATAAATGCTATATTATGAATGTCTGAATAAATCATAAATATCATTTATATATCTATCACTTACTTATAATATAATAAATATATTACATGATAAAATAAATTTATTAACTCAACTCAATGTTCTCATAAATATAAAATGAACCTTCAATAATAATATTCATTCAAATAATATTTTTCATTTATTTACTGTAATACATGTAAACATATTTAATAAATAAATTCAATTCAAATTATTCATAACTCAAATAATTTGAATTTATTTATTCTCTAGGTAACCGTACATCCTTGGAAAAATATAAAACCCTAGTGGTGGGTCCCACTATGTCCTATATACCTATTCACCAAAATAGGGCATATTCTTGAATTCGCTATTATGTGTGACCCCCTAGGACCTTAACTCAGTAACAGTAAATAGTATTTATAGACTAAGAGAATAGTCTAGCAACCCATAAATACCCCTAAAGAGATAAGAAGTCATCGTATCAACAAAAACCACCCTATGAACACACACTGTATAATATAATCTATTTTTTCGATATCTCATAAAGTAGGGTGCACACTTATGTCATCATCCTTTCCTGCTTTATTATTTTTTCATCT
The DNA here is from genome assembly GCA_963277665.1 of Viscum album. Classification (NCBI taxonomy): domain Eukaryota; kingdom Viridiplantae; phylum Streptophyta; class Magnoliopsida; order Santalales; family Viscaceae; genus Viscum; species Viscum album. The sequence continues at coordinate 1,745,612,656 of OY728159.1, read as the reverse complement.
AACTGGACGAATTTACCCTCAACTACCATGGTCGTGTATTTATGAAGGTGATTTCATCTGGATCAAAAAGGATTGATATATTTCTTCCTTAGATCGGAAGCGAAAAATATCATCTTGATCATTCAACCAATTTCATACCACCCATGATGCACCTAAAACAAGATATCTTGACACCATTTCATTATCAAGGTTTTTCCTTGAATTAACATACTTGATTAAATGGAACACATTTATAATGATATCAATTTAGGAGAAAAATACACATGTCCTTATATAAGAAAAACCATTAACACATGAAACATGTAGTATTCCTATTGGTGGGTTTGTCCTTATGATCTCAACCACTAGAGATAACCAAGTATGAACTTCATGAGAAGAAGTCTCATAGATTATGATCCCCCAGCGTGTGATAGTCATACATTAATTGTTTCTAGACCGTGTGATGTATCTATACCATAGGATATATATTTAAGATTAATATCATAGTATCTCATGGTTATAATTATAGCCCTAGATCTTCTATAACCTTTTGATGTGAAAGCTAATCTATGGATGTTACCATTTAAATATTGGATGAAAAAAAATCTACATTATAATGGTAAGTAAACATCATGTACAACTCACCGTACACATGGTATAGTAATCAAAAGTGATAATAAACTTGGCTCTTGGGCACCCACTTTTATAACACCATAATCATATGTGTTCCACTCATCCTAATACATTCTCATACAAATTATTAACTCCTAACATCATGATATCCCTAGTTTAATCATCTTTACATAGAAAACATTTCTCATCAAAACACTAGGAAACTAATCCAACAAGTATCTCAACAAATCCATCGGTCCTTGACCCACACATGGCCACTCACAATCAAAAAATAATCGGCACCGCATATAACAAGTGCACACTTTCCTCCATGCATTAAGATTTTCCCTAGAAAAGTCATTCCATCACTCACTCTCCTTATCCCAAGGAAAATTAATCTCTAAAAAACCTCTCACATATTCTTGTCCACTGTTAATCTCAATTTCATTTGAATAAAATGGGTGTAAACACATGTACCACCTATTTTCACAACCTAACTCACCCTCTAATGAGTCACACGTCCTACATCCGTTCCTCACAAGCACAACCACCTGATCATGATCACTAAATTTCAATCACTTCTATCCAAAACCACCCTCGACAAACCTCTTCAAAATTAAGAGTTTTTCCTATGCCATGGTCTAGTGCATGAAACCTATTGACTCGGTCATTGTTCCAAAACCAAAATTGTCTTCCTACACTCTATCCATTCTATATCTGGACATTTGGGATCATGATCAGTTCTCTCATTGGGGGTCATGTACAAAAACACTAAGTTCAATTATCCTTCTGATCGTGCCCTTAAAATCTATCATTGATACCAAAGCACTACCCCACAAGGATCTTTTATCATGAAAATCCATGTAAACCCACCTAATTATACCATATACTTAGTAGCACTTCCCATAAATAAATATCATAATGAAAAGAATCTACCCATGCTTCCACCCTCTAAGGCACTCATAACCAAAGCTAACACCTCTCATAGGCTACACTCATATATCAAATATCAACCATAATACTCAACTCATGAATATTTTAGAAACCCCAACTCTAGTAACCCAGATTTAATATCTTCTTTATTACATTGGTAAAAGATACAAGGGATCTTGCTATTTTGGATCGATCAATTTAGTAGTTTTGAAGAACCAGATACATACTTGATTTCCATATTATAATTTAAATATAAAATACATATCATAAGAAACATTCACACGTGCTTTATATTATTTATAATAACCTTATTTATATCATGGGGTAAGAAAACAAAAAAGGGTGATCTCAGATGCTTAGTGAGGGTTACATACAGTTCAAGATATCATGAATAAATAATTCATAATCAATATAGAAAGCTAAATAACTGAAAACACAATAAATTTAATCAATAACATGACCATGAAATTAATTCATGGATAATATTAATGTATTAATCTCATGGATAATAATAACTAAATTATCAATAAAGTAAATGCTTAATATTGGAGCTCATGATCTTATACATCATGATATATTTACCATAAAGGTATTGTTCTGATATAGTTTAATATATGGGTAGGTATACATAAAAAAATATTTAATAAATCTAGAAAACTGGTTTTTCTCATGAAAACTACATCGAGGGGATATATATATAACAGGGACCCACACTCTAATGTAGGTGTCACACCCAGACATTTAATTCACTTTTTATTTATTTAATTCGTGGCCTTGAGTTCTCTCTCCAAGGTTCGAGCGGGGTCCCGGGTCAAAAAAGTTTGTGTTTAATGTTTTCAATGAGGTTCGGACCCGTGCATGGTCACCGCACGGTTGGCGGTAGCCATGCAGTTGGCCTAAGTGTCGTGAATTTGATCATTATTTTATTACTATTATTGTTTTTGTTTTTTTTAAATGATTAAAATTATTATCATTATAATTACTATTGTATTAAATCTTTTGTAATTAATTTCTCATTGTCATTGTTATTTTATTATTATTGAAATAATTATTATTTTTATTATAGGTAATTTAAATTATTATTATCTTTGTTATTGTTAGTTTTGTTATTATTATCATTATTATTTGTGTTACTGTTACCATTATTATTATTATTATTTGTATTACTATTTGTATTATTATGGTATTATTATTAATATTTATATTATAAATATTACTAATATTATTATTATTAATATAATAGAATGAAATTTTGTTTTGGAAACCCTAGCCTCAGTTCAGCGCACCCCCCCCATTTCTTTTCTTGTTCCGTCGCGGGCCGCACCCCCCCCCCCCTCTCTATTCCATGCTCTCTCCCCCTCCCCCCCCCCCCCCGACCGTGTAGCTCCCCTCATCCGTAACACTCCCCCGCCGCCTCCTCGTGCAACCAACTCGACCACCCCGGCTCCGCTCCGGCGCTCCCCTCCCGACCGCCGCGCCCGGCTCCGCTCGCCCCGGCCTTCGCCGCTCCCCGCCTTCCCGTGCGACTTCCGGCGTCACCTGCTCTTGCACCCCAGGCTTCCACGTGACCCTCGGCCTCCACCGCTCCCCTCCAGTTTCCAGCCTCCCTTTTTGTTGCCCGCCTCACCGGCCAGCACTTCCGGCGAACCCCTATCACCGGCCAGCAACCTCCGGCCCCTTCCAGCGCCCCTACCAGCCCATCTGGCGAGACCCCTCTACCGTCAAGCGCCTCCGGAGAGCCCCCACTCCGGCCAGCGGCCTCCGCCACCCGTTCCGGCATCCCGGCCCCCCTCCGGCGGCCTCCGGCCGAGCTCTAGAAAGCCCCCGCCTCCGGCCAGCCTCGCCGGCAACTCCCCCGGTCCGACCAACCCACTTCGATCACACCCAGGGTTGTTCGTTTGGTTTTTGGAGCGTCTTTCCACCTTCCAAGGAAGTTTTTTCATGTCCGCGCTTGAATTGAGTTTGTCGAATCCTGGTTTATCCTTTCCAATGCGTTATTTTCACACTTTCATTCTTCAAAAAAAAATCTTATTTGATCTGCAACTTCATAATACCCCATATTTAGTCCATTGTTGAGTTTATAATTCTATTGAATGAGTTGAAATATATATATCTGGTGATTTTGTGAAATTTGATTATTTTGTAAAATGATTGAGCCTTAAGTTGATTTGATAAGACTGTTTAGTTGTGAAGTTGGTTTGGTGTGTATTATGGAAAAAAGGGTTTTCGAGTTGGTTTTGTGTGTGAAAATATGTGGTATACTTCTCAAATCAGATTTATAAACTTTTAAATTATTTATTAAATAGTGTGTAGGCTATGAGCCTGGTTTTGAAAATGTGTTAGGCGCGCGTGTTTTTAAATATTTATATCATCGTGTCTTGCGCTTTTGTCAAGTTGTGCACTAGTGTTTTCTTAAAAATGTATGTTGGCTCTTTAAAATGATTAGTGATTTATTTTGGTGTTCTGTGGTATTTGTAAACACTCTCCGGATTTTTAAAGTGACCTAATAAATAATGTTGATGGTGAGAGTAGTGTTTCAAAAACGTGTCGAGGTGGTTCTTTCATGTTGTTTGTTTGTTTGGTTTGTTTTAAGTCCGTCCTTGTGTGATTTTGGTTTTATGCGTTTATTTCAGCACTTTCACAAGGTAGCCCCATGATATTTCTGTCATCAGCTTGCTTTTGCTTGTACGCCTGCATGAGGCATCTCGCGCCCTTGTGTTTGGACAACGAGTCAAGGTAGGTCCCCCACTACACTTACCTTTAGATTTAGAATTTATTAATTGTTTTTTGTTTTATTAATTATTAATGAATGAGAAATAATATAAGTTAATTAATTTCTAAATGATTATTTGGTGTAAAAGAGATTTTTATTTTATAACGAACACTTGAAACATTTTCTTGGTGAGGGGACACCCACTATTGAAAGAATGCCCATTTGGCCTTTAAACATAATTTACAAAATGTCAAACGTACTTCTAGTTTTAAATATAAGTGATTTCTTCTGAACAAGTGTTTTGGGTTTTCTCGAGAAATGATGTTTTGTTTTAAAATTTGTGAAGGCTCGTTTGGCACTTTAATGAAATAAATTATTTTGGAAAACCCATTCAGGGGTGATCTTTTGTGTGCGTTGATTGTCTGAGCTGTATGTGATGTTTGTGAATCCTGACTGATTGATTTACATTGTGGACGCACCCCTTTTTATTTTATCTGTTGACATGGGAACCTGGCATAGTGAGTGAATCTTTTGAGAATGATTGTTCCACTAGTTTAGAATACACATTGTCTAGTGGTCCCATAGTAGGGTAATACTGAGTTATTGCTACTATGGGGATTGGGCCCCTCGGTTAGGCCATGCAGGGCTATAATGGGTAGTAGTATGGGCGTTATGACATCATCGAGTTAGGGCATGCCTTTAGGATGAGTCAGATGTATAGTATGTTCTGGATTGTTCACAATCTCCTAGGTTTGACCCATGTTTCTTTTAGTGTTTATTTGTATGTGGCAGACGATTGAGAGTTCGAGTTTGGTTGTTGACCCTTGTGTGCCACTTTTTCCGTTGCCCTTAGTGTGTGTTGTGTGTTGTGTGTGATTTTTCCCTTTGACTAACAACTAAAGTTTGGATTTCTAAATTGTTCGCAAAATATTTTAAAAATGCAATGCCCATATTTCTTTTCAACATTTAACTTGTTCTAAATTAAAAAGGGCAATGGACTGCTACTTGTTTTAGAAATGAAAGTGTGTGTGGAAACCGTATTTTATATAATTTAGTGCAAATCTGGAATTGATAAATTCTTTGTTTAATGGTATGTCCATTGGGAATAGAATTATTCGGGCCTACCTACTGAGTTTTAATACTCACGCCTATAGTTTTTTCCTATTTATAGTTTCTGTTGCAGGTTGACTTGAGCTTGTTCATCGTGGGAGAGACATGTTTGTGGTGTGGAGAGTGAATCTCGTAGTCACGAGGGGTTTTGGTCATGTTCAGGTTAGTAGCGTTGTTGGTTGTTATTTATTCATTTGCTTTTGTTCTATTTATTTTCCACTTCTTATTTTGTTTTCTTTTGGGAAAAATCGTTCCCACCTGTTAAATATTGATGCCCGGCACTAGTTGTCAGCCCGTGGGGATCGGGAATTCCCCTCAGGCCATGTCGCGAGCTAGCTCGGGTGACTGGTTCAGGGTTGACCCGGGTTGGTTCTTGACAAAATGGTATCAGAGGAGGCCCTTGTTATTTGGGGTGTCTGGTAGATGGATATTAGGATTGTCAGGATTCAATAGGTAGGTACGGGAAGGACTTCGTGAACCCTCACCCGTTCTGCACCTCGAGTCGCCAGGGATAGTCCGAGAATTGAGTCTTTGTTTTGTTCTAGTTTTTTTTGGATTGATGGATGACAACAGAGGTAAACAGATGTTACATCGTGATCTCACATGGAGTAGTGACCCATGTGGAGTCCGGGTACACGGTTGTAATTCCTCCAAGTTTTTTATGCTTACTTGGGGCATGGACCACTATCATGTCGCCAGGTTAAGTGTGGCCACTAGTCCGTCACTCCGGTGGTTTGATGTAAGTTGAGTGTTGTTTTTGTTCTGGTTGGTGTAAGTGTGTTTTTGGAAATGAAAAAGGTGTTTTGAAAATTGGTTTGATTTTTTTTAAATGACATTACATTTATGAAATGAGTTTTAAAACTGGATGCTTTTGGATTGGGAAAACTAGTGTATGCTTGGAAATTGGTAGAGAGTGGTTTGGGGTGAAACCTCAGGTACTCTTTATGAACGTTTGCACATATGAGAGGATGTGTCGAAAGTGCGTGTTGGTGCGTATTGATAAAAGTAGATGAAGACATGTGCATTGGTTCATGAGATTACCTGGGTGTGTTTGAAATTAAAGGCCTAGTCTTGTTTTCTAAATTGTCTTTTAAAGAGGAAAATGGTTTTCGAGTGTGACTTTGGTTTGAAATGTGGAGTTGGTATTTGGAAAATGGTCTTGAATGAAAGCGGTTTAAAAAAGGTGGTTTTGGAATCTAAAATGGAACAGGAACTTTGGATAGGGAATTTTGGGTTGTGTTTGTGGTTTTTTTGATTTTTTTGAGATTGTTGTTTTTGGATGAGGGTGTTTTATTGATGTTGCTTCAATTTATATCGGTTTTGGCTTAGTGTTATATATGTTGTTCAAAAATACCACCCAGAAAGGTCCCCAGAGTTTTGATGAGTCATGCCCAGTTTTTGGTTTTTCTGGGATGTTGTCTTTCCTTCACGGTGATTGGAGTCTGTTGGAGACAATGGAGTGACTTGAAGAGGTCGATCGCATCTTCAGGGTATTGGGAACTCCCGAAGCTGTTAGAGTGCATGTCGTTTTGGGTTTGTTTGGAGGTCCAGATCTATACGAGTAGGAGTGTTTCGCCCCGCCATCATGGTAAGTTGAGGTGATGTGGGATGTCCTTAAAGCTTTCTTCGTCCAGAGATCAAGGAACAAGTCCTCCCTTTTGGGGAGCATCACTTTTGAGAAGTTGATGCATGAGGTGTTCTTAGCTGAGTTGGATTTCTAAGTGCAAACGGTTGACAATCCGCCGTATCTAGTTTCTCGTGAAGGTCCCCCATCTGACGAGTAGAGCGTGTTAGGTAAATTTGTTTCTAAAGAGTTCTTTACATTGTCTCTAACTTCCATTTCGTCGAACCTTCTAATGGTGTACCATCAGTATAGACATTTAGGGAATACGAGCTGTCATGTCACACCCCACTGAATATGTGCCATCATTGCAGGTGTCTAGATCATCTAGAGAAGCTTTGCAAGAAGCGTCGCCTGAGGAAGACACTATGACCAGAAGATTCGCATGCCTGACAGTGAGGCAAAATATGCTTCAACCATCAGAGCCCCAACCACAGGTCTTGTGGTGAAGCTCCCGCACAGTTCGGAGTTCACGGGGGTGTGAAGACTCAATTCGGGTTTCGTGTTCCGTGTTGGCAATGAAACATTTAAAGTCCTTCCGTTCTCGTACTTCCACAGTTAAAGTTTTGGCGTTGTTGTAGGTTCATTGTGTCATCGTGAGGTTGGGGTGAACATGTTTGTTTGTAATCCAAATAGTCTCGTAGGTCTGATTATGGTGCTCTGGATCGTGCATTTTTTTTTAAAGTGTGTTTGAACCTTGTATGGGTTAATCTCAGTTTGACCGTGTTCGTTTGGAGATGTAAGTGCCTATGGAAGGATCGATGTTTGTGGTAATGCTCGAGTTTAATTTGTGGGTTAAGTTCTTCTCAGAGGTTTTTCTCTAGTGTTCGGGGTTTTGGTTTGGGCCAAAGGTTCCAAGTTTTTGCTGAGGTGTTGTTTCGCTCATGCTTTAGAGGTTAGCCTGGATCGGTTGGGAGTTCCTGTGTCGCCCCCTCCCGGGGTGGTATGTTTGAGTGTTAAAATTTCCACACTAGTTGAGTTCTTGTGGTGGGGAGAACCCTCTCGTTTTCTTCCATTCTCTTATGTTGCGGTTTCTTCTGGTTTTATTTGGGCATGGATTCTTGTTTGGCTCATCGTTCGGCTTCCTGAATTTCTGGGGGTAGAAAGTGTCTGTGGTGGGGAGAATTGTAACACCCGGACATTTAATTCATTTTTTATTTATTTAATTCTTGGCCTTGAGTTCTCTCTCCAAGGTTCGAGTGGGGTCCTGGGTCAAAATTGTTGGCGTTTAATATTTGCAGTGAGGTTCGGACCCGTGCGCGGTCACCGCACGGTTGGCGGTAGCCACACAGCTGGCCCAAGTATCGTGAATTTGCTCATTATTTTATTACTATTATTGTTTTTTTTAAATGATTAAAATTATTATCCTTATAATTACTATTGTATTAAAGCTATTGTAATCAATTTCTCATCGTCATTTATATTTTATTATTATTGAAATAATTATTATTTTTATTGAAGGTAATTTTAATTATTATTATCTTTGTTATTGTTAGTTTTGTTATTATTATCATTATTATTTGTGTTACTGTTACCATTATTATTATTATTATTTGTATTACTATTAGAATTATTATGGTATTATTAGTAATATTTATATTATAAATATTACTAATGTTATTATTAGAAATATTTATATTATAAATATTACTAATTTTATTATTATTAATATAATAGAATGAATTTTTTTTTGGAAACCCTAGCCTAAGTTCGGCGCACCCCCCCCCCCCCATTTTTTTTCTTGTTCCGTCGCGGGCTGCACCCCCCCCCCCCCTCTATTCCATGCTCTCTCCCCCTCCCCTCCCAACCGTGCAGCTCCCCTCGTCCGTAACACTCCCCCGCCGCCTCCTCGTGCAACCAAATCGACCACCCCGGCTCCGCTCCGGCGCTCCCCTCCCGACCGTCGCACCCGGCTCCGCTCGCCCTGGCCTTCGCCACTCCCCACCTACCCATGCGACCTCCGGCGTCACCTGCTCCTGCACCCCAGGCTTCCGCACGACCCTCACCCTCCACCGCTCCCCTCCAGTTTCCATCCTCCCTTGTTGTTGCCCGCCTCACCGGCCAGCACTTCCGGCGAACCCCTGTCGCCGACCAGCGACCTCTGGCCCCTTTCGGCACCCTTTCCAGCCCTTCCGGCAAGACCCTGCCGCCTTCAAGCGCCTCCGGCGAGCCCCCACTCCGGCCAGCGGCCTCCGCCACCCGTTCCGGCATCCCGTCCCCCCTCTGGCGGCCTCCGGCCAAGCTCTGGCAAGCCCCCGCCTCCGGCCAGCCTCACCAGCAACTCCCCCGGTCCAACGATCCCTCTCCGATCACACCCGGGGTAGTTAGTTTGGTTCGCAAAGCATCTTTCCACCTTCCGTGGAAGTCTCTGCGTGTCCGCACTTGAATTAAGTTAGCGAAATCTTGGTTTATCCTTTCCAATGTGTTATTTTGACACTTGCATTCTTAAAAACAATTATCTTATTTGATCTCCAACTTTATAATACCCCATATTTAGTCCATTGTTGAGTTTATAATTCTATTGAATGAGTTAAAATATATATATATTTGGTGATTTTGTAAAATTTTATTATTTTGTGAAATGCTTAGGCCTTAAGTTGAGTTGATAATACTGTTTACTTGTGAAGTTGGGTTGGTGTGTATTATGGAAAGAAGGGTTTTCGAGTTGGTTTTGCGTGTAAAAAGATGTGGTATACTTCTCAAATCAGATTTATAAACTTTTAAATTATTTATTAAATAGTGTGACGGCTACGAGTCTAGTTTTGAAAATGTGTTAGGCGCGTGTGTTTTTAAATATTGACATCATCATATCATGCGCTTTTATCAGGTTGTGCACTAGTGTTGTCTTAAAAAGGTATGTTGGCTCTTTGAAATGATTAGTGATTTAATTTGGTGTTCTGTGGTTTTTGTAAACACTTTTTGGATTTTTAAAGTGACCAAATAAATAATTTTGATGGTGAGAGTCGTGTTTCAAAAACGTGTCGAGGTGGTTCTTTCGCATTGTTTGTTTGTTTGGTTTGTTTTAAGTCCATCCTTATGTGATTTTGGTTTTATGCATTTATTTCAGCGCTTTCGCAAGGTAGCCCCACGATATTTCTATCATCAACTTGCGCTTGCTTGTACGCATGCACGAGGCATGTCGCGACGTTGTGTTTGGACAACGATCCGAGGTAGGTCCCCCACTGCACTTACCTTTAGATTTAGAATTTTTTAATTGATTGTTGTTTTATTAATTTTTAATTAATGAGAAATAATATAAGTTAATTAATTTCTAAATGATTATTTGGTGTAAAAGAGTCATTTATTTTATACCGAAAACTTGAAACATTTTCTTGACGAGCAGACACCCAGTGTTGAAAGAATTCTCGTTTGGCCTTTAAACATAATTCACGAAATTTCAAATGTACTTATAGTTTTAATGATAAGTGATTTCTTATGAAAAAATTGTTTTGGGTTTTCTCGAGAAATGAGGTTTTGTTTTAAAATTTGTGAAGACCCATTTGGAACTATAATGAAATAAACTATTTTGTAAAACCCATTCAGCGGTGATCTATTGTGTGGGTTGATTGTGTGAGCTGTATGTGATGTTTTTGCATCATGACTGATTGATTTACATTGTGGATGCACCCCTTTTTATTGTATGAGTTGACATGGGAACCTGGCATAGTGAGTGAATCTTCTAGGAACGATTGCTGCACTAGTTTAGAATATGCACTGGCTAGTGGCCCCATAGCAGGGGAATACTGAGTTATTGCTACTATGGGGATTGGGCCCCTCAGTTAGGCCATGCAGGGCTATACCAGTTAGTAGTATGGGCATTATGACGTCATCGAGTTAGGGCATGCCTTCAGGATGAGTCAGATGTATATTATGTTCTAGATTGTTCACGATCTCCTAGGTTTGACCCATGTTTCTTTTAGTGTTTATTTGTATGTGGTGGACGATTGAGAGTTCGAGTTCGGTTGCTGACCCCTGTGTGCCACTTTTTCCATCGCCCTTAGTGTGTGTTGTGTGTTATGTGTGATTTTTTTTCTTTTGACTAACAACTAATGTTTGGATTTATAAATTGTTCACAAAATGTTTTAAAAATGCAATGCACATGTTCCTTTGAACATTAAACTTGTTCTAAATTAAAAAGGTTAATGGACTGTTACTTGTTTTAGAAATGAAAGTGTTTGCGGAAACCATATTTTATATAATTTAGTGGAAACCTGAAATTGATAAATTCTTGGTTTAATGGTATGTGCATTGGGAATAGAATTAGTGGGGCCTACCTATTGAGTTTTAATAATCACACCTATAGTTTCTTCTAGTTTTTAGTTTCTGTTGCAGGTTGACTTGAGCTTGTTCGTCATGGGAGAGACTTGGTTGTGGTGTGGAGAGTGACTCTCGAGGTCACGAGGGGTTTTGGTCATGGTCAGGTTAGTAGCGTTGTTGGTTGTTATTTATTCATTTTCTTTTGTTCTATTTATTTTCCGTTCCTTAGTTTGTTTTCTTTTGGGCCAAATCGTTCCCACCTGTTAAATTTTGATTCCCGGCACTAGTTTCCAGCCAGTGGGGATCAGGAACACCCCTCGGGCCATGTCGCGGGCCGGCTCGGGTGACCGGGTCAAGGTCGACCCGGGTTGGTTCGTGACAGTAGGTCTCATGCATTGCTTATATATCTAACAATCAATTTTATTCATAAAAAATATTTTTTATCAACAAATAACTATATTGAGTAAATAATATGGAATATCAATATTTTCCCAGTCAATCAAATAACTTTAATAGAAAAATACCGTATGTAAAATTGGTATATGGTTTAAGAAATTAGAATATATATGATATAATGGATATGTGTAATTTAGGTAAATGTGAGGTATAATGAAAAATGATCACAAGAAAGTGAATTTTTAAAGAGAAAGTTAATGAACACAAATTTAATAACAGATAATATAAGACCATCAATTTATCATAAATATAGGTTTTGTAATAAATTTGTGTCTTTGGGATAATAAAATAAAATAAAAAACACTAAAATAAGTTTTCATTAAATATTTTTATTTCTAAAACTGTTCCAAACTTCTAAAATAAGATAATTATCAAAAAATAGTTATGGTGGTGGGAAAGTCTGTTAATGTCGTATACATTAAAAACATTCCTTTTAACTTTTTATAAAGAATGTTAAAAATGAACCTTTATGAAAACATTAGAAATATTCCTTTTAAACCATGTAAAAATTCAAGGATAACAAAAAAGTTCCCTAATAAATCATTTGTGTGAATAAAAAGTACTTTTCAAAAAAAATTAAAAAATATGGATATGGAAGAAAAATAGGCCCAATCAAAATGAGAAATAAAATCAAATTTTATTTCAAACATTTATTTTCTTGATACATGTGAAAAAAGATTAAAATTTATAAGAAACCATTTAAAATCCTCAAATATCCATTGGATAATAAAATAGATGGATTTTATTATAGATTATAAGATTCTTTCATTGAAAATAAGTGCAATCCCAAAAAAATGAGATTGTAAAATAAACTCTTAATTATTTGATAAATTCTAACCCATTGAAAGAATAAACTTGAATTGAAACTTTAATAATAAATAATATATTTATTTATTTATTTTAAATACATCAATGGTTTAGTATATACACTACATAAAAATAAATTGGTGCATAATACGAAATATGTCTCAAGGGAGTGAAAATTGAGACCAAATCCCTTACCACAGGTTCAACTTGCCTCATAAGTAATTTTAAACTATTGTATAATAAATTTAAACTTATTATACTTATATACTATAACCATATCCTATATATAATATCGTATATGATTTATTGATAACATCTTATCACCCATTTGTTAATAATCTTTTATTATCATTATTCCGGGTGTTAACTGTTTCATTTGTTCAAGAGAAAAGTATATAATAATTAACCTTTATAGAATTATTATTATTTCATATATATTATATTTATATTTATTAAATCTATCCTTATTACCATACATTTAAATGTTAAATGAAAAATAGATCGCATTGATTCATGGAGGTGGTAGTCCACACATACGCATAAGCGACATTATCATTTTCAAACAGATTGGAAAATAATAAACTAGATATAATATTATAATTCTATAAGAATAATTATTTCATAAATACAATATATGTTAATTTTTTATATATTTATAACTATCCAAATAAATTGCTGAAGAAAAACAAATTACACTGCTACGTGGATATAGTGAGTTGAATGTACGAAAGAGCGATGTTTTCACTTTTCATAGAATGGAAAAGAAAAGTAAAATGGTTACACAATAATCGTATTAACATCTAAATATATTTATGAAAATGGATTTTAATTTATGGATGAAAAAATATATTTAGAGGAAGTATAAGAATAAATAAATTATAAATGGTTGATAAAGACAATTATCACTCCATATATATAATTATTTTAAATACCTCTTTAAGGACCCTTCAAATGATCTTTTAAGAATAAAATAAACTCTATTTTATGTATATACAACTTTATAATATAATTTTTTATGGTTTTTGAGATATTTTTCTCAATAAATTGTAAAACAAAAGAGAGAAGGGGTTTCCTTTTATAAGTGAGGGGAAGGGAACTCTTATAATTCTTCAAAATATTAAATTATAATAAAGTCACACTCAGGGAAAAGTTGTTATAAAATGAAATGTATTAAAAGATAAGGATTTTATGGTCCAAATATAGTAATAGAATAAATTTTATACAGTTTTATATGTTATTTTAAACCTTTCTTTTTTATTAACCCCTTTGTTAACTATTTTTAACCGTAATTGTGGTAATAATTATTTCAAAATTAAAGGGTTATAATTTTACTTATAAGGTAAAAATTTGAAAATAAATGGAAAATTGGTGAAATTTTAGACCATAAATTATGACCACCTTCCTATTTAAATATTTTTATTATTCTTAAATAATTTAATGAAATATTTTTTTTATAAAATATCATTAACGCCATTTTTTATACTACTCATTGAATTTGAATTTAAAGACATCAACAAAAATATATAATTAAAATATAAACCTTTCACATCCCCTTAATATGTTTTTTATCTATAAAATTCAAGGGGAACTAGAAATAACCCAAAAAATATTACATTGTGAGTTTTTAAAATCATTTATATGGTTTTTCCACTACATGCACAAGAACTGTGCCGGCGTTGTGTAAGTATTTATGGTAATTAATTCATTACTAAAAATTAAAAATAAATTAATATAAAAAATAATTGAAATTTAAAATATCCATTTAGAACCAATCATAAGTTATTTTATCCCTATCATAAAATATTATAAATATTAAAAGGAAGATAGTGGAATTTTTCGATTTTTTCTTTACTTAAATATTATAAAGGTTAAAATCAAAGATAAATTTAAAAAAATGACATATTTTAAAATTTTGTATGATTATGGATGAAATATAATCATAAAATAAAATAAATAAATGTTTTTTAATTAATTTAAATCCTTATCATGAAAGTTATTAACCTTACTTACTTGATTTACACTCTACCAAAGGGATAAATTTTACTAGTGTTACTATTCATAATGTATAAAAACAAAAGAGAACTATTTACTGAATTTGAACCTCTTGAATCCAAATATGGAATCCATTTTATCAAATTAAATTTCTACGAGTTTTATAAATTAATTTCAAATTAAACCAATAAAATGAGATAAAAATGATTTTTCAAAAACAAGTGTTTTAAGCCTAAAATTTGACTTATATATAAAATTGTGATACTAATGTAAATAAAATAGATATTATATCACTTTAATAAAAATATCATAGTATAATGGCTATTTTATTTGACTTTATTTAAATAAAATAAATTATATTTTTACAAAAAGTCTTTTTTTTACTATTTACTAAAAAATAAATATTTTTTATAAATAAAAAAAATACTTAAGATAATAATGACATAATAATTTAAAAAATAATAAAAATATATCATAATAATATTTAAATAGTTTTACACAATTTTTTTTAAATTGGTGTTTTATGTAAAACAAGGTATCACATAAATTAGATTTATTAAAATAGTAATATATCATAAAATCTCAAGGTGTTACATTATACCCCCTTGTAAAAATTTCACCCAAAAAATTATGTCACCCCAATACAAACATCTAAGTATACTTATATATTATCACTTCCTTGGGTTATCATGTAGCTTCATCAAACTTATGGTTTCACTACAAAACTCTGACTAGATTAGTGGTCTTTCTTTGTATAACTTTCTCTCTACGATTAATAAAATCCACCATTTATTCCTCATAAAATAGATCTTTCTCCAGTGGTATGACCTCTGAGTTTAGTACATGTGAATAATCATGTATGTAATTCTTCAAGAGATATACATGGAACACATTTTAAACTTGATATATTTTTTTTCTAAGTGCCAAGTGATAAGTTACTACCTCAATATGATCAAGAATTTCAAACAGACTGATATACATAGGGCTCATCTTTCCCGCACTCATAAATATCATAAGCTTATTCCCATGAGATATTCATATGAATACCTTATCAAAAAATTTTAACTCTTGATATAATTAATAGTTTTTAGTATAAACTTTTTGTAACTCTAATCTACCCTTATTTATTTTTTTAATGGATCTAACATTCTCTACCATTTTCTCATCTAGATTATGTCCCAATATCTTTTTCTCCAACTTTACCCCAACATTTTGCAGTTTTTCATTACCTTACTTCATAAATACTTGTATTTATAGAACACATACTCTATATCTAAACCGCACCATTCCTACATGCTCATGGTTGAACTCAATAACACTATTCAACTAATTATATAATTCCACATCATCCGTATACACCTTCTTAATATAACCATGGAGGGATGGTTGAACATTTATATTTTAAAGATAAGATATGTCTCATTTTTTGAATACTTAAATATCTATCTTCAAAAATCCGTAAATATTATATCTCTTTTAATCCTCATCATGGAAATAGCATGCTCATTATGGCTCAGAGAATTATCCAACATGTTCACTTTCCCAAGGTGGTAATGTATTGAAATATCATAATCTTTAATCAATTAAAACTATATTATCTAGTGTATATATAACTATTATTATATAAATATATAATTCAAGATTTTATGGTTAGTATATATATAAAAACTTTCAACATACATATAATACATCCATATTTTCAATGAAATATTTATCGATGTCAGCTCAAAATAAATATTCGGGAAATTTTGATCATGAATTTTCAATTAAAGAGAGTCATAAGGTATCACAATATCATTAAGCATTAGGATGAATCCCATTACATTCTTTATTGTGTCACTATAGTCAAAAAAAATTATCCATTGTGGGGTAGTGTGATCATAGGTGCACTAACCAACCTTCTTTTCAGATCTTAAAAATTATCCTCACATTCATATGTCCACAATAACTTAACCCCTTCCAATTTAACTTATTGAGGGGATTATATTTTCATGAAAAATATCTTACAAAGTTTCGATAGTATCTATAAAACCTTATAAAACTATGGATCACAATTACTATGGTTGTTCTAGGACAATTCTCAATAACTTCTTTTTTTAAAGGATTCACTGATATACCCTTTCTTGAGATTATATGACCCAAAAATGAAATTTTTGTAGCTAAAATTTACATTTGGTAAATATTACATACAACTTATCATTTATTAGGGGATTAATCACAATCCTAAAATTTTCTTAATCCTTATAATTTTTATTTGAATATATAAGAATATCATTTATAAATATTGTTAAAAATTGATCATTATGTTTCTAAAGAATCTTTTCATTAAATCCATGAAGATAGAAGGATAATTGGTAAATAAAAATGAAATTACTATAAATTATTAATGACCATACCTCATATGGAAGCCTATATTTGGTGTAACCTTCTTCTTGTCCCTTAGATGATGATAATTAGATCGAAGATCAAACTTGGAAAATATTGGTCCCCTCTTAATTGATCAAACATATCGTCGATACAGGGTAAATAATTCATGTTATTAATAGTGATATTTTTAAGTTCCAAATAATAAATTCAAATATTCATTAAAACATATTTATATAAAATAATAATATTTTAACCCCATGGTGAAGCACTATGATGAATTAACCCTTTATCTAATTATACAAAAGTTTATTTATCAATTCCTATAGCTCAATAAGAAACATTCTATATAGAGTCTTTGAAATAAGTATAGCGCAAATTACGAGTTCTATTGAAAAATAAAATTCATGATTCGGGAAAACCTTAGTAAACTCTTCTAGAAATAAATCAACAAACTTCTGTATAATAGGAATATCCTTAATGTTTAGTTTCTCCCCCACTATATATAATAAATACCCCTCATGAATATGTATAAAACCCCATCTTATGGAAGTAATTTCTATTTTAATTTTAGGTTCATCCTTACACCAATATACTATATTAGGTTGATTAGGAAAACCAAATGGAACTTTACAAAGAAAAAATATTTTTTGAGAGACTTAATATATTTATCAACTACTAATGAATTAATAGTTCCATTAAAAGATTTATAATTTCATCATATGAAGTGATCCAACATAGTTTAATCACATAGTTAAATAATATGTTTCTCCATGTGGGAAAATTTATTCATCATAACTTGAGTTATCTTCCCTAATATGGACATGATCTACTCTATTCCAACAAAAATGGTATTGGCTTGCTCATTTGAGAAATATCTAAACAATATATGTGTGTTGATTCCCATTATTCCATTAGGTTTCATCGCTAAATAATGGAACATGCAGTATTGATCACTTTAGTAGTCTTGAAGAACCAAATAAATACTTGATTCACATATTACATTGGAAATATAAAATACATAGCATAATTATAATTCTCACATAGTTGATAATATTAATAATACCTTTCTTTATATCTTATAGAAGAAAAAAAAGATGATCTAATATGATCAGTAGTGGTTATGTATAGAGGAATATATTATGAATAAATATGGATTAATCAATATAGAAATTTAATTAACTAAAAACACATTCCATTTAATCAATAACATGATCACTAAATTCATCCATGCATAATATCAATGTATTAATCTCAAAGATAATAATGACTGAATTCTTAATAAAAAAATCTTAATATAGGAAATCATGTGCTCATACATCATGATATATTTACCATCAAGGACTTGAGGAAAGACAATTTAATTTATGGGTAGGTATACCCCAAAAAACATGTTTAATAAATTTATCCAACTAGTTTTTTTCATGAGATATGTCTATGAATTGATGGGATATCTATAACAAAGCCTCACCCATCACTACATGTTCAATGAATTCCTCATATATTGAATGATCAATTTAATTAATAAAAAATATATCTTATCAATAAATATTTGTATTGAGTAAAGAATATATAATTTTAAGATTTACCCAGTCAATCAAATAAATTTCATAGTAAAACACCATATATAGAATTAGTATAGAGTTTGGGTAATAAGAATATCTATGATAAATTTAATAATTATAATTATGAGAAATTTAATATATAATAAAAAATGATCACAATAAATTGGAGGTTTTAATAGAAATTTAATGACCATATAATTAATAAGAGGTAAAAGGTGACCATAAATTCATAAAAAATGCTGGTTTTGTAATAAATTCATGCTATTTGGAGAATAAAATAAAATGGAATTCAAACATTAAAATAATTTATCATTAAATATTTCTATTCAAAAAACCATTTAAAACTTATATAATAATATAAATATTATAAAATATTTATGGTAGTGGGAAATTCTAATAACGATGTATGCATTAAAAATAAATATTCTTTTTTTCCTTTTTATAAAAAAATTCAAAAATGAGACTTTCAAAAAACAATATAAATATTCCTTTAAAACCATTTAAAAATTCAATTATAACTTAAAATATCCTTAATAATTCATTTGAGTAAATAAAAATGAATTTTATATAACAATTTTTAGAAATTTTGACATGGAAGAAAAATATGCTCATTAGAAAGGGAAATAAGATGATATTTTCTTTTAGAATTTTTTTGCATGAGTCAACTTCCAAATAGTGAAAAAAAAATTATGAAAGCATGGAAACTCCTTAAATATCAATGGGATAATAAAATATATGGATTTTATGATATATTATAAGATTCTGTCAATGAAAATCAGAGTAATCCCAAAGAAAAGAGATTGTAAAAAAAATTATTACACCTTTGGTAAATAGTATCTCCTGGTATGAATAAAATTTAATAATCATGAATAAATATATATTAATGTTAAATACATTAAAGTATAACTATATAAACCACATAAAAAAATTATGCATAATATCAAATATGTCTCAATGGAGTGAAAATTGAGACAAAATCTCATACCTTGTGTTTGACTTTCCTCGTATGTGATTTTAACCTCCTGTATAAAAAATAGAAATATTATACTTTAATACCATAAAAATATCATAAATATAATGTCATATATGATATATTTATAATATCTTATCACCCAATTGTTAAAAATAATTTATTGTCATTGTGTTAGGTGTTAACTAATTCATGTTTTCATGAGAATTTTGGTTTGGTAGTTCCAGTCCTTATACTTTGATTATGGTTCCACCATCTCTAGAATTTTAATAATGGAATAAATATAATATATATTTTTTATATAAATATTTATATTCATCCATACAATTTAGATACAGAAAAATGAATTACATCATTCATGTAGATATAGACCGTATGTACACATGAACGTTGTTGTCACTTTTTTAATGATGGAATGAAAGGAAGGTAAATTATAATTCACCTTACTAGAATTATTAGTATGTCATATATATAATATATATATTCATTAAATATATCCTTATTACCATCCATGTAAATTAGAAATGAAAAATGTATCTCATGGCTTTTTTGAGGCAGTAGTCCACACGTACGCACGAGCGACGTTATTGTTTTCCAATGGATTGGAAGGTAAGAATATAGATATGATATTACAATTACATAAGAATAATTATTTCGAAAATATCATATATATTAATTATTTTCATCTTTATAAACATCCAAGTAACATGGTGATGAAAAATGAATTACACCACTATATAAAGATAGTAATTCGTATGTACGCACAAGCAATGTTATCACTTTTAATAGGTTATAAAAGAGATGTAAAATTGTTGTACCATAATCATAAAAACATATAAATATATTTATGATACTAGGGTTATTAGTTTTGGATGTATACAATATATTTATAGTAATTAAAAGAAGAAATAAATTTGAAAGGGTCTGTAAAGACGAATAACCCTTATTTAGTAGAATTCCTTTAAATTCCTTCTTAAGGACCCTAGAAATATCCTTTTAATAAGATAATCACCTCTAATTCATGGGTGGAGAAGTTTATAATGGAATTATGAAAGTTTTTCTCAATCTATATTTTCCAAGAAAGTGTAAAGAAAAGGTAAGAGTGTCTTTTTTTAAGTGAGGGGAGGGGTACTCTTGTAATTTTTCAAAATATTAAAATATAATAAGTCACATTCATGGAAAAGTGGATCCAAAATTACATATATTCAAAGATAAGGATCTTATGGTAATAATTTAATCATAAAATAAAATTTATATAGGTTTAGATATCATTTTAAACCGTATATTTTTTATTAACCCCTTCATTAACCATTTTTAACCATAATCATGGTTACAACTATTTCAATATTAATGGGTTATATTTTACTTATAAGCTGAATATTGGATCGTAAATGGAAAATAATTAATAATGTTTATCATATATTATCCCCTTTTTCATATTTGAATATTTTATTATTTTTAAATGGTTTAATGATATATTATTTTCATAAAACACCATTAATGTCATTTTTACACTATTCATTTAATTTGACTTTAAATACATCAAGAAAAATATGTAATTTGAATATAAACCTTTAAAAAAACACTAAGATAATTTATTTATCCATAAAATTCTTGGGGAACTATAAATCACCCAAAAAACATTACATTTAGAGTTTTTAAAATCATTTTTATGGTTTTTCTACTACTTGCGCAGGCACTATGTTGGCATTGTGTAAGAATTTACGGTAATTATTTTATTAATAAAAATTAAAAATAAATTACTATGAAAAAAATTCATTAATATGTAAAATAAATATTTATAACCAAACATGATTTGTTTTTATCCATGAAAAAAAATATTATATATATTAAAAGAAAGAGAGTGACATTTTTTACTTTATTATTTACTTAAATAATATGAAGGTAAAAATAAAAAAAATGAAAAAGGACATATTTTAAAGTTTTTATGATTCTTGATGAATATAATCATCAAATGAAATAAAATCAAGTGTCTGGATGAGTTTTAATCCTTATCACATTAGTTTTTAACCATAATAACCAGATTTACCCTTTACGGAGGTGATAAATTCTACCACTATTACTATTTATAATGTATAAAAATAAAAGGGACCTATTAAAAAATTTGAACATCATGAATCATAATATGAAATCCATTTTTTCAAATTCAATTCCTATAAGTTTAAGATATTAATTTAAAATTAAACCAATAAAATGAGATGAAATATGATTTTCCAAAAAAATGTGTTTTTAAGATTAAAAATTTAATTATATGTAAAATTTGGATCCTAATGTAAATAAAATGTATCTTATATCACTATAATAAAAAACCATGATATAGTGAGACATTTATATTAATTTATTTAAATAAAATAAATTAAAGTTTTAAAAAATTCTGTATTTATTTACTATTCACTAGAAAATAGATACTTTTAGAAAATCTTAAAAGGCCAACTTAAGATAATACCGAAATTTGGATTTTAAAAATGAAAAAACTATCTCAATATAAATTTTAATAGGTTTTTTAGTTTTTTAAAACTTCATGTTTCATGTAAATAATGTTATCAAATAAATTGGATTTACTTAAAGAGGACTATATTATAAAATCTTGGGGTGTTACAAATATCTTGAGATATATCTCAAGTCACTAATCTCCCACACTTAACCCATAAATCATGTAACACAGAGGAAACATATCATGAGTAAACATACCTACTCCCAAATCAATATTACTTATAAGCTCTAAATCAAAAACAGTCACACTAAGGTCTCACATAATTATATCAATAGTCACATGCCAAGTCACCAACCTACTAGGGAACCAGTCCTCACTAGGTGTCTACATTAAAGACTACCCCTAGAGAACCACGATCTCATCCAAATATATAAATTTTTTGTTCTAGATGAATCGTGTTAAGTAAAACATAATCAAATGGCATGGTTAAGTAAAATTCATCTAAGAATCTATATGGGAAAACACTATATAGGATTTTATAAACACTTTAAATAATTAAACCGATTTTATTTTCAGAATAGTATCAAAACAACTAAAAAGAGATATATTACTAAGTAATACAATGTCAATACTGACCAACTTGGGTCACTATATATACCTTATAAGAGGGAGCACATAATCATCATCCTTAATAATCATTCCTCCATAGAATTCACATGACTTATCATCAGAAGAAGATATATTGTGGTTCAGGTGAGTAAAATGACACCAAAAAGGTTATATGGTAAAACACCATATAAGATATTGTTAACATTTTAAATAGTTTTAACCTATATATTTAATGAAATAAATCACAAAAAGATAGGATTATGTCATGTGAGTATATTTTACAAACATAATGCATGTCCATTATCCTCTTACAAGTTGGACAAGAGCCAAAAACCATAAATCATGAATCTAAAACCCAACAATATCATACTAGGTGAAATTATGAAATCCTAACATAAAAAATCATGAATAGAAGTATTATATCCCTAGTAACATTGAATTTTCCTCGGAAAAGGTGTTCTAAATGAACTAGTTTTAGGTTCATCACAAGCTCTAACAAATTTTTATATCACTTTTCTAATATCTCTCCAAATAATAAGACAAACTAAAAATATTTGATATAAAATATTAATGTTCCACCAACATAGACCACTCAACTGGTGCCCAAAATGGTGGTCTCCATATGACATTTGGAATTCCCTTATACATGAGAGGTTTTCGACTAGAAGTGAGGGTATTGGGTATTACCATGGGGAGATTATACCCTCATATTAGAGTAAAACATAGAAAAACATCCATTATGAATAATCAAAGTATATCAAAGAAATAAACCACATCTATGTTATATCAAATGAAATTAGGAGCATACAATAATACAGACACATGGTTATGCCAATATATACCAACTAATAACTCATCAGGCTGATCTCATATACAAAAATAAACAAAATAAATAAAAGAAACTTAGTCTCTACTATCATCCTCAAGCCTCACATCTTCTCAGTCTCCAATCCCATCTAACCTATCCCACTTGATCATTCAACACTTGGCCTCCACCCTAACTGAACCTATGATTAGTGAAGTATACATATATACCCAAGTTTAATCACTGATATAAAAGTGTATGAGTACAACTGAGTAGGCAACCACCAATAGAGTTCCAAATATAACCAATAAATCCATTATTTTTCCATGTCATAGGCTTATAAAATAAATAAATAAAATGTGTAAGTATAACTAGATAAAAAATTTTGATCCTTGATTTTTTAAATGACACCTAAGATTGATTATACCTACTTTATCTCGATAAAGAGTCTCTCTGAGCACATTACATAACCAATTGGGGTGTGTGTCCTTCCCTGAAACTCATATACTAGTAGGCATAATTGTGGGATCCTACGTATTATCCTTGGCAATGTAGCAGCCAGGAATTTTCCCGCATTTGGGCCTTCAGGCCACCGTTTTGGTCCCTGAGTCCTTTAAGTCCTTCGGACTACCCAAGCCTTCGAACCAGTAAGGCCCTCGGGCCACCTCAAGGCCTTCGGGCCACCTTAATTGCAGATTCAAACCAAAAAAAACTCCAAGGAACAAGCTCTATAGAAGGATTATCAAGGAGCTTTCACCATAGAAAAAGCTACATGAATTTCAAGAATTAGAGGGTATGGCACCTGCCATCGGGAAAATCCTATGCATGCATGGGACAACCTATCTGAATAACCATGCAAAGGTGTAGAGCTGATTCATGATGAATATGATGGGCAGGAGCAGTTCCAAGTAGTTAGTCTGGGTTGTATGCAATGTTTAAGCATACGGGCAGTGAATTTCTCTAAGGCCTACGATCTATGTAATACTTATGCCTATGGTCTTTGTAAGGGTTCCATCTCACCCCTTGTATTATCAAAAATCAATAAAAAATTAAGGCCTTCGGGCCATTGGATGGATAGATGGAATTCCATAATATCATTCATAAAGTCAAATCCAAGAGGATTTTACAAGTAATTAAAAACAAGTTAGAATCATATCCAAATATGTGGTGATTTCATAAGGCATTCAATACGATAGGAGGTACATCTTAATCCAAGGGGATTTCCCAAGGAATTCTCAATATCAAATTGGAAAACACCAAAGCCTGGGATGTATCCCAGATATTCCACATCAATAAGACTTTATTTATAAATATTTTAGGAAATTATAACCCTTCTATGATATCTCATAAAAAGAAAATAATAACACTCATTAGAAATCCATCCAAACCCATCTCATATAGTAGAGTTCGACCTCTCAAGATCATGTCCTAACATCCCCACTACTACTATATCCATCTCACATTGATAATTTAGGTTCTAATGTGACACCTTCTATAATAACCTCAACTCTCGTATCCTATAGATGATTAATACTTTATTGCATTGGAAAAAGATACAAGGGATCTCATCACCAATTATTAATTAGTTTACTAGTCTTGAAAAAAAATATACAAACAAGATTCCCATTTTACATTAGAAATAAAATTTAAAAACATAGTGAAAATAAATATTATTTATTATTTAACTCATTTAAAAATTCCTTATTTATATCATGGGGAAAATAAACAAAATAAATGTGAGTTTAAATGCCTAATAAGGGTTACATACATAATAATATACCATGGGTAAATAATACATAATCAATTTGTAAAGGTAAATAACTAAAAACACATGACATTTAATGAATAAATTGAAAACTAAATGAATCAATAGATAATATCACTGAAATAATCTCATGGATAATAATTAATTAATTCTCAATTGAGGAAATGAATAATGTTGTATTTCAAGATCTCAGACATCATGATATATTTACTATTATGTCCTTACACCAAGAAAGTATAAACTATGGGTAGTATACACAAAATACTCATTTAATAAGGCTAAATAACCAGTTTGACTCATGAGACCTATCGATGCATCGATGAGCTATATAATTTCAAGCCCTAATCATAATTTTTTGTCCAATTCATTCTTCATATATTTAATGATCAATTTATTTCATAAATATTATGCCTTTCAATTGATTTTTTAGTAAAGGATGTGAAATACCAAGATTTACCCAGTCAATAAAATAAATTTCATAGTAAACAACCACATGTAGAAATGGTATACAGTTTATGAAAAAAGGATATCCATGATATAAATAATATAGATATTATAGAGAAATGAAATGACCAATTAAATATGATCATATTAAAGTGACTATTTCAATATAATGTTAATGACCATTAATTAATAAGTGATAAAATATAACCATCAATTTATCAAAAATATATGTCTTTCAACAAATTCATGTTTTTAGATAATAAAATAAAATAGAAGTGAAACTTTAAAATAAGTTTTCATTTAATATTATTATTTTTCAAAACCATTTAAAAACAATAGAATATGATAAATATCATAAAATGGTTATGGAATTATGAAACTCTGTTAGGGTTTTATACGTTAAAAAACATTTGTTTTTAACTTTTTATAAAGATAGTTGAAAATGCCTCTTTAGAAAAACATTAAAAATAATCCTTTAAAACATTAAAAAATTCTAGGATGACATAAAATGTCCTTAAAAATTATTTGATTAAAAAAAGGACTTTTTTAAAACAATTTTGAAAAATATAGACATAGAAGAAAAATATAACTTATCAAAAAGATAAATAAGATCATATTTTCTTTTATATATTTATTTTCTTGATTAAAGTTCCAAAGAGAAGAAATTTTGAATGAAAACAATGAAAGTACTTAAATTTACAGATTATAATAAAATATAGGGAGATTATTGTGAATATATTATAAGACTTATTTAATGTAAAATATAAGAAAACACAAAAAAATTAGATTGTGCAATAAATTCTCACATCATTGGTAACTTTTAAATTGAAACCCCTTGAAAGTGTAAACGTGAATTGAAACATTAATCATAATAAATAAATATATATTAATTTTAAATACATAAAAGGGGTAATATATACACCACATAAAATTAAATAGGTTCATAATACCAAATATGTCTCAATGGAGTGAAAATTGATATGAAATCCCTAACTTCACACTTCTAATTTGTTAAACATGATTTAAACTCTTTTATGGTTGTTTTAAAATTTTTATTAATTTATATTAGAACCATATTCATATTTATAATATCATATATGATCCACATATAATATCTTATCACCCATTCATCCATAATATTTTATTATTATCATTGTTTTGGGTATCAACTCCTTAGTTTTATTAGGTATGTTTCACGGTGGATGTCCCAGTTATTATGAATAGGTTAATGTTTCATCATAGAAAGAATTATATTAATATTTTAAATATTATATTTATTCATTATATAAATTTTCAAAATTATTCTTTATAGGTGTACATGTAAAATGAATTACATCGCTTCATGGATACAGTAAGTCATACACACACATGGGCGATGTTATCAAATTTTAATGGGTGAAAGGGTAAAGAAGTATGTGATATATTATGTTTAAAAAATTAATATTATTTTATAATTATCATATATATTCATTCGTTCCATAATTATTACTATCTATGTGGAAAAATTGATGGAAGACAAATTACATTGATTCATGAGGCAATAGTTTGTTGTACACAAAAACGATGGTTTTGCTTCACATTTGATGGAGAAAGAGATGGATAAATATTATTACATAAACATAATAAAATATTAGTATATGGTATATGATATTTTTATATTTTAATTTTTAGGACATAATTTGAGGTGGAAAATAAGAAGTAAAAAAAGAAAGTTCTTGGTTGAGATGATACCTTCTCTTAGAGAAACCTCATTTGGATCTCATCTTAAAGAATTCAGGGTTGGTCTTTTTGGAATAAAATCATCTCTATAATTTTTATAATTATTTTTGTGAGATATTTTGGTAGGTTTTTGTCAAGATAAATTTCTCATGATTTTTGTATAAGATAGGGGAAGAGGTGACTCTTTATTATTGATGTATGTGGCACAATTGTCATTTTTCAATGTTTTAAACTATTATTAAGTCACTTTCAGGGAAAATGGATCAAAAATCGGTCATATTAGAAGGATAAAAATTTAATGTATAAATAAAACCAAAAATTGAGGTTTAATCATGTATTTAGGCCATTTTAACCCATATATTTTGGTTCAACCCCTTCATTGACCATTTTTACCTTAACCATGGTAACTAATTTTTCAATCTAAAAGGGATATAATTTTTCTTATAAGTTAAAAATTGGATCATAAATGGAAAAATATAAAATTTTAGAAATATTATAATCCTAATTTTCTTATTTTAATATTTTTATGTTCTTTAATTAATTTAATAAAATATTATTTTTTTTTAAATATTATTTGTGTCATTTTTGATACGATTCAATTAATTTAAATTTAAAAACATCAAGATAAAAAATTAATTCTAATATAAACTCTTTAAAGATAAATTATAAATTTTTATTAACCATAAAATCTGTGTGAAACCATAATTAATCAAAAAAATATTAGTTTTCATGTTTTTAAAATAATTTAATTTAATATTTCTACTAGTTTCATAGGCATTGTGTGAGCATTGTGTAATCATTTAAAGTAATTTTACAGTCTCTAAAAATTAAAAATAAATCAAAATAAAAAAAATAAATTAATTATGTTCCAAATAAACTATTATATTCATTCATAAAATATTCTTATCACTATTAGACCATGTAAAGTAAATTAAAATCAAGAGAGTGGAATTTTGAAATTTTTATTACTTAAAATAATATAAATGTCATTATCAAGGGAAAATGGAACCAAAATGTCTTATATTATAATTTGGCATGTATATGGTCTAATTTAACACATAAATTTAGATAAGTTAAATTTTTGGTTGATTTTGAGACCTTATCTCATAGTTTTAACCCTTTTTAACAATTTTACCCTTACCGAGGTGAAAAATATTTACAACAGTTACTATTCATAATGACAAAAAACAAAAGGAACCTCTTTAAAAAATTTGAACAAACTAATTTAAAATATTTTATCCATTTATAATGATTCAATCTCTATAATTGGAAGAAATAAATTTTAATATAAATTCATAAAACTTCACGAAAAACAATTTTTAGAAAAATGAATTTTTACGCATAAAAATAGACTTTTATCAAAACATGAATATTGTTGATTAAAATGGAATTAATTAGATTATTATAAATCAAATAGACCATTTATCACTTTAATACCATATCCAAAATATAATTTTTCATTTAAATTACTTTATTTAATGAAAATAAATTAGAGTATTTAAAAAATAGTTATTTTTCACTATTGAATGAAAAATAAATAATTTTAGATTAATCACTAACTTTCACCCTTATTTAATTTTGATATGTTGATTTAAAAACTATATTCATTTTATAAAATAAAATTTCTAAAAGTGGAATAAATTAATTATAATATCTATACAAAAAATGAAATAAAATCATTTTTGTGGAAAATGCATTTTTTTGAATCATAAAACGACTTCATTAAAAATTGAGTGATTATTTCCAATGAATTTTTCAATAAATTTGTATTTAGTTAGAATATTATACATATAATTCATAATTATGCTACTAATATTCATACCTTCAAATTTAATGGCTAGGTTATAATAGTCACATTTAAATAATAATATTTTTATAATATATCTCAATTCTCTTAAGGATTAGTGTTGTGTGGTAAGAAAGTTATCAATATTATTATTATTTTTAAAACAAATTTTCAAATTGTTATATCTCCCCCACACCATAAATAAAATTATCCCTAGTAATTCTATCCCGGTCATCAAAGGTTCAATATTTGAAAATACTATTATTAAAATCTCACATAATGCAGAGGGATAATAAAACTTCTTCAAAATAGATAAGTGGATAGGATAAATTTTAACTAAAATAATAGATAATTGGGTTACCATATAAGGATAACATTGGTGGGAAGTTAAAATATGTACATGGATAAGAAAACTATCATCTTAAGAGTAATAGAGTGTGACAGAGAACATGGTCATATGAAAGTTAATGATCAAAAAACCATAAATCAATGAGGGGTGAAAAGACTATAAATTCATCATAAATGAAAGTAAAAAATATATCATTTTTATTTCTAGATAATTTTCCTAAAGTTCAATTATTATTTTAATATCAAGATTGACGATATTATAAAATTTTATTTTTTGATTTCTTTCTATTTCATAAGCAAATTTTTTTCATTTGGATGTTCTTTTGTAAATTTGAAATTCATATATTATCCTAAGAAATGAATATTTGAGATGAAATTTTCATGCCTGAAGCACTAAAATTAGAATTTAATGGATCATAAGATCCATAAAAGAATTAAAATTAAATCCTTCATTCTATAAATATTTAAAAAACCAAAATTGAAAATCAAAAATTTTCCATTATAGATAAATATAATAGATTAATCTCTAAAACCGCAATAATAAACCCCAAAGTTCAACTTAATTCATTCTATAAATATTTAACCTTAATACTCCTCCAAAATATGTGTGACTAAAATCAAAACCCAAAAAAACAAAATATTTGATCAAACATTGATCCCCAGAGAACATAAAGGAGATTATAATGTCACATAAAAATATGTGAATACCTTGATTATATATTCTATTAAAACATACTAATAACCTGAATCACCATAAAACCTCAATGAAAACATATATGAATCAAAAAATCCCACAATCATTATTCCTAACATAAAATAAAATACTATTGAATATATTCCACAAATCCAAAAATGTAATAAACTTCATCAAAGATTAACTAAATCACTTTTTCATCAAATCTCTATCAAATTTCTTGGTTAATAATAATATCTCATTTACTTTATCTATGTTAATCATTTATATATCCTAATTAAACATTAGTAACTCAACATCAGGCACATATTAAGTGTTAAATTTCTAGAAATCATATGTTCTCTAAAAAATAACCTTACCACTAAATCAATTTTTTGGGTTATTGTTACCATTCAGCATATGTTTTCAAATCCTTAAATAAAAATCACTATGGAATAATCCTTATATGTTTCATTATTATTATAAATATAATATAATTGGTATAACACTTCTAAAATATTATTCTAAAATCATAATATATATACAATTCAATCCTTTCACTTTAACAAATTACCTAGAATAGGTTCTTCTTTATTCTAGGTGTTAACTCTTAGATTGGATAATTGAATCTGATAATTCCCATTTTCCCACATATAAAAAATTAAACTATAAAAGAAACTTTAGGATGAACTTCCAATCCATCCATATAACACTTCTCTTTTCCTTCAAAATTACTTTCTTTATGCCTTTTTCCCATAAATAACATGTCTTCTTATTCTTATGATACATTTCCCTAAGTGCTTCTTCCCACATAATTGACATGAAGAAAATTGAATATTCTTCACTATATTATCTTCATGAAAATAAATTTTTCTCCTTTTAGGTGTGTTATGAAACTCTCCAAATATGATATTTTTAATCATAAAATTAGATATATTATGATTCATAATCACAAGGTTTCAATTTCCATCTCTTATTTAATTTCATTTCTCAGGAGGAAAATCATACCATTTTCAATCACATTCATCATTAACATGGTTTATTATTGTTCTATGCATTGAATTAAGCCAAAAAACACTGAATTATAAACAATAATCATAGTGGGAAACCACATAATCATGAAAATAAATTATAGGATTTCTAAATCCTGGAACTTTCTTTTAAATCCAAAATATATTAGGTTTAACCTAGTTCAGTCATGGTTATTATCTATTCAAATAATTCATAATGGTTCATAAATAAAATATTATTTAACCCAAGTATATTTATTTGGAGTGTCAAAACATGTGTGTAGTAAGGTCATACTCACCATGAACTAGAATTATTGTTGAGATATATTAAACCAAATCCTTTTAGGGTTATTTCTCCAAAATACATTTGTGCCAAAATTGAATCCACTTATTGTATCCCAATAGGGATGTGTTGCTTAGAAAATTTCATAATATATAACTTATGAAAAAAAAAATTTGTTATTATATACTTATAAATATCCTTAAATCTTTTCATAGGGTTATGTTCCCTAATCTATGTTTTACTAAATACGATTCTCAAGTTTTCTACTAATATTTCCTTAATACCAACTATAACAACACCAACCCAAGTATAACATATTCTATGTCTACTTTATTACATTTTCATAATATACAAGTGTTCACATAACCAAGGATCAGTAATTTTATTATCCTTTAAGAACTATACACAAACATGATTCCCGTTTTTATTATAAATAAAATATAAAAACATTGTGAAAATAAATATTCCTTATCCCTGAAATCATACAAAAATTACTTCTTCGTGACCTAGGAAAAATAAAAAACATAATGGTGAGATCAAATTCTCCATAATTCTTATGTATAATAAAACATATCATGAGTAAATAAGGTATAATAAATATGGCCTGGTAAATAAATAAAAACACACGTCATTTAATTAATAACTTGACAAAAAAATGCATTCATGGATAATATCAATGCAATAATCTCAAGGACAATAATAAATCAATTTTCAATTATGTAAATTAATAATGTTCTATGTAATGATCTCAGACATTATGATATCTTTACCACCATGACCTTGCTCTAAGATAGTTTAAACTATGGTTAGGTATACTCTAAAAACCCATTTAATAAGGCTATCCAACTAGTTTTTCTCATGAGACCTATCGATGCATCGGGAGGATATGTAATTTTAGGACCCACCTATTATTGGACTTCTAATATATTTCTCATATATTTAATGATAATTTTATTTCCTAAAAAATATTACCTATCAACAAATATTTGTACTAAAGGATTTGGACTATCAATATTTACTTGGTCAATCAAATAACTTTAATAAAAACACTATTTGTATAAATGGTATTAATCCTAGAAAATAAGTATATTCATGATAAAAATAATATAGATATTTAATATAAATTTAATTTCTAATTAAATATGATCATGATAAAATGAATGTTTCATGAAAAATTTAAGGACTAAAAAATTAATAAGTGATAAAATATTATCATCAATTCATCAAAAATATATGTTTTTTAATGAATCTAGGTATTTTGGAGAATAAGATAAATGTGATAGAAACATTAAAATATGTTTTTAATTCAAAAAATTATTTGAAAAACCATATAAAATATGTAAAATAAGTAAAATATTATAAAACAATTATGGTAGTCAGAATGCTTGTTAACACCGTATATGTTAAAAAGAAACATTCCATTTTAATTTTTTTAATGAATGTTGAAAATGAACCTTTCAAAAAACCATTATAAATTTTATTTAAAAACTTTTATAAAATAAATGATCACTTTAAGAGACCTTATTAAATCATTTTAATAAATAAAAAAGGACTTTTCTAAAACAATTTGAAAAATGTTAACAAGGAAGAAGAATATACCCAATCAAAAAGATAAATAAGAGCATATTTTCATTTGAAAATTTATTTTCTTGAATAAAGTTACAAAGAGATGAAAATTTTTAAGAAACAATTAAAATAATTAAATATCCATAATATAATAAAATATATGGGTTTTATTATGGATATATTATATGGCCCCTTCAATGTAAAATATAAGTAATCCCAAAAAATGAGATTGTAAAATAAATTATTGCCTATTTAATGACTTTTAAATTATAAATCCTTGAAAGTGTAAACATGAATTGAAAATTTAATCATCATTAATAAATATATATTCTTGTTAAATACTTCAAAGTGGTGTTATAATCATCATATTAAAGTAAATAGGTGCATAATACTATATATGTGTCAATTGAGTGGAAATTGAGACGAAATCCATTACCTCATGCTTCCTCTTTGTTGAGTGTGATTTAAACTCATATATAATGGTATTATACTTGTTATTAATTTATATAAAAATAATATTCATATTTATAATATCCTATATGATCCACTTACAATATCTTATCACCCATTTGAGGAAACTATTTCATTGTTTTCATTTTTTTCGAGTGTCAACTATGTAGTTTTCTCATGTACGTTTCATTGAAGATGTTCATATTATTATGAATAGGTTATAGTTTCATAATATCTATAATGATATAAATTTTTAAAATATTATATTAATTTATTACAAATATTTTTATAATCATTATTGAAAGGTGGGCATGTAAAATGAATCACATTGCTTCATAGAGACGGTAAGTCGTATGTATGCACGAGAAACGTTGCCATTTTTTAATGGGTGAAAGGGTAAGGTAGTATATGATATATTAAATTTATAGAATAAATATTATTTCATAATTATCATATATATTAATTAGTTATGTTGTTATGAATATCCAAGGGAGGTGGTGATGGAAAAATTTCATTGATTCATGAGGCGGTAGTTCGTTGTACTCACAAGCAATGGTTTTGTTTCCCATTTGATGGAGAAGGAGACGGGTAAATATTATTCGTTAAATATAACAAAATCCAAGTATATTTAATATGAGGTTTTCTTATATTATAATTTTTATTACATAACTAAAGGTGGTAAAATAAATAATAAATAAAGTGCTTGGTTAAGATTATTACCTTACCTTAGAGAAACCTCCTTTAGATCATTTCATAAGGGACAATGTTGGTATTTAGGAAATTCAAGAACCTCTCAAACATAAATAAGTTTGTTGGTGAGATATTTTATCAGGGTTTTATTGAGTTAAATGGATAAATAGGTGTGAATTTTTGAGGGGAGGAGGTCTCTATTTATAATTGAGGTGAGTGGCACACTTGTAATTTTTCAAGATTTTAAAATACTATTAAGACTCTTTCTTGAAACAATGGCTCAACAATGACTCATATTAAAAGTTGATAATTTTAGGTTATATATAAAACAACCCAATTGTTTTTATGAATTTTTTTAGTTCATTTTAACCCTTTCCTTTTTTTTTGACCTCTTCGTTATCTATTTTTAATCTTAACCGCGGTAATAACTTTTTCAATCATAAAGGGTTATAATTATAATTATAAGGTAAAAAATTTCTCATTAATGTAAAAGGGGTGAAATTTTATACTATTACCCATCCTACTTGTACTATTTAAGGTTTTTTATTATTTTTAAATAATTTAATAAAATATTATTTTTCATAAAATGTCATTAATATCATTTTTAACATTATTCATTTAATTTGAATTTAAGGACATCAATATAATAAATAAATTTGAATATAAACTATTTAACCATAAATTGTACATTTTTATTAACCAAAAAAGTATTTTGAAACCCTAATTCATCCATAAAATATAACTTTTCATTTTTTTTAAATCATTTACTTTAATTTTTCTACTGCTTTCAAAATCACTATGTCAGTATCATTTAAGCTTTTAAGATACTTATAACTTCACTAAAAAATTAAAAAAAATTAAAATCATAAAATAAATTAATATTGTTTAAAATAAAATTATATATTCATTCATAACATATTATTATCCCAATTTGAACATATAAAATAAATTAAAATCAAGAGAGTGATATTTTGGAATTTTCTTTACGTAAAATAATATAAATGTCATTATCAAGAAAAAATAGCAAAAAATTACATATAAAAGAATTTAAGATGGATATGGTATAATATATATAATAAAATGAAGTAATGAAAAAAATTGTTGATTTTTAGGCCTTATATCATAGCTTTAACCCTATTTTACCCATTTTACTTTTACCGATGTGACAAGTATTTACAAAAATTATTATTCCTAATGAATAAAAAATGGCCTATTTACCAAATTTGAACCTCTTAATTCTAAATATGGTATCTTTCTTTTAATATTTAGTCTATATAAGTATTATAAGTCAATTTTAATATAAATTAGTAAAATACAATGAAAATAGTATTTTATAAAAAAAAGCATTTTTATTCATTAAAATTATCTTATATAAAAATCATGAATTTTTATAATTAAAATGGAATACATTAGATTATTATAAATAAAATGGATAATATTTAACTTTATACCAAATAAAAAATAACAATTTTAATTTTAAATTATTTTCATTAATGAAAGTAAATGAGATTATTAGAAAACTTGGTATTCTTTACTATTCACTGAAAAATCAATCATTTCAAAAAAATCCCAAAATTTTACCATAAGTTAATTTGGATATTTGGATTTGAAAAATTATGTTCATTTTATAAAATAATATTTCTAGAATTTTTAGAAATAAATTATAATTTCCTTGTACAAAATTCATTAAATTCATTTTTAAAGAAGATGCATTTTGTTTTAAGCATAAAATGACTTCCCTAAAAATGGAGTGATTATTTAATAAGAGTTAAAAAATAAATTTTTATTGAGTGGGACCATTATATATATATATATATATATCATAATTTGGTTACTCATATTAATTCTCACCAATTGAAAATATAGGTTATAACAACCACATTTAAATAATAATATTTTTATATTATATCTCAATTCGCTTAAAGATCTATGTTGAATGTTAAATAATATATCAAGGTTATTAATATTTTAAATTAAATTTTATGGATTTTAAACCAACAATCATCACCATCAATTCTAGAAAACACCCTCTAAGGGGCCATTATATCACTCAGGTGCCCACTTGGGCCCCGTAGGTCACAGCAATCATAGATTCCACATCGGGGTTCCTCAATCTTAGTCTCAACTCTCATTTCATCACCCATCATTAAAAGGGAATCACATCCCTCAGTGTAGGCATAATAATATAATGGACTAAATGGACTCTTTAGAAATCCATACATGTATCTCTCTAGAGATATGGTATAAAGACTCTTGATAACTAATTCATCACACGTCGTTACTCTCACCTAGCCTATCGATAATCAAACCAGGGAACACCAACCCAGGTACTCACATTACAAGGGATAAAGAACAATCACCCTATTCTCATATCTACTAGCTATATAGTATAATGGTATATCAGAATTCTCTTGTATCTTATTCAGGCCAACCATTGTCATCCATCACACTCCACTACCAAGAGGTATCCAAGGGCTCCTACACTTGGGATACTAAATTACATTAAATTCATCTAATTCATACCCCTCAAGGTCCCATATATCCCAAGGAATAAATTCATTATCAATAACTTATCTATAAGTAACTAAGTTATTATCTAGGGGTCAAGGGTCAGTTATGACCCTTGATATATACATTTTATCTATAGGGAAATGTAATAAAATAATTCATTTAATTAAAAATATTGGTTTAACTCAATGATATACCACATCACACATTCATACATTATTAAAATTAATTTACTAAAAGGGTATTATTAACGGACCACCTCCGTCAATCGAATTTATTCCCTTTTAAGTGCATCCTGGTAACTCTTTTGTGATCTTTTCCAAGTCTCAGATCATCTCTAAAGAACCTATCCAAATCCCAAAAACATAAATTAATTAATTATATTAATTTATAATTAATTAAAAAATATATAAATATTTTAATATTTTAATTAAAATAGTAATAAATTCCTAAAAACTCATCGGGTGACCTCATTGCACTGAAATAGAGGCCAATCACTTAGAGAGGGTCCATGGAATTCTCCTAACACCATGCCAGTAAAAATAACTAACAATAAAACCCCAATCATCCACCAATTTCATAAAATTTAAAAAAACTTAAATAAGTTCATCAAGCAACTCATATCAATTTAAATGGAATATAATGGTGGTTGTTCCTCATCATGGTAAGTCCCTTGTCCACGCTAAGAAAAAGTCACATTATCTCAGGATGATTCCACCATGATCCAATGGAATCCTTAATGAAAGCCTAATTTGGATCATCCAAAATCAAAATGGGGATAAGGGGAAGCTATAAAAAAAAAGAGAAAATATCACCATGAATATCATCTATGATCACACCATAATCCACACTAAACTCGGTGGATCAAAGAACACAAAGTAAAGGAAGTAGATCACTCAATCTCCACTAGAATGACCAAACATGAGGGAGAAGAGAAGGGAGGGTTCTCTTAAAAATAAAATAGGTAAAATTTTAAAAATATTATTTAATTGTTTTGGGAATGAGTGCACCATGGCCTGTACCATTCCATGGTGCACATACAGGAAACCCCCTAAGAGCCCCTGATCTAACCAGGACCATGGTGAGGCCCTTACATTGTTTTTCATGGGGGATCCCACCCATTCACCATGGAAAGGTCCATGATAGGGACCTCATTATGTTCTATCACAAAATGGGTGAGTCATACCCTTGTGGGAACCATATCCTAGTTCTCATTAGGTATTTTAGACAAAGACTTCCCTTATCATATCATGTCATGCTTCACAGTCTGGTTCTCCCCATGGTCCCTCAAACTGAGCACTATGAATCCAAAATTGTATGGTATCCTAGTATTTTCTAATAGGGACAAGACCTATCCACCAATCCCTCTAAAACTCTCAGGCCCCAATACACTAGAAGATCCAAAACTCTGAACCCAATAGTATGAGGCCTTATTTATCACCATTTTCCAAGCACCATATCACCAAAATGGGTGTTTTTGACCTAAACATTTCACATAGTGAGGATCCCCAAGAACCTCACACACCAAGGAAAAAATTATAACCAACACAACTGAGAACTACACTTACCCATGCATAGTCATCTCCACCACCATGATCTCCATGTCGTGGTGCTCCTCACGGTGGATCACCTATAGAAAAAAAAAGTTACAGGTATACAAAATTGTGCTCTATCATCCACCTAAGAACCGATAACACCTCCATAGACTCAATACATGTTTAAAAATACCTCATAATGATGTTCAAACTCTCAAAGTTCTAATCCAAATCCCTATTCAAAAAACAAAACCCTCACTAGCATTAAAAATTAAAACTCCTTCAGAATTTTTACAACCCAAAATACACTATTCTTTACAACCTCCCCACTATATAAATTATCATCCCTAATAAGTCACAATGGTCATTAAACATTAATCCAAACATATCATGTTTGGAAATTCAAAATTAACTCATTTCATTATACTTTATAAAGAAAACTAATCTCCAGTTGTGCAACTCCAAACACGAGGCACATTATTCATTAAAATCCATTCTTATGCTCATAAACTATATCATAAATTGAGTGGAAAATCTATGGAACTCATCTATCCCAAGAAAACATGGTTTCACCAATTAATTCTTTACACAAATTATAGTGCTTCCAAGTATAATTTTCCACTCATAATGGTATATTTTGAGCCATGGTACTCCCCTCTATCAGAATCATCTACTGAAAACACATTCTAAGTGATTCATCAACCCACACAGTGTGGTTTCCATCTCATAACACTCAAATATATGAAAAAATACTTTCTAGGCCTCCTCCAGCTGACCTTTCTCAAAAATTCTTGGTCTCTCCCACATACATGTTGTCACATCACCCGAACATGATGCCTAAATCCTTGAAGGCATCATCAGACCATAAAGTTCCCACACTGAAGTTCAAACCTAGATTTCAATTTAATTCAATTGTTAGATACTCAACCAACCAAATCAGCAGTAATTCTCTCACCATAAGAAAAGTTACATATCTGATCTGACTCACCCTTGGATCATATAAAAACTATCATGAGCCTGATGAAAACACAAGAACTCCACCCAATAACTAATATAAATCCAAAACCTTTTGTTTACTATGAAACCTGATAAAACCAGTCCCATATGCATAAATACATTCAATTTATACTTTAACCATCCAATGAATAGTCAAAATACACCCAATACCCTGCCCATATGAGATTAATTATTCTATGGAATTTTCTCTATCCATTACCTCATGCAATGACTGGACATTGACATTATGTTGATATATGAGTTTTAACATGAAAATGATCATTAGTTTCCTCGAAATCACCTTTAATGTCATCCATAGAATAAAAAATTCCATAAAGAGGGTCACACCCTATAATATCCAATGGTTCACTCCCCACCATATAGAATTCCTTATATAATACTGATCCTTGATCACAACTTCAATAGGTTTCATTTTTATACGTGTGTCACGCCTTTTAATCCATGCACATCCATAATGTCAACTCATAACACCACACCATACTTGATGTCATCATCCTCACATGGGAATCATTTATAATTAAAACCCTAAGAAACCAATCCTCCAGTTGTTTCATTAAATTCATCAATCTTCATCCCACACATGGTCACTCACCAATCCATAAATAAAAGGCTCCATGTGTAAAAAACATTCACATTTCCTCATGCATTGATACTTTACCCTAAAAATCCATTCTAATACTCACAATCTTAATCTAAGTAATATTTATCTTCAAGAACCCTCTCATAGATTCTCATCCACTATTCATCGTGATCTCATCCAAGCCAAATAGGTGTATACTCTCATGTCACTTATTCTCAAAACCTGAATTATGCTCCCATGAGTCATTGTTCATCAATTATAGGCCCATTCACATAAAAATATGACCACACCCACTATATTCTAATCAGATCTATCCAAAATCACCCTCAGTGATCCTCTTCAAACTCAGGCATTTTAGTTGTTCCATGGTCTACCATATGATCACCCATTGACTCAAGCATCATTACAAAACCACAAAAATCTACTCAATCACTATCCATTATAGATATTTCCATCTAGTAACACAATAATCTATATCATTGGGGATCACACCTAAAAAATATAAGGTTGGGAATCCTACCCATCCTACCCTAAAAATCTAGCCTTAATACCAAATCACTACCCCTAGAAATGCTTTTCTCATGAAAATACAAGGCTTCTTGGGAACATATACAATATACTCAGTAGCACCTCCTATGCACCGATCACATAAATTAAAGCACATAACCATGCTTCGTGCCTCTAAGACACTCAAAACTTGGGATAACACCTCTCTTAAGCTACCCTCATATGTCATAGCTCAATAAAAATACCTCTCTCATAATTATCTTGAGTCATATCTCAAGGCACTACGCACTCCCACCTATCCCATAAACCATGTCTAACATAGGATATAGCTCATGGGGAAACATCCAGACTCCCATCTTAATATCACCTAGAAAATAACATAACAAAACACCCACTCTTTTGTTTTACATACCCATATCTGGAATCACATTCGAAGTCACCAACCTACTATGAAATTAGTCCTCATTGGGAATATATTCAAGACTACCCCTCAAGAAACATGATATCTATCTCTCTCAAATATATATATATATATATACATATAATGAACATAACCTAAAAAAGACTTGTTTTGATTAAACCATAGTCATACAGTTTGATTAAGTATAATACTTCCAAGAAACTATTTGGGAAAACACCATATAGGTTATTATTGGCACATTAAATAACCAAAACCATTTTATTTTCAGAAATAGTATCAAAACCACCCACAATTATTTTATTACTAAGGAATCTAATTTATATACTAACCAACTAGGGTCACTATATATCCCTTACATGAAAGACTATATAGTCATCATAATCAATTATCATCCATCCATAGAATCCACACGACCTATCATCAGAAGAAAATATATTATTATTCAGTTGAGTAAAATTACACCAGTATATTATATGGGAAAACTTGATATAAGTTGACATTCACACTTTAAATAGGTTAACCCTCTATCATCCATAAAATAAATCACACATAGGTAGTATTATATCATGTGAGTATTACATTTCAATTAAGATGCACATACACCAACTTCATTTCAATTGTACAATAGATAAAAACCATAAATTAGAATTCCAAAACCCAAGTTCATCACACTATGTGAAAGTATACACTCATAAAATTGAAATCAAATAATATAAGTTCTATAAACCCGATAACCTAAAATTTCCTTTCGAAAAGGTTTTCAAGAAACACTAGTTCAAGGTCTATAAAATGCTCTGACAAATTTCTATATAACTTTTTCTACTATCTTACAAAGTATTAAGACAAAATAAAAAAGATCTAATACTAATTTGTAACATCCTTCCAACCCACACTACTAAATTAGTGCCTAGACTGGTAGTCTAAAAATGACCTCAAGTGTTCCTCCACATATTCCTGAAGCTACTTACTATTATCAAGAGTATAGGGTGTTATCATAGGGACACTATACCCTCATATCAGAGTAAAATATTGTAGAAAAATAACCAAGAAAAATCCTCCATGATTAATTAGATTAAATTGAAAAACAAATCACATTCATGTTATATTAAATGAAATGTGAAGCATACAGTCATACAAACACATGGTCACACCATTATTTATAAATTTATCACTTAATAATATGATCATATATATGAAAATAAATAAATAAAAATAAAATGAATTGAGTCTATACTTCAATCCATGAGCCTCACCTCATCCCATTCTCCAATATTGTGTGAGTTATCTCACTCGATTGTGCAACATGAGGCCTTTTCTTTGACTAAACCTATGATCGTTGAAGTCTAATTGGGTACCTAAGTGACATGGACACTCGAGTAGGGTTTATGTATCACTTTGTAGGGAATCACCGATGGGGTCCCAAACATAACCAGAAAATATAGTCCATGTTCCTGTGATATGATCAAAAAATTAATAAATTGTAGATGTATAAATAAGCCAACACCTTTAATCCTCATGTTCTGAAAAGTCACCCAAGATCTACTATATTGGCTTTACCCAGTTCAGGAATGTCTTTGAGCAAGTCGCATAACCAATAGAGGGATACATGTCCTACCTCAGAACTCATGTGGTAGAGTATGTAATCTTCAGATCCTATGGATTATCTTAAGTATCCACAACCATCAGGATTAATAGTGGAATCCCAAAAGACATCATGGGCATTCTATAAGGTCATGCATAAATCCAAATCTCAGGGGATTACCCAATTCATTCTAAATAGATATGCATCACATCCAAATCCAATCTGATTTCAAAAGTAATTATAAATAATTTGTCATCAAAACTAAATATAAGGGGATTTCACAAGGCATTCTATATCAATAAGTATCATAGTCAAATAAAAGGGGATTACCCAAGGAATTCTCTACATCAAATAAAAAAATTTTGAATCCCATGATGTCCTCTAGGAATTCCACATCTATGTGCCTTTATTTATAAATATTTGAGGGTAGTAAATCACTCATATGATAACTCATTCAAGTGATAATGATTATATGTGTTGGAAATCTTCCTAGTCTTATCTCACATTATAAAGGTCTACCTCTTAAAAACCCAACCTGACATCTCCACTATAGACATGATCGGCTCACACAACTGATTCAGGTTCTAAGGTGACACATACAATTATCCCTACCCAATACCAAATGTTCCCTCTCATGGGTGGTTATATCATTGTGGCACCCAATGGGGTCACTTAGGTCACATAAATCATGAAAACCTCATATGGGTTCTACAATCTTAGTCTCTATTCTTGAGTAATCCTCTATCACTTAGAGGGGATCAAGTCCCTCTGTGTAGTCATAATAATTTTAAAGCCTTAGTGGACTCCTATTAAATTTATACAGTCACCTCTCTATAGAGATTTCATGAATCGCATATTGGTACTCAATTCATCTCAAAATGTTTTTCTCACCCAAGGAATCCTTAATCTAACTAGGGTATTCCTACTTGGGTACTCACAAGCTAAGGGAAAAGAAACACTCAGTCGAGTTAGTTCCCTATAACAAACTACTGTGAACATTATATTAATAAAATATTAATATTATTTAATATTTATTAGTTACTTGTCACATTATGATCATTTTTTT
Organism: Viscum album; assembly: GCA_963277665.1. Taxonomy (NCBI): domain Eukaryota; kingdom Viridiplantae; phylum Streptophyta; class Magnoliopsida; order Santalales; family Viscaceae; genus Viscum; species Viscum album. The sequence goes on along the minus strand of OY728159.1, from coordinate 1,745,569,458 downwards.
TAAATTTATGTGATGATGTCATTGGAGTACTTTTCATGATGAATAGTTATATAAATTTCCCGCTATGATAAGAACATAGAAGTTCAATGAAAGTATTTTCAAATAAATATTATATATCCAAATGACATCATTTAATGGGAATAAAATGATACAGGATATTAGGGGTGGAGACTCATAGGACTTTGAGAAACTTTCTTATAGTGTACACCCTTGGTAATCTTCAGAGTATGAGATTATGAGAACATGGCCTGCTAGTAATAAATCCACATTTATATGTGTCATTGGTTTTTACTATCTATAGATGTGTGTAATGATTCTTAGACTTTAATATTATTATTAATACATATTATGAGTTTCATACTTTTATATATTAAATAAAACCATGATGACCTATGTTCACGATGAGGTAGGATATGTTGGTTGCATCATGAGTAATATTTCACTAATGAATAATATGAGGAAGGATTTTTTTGTTATGTTTTTTAATTGAAGTTGATATCTAAGGCCCTTGGAGGGAATTGTAACTACCTTATTAAGTCCATGACAATGGAATTATATTAAAATGTTAATTTCTAAAAATGTAATAGAAAAAGACATTGAGCACATAAGTTAATGACCTAGCATGAAACCTACTTGATTTGATATTTTATGACCAAGGGATTATATTACATAGTGTAAGTTCATATTTGGTTATTAATGTTATGAAATTTAACTTCTTTCTCTATGGGGTCATTGGTGTGTTTCAAGAAACAAACCTTATAATTGAGTTGGTGTTTCCAAATGCCACTAAGAAAAGGTAATGGATGGTCACACACTAAGTGTATTCAAAACCGCAGTAAAATTATATTTGAATTTAATTTTTGAATAAATATCATTTGCATACATGGATGAATAATTATTCATTTTTATTTGATCACATATATTTCATCACTGGTTATTCAATAGAATATTATGTGAGTTGAATATTAAATAAATATTTATTTCACAAGGAAATTCCTAATTATGTAAATATATATTATTTATTTATTTATCCTAGTTCATTTGCAAGGTAAAAATATTTATTTACCCAGTTTCACAAATATTTGATAAATATTTATTTTCTAGTTTTGTGAATGTAATATTTATTTACTTATCAGCGAATAATGAATTAATATTTATTTATCAAATAGATGTTCATTATTCAAGGTTTAGTAAATACTAAGGTAGATAGATGAACCATGTTAAAAGGTTATTTAAGAAATAATATATTAAATATCATTTAAATAAAAATTTATTTATTTATTTAACAAATGATATTTATTTATCCTTAGGTGTTTCACATGTCAAGTAAATTATATTATTATTTATATTATTATTAGACATGGGGTTTTCTAAGGAATAATGGATTGACTAGGGGCCTATATAAAATTATCAAAACTAACCTAGATTTATAAATACCAGGTTATATCACTTTCAAGGGTTCTATATTAGTTGTGTATAACAAACACAAGAGAGTATTAGCTTAGTCTCTAAGAGAGAAATGTCTCAAGAATGTGCTCGAGAATAACATCATTGATCCTCCTCTATCCTCTCGAGACTAGACAGAACTAAAGTTATTCCTTCTCACCTTGAAGGATTCTATTGTGATTAACATTGTAGGGAAATTGACCTTTAGTGGTAGTTTTCAAAACCACTATCAAATGTTCTTATTTTTTATCTATAGTTTTGAAAATCCATCGCTAATCAGTGTCACTTATTTATAAAAGTGTCCATCATTTTGTGGTTGTTTTTAGCAATAGTTAAATCCAATGCTGAATAATAATGTTTATTTTTATTGAATTTTATGATATTTTTCTAAAACCACCACTAAATATATAAAAATTTATTAAAAAATTATAAATATTAAAAATAATTGATATTTAGTTATTAATATATTTTATAAATTAAAAAACTATTATTATTAATTACTATTTCCTAATTAATATAAATATATACATATATACACACACACACACAAACATATATATATATATATATATATTATGGTGAAAATGTCATATGTGACTAATGTTATAAGAGAAGTTGAAAATCGAACTTCAGCATCAAATGATCATAACTTTTGATTCGGGTGTTCGTTCATACTCCACTACCTTTAAAATCAAAGATTATTAAAGGAAATATAAGGAAATTATTTAACAATTTGATAATAATAATAATAATAATAAATTCAATATTGTTCTAAGAGAAGCTGAAAACCGAACTTCAATATCAAATAGCCCTAACTTTGCATCTGAGTGTTTGTTTGGGATCCGTGAGATGTCAAATCAAATATCATAATGAGATCTATATTTTTTAAACCAAGGGGGACCAATAATTATTTTTTTTTTCTTAGTCAAAAAGGACCCAAAAGGCCTCTAAAACTGATTTTTTAGTTAAGATGCTCTAATTTTTTAATAGTTGATGGAATTTTAGTTTTGTTTAAAAGGGTATTATTATGATTTTTGGGTTGTTTATGATTTTATTCCATGGTTTTACACTCTTATTGATATAATGGTGTTGCAATTGGAGTAATCTTTCCTCTTTTGGTAATTTATTGTATATTTTATATATGTGTGTTTGTGTGTGATTCTATATATTTATTTATAATTTAGATATATTTATTTCCCTTTAGGGTGGATGCCTTTGAAAAATAAATAACAGTGCTTCCCGGACATGTCTCATGAAATCCGAGATTTTGTTTGTTTTTCTTGGAAACCTCAAATTGTATTCCCCACAACCCCCAATTGGTGTAAGCTATTTACACCTTGTGTTTGTATTGTAACCCTTGCTTTTAATAAATTCCCTTGGGGCATGAATTGGACAACCAATTCAGGTCACCGCTTTTATAAAAAAAATTATATATATTTATCTATATTCATTTATAATTATCAATAATTGTATATATTTTTTGATATTTTTTGTATTTATGTATATTTGTCTATATATAAATAAATATATAGATTTATGTTTATATATATTTATATATGTTATGTGGGTCAATATATAAATAGATATTTATATGTATTTATATTTATATGTATTTATGTATAGTTATATTTACTTATATTTACATGTGTTTATATAAGTATTTATATTTATATACAATTATATTAAATTATATATATGTGTGTGTTTATACATAGTTATGTTCTATATATGTCTATTTATACATATTTATGTAAACTCAGTTATATGTATGTATATATATATATATATATATATATATATATATACGTAAATTTATATACATTTATATCTATATATATATATATATTATGTCGGTACAAATATATTTATCTAGGTTTTCTGATTTATATACAAGTCAAAAAATTTATTAATATTTTTATATTTTTATAAGATGTTTATATATATATATATATATATTTATTTATTTATTTATTTATTTATTTATTTAAATAAGTTTATATGTAATTATCGTTATTTATTTACTATTTATTTACTATTTATTTATTATTTATTTCTTATTTAATTTTTATCTATTTATTATCTATTTATTATCTATTTATTATTTAATTATTTATTTAATTATTTATTTTTTATTTATTATTTATAATTCAATTATTATTTATTTTTTATTTATTTTTTTATTTTTTATTATTTTTTTGGTTATTAATTTATTATTTATTTATTACTTCTTTATTAGATACTGATTTATTATTTATTATGTAATATTTATCTATTAATTTATTACTTAAATAATTATTTATTGTTTATTATTTATTATTTAATATTTATTAATTGACTTTATTATATATTGTTTATTATTTTTTATTTTTTATTTGTTATTTGTTATTTATTATTTGCTATTTATTTTTTATTATTTCTCAATAATTATTTATAATTTGTTATTTATTATTTATTATTTATTATTTATTATTTATTATTTATTATTTATTATTTATTATTTATTATTTATTATTTATTATTTATTATTTATTATTTATTATTTAGTATTTATTATGTAGTATTTATTATTTATTATTTATTATTCATTATTCATTATTCATTATTTGTTATTTATTTATTATCTATTTATTATTCATCACTTATTTATTGTTTATTATTAATTTATCATTTATTATTAATTTAATTTTTATTATTTATTTATCATTTATTTTTTATTTTTTATTTTTTATTTTTTATTTTTTATTTTTTATTTTTTATTTTTTATTTTTTATTTTTTATTTTTTATTTTTTTATTTTTTTATTTTTTTATATATTGTTTTTTATTTATTATTTAATATTTCTTATCTATCATTTATTTATTATTTATTACTCTTTGTTTATTATTTATTATTTAATATTTATTAATTGTCTTTATTATATATTGTTTATTATTTTTTATTTTTTATTTTTCATTTGTTATTTATTATTTGTTATTTATTTTTTATTATTTGTCATTAATTATTTATTATTTATTATTTATTATTTATTATTTATTATTTATTATTTATTATTCATTATTTATTATTCATTATTCATTATTCATTATTTGTTATTTATTTATTATTTATTTATTATTCATCACTTATTTATTGTTTATCATTAATTTTTCATTTATTATTAATTTAATATTTAATATTTATTTATCATTTATTTTTTATTTTTTATTTTTTATTTTTTATTTTTTATTTTTTATTTTTTATTTTTTATTTTTTATTTTTTTTATTTTTTTGTATATTGTTTATTATTTATTATTTAATATTTCTTATCTATCACTTATTTATTATTTATTAATCTTTTTGTTTATTTTTAATTATTTATTAATTATTTATTAATTATTTATCATTTATAATTTTTTATTTATCATTTATCATTTTTCATTAACTATTTTTTTTATAATTTATAATTTTTTATTTTTTATTTTTTATTTTTTATTTATTTATTATTAATTTTTTATTTTTTATTTTTTATTTTATATTTTTAATTTTTAATTTTTTTTATAAATTATTTTATATTCAGTAATTCATTAATTTATTATTCACTTATTATTTATTTCTTATTTCTTATTTCTTATTTCTTACTTCTTAATTCTTATTTCTTTATTATTAATCTTTGATTTATTTTTTATTATTTTTTATTATTTTCTAATCATTTATTTTTTATTTTTTATTTTTTATTTATTTTTATTTATTATTTATTTATCATATATTATATATTTATTTATATTTATCTATATATATATATATTGAAATCAGTTTACAAAATAACTAAGAGGTATGGGGTTCAAATCTCACCCTACACATATATATGCTCATATATATACTGAATTTTTGCATAACATGATAAATAAATAAGTAAATGATAAAATAAATATGTAAATAAAAAATAATAAAATATATAATATATAATATATAATATATAAAAAATAATAAAACTGTCACTAATCATTTAGCAACGGTTTAAACCACTACTATATGGTCAGCTACGGTTTTAAAAAGTGGAGTGAAAAATTTCACACCGCTGATATACATTGCAGTTTCGAAAAACCATTGTATATCATTTAGTGGTGGTTTGAACAGCTACTAAATGTTGTTTTGGCGTATTGTAACATCTAATGATGCAAATGTCAAGATATTCAATTCTATCACCCATAGATTTCTATAAAAATGTTCAGAGGTTTACGGTGTATATGTGGATCATAGCTGGAGGGATTCCACCACGGGATCCTCACACCACAACAAAAGAATAAAAAGAAGTGCTCTTCCAACTCATCATTGAAGAAAAAAATTCAATGCAATGTATTTCTTTATCCAAATAAATTAATTTCAAATTATATGTGATGATCTTTTCTTCTTGGTTCCATCATAATAAACAATTAATCTTTGTTTTAATTCTATTGGTTATGATGATCTTCATCATGTACATCTTGGATTATTTTTTGATTACGACAAAAAAAACAAGTTGGAAACTACTCAATAGGAACTTATGCTTTACCTAAAACCTTTAATTGGTATGAGAGAGGTCACATAATTAGTTTATAATTATTATAAATCATTGATTAATGATATTCATTTGTTGTTAGTTTTCATTGCTGGATTATTCATTCGTTATATCTAAATATTGAAGTCTCCTCTTTTCCTTTTTCATTCTCAATGGTATAACCAAGAACCGGTTAAAAATAAATAAAGAAACATTCAAAGACTCTATTAGGAGATTCCATGTGTTTTTGGCTGAATAACACATTACTACATGGCTTCTATCCCGTTGGTACATGTCATGTACCCGTGTAAACTATACATGGAAAAACTGTTAGACATTTAGGTTTTCATGCATTAAGTGAATTAGAATGTATTAATTCGCACCACGTGTGGGTTGGGAAATCCTGGTATATGGTTTATCAGATTACACAATGTGTAAATTGTGTACACGTTGTGTATTCTATGTGTATTCATAGTGAAATTCACATAATGTGTATGGTCAAAGTGTGTCATTTATTTATTACACGACATACGAGATTGGAGTTCGAGTAACATGGAGGTTTCATGGAATGTGGTTAGCATACACATCAAGTACATCATTAATATCCATAGTCGATATACACGCTTAGTCCCTAGGCATGTGTCGCATAATCTATTACACGACATGTAGCTGGTTGTACTCGTTGTCTAACCGGTACCCATCTACATGGGTTACAAATAATCTAGGACATAACTATGTGAACTAATTACACATAATAAAAAATAACTATGGAATTAAATTTATCTATACTATATATAGCTAGTATACATGTTGTGTAATATATTTCAAATAATTTTAAATCCATAATTAAGTATCATGAAAATTAATAATTACATACCATGTACTGTTTTCTTTTACACTGTATTTAATACAATAATTAATTTTATACACATCACATATATTAAATGTGCAGTTTGTATTAAATATGTTTAATTCCTTCATCTTAAAACTCTACACACCATTTAATATAGAACACATTGTGTATATTACATGCTATATTAAATACACTAAAAAAGACCATACAAGGTAGTGTGTAGTTATGAAGGGTAATTATCATGTTGACTCCAAGTGTGATTAATTTTTTTTATGATTAATTATAAAGGTCACACCTAGACTATTTGGATGGAAATTAAGATAAAAGAATAAATAAGTTAATTAAATTAATTCATGTGCACTTATAGTAATAATAATGAATGCATTGAAGTGAAATATAGATATTTTACATTTTTGTATTTGTTTCATTTGTGGATGATCATGATCTTAGACTAACTTGTGTATGTTATTTGTTTATTTTAATTTACTATTATTCCATGGTTTTATAATGATTTTATTAAATTAAAATTATGGATTGTGTTTCATACTCTCTTCTCATTATATAAGGGTCTGTGTGCCAATAGTTTCTTTTTGTAAACTCATCAACCAATCCTTTGGTTACCCTAGCTGTAGAGACCCGAAGCTTGACGTACATGGACATTACATTACATTTGCGGAATACTTAGTACATAACAAAAACACACACTAAAGGATCGTAATAGTTTAGTGTCTTTGGAAACTCGGAACTTAATCTTCTAATCATGGTGAAAGTTCTTCAATATCTCCCATAAAGGTCATCCCTTTTTTCTACCTAAAACCTTTCTTTACATCCTGGGGAAAAGAAAACATAAAAGGGTGAGCTCAAATGCTCAGTAAGGGTAAACAAAAGAAAAATCAATCACATCATATACATAGCTTTTGGAAATCTTAACCTGCAAAAGAGCTCATAATATCATAACATGGGATATATCATAGAAGTAAAATGTAATCCCAATAATCATAACATAAAACATGAAACTTTGTGGCATACACACATAATCATAGAAAATCATTTCTTGTTAGTCATGACTCATTGCCAAGACTATCTTAGTGGACAAAGTCCCTTTCTGAACCGAGTTCACTCCTCGTTTCAGTCCTGTATCACTGAACCGAAATAACCTTCCGTTCCAGCCATGTCTATCTCATGAGATATAAAATCTTTACCCAATGCATTGGAGGGAGATATAGGTCCCACCCATCTTATAATGAATCCTTTCTTATGTGTGCCACATAATCATAAAACATACATCATCGCATAACACATGTAACAAAAATGGGATTCTTGAAACATCATGACATCATAAAACAATTCATATAAGATAAAGGAATTCATAAAAATATTTCCATAACAACATAATCAAATCCATGTAATAATAGGGATAAAAACAGAACCCTTTATTATCTTAGATGGAAAATAATTTTGATAAAACACTTGAACTCCATTCTTGAGGAAAATATCCTTTCTACTTTAAAAACATTTTTTTCCTTTCATAACATATCATATGACTTTAAAATAAAAGAAGTTGATTAAAAATAAACTTGAAAACTTGTAAAGGAAGCTTCTTGGAAATAATGTTTTAAAAATCCATTCATGCCGTATAAGTTAAAAAAAACATTCTTCGTACTTTTGTCGGAAAAGTCAAAAAGTACCTCGTACGAAAAACGACAAAAGATTCCTTTCATATTCTTTACTAAAAACTCACCTAAGGGTAAAATTGGATTTAAACTATTGTAAGTGGATGGAAATAATATTACATATTTATGAAACATGGATGTGGATGATAAAATACACCCCAGTAAATACTTACGAATAAACAATCTCGAATAAAAATGAGATTGTGATATTTCCCTTACCTTAGGTCCGATTTGCTTTGTTCGTGTCCGAAGCTCCTGTATAATGGTTTAAATAATGTTATTGACTTATTCCAGAATCATACATATTGATATGAGATCATATATGGTCATATTATTAGCTTCTTGTTAGTAATATTTCATTGTTACTTGTTACTCGGGTCTTTATAACTTTTTGTTCTTATGCGTGTTTTGTCGAATAAATTCTTATTCTTATCTTTAGGTTATAGATAATTCATTTCCAGAATGGTATTAGTGTAGTATATACCATATTCATTCATTCAATTCATTTATATAATCATTATGAAATAAAGATCGAGTCGCATCACATCGTGGAGACGGTATTCCGTACGTACGCACGAGTGATGATATCGTTCCTATGATCGTGGAATTGTATTGGAGTATATATATATATTATTTCAGTATCAATATTACTTAATAATAATCATATATAGTTACTGATTACACCATTATACCCATCCTTGTAAGGTGATGGTGGAAAATAGATTACACCACGGCGTGGAGACGGTATTCCGTACGTACGCACGCGCGGTGATTTCATTTTTCCGTAGGATGGATAGAAGGTGAATTAGGGTTGTTTCATATTTATAATAACATATCAGTATGTAAGTAATACTGATGTTATTACTTTATCATGAAACAACTAAAGAAGAAGAAGTTGAAGAAGAAAGAAATTGAAAAGATCGGTAATGGATATTACCTCTTCTTTGGAACGCCTTTTTGAATCCTCCACTTAAGGAACTAAGATTGGTCTTTGGAGAAGACCAGGACCTCTAGGATTATTCTAGGGAAGTGGAGAAGGGAAAATGGCAGGGGTTGGCCGAGATTGAGTGCTCAATTTGGTGTGAGGAGGAGGGGGAGGAGGTGTCCTTTTATAAGGGAGGAGAGGGGCACCTTAGGAATATCTCAAAATATTATTTTATATTAAAGTCAAAATCGGTTTATAATGGTTCCAAAGGGTCTTATTTTGAAGATAAGGTGAGGAGGGGTCGAAATCCTATCAACCAATAGAATTTAGACAAGTTTAGGATATTATTTTAACCTTATCAATTAAATTTAACTCTAAGTTAAATAATTTAACTTTTACCATGTCTTTTTGTTTGCTTTCACTATATGGTTAATAAACTTACTATAACATGCCAAACGAACCCCAAATTGTTTATTATTAATATATATATCCTTATCTAAGTCATTTGGCCGAACCTTAGATTTTTAGGAATACAATAACAATTAATAATATAATATTTGATTTAAAAACTATTTTGTGTCAATTTTGACACTATTTGATATATGATTTTTGTGAAAGTCATAACAGAATTAAATGTTCGAACCAATTTGATTAAATCAACATTAATATATCATAGTAACCTAGAAAATTAGTGGAATTCATAAAAAATCTCAAATTACATTTATTTTGGTGTTTATAACATCAATTATGTCAATATTTCATTAATAAGATAATTACTGCATCATCGTTGTGTCATAAATAAATTAAATTATTTTATGTCTAAAAATTACAAATAAAATACCATCATGTAGGAAATCTTTTTAGATTTCTAATGAATATTTACAATCGAATTTATCTTATGTATAACCCCAAATTAAAAATGATTTACTTATTAAACTTTGATTTTAACTATTTTAACCTTTCTTTAAATAAATTAATAATAAATGTCCTAATCTAATCCAAGTGGGTCTAAATGGTCATATTTTATTCCTAAGTTTGTTTTTGGTCGAATTACACTTGTCCAATAGAATTAGGACATGTGTTAGGGTAATAGTAATATCATATTTACCCTTAGTTACCCTATTTACTATTAACCGCGGTAAAAAGGTAAAAAGTTACTATTCACCAAAAATTTATTTTCATCTCATTGAACCACATTTTAGTCCTTGATATTAACCGTGTCTCTCGGATTTTCAAAATTCCATTCACAGAAGCGGCAAAATTAAGTTTTATGAAAAATTCAGTTTTTTTTAACTACCACTTAGTAGTTTCACTATTCATCAAAAATTGATGTTTTTCAGAACAATGCCAAAATTTCATCCTAATCTATATTTCATATTCCGAATTCAAAAATGAAATATATTTTACCAAATTCATAACATAGAAGTTGCATTAATTAATTTTATAATTAAATCCCGCTGTTAAAATAAATAGCGTGTTTTTAGGAAACAATATATATCAAAAGATTGACACTTGATTATGTCTGGTTTAAATGTGAAATTACAACCAATGACCAACATTGTATTAAATTGTAAAAATATATTCTAAATATACTTTAAAACCACTCAAATTAATAATTTATCACTATTAATTATTTCGAATAAAAAAGTTGTTTTTAATTATAATTTAGTAATTTTTCACTATTCATCAGAATATGAAAGTTATCCGAAAAGTACCAAAATTTCACCTTAGGCTAAATTCGATACTCCGAATCCAAGAATGAAGCTCATTTTGAAAAATAAGATTTACAGAATTTTAAAAAGTGGTTATTACTATTCATAACGGCTAGTTTTAATAATATTTTAATAGCACATCGTTGTTTAGTGAAACTCGGTATTGCGTATTACACACGCTATCGAGGAAGGTCGCGATTGCGTGTAATGCAAGGCAAGTCAAGGATGCGTATTGTGCAAGCTCCTTTTGGTGTAGCGTACAACACAAGACATTAATAAAATTAAAAAGAATAGTTTTCATAAAATCTCGGGTTGTTACATTCTACCCCCCTTAAAATGAATTTCGCCCTCGAAATTCGTCGGGGTTATAAATATTTTACTATTCGAAAGTTTCTTTAATAGAAACCCACATCGTAAAAAGGAATACCAAAACCAATCTTTAAAAACAAAAGTATGAAACGTAATGGTTACCCAAATAAACCAATCACTGGGTTTCCACATAGGTGAAAATATGGATATGGAAGAGAAATCTAACCATCATGTTCTGATGGAGAGTGGTAGAGAACATGGCTATGGAAAAGCCAGTAATCACAAATCCATAAATTTGTGACGATCTAAGGTACCATCTGATTCATCAGGTATAAGAGAACTAGGACAACATTTTTGGTTTTCAAGATCATTTCCCTAAAGTTAAAGAATTTGAATTAGAATAAATACTTACTTTATTTTGGTACAATCTCACTGTTGTTCGTGCCTTTAACAATTTCCACTTCATCTCTTAAATAAATGAAGTTGAATTTGTTATTCGTGAAGTGTTAGTAGATCATGTGATAGAATGACGGGTCATTCCATCTGTCTCAAACAAAAGGTTATCAAAAATTATATACATAAGTCGATCTATAGTGAGATTAATCACATATGGTTCCTAAAATGGGCTTATACTTCATATATCAGACTGCTTAATATAATAAAACTAGTTTCTACTAAACAGGGACTTCCTGTAGGCTAGTGGTAGGCGATAAAGGCCAGTCGCACTTCGGTTGTGGGTTCGATTCCTACAGCCTTGTCCGAAGCGATGGGCTGTCGCCCGTCCTGCAGGTTGTCCTTTTTCTAAAACTACGTTACTATAACATCCCATCAATAATATCGAAAATCTTCTATCTTTAAACAATACTAACTTATTTCCAACATAATCCAGTCTAATCTTTAGGCTTATACATAATACTGCAGTCCACTCTCATAATATAGTGACATCGATTACCAGAGATTTAATACTGTCGTTGATCCCCACATATCATAAGATATGTCTTGTTGGTCACATTCCAAACATTCAAAGTCCTTAATCGTGTATTCTCTTTAATACCTTAGTGAAAACATGAGTGCAGTTAAAAGTTAACACTTTCCACATACCAAAATCCTCAAAATTCTATATACTCAAACCATGATATCACTTAGTCCTTATATCAATCATGAGCTCATGAATACTATTAAACATTTCATTTTCTCGTCTTCATTATGCGCATATCATCTTATTTCCAAAAAATATTTCAATCACTTTGAATACCACATCAATAAATATTGCAATACTCAATGATACAACATTATTTTGGAATCCCATTACATAAACACTTAATCATTCCACCACATCGTTGTCATATTCAACATTACCAATAGTGATCGCATGTGATTTCCCTTTGTCCTTTGCCTTCAGTGGCTGCTCATGTTGGTCATCACTAACCCTTGGATTAGGGCAATTATTAGCATAATGCCCCCATTTCCTTGCACTTGAAGCATTGAAGTGTTGGCGGTGCGTTCTCTGCAGTGTTTGCTTTATCATTAGAAACCCTTTTTCCATTACTTCGACACTCAGATGCTCGATGACCTTCTTTTCCACACTTAAAACATTTTCTAGTCCCTTTTAGACAATCTCCACCATGCTTCTTTCCACACTTTGTGCATAAGGAAACATTCATCTTCTTTTCACCATTATTCTGAGTTTTCTCCTTGAACTCCATCTTTCGTTTCTTGTCAAACCCATGAGATGGATATGTAACACCAACTTCCATTTCTACCTTGATAGCACAACGCACAATTTCTTCATAGCTACTGAAGTCTCTTATAGCTAATGCCCTTCGAAGACTTGGTTTTAAGCCACTGAAAAATCGATCAACTTTACTTTCAGGTTGGATGATAATACCAGAAGCGTACCTTGCAAGTCTTGTAAAATTTGCTTCATAGGTACCAACAGATTCATCATCCCTTTGCTTCAGTTCAAGAAACTCTTTCTCCATCTTTGTTCGGAGAATACGAGGGAAGTACTTATTGAAAAATAAGTTCTTGAACTCGTCCCATTCCATAGACTCAATTTCATCCCTTTTCCTCGTATTCTTAATAAGATTCCACCATTGATCAGCATCTCCTTCCAAACGATACACTGCTAGGATGACTTTATCATGTTCAGAACATTGAAGAACTGAAAATATCTTTTCAGTAGTACTAATCCATTGTTCAACAACTAATGGATCAGTAGACCCACTGAAAGAAGGTGGACGCTGCCTCATGAAGGATTCAACAGAATGTTTCTCCTTCCTTTGCTCGTTTGGAAGTCCTGCATGATTCATATCTTGAGAAAGTTGTGTGAGCATGGCTACAAGATTTTTCATTCCGGCTCCCATATCGTTTGGTTGCTCAGGGGGACAATCATTGCATTGCCCATCACATTCCGCATTAACACGGTTCCTTCGGGTTCCAGCCATCGTCTAAAACCCCAAAAGAATAGTATGAGAGGCAAAAATCATGCTAGGGAAAACAACATAATAAAGGGTTAGTACCCTCAATATCTAGAATCTTAGGTTAAATTCGAAGATCATTAGCGCAATTCTAGGACTATAACCTATACGTATACTTAACCTTAGAGACATCCCTAGACATACCTTAGAAATATCTCTAGGGATCTCACTAAAGTTCTCGCATCCTAGTTTCCAAAGGTTGACTAAACCTTTCCTCTGATACCAACTGTAGAGACCCGAAGCTTGACGTACATGGAAATTACATTACATTTGCGGAATACTTAGTACATAACAAAAACACACACTAAAGGATCGTAATAGTTTAGTGTCTTTGGAAACTCGGAACTTAATCTTCTAATCATGGTGAAAGTTCTTCAATATCTCCCATAAAGGTCATCCCTTTTTTCTACCTAAAACCTTTCTTTATATCCTGGGGAAAAGAAAACATAAAAGGGTGAGCTCAAATGATCAGTAAGGGTAAAAAAAAGAAAAATCAATCACATCATAGACATAGCTTTTGGAAATCTTAACCTGCAAAAGAGCTCATAATATCATAACATGGGATATATCATAGAAGTAAAATGTAATCCCAATAATCATAACATAAAACAAGAAACTTTGTGGCATACACACATAATCATAGAAAATCATTTCTTGTTAGTCATGACTCATTGCCAAGACTATCTTAGTGGACAAAGTCCCTTTCTGAACCGAGTTCACTCCTCGTTTCAGTCCTGTATCACTGAACCGAAATAACCTTCCGTTCCAGCCATGTCTATCTCATGAGATATAAAATCTTTACCCAATGCATTGGAGGGAGATATAGGTCCCACCCATCTTATAATGAATCCTTTCTTATGTGTGCCACATAATCATAAAACATACATCATCGCATAACACATGTAACAAAAATGGGATTCTTGAAACATCATGACATCATAAAACAATTCATATAAGATAAAGGAATTCATAAAAATATTTCCATAACAACATAATCAAATCCATGTAATAATAGGGATAAAAACAGAACCCTTTATTATCTTAGATGGAAAATAATTTTGATAAAACACTTGAACTCCATTCTTGAGGAAAATATACTTTCTACTTTAAAAACATTTTTTTCCTTTCATAACATATCATATGACTTTAAAATAAAAGAAGTTGATTAAAAATAAACTTGAAAACTTGTAAAGGAAGCTTCTTGGAAATAATGTTTTAAAAATCCATTCATGCCGTATAAGTTAAAAAAAACATTCTTCGTACTTTTGTCAGAAAAGTCAAAAAGTACCTCGTACGAAAAACGACAAAAGATTCCTTTCATATTCTTTACTAAAAACTCACCTAAGGGTAAAATTGGATTTAAACTATTGTAAGTGGATGGAAATAATATTACATATTTATGAAACATGGATGTGGATGATAAAATACACCCCAGTAAATACTTACGAATAAACAATCTCGAATAAAAATGAGATTGTGATATTTCCCTTACCTTAGGTCCGATTTGCTTTGTTCGTGTCCGAAGCTCCTGTATAATGGTTTAAATAATGTTATTGACTTATTCCAGAATCATAAATATTGATATGAGATCATATATGGTCATATTATTAGCTTCTTGTTAGTAATATTTCATTGTTACTTGTTACTCGGGTCTTTATAACTTTTTGTTCTTATGCGTGTTTTGTCGAATAAATTCTTATTCTTATCTTTAGGTTATAGATAATTCATTTCCAGAATTGTATTAGTGTAGTATATACCATATTCATTCATTCAATTCATTTATATAATCATTATGAAATGAAGATCGAGTCGCATCACATCGTGGAGACGGTATTCCGTACGTACGCACGAGTGATGATATCGTTCCTATGATCGTGGAATTGTATTGGAGTATATATATATATTATTTCAGTATCAATATTACTTAATAATAATCATATATAGTTACTGATTACACCATTATACCCATCCTTGTAAGGTGATGGTGGAAAATAGATTACACCACGGCGTGGAGACGGTATTCCGTACGTACGCACGCGCGGTGATTTCATTTTTCCGTAGGATGGATAGAAGGTGAATTAGGGTTGTTTCATATTTATAATAACATATCAGTATGTAAGTAATACTGATTTTATTACTTTATCATGAAACAACTAAAGAAGAAGAAGTTGAAGAAGAAAGAAATTGAAAAGATCGGTAATGGATATTACCTCTTCTTTGGAACACCTTTTTGAATCCTCCACTTAAGGAACTAAGATTGGTCTTTGGAGAAGACCAGGACCTCTAGGATTATTCTAGGGAAGTGGAGAAGGGAAAATGGCAGGGGTTGGCCGAGCTTGAGTGCTCAATTTGGTGTGAGGAGGAGGGGGAGGAGGTGTCCTTTTATAAGGGAGGAGAGGGGCACCTTAGGAATATCTCAAAATATTATTTTATATTAAAGTCAAAATAGGTTTATAATGGTTCCAAAGGGTCTTATTTTGAAGATAAGGTGAGGAGGGGTCGAAATCCTATCAACCAATAGAATTTAGACAAGTTTAGGATATTATTTTAACCTTATCAATTAAATTTAACTCTAAGTTAAATAATTTAACTTTTACCATGTCTTTTTGTTTGCTTTCACTATATGGTTAATAAACTTACTATAACATGCCAAACGAACCCCAAATTGTTTATTATTAATATATATATCCTTATCTAAGTCATTTGGCCGAACCTTAGATTTTTAGGAATACAATAACAATTAATAATATAATATTTGATTTAAAAACTATTTTTTGTCAATTTTGACACTATTTGATATATGATTTTTGTGAAAGTCATAACAGAATTAAATGTTCGAACCAAGTTGATTAAATCAACATTAATATATCATAGTAACCTAGAAAATTAGTGGAATTCATAAAAAATCTCAAATTACATTTATTTTGGTGTTTATAACATCAATTATGTCAATATTTCATTAATAAGATAATTACTGCATCATCGTTGTGTCATAAATAAATTAAATTATTTTATGTCTAAAAATTACAAATAAAATACCATCATGTAGGAAATCTTTTTAGATTTCTAATGAATATTTACAATCGAATTTATCTTATGTATAACCCCAAATTAAAAATTATTTACTTATTAAACTTTGATTTTAACTATTTTAACCTTTCTTTAAATAAATTAATAATAAATGTCCTAATATAATCCAAGTAGGCCTAAATGGTCATATTTTATTCCTAAGTTTGTTTTTGGTCGAATTACACTTGTCCAATAGAATTAGGACATGTGTTAGGGTAATAGTAATATCATATTTACCCTTAGTTGCCCTATTTACTATTAACCGCGGTAAAAAGGTAAAAAGTTACTATTCACCAAAAATTTATTTTCATCTCATTGAACCACATTTTAGTCCTTGATATTAACCGTGTCTCTCGGATTTTCGAAATTCCATTCACAGAAGCGGCAAAATTAAGTTTTATGAAAAATTCAGTTTTTTTTAACTACCACTTAGTAGTTTCACTATTCATCAAAAATTGATGTTTTTCAGAACAATGTCAAAATTTCATCCTAATCTATATTTCATATTCCGAATTCAAAAATGAAATATATTTTACCAAATTCATAACATAGAAGTTGCATTAATTAATTTTATAATTAAATCCCGCTGTTAAAATAAATAGCGTGTTTTTAGGAAACAATATATATCAAAAGATTGACACTTGATTATGTCTGGTTTAAATGTGAAATTACAACCAATGACCAACATTGTATTAAATTGTAAAAATATATTCTAAATATACTTTAAAACCACTCAAATTAATAATTTATCACTATTAATTATTTCGATTAAAAAAGTTGTTTTTAATTATAATTTAGTAATTTTTCACTATTCATCAGAATATGAAAGTTATCTGAAAAGTACCAAAATTTCACCTTAGGCTAAATTCGATACTCCGAATCCAAGAATGAAGCTCATTTTGAAAAATAAGATTTACAGAATTTTAAAAAGTGGTTATTACTATTCATAACGGCTAGTTTTAATAATATTTTAATAGCACGTCGTTGTTTAGTGAAACTCGGTATTGCGTATTACACACGCTATCGAGGAAGGTCGCGATTGCGTGTAATGCAAGGCAAGTCAAGGATGCGTATTGTGCAAGCTCCTTTTGGTGTAGCGTACAACACAAGACATTAATAAAATTAAAAAGAATAGTTTTCATAAAATCTCGGGCTGTTACACTAGCCTTCATGTAGGTAAAGCTTATATAATTGATGGAACTCTCTTGAAAGTGGAGGTGCTTAATGATATGGATGAGTCGAAACCAATCATGAAGGTTCATAAGTGGATATGATGAATTTTTCAAATCGAACTAGCATAGGTTCATGACATTATTTTACTTGGGTCTGAGTTAGTTATTCATCCACTAGATAATCCTACTATTAGATAAAGATCATGATAACACCACTTTAATTATTTATTTCAATTAGTTTCATGGTTAGTTATTTATTTTAATAGAGGCATTTAATGTTAAATAACTGAATTAACAATCTTGCAAGACAAAATTAAATAATTTTATTATGCATAAAATTTGTCTAATACATGGTTAATCAAGTAAAATACACTTAATATTAACAGGGATGTAATAATAAAAATGAAAATTTTATTCATAAAGATATAAAACCCTAAAATTAATATATTAAGTTGGTATAGCCTTCCATTTATTATGTTAAAATTGAACCATAATTCAACGTGCTTAACCAGACCAATTTAGGGTGCTTTCAATAATCAAGGATGTTTAACTTGAGTTTTGGGTAACTTAATCTAGTTCACATAAATGGTAAACTGTCAAAAAAGGATTTGATGTAACTAGTAGGAAAGTGTTGAGGAAATTGAATTCTATGAATTTAGGATTGTATAATCCAATCAATGGATCAAGGAACTATGAGTTAATGTAGTTTGAAAATTATGTCTATCAAAAACCCTTTAAATATATTACCAATCCTATGTTTGGCTTATGCGAAGGGGAATATGAATCCTTTCCACTATAATATCCATGTTATTGTATGTCCTAAAGCTAATGGCGGGGGATAATGATTTTTGATAAAATTTTAGGAGACTAATAAATAAATAAAAATTATATCATATCTTATGGTAATCAAGATAAAAAAAAAATCTACTTCTAATTAAATATGGGAATTGAAATATTCATAACATTATGATCATTTGAAAAAATAATGTGTCCTCAACAGTGAAAATTTCCAGTAGTGGTAAACTTGTTTTAATCATTAAACTACCATAGGAAAATATCTACTATTTTCTATAGTTCTCTACACTTTTTCATCCACCTCATAGAGTAAGTGAAAGATAAAAGGATTCCAATAGAAGGTACATGGGTATACTTTAATTTTATGTTGCATCATAATATCAGCTATGTCTAGATAATTGATAATAAAACATAATGAAATTAATGTCAATACAATGATATCTAATCTCATATATCTTTATACGGATAAAGATTTCATTTATATAAATGAAATTTTTGATACACTATACTAGTGTAAATTGGAAGAGGTTATTTATCTACTTATCGTTTCATCATTATATTTAATTATATTGATATTTTAGTGAATATTGGGATCCAATATGGATAATAAATTATTCATTAATCTCATATTATCATATTTACCTTCTAGGTTATCCTTAATATTCTATATTAGGATATGAACAGTATAGATGCACTACTCAGAAATTTTTTGACTAAGATTCACCAAGGAGATAAGTATTATGGGGTACTTGAGTCCAAAATCCTTATGGTGAAAAACATAAGTGAGGTTGAAAAGACCAAGAATTTTTTATATTAAATATTTTCTTTGTAACATCTTTAAAAGAGAAAAAATATTTAGATGTAGTGCAATGAACATGAAGTGATATGCTTCTCATGTAGACATAACGAATCATTTTAAAGTGAATTTAAATAAATTTTAGCAGACAAAAGTTGTTACATTTACTTAAAAAATAATCATCATGGATTGTAATGTTTTTTTACTTATTGGGTATTAAATTCAATCTTGTATTCAAATAATAAAACCAAGGATAAAATAGTACTTTAAGTATGGTTTATTCTCATAGTATTTGAGTAAGGGTGATTTATATGTTAGTCATGAGATGCACATGACTTAAATATGGAAAGTTAAATTCTACTAGAGGCTGAAATGAGTGATTTATATGTCAACAATTAGAATTTTATAACTTTCGGAGACCTAGTTGATAGATTATAGTTGAACTATTATTTGTATTAAGTGTTGCAATTACATTGATCTAATTATTCTATTAGAAAAAATGAGGCATTGTTTCTTTTGAAGCTTATGCTTTTATAGTGTTATACACTTAATTAATAGTTTGGTAATACAAGAATCATTAATATCAAATATTGGGAATATATTATGAATAGAAATTATAAGATTCAAACCCAATTATGGAAAGATAATTCTTTTTTATGAAAAACTAAAGGATGTTTTAAAAGATATATTCAAAAGATTATTTATACACTTTAGAGCTAAATAACCATTTCGGTATTATCAACATACTTATTTATTGATTTTTATATAAATAAACATTTATAAATTAAGGTATTACAAAAATATTTCAAAATTTATTCAGTTATATAGCATGAAAAATTCAAATTTGAAAATAGAGGTAAATTCATATAATTTATTAAATTCCACAGAGAAATTTTACGAATGATAGATAAAACTAATGAATAGACTTAGTAAAAGATATAGGATCCTCTGGGCTGGTATGTTGGATAATATATTAACCAAGTATTCATTGATCATTTAATATAGGGTAATTTTTTTTCAAAACTCACATTACCTTGTTCACATCATAGATATGGTGATAGTGTAAGGTAGATCTATAAAGAGTCTTATAAATTTTCAAGTCTTCCATGATTCCATTCCAAACATGTTTCATAAAATATTAGTGTAACAACTAACTATATTCCATGTAAATTGACTTGTGTATATCATATAAGTTATGGTATAATTGTATTCCATTAATTTCATAACCTAAGGTGTTTTGGTTTGAATCATTTAATAATTTGACACCAGCTCCAAATGTTTGTCAAAGGAAACAGAAGGTTCATCTCATTTTATTATCCAATATCTACTAAGGATATTAACATCCCAAATATAGAATGTTATTAATAATACCAACTGAATTTTTATATGGGGAGGAAATATCTTTTGAGATTTTGGGAGTAGTAAAGGCTTCAATTAAATCTTGACTCCATAAGTACAAGTTGGCATAAGAAAAGTAAAGTCCAGAAGTTCTAGTGGGAGTAATTATTCTAAAGACACATATTTCATAGGAAGTTTAAATCCCATAGTAGTGGATTTATATTCATTGTGATGAGTGATAAACATTATTTGGTAAGAATAATAATTCTTACAGGATGGAGTAAGTTACAAATTTCAATGATTGAAAATTTTATATGAATTCAATAATGGACTTCATATACCAAAATTCATGGGTACTATATTTTTAGATGTTTCTAAAATTGATATTGTATGTGACTATTCAATAGAAACTATACAAGGATGGTATAAGTCCATGTCAATAAATCATGATTGATTATTTAAATGTTTAATGTATGATACATAGTCATGAAAGAATCCTTTACTCCAAAAATCACGATTAAATGTATTTTGATTCCACTTTTCATGGTTATTATGATAATTGTATTAGACATATAATGTCAAGGGATACCTCTCATAGAGGTAAATTTGTAGTTCATATAATGTGACCAAAAAGTTCGGTGACATCAAATAAAGAAAATTTGAAATGTAAGTTTCAAGGATCAAGTAATGGGTTTAAATAAGTATAATGATCATAGTATATTTTCTTGGAAAAAATTATTCTTATGTTTTTACTTTTTCATAGTAGGAGCACTATAATATTATAAGAACAGTATGTTTGACAACATATAAAAACAATTTTTTATTCTTATAGTTATATAAGACTAATCAATTTCTCTAAGGATAACTTAAGTAGTGTCTAGGATTCTATTGAACAATATCTACTAGTATAGATCAAGGGGTACACAGTTAACATGGAATTGAAAAAATATAAAATGGAATAATTTACCTCATCACATGGTTTTTTGTGATGTATTGACTATATTTATTAAGATTACTTTGGAAATATATCTCATATTACATGATATATACACAAGTTTGATCTTTATTATGCCTAAATCATATAATTAAAATATCAAATAGGACTATAAGAAGTACCTCAGGTGGTATTAAAAACTATCTAATAGTGCTTGAGAAAGAATATTTGTATGAGTTCCTATAAATTTTAGAAATGAGAATGCTAGTTGTTTATGGAATATAAAACTAGTATTATTTTGATTGCTTGATCTAGTATCTAAATAATTCTTAGTTAATTTTTAATTTCTAATCATGTTATGGGTAATAGTTTCCATATCTATATAAGATTGAGTGTTTTGTGTCTTCTAATGTAACTTAAGTTATAATTTTAGTAACATTTTATTCCAAATTTTGGTTTTTTTCTTTGATATTAAAGTTCAATAATATCATGATGAACTTATAATTATGGTATTATATAAACTTTCATGGGTGATGGATAATATATATATATATATGTATATATATATATTAGCCTTATTTTCCCTTAAGAAGTTTTCTTGGAGATATGGGGTTTTTGTAAGAAGATTAGCCACATGTAGTGTGGTGGGCTCAGAAACTATAGCCATACCTCAATAGAACCATGTTTAATGTGTGAGACTAACTAGTAGAGTGTTAGTATTTAGATCTAGTGAAGGTGTAATTCTATTAGAGTTTTTTACCTAGATTCAACTAATTTTAAAATTTTATTACTATAAAATTCATATTATTGAATATTAATTAATTACTTATCACATGATGATCGTTCTTATGTGTGACATTTATGTGATGATGTCCTTGGAGTAATTTTCACACTGAAATGTTGTAGATGTTCCCCACTATGATGAGAACCTATAATTTCCATGAAATTATTCTTAATTATATTTTATATAGTTGTATGATATCATTTGATGGGTAACAAATGATATAGGCTATCAGGGGTGGAAAATCTTATGAATTTGAGACACTTTCACATGGTGTATGAAATTGGTAAAATTTAGAGCATGAGATTACGAAAACATGACATTATAGTATGAAATCTACATTTATAGGTGTCATTGGATGTTCCTATATTTGAATGTGTGTAATGATCCTTATAATTTAATATTATTATTAATTTATATTATGAGTCATTTACTTTGATGTATTGATAAAAACCACGATAACATATGATTGTAGTTAGGTATGATATGTTGGGTAAATCATGAGTAATATTTTATTAATGAATAATGTAACAAAGGAATTTTCCCTTAAATTTTTTAATGGAAGTTGATATCAAGGTCCCTTTGATGGAAATTGAAATATCTTATTAAGTCTATGACCATGATATTCTATTAGAATGTTAATTTCTAGAAATTAAAAGAAAGATACATTGAGCATATTAGTTGATACACTAGTATAAAACTTTCTTAATTGGGGATATGGTGAAAAAGTGATTATATTCCACATTGTACATTCGTATGTGGTTATTTTCATTAAATAATTTAACTTATTTGTCTATGGGATATTTTAATGTTTCTAGATTCTAGTCTTGGACATTAAGTGCTACTACCTAATGTCATTTAGATAGGGGCCTAGAGAGTCACACACTAA
Source organism: Viscum album (assembly GCA_963277665.1). Lineage (NCBI taxonomy): Eukaryota > Viridiplantae > Streptophyta > Magnoliopsida > Santalales > Viscaceae > Viscum > Viscum album. The sequence continues at coordinate 1,745,545,771 of OY728159.1, read as the reverse complement.
GTGTATTCAGAATTTGAATTAAATTGTATTTGAATTTGTCATATTGGATAAATATTATTCTCAGATGTAGTTTAATACATATTCATGTTTAGTATATTGAATATATTAATTCACTAGTTATTCAATATAATATTATTTTGGTTGAATATTAAATAAATATTAATTTTACAAGGTAATTATTAATTTCATGAATATATAATATGTATTTATTTATTTTGGTTCATCCCCAAGGTACAAAATATTAATTTATTTGGTTATATGAATATTTGATAAATATTTATTTTATAGTTTAGTGAATATAATATTTATTTATTTATCAGTGAATAATGCAGTAATATTTATTTATTAAAAAATATTAATTATTAAAGTTTTGTTAAATACTGAGGAGGATGAATAGACTAGGTTTAAGAGTTCAGTTGGAAATGATATATTCAACATCATTTAAATATATATTAATTTATTTATTTAATAAATGATTCTTTATCAATAGGTGATGTGCATGTTTAGTAAATATTCGTATTATATATATTATTATTAGACATGGGGTTCACTTTAGAATAAGGGATTGGATAAGGGCCCATATATAATTACAGCACTAAACTAACATTATAAATACTTGGTTATATCACATTATAGAGGTAGATATCTATTGTGAAAAATAAACACAATAGAGAATTCTCCTCATTCCTAAGATATAAATCTCTCAAGAATGTGATAAATAACTAATGTGCTGATCCTCCTCCACCCTCTCAAGACTAGAGAGAACTAGATTGATTAGCACCCAGGGATTTCTACAGCGCCATTCAGAGGATTTCAGTGTACATTTGGATCACCAATAGATGTATTATACCCTTGAATCCTCTAACAATAACGAAAGAATAAAAAAATAGGTCATTAGACTCATTAATGAAGAAATAAATTTGATTAAAGGTATTTATTTATCAAAATAAATTAATTATACATTATATGTGATGATCATGTGTTCTTGGTTCCAATATAATAGTCAATTAATATTCGATTTAATTATGTTGGTCATGAAGATCTTCATCATGCACATATCCGATTATTTGTTGATTAAAAAAATATGATTTGGGAAATTATAAATAGGAACTTCTGTTATGACCATAACCATTACAACTCATCCCATTGTCATCTCAATTAACCATAGGATATAATTTTATCTCATAGTTCTCTCATGAACTACTCAGGATGACCATTCTCATCTATCTCCCTCCCATACCAGGAGGTTTATAAGGGATCCTACACTAGGAATAATACTTTATGTTTAATTAATAAAATCCATACCTCTATATATCCCATCTATCTCAAGGTATACATTTATTATAAAGGCCTCGACCATCAATAGTTGAGGAATCATCAAGGGTCCAGGGGTCTATTATGGCCCTTGACACATATATTATATCCATGAGAAAAATATATTAATAAAAAAATTATTTAAATTAAAAGTTAGATTTCCATTATTGTGATGACCATTTAACACATTCATACATAAATAAAATGGATTTACTAAATACATATGCTCAAGGGACCACTTACCTCAGTCAGAGTTATTTCCCTTTAAGTGCAGACCAACAAATCACACCAAATCTTATACAAGTCTTGATTCATCTTTTGGGCACCTATCTAAATCCACAAAACTCAAATTAATTAATTTTAATCATTTATAATTAATTAAACAATTTATAACTAATTTTACTATTTAATTTAAATTATCATTAATTCCTAATAACTCATCGAGTAACCTCATCGCACTTACTAACACACCTCAATCAAAATAGCATGCAAAAAAAGTGCATTCCTTTTTCATTACCACCACCACCACCCTATAAAGGAACCCCTACTAGGATGAAAATGTAGAAAAAGAGATAGTGACCACCAAATCCCACCTCCAGTAGGCCAAAGGTTGGTGATAAGCATTGAGGGTATATCAATCACACACATGAGAGACATTACCCTATTTAAAGTTTAAAGATATGAGATAAGATGAGATGAAACACCAACCAAAACCATGAATAAAGTAAATAGGAAATACTAAAATATAAAATATCATATATAAAATGATCAAACTGAAAATTAAACTAGAAGTACCAAAATTGGAACTCATAAGAAACCACAAACTCTAGAAACTCATAATAGCTTCTCAACAACTCCTCTAAGCTGGTAATGTCCATATCGAGCACCAAACGGTTCCTAATGACCTAAAAAATAGTTTATATATACGTAGTATGGGAATAAAATATATACTCAGTTGTATCCTCCCTAAAAACTATAGTGAAAAATATAAAAAAATCATTATAAATCCCAATGATAAACAAATGAAACTAGCTCATATCCCAAATAGAGAATACTAGCTTCCCATCCTCACCAAGGCTCACTCACTATGTAACTAATAGAAGTAAACTGTTATATATCAAAATAACATATACAATAAAGGTACCATTCTCCCATTTCTTCCCTAGTTTGTCACACCTACAACCTAGTTTCACACATCATGTGCTCATCCCTTTGATATGTCATGTCATCTCTAATGTGAGTCGAGCCTCTTCCCTACCTACCTCAATCTTACAGAGGGCCCAACATCTCATGTTGGCATCAACAAACATATCTATCTCATCATCATCACTATAGTATTTGTAACCAAGTGTATGTATAGAATCCACTACATCCTATGTAAATGCATTATATCTCAATCCATCATAGCCCATGCACGTACACATGTGGGAAGCCAAAGTCAACACTATCAGATATAAGTATGCACTATACCTAAATACATTATAATCCACACATAAATTTATAATTATTCATGTACTATCACATCCCCAATGGGAATAAAACATAAACTAAAATCATTATAGCCTGATATATTCCTACTCATCTATTTCTAAAGATAGGGGTGTGAGAAATCATCAATCCCTCCTCTCACCATCCTAGATATTAGAGAAAATTCCCCCAAAAAAGTTGGCTGTTTTTTCTACAATTATATATTTTGAAGTGTATAACACTAGAAAATATAAGTAAAATCACACACATCCACACTAAGGAAAACTATCAAGCCTTAGACTCATTTGCCTCTATTATCACAAAGGGCCCTCGGCTCCCACTACTAAGGTATAGGTATCAAACAAGAATAAAAAATGAAGTTACATATTAATAAATTCTTATCCATTAATTCATATTAATCAATATTCAATTTCCATGATTTAAACATTAATATTTTAATCCAATTACTGGTGGCACCATTAATTATACCCTCATTTTCTCAAGTATGTTGTTAGCATAAGTGAGAAATACAAACCAACCCCATTCATTTATTTGTTAATTTTTATTTCTTAATCATTAAAGTACTCTAGGAATCATTATAATATAACACTTAAAGGATGAACACATGGCTTATAACATCAAAACTGAATCCCACAGTCCAAAATGATCATAACAACAACATCTAGCCATTAAGGAAGCATCAAGTAAGGAGTAAGCATTGATGAGAAATCCCTTCTTTGAACTCATACCAACTTCCCTAGTGTCCCACACCATTGAACATAGTATAAAACTGTCCCACTAAAAATGATATCAACCATACTATAGCCTGATCTCCAAGCCCATTTTTCATCCATAAAAGGTTCATAACCACAAAAGAGTTATCAAACAACACATTAAGGATCTAAATCCCTCGACCACACATACATTTCAAATGTATTATTTTCACATTGTAGAAAAAACTAAGTATATGGAATTAAGTCATTTATTCCACCAATTACAATTAACAGGAATTATAAGTCCCAAATATTTATTCTTTAAAAAACACCCTTTTAAATTTTATCTTAAATTATCTAATTGTTATTCTTAGGTTTTCCACAGTAAGGAAGCATAAGGAAATAACTAATAATATCTATAATAATCATAAAAATTCTCAAAGAAAAATTTTTATATTTAATAAATCTCAAAAGAGAAGTATATAATCTTCTTGTGCCTATTTTAATTAATTATATTATCATTTGGCTTTATGTTCATTATCCATTTACTGCAATTAACCTTGTTAAATATTCAAAAAAACACTACCAAACATATACCACACTATCTAATAAATAAAAATAGGCAATATCAATAATAAAATCATAACTCACATGTTATCACAATCCAACCATTTATTTAATTCTCAAAAATAAATATTAACTATCTTTAACATATAATAAATTGTCATTTAAATTATAAACTTACCATTTTTATTTATATATTTCTTATCAAAAAACATTAATATAAATATATAGAAACAAGTGATTATTTTTTCCTCTCTCATGGATAATTCCATAATAATAGAATATTAATTCATCAATATATGTTAATAAATTTTCAAATTTAAATTAATAATATTAATTCTCTATGTGCAATAATTCTTAATCAAGAATAATATTTAAGGTATTCTATTATTTCCATAAACAATTATTTCTAAGAAGTATGTGGTTTTTAGATTATCATAGTTATTTTAAAGAATATAATAATATTTCTATTTTTTAATAATAGAACTATTCTTATTGATTCCATATTATTTCTAATTCAATCTTAAAAATAATTACAAAATTAATATATTTCCTACATGCACTTTAAATTCTTAATCTTCTTTCTTTTTCATTTTCCAGAACATTGAACAATATTTAACAACTGATTAATTTATCTTACTATGTTTAACTACATGTAGTTATAAAAATAAACATAGGTATAGTAATTTCACATATCACACATCAAATAAAATAGAGATAAATATAACCCCTTCTTATCACAAGGGGATTCGATAACATTACACCAAGAACAGGAGAGAGTGAGGTGATTTGAATAAGTCTAGAAATTGTAGGTAAAGTTGTGGATGATTTTTAGAAGACTCGTAAATCTTTAAAGGTAGGGTTTTGGATAAATAGGTATTGACAAAAGTTAAGGATAATAATTAGAGAAATAACTTTGATCTTCAAAAATAATAGGGAATTCTTGGACTACTCCCATGAAACTAACCAAAAAACTCCCATTTAATTCAGAGTTAATTTTAAATTTCCAATTTAATTCCCTGCACAACCCATTAAAAAATCTTAAAATTTGGGGGTATCAAAATTTTACATTAAAAATTATAATAGAAAAAACCCCAAATAATTAAAAAATGAATTCTCATTTCTCATGTTGAAAATCATTACAGGTCGAAAGAGGAGTAGGGAAAGAAGTTTTTTTACCCAAAACACTACCCTCACACAAGAATCATGAATTGTTTAAGGGTGACATAGTGTCTCCATTATGCCTCTAGTTACCCTTATGTGGTCATTAGAAACTCAGGAAGACCCTTATATAGGCTTAATTAATTCATAGTTACCCTTATTAAACTCATCACAACTCATCCTGGCCTTTATTCCATCCATGGAATACTAATAAGCTACCATTACACAGTACAAAAATACTCATACTTACCCTTACACGGGTTTTATAAAACCCAAAAATCCCTTACATGATAGAGAGAAATCCCTTTCATGAGGAAGGATGGAGGCTCTTACCTTTAAACAGGTAATAACCAACCTTTATGCATTCCTTGGAAACTTGCCTTCAGCTTTATGTAGTAGTGTTCTACCCCTGCATGAGAGAGGAATACCATTAAGAAATGATCAAATTACCTACACATTAGACCACCTATATGTGGGATAGGGTATATTTGTAAGGTTAATTTAACATACCCATATGTGAGAGAGGGGTTTTATATAAGGGTATTGGAAAGGTTTGGAAAAAACTTATTTTTTATTAAATTAACTTATAAATTAAAATTGATAAAAATTTTAGTAACCATTTTGACACTTATAAGCCTCTAAAACACAAGGGGGGATTTATAAATCCATAAAACTACATAATATACCCTTCAAAAAATTCTCATCCTTTAGAATTTAAAAAAATAAAAATAAATAAAGGTATATGAATAACCACCCCAGGAGATACCTCTCAAGGATATATCTATAATAGGGATGCAATCACTAACCAATGGAACAAAGATATTAACAACACAAATTGATAAAATAATAGAAACAATATTATAAATCAACATATGATCATTTACATAGTCGTAATGGAAAATAAATAAACAAATCATTATAACAAAGAAGATCAAGCATTGAAAAACTCAAGATATTGAGCATGAACCTGTGACTTCTGCTCCCAAGTTCTCTCCTACAAACTACCATGCCTCAATAAGACATGAACCAAAGATATAGAATTATCATGAAAAACATTATCCTAATGATACTAGACTTTAATAGTTTATTTCTCAATGGTTTCACCGTATTCAACATTTATCTCACCCAAATAAATCTTGTGGGAATCATCATGAAGATGTAAGAAAAGATGGGATACATAGAATAATGCATGAATTTAACATATCTGTAGGGGTAGTATTAACTAATATACCATAGCACCAATACATTCCAACACCATGAAAGGATCAATGGACCTGGGATAAAGATTAATCCCATAACCAAAAATTCACTACCCATGATGATGATACACCTTTAAGAACATATTATCTCCAATGTTGAACTCCATAGGCCTCCTCCTATGATCATCATGGGACTTCTAAAGAACATGTTCCACCATTATTTGATTATGGATCTTTTATACCTTCTCTTTTATACTCTAAACCAATTATAATTCAATAATAGATGACTCTATGACCTTAGTATAGCATAATAGATACCGAAAAGGTCTTATATATATCACTTAAAAAGGAACCATACCAATAGTGTAGTGATAATATTTTTAGTAAAGAAACTTCAGTAAGGGTTGGTTCTTAAACCGTGAACCTAAAAAATCTAGAATGCACAAAAAAACTAATACTCTAGAGTTTAGATAGTTTACTCTATATGACTGTCCATATGTGGATGAAAAGTGGAGTTAATGAATAATTGAGAGCCACAAGCACACTAGATACCTCTCCACACTCAGGATGTAAATCAAGGATTATGATCATAGATGATAATCTTTGTAAACCCATAAATCCTCACTCTATACTACTGATAATTTCTCAACAACACATACTCTATGTTCAACTCCTTGACTATAAAAAAAGTTAGGGTACATCATCAAGTTGTCCATGATCACCCATATAGAATCACAACCATCCAGAGTTTTGGGTAAACTGGTGAAGAAGTCCATATATATTTCCTTTCACTTTTACGGGGGAACATCATGTGGCTGAAGAAAATCACTAGGAACATGATACTCAGCCTTCACCATCTAAAAAATAATACATTAATAAATAAACTCTTTAACTAACTTCTTCAAAAAAATTACCAAAACAAGTCTATCAATTCATGATACATATTTTTAACACCATGATATATGTTGTGGTGAACTGTGGAACTCATGGAGAACCACCTCAAACATTATTAAAGGAAAAAATTATTTACCTGGAGTAGTAATTGATGTTTTCCATACTTATACAAACCATTATGATCATCACCATAAACAACTCAATCTTACCAAACCTATACCTCAGAATCCTCTAACCGGGACTCCTCCACTTTCTACACTAAGGATAACTCCACTATTATTTTATAAAGACAACCTATACCATAAAAAAAATTTAATATCAAGATGTATTGTTTATAAGTCTTCCATTAATATATAAGAGTCTCTAGAATCATGAAAGACACCACCATGTTATTTCTTACTCAAGGAATCCACAATAACTTTTCATTTTCCATGTGTAAAGGAAATCTCAAAATCATAATCTTGCAGGAACTCCATCCACAATCAATGATGTAAATTCAAATCATTTGTGGAGTAAAAATACTTATGGATATTTATATTTGTGAATACCACAAATAACTCACTAATAATAAATAATTAATAGATATTTAAATTGAAAATAACCACAGAAAACTCAAGATCATAGGAAACATAGTTACATTAATGTGGTTGTAAATACTAATACCCATTAGATATAACCACCCTTTGCTATGTTAACACACAACCCCAAACAATATGTTAAGAATTATATTATACCTTTAATGAAAACCCTCTAAAATAAAATGTAATAGATCACTGAACATATTCTATTTTAAATACTTGAAGGAAGCTTGGCACATGTCATGTAACAACTCGAGATTTACGATCCTTTAAAATAAATACAATGTTAATAACTAGTGTCTAATGATATACCCAATGTAAGAAAATCCAAAAAATAACAATAAAAAATTATTAATAAATATATAAAAAATACTAATATAATATTTAATTAAATATTTATAAGTTAAATAATTAATAGGATTTAATTTTGAGAAGGTTTATTTTTAATTAAAGCTATTTTTTGTGTTATGTATTTATTTTTAAAATCCACATTTAAAAATTTTATAGTTTAAATATTATAAAATAAAATTAATTTTTGAATTAATCATATCAAAATTTACTTAGTAATATTTTTTTAGTTTCTTTCTAAAAAGGTTTATTTTCAGATGAAAAATATAATTTTTGTAAAAATTATACTTTTTATGATTTTATCCTTATGTAATCTTATACTATAAAATTAAAAAAAATTAATTTAAAAAATATTTATTTAAGTAAAAAAAATTATTCAGTTAAACTATTATTTTAACTTATAATTATATGTGTTGCACTCTCTGTAAAATGGTTATTTTAATAATCACAAATCTTATTTTTATTTATTTCTATTTAGTCTTTTTTTCAAATTGTTAGAAATGTGTTTATATATATTTAAATCATATCTACATATGTTTATAGATGTTAATGTATGTTTATGGTTGACCTGGAAGTATTCTGGATTGAACAGACACTTTGTGTGAATTCCTTGTCTTGACTCACCGTTAGTTATTTTACAGTCGCACCGATGATGAACGGTCACACCGATGATGAACGGTCGCACCGATGATGAACGGTCGCATCGATGATAACAGTCGCATCGATGGAAACCGAAGGTCTAAAGAGATACCGATGTTCAATGAGTCACCGTTTCTGATGTTCAACGAGTCACTGATGCCGATGTTCAATGAGTCGCCGATGTCGATGTTCAATGGGTCACCGATGACAATGTTCAATGAGTCACCGATGCCGATGTTCAATGAGTCACCGATGTTGATGTTCAATGAGTCACTGATGCTGATGTTTAATGAGTCACTGATACTGATGTTCAATGAGTCACTGATGCCGATGTTCAATGAGTCACTGATACTGACGATCAATGAGTCACCGAAACCGATGAAGATTCAAAGTGACTCACTGATCTCATGACTCATCGATGGTCATGAAAACTGTTTGAATTTCTATAAACTCTTATTTAATTCCAATTGTCATATTTGATGCTTTTAATGCAATTAATGATATTTAATGTTAGTTGTTGGCATATCAGGAGACCGTACCTCGTACCTGTGAAAAGGTAATCATTCCCATTGTCGGAGCTCGTGGAATAAAAGGAAGATCGAGCTACATTAAAGGTGTGCGTGTGAAAAGGCATAGAGAGAAAATTATTTCATGAATATACATATAAAAAGGGAGAACACATGAATCAGTTTAAGGAGGAATTTTCAAGATCTCAAAAGAACTCTCATGCATACAATCCAGAACTACTGAAGAACACACAAAGAACATTGGAAATCAGAGAACACACTCACTTGCGAAGGATGTCAAGCTGAACCATGATACTCTTTTTTCAACAGAAAAACCACATAAGGACTCAGAAGCATCTCTACTAAATCCAACGAGTACATAGTTGCACTTCCAATCACTAGATATTTCTAAACTCTGATACATTCTCTCTTAGTGATTATTTTACTTACATTTTGTAGCAGTGTGTGTACTATGTATATCTTACACACACACTGAATCCTGTGCTGAACTGGAGGATATCAAAATCCTCAAACCAAATTTGTTTACTCCTGTTTACCCACGAGAACTATGGAAGAGGTCCTTTTGTGTCCTGGTCATTGTTTTTGTTTCCCATGAAGAACTGTGGTAGAGGTCCCTTCATGGCCTAGAAAGTTTTGTAAACTGTTGTTAACCCCAATCCAGGGTGTGGATCAAATTTATATAAATTGTTTGAGAGGACTAAGTCTCGTCTTGAGACTAAACCTGTTGTTATATCTGTTTTTCATTTTTAGTTTATGTTTAAAATATACTACATATATCTTTTATATTTCGCTGTTGTTACTTTGAAATACAAATATATTTTAAAGTTACATTGATAGTTAAATTATAAAGTGTTTACACTTATTTTAAATCAGTAGGTTAGTTTCAAAAGTTAGTTTAATCTTGTTGTTAAATTAACTGAGACCTAATTAATTTTTGAGAAGCTAAGTGAACATTTAAAATCTGTATAAATTCACTACAGTTTAACTTGTTTTATAAATTGGGGGATTTTAATAGAAAATATTTTAACAGAAATTTTTTATTGGAACTCAATTAACCCCCCCCCCCTCTTGAGTATCCACTCCTACCAACATTTGGTATCAGAGGTTGTTTTTATTAATACAAGTTTTCGAAACACTTTGTTTTTCGACTGTGATTTTAGTTGCATCTTTAAATATCTTAAATTTCTGTTAGTTCTAAATTTTATCTCTTTAAAACTATTTTCTAATATCTAGCTATGGACAATAGACTAGAGGGTGCTGCTACTAACAGGACACCTTTCTTTAATGGTACAAATTATGCCCAGTAGAAACTGAACATGAAAATTCATTTGTAAAGTATGGGATTTGATATCTGTACTGCTATAGAAACTGAATATATGATTCCAGCAACTGATAGAACTACATGGGATAAAGCTACTAAGACAGCTTACAATAATAATTGTAAAGCTATGAATGCTTTGTATTGTTCATTAAGAGATGATAAATTTAACAGAATATCTCCTTGAAAAAATTCTTATGAAATATGGGATACTTTGAGTGTTTCTCATGAAGGAACAACTAATGTTAAAGAAATGAGATTGAATATGTATACTATTAAATATGATAATTTTAAAATGAATACTTATGAACCTATCTCTGACATGTATCTCAGGTTCAATGAGATTGTCAATACAATGATCTCTCTTGGAAGAGATGTCACTACTAAGGAACAAATCATGAGGATATTAAGATGTCTACCAGATTGATGGAGAGGCACTTCTGTCTCAATTAGAGAATCGTGTGACATAAGCAAACTACCAGTCAAGGAGAATATTGGTAAGCTTATGATATATGAAGAAGAACTCAAGGTGAATAAGGAAGAAGATGATGAACTTACAAGGAAGTTTGTAGCTTTTAAATCTACTAATTCAAGGAGAAAAGACAAATACAAAGTTCAAATACAAACTGAAAGTTCAACAAGTGAAGATTCAGACACTGACAGTGATGCAGAGATGGCTCAAATAGCCAGGAGATTCAAGAAGTTTTATAGTAAGAAGACATTCTTTAGAAAATCAAACTACAAAGGAAGTTATGACAATAAGGGACATTGGATAAATTATTGGAAAAAACCTGAAAAGAATGATGAAGTTGTCTGCTATGAATGTAAAAGAAAAGGTCACATTAAAGCTGACTATCCAAAATTGAAGTTCAAAAAGAAATATGACTAAAAGGACAATAAGCAAAAGAATGCTATAAAGGCTACCTGGAGTGATTCTGAAGACAACACAAGTGAATCTGAAATTTCTGATTCTGAAAAGAATCATGCCAACATGTGTTTCATGACAAACACATCTGAGGTAACCTTAGATACTCCTAATTTAAATTCCTATTATTCTGGAACTGAATCGGATTCGGATTCTGAAAACATGACTAGTGAGGAATTATTTGAATACTGTAATATTCTGGAAGAGACATGAAATGAACTTAAGGAAAAATAAAAATCATTGAAGAAATAGCATGCTCTCACTACAACTGTTAAAACTGAACTTACTATTGAAAAGGAGAAAAATGCTCAACTGTTAAAGGAAACACAGAACTGAAAATTTCTAATCAGCAACTAAGAAAGGACTTAGAAAATTTCACAAAGGGAAAATATACACTTACTCAAATTTTAGGTAAGAAAGTTTCACCTAAATATACTACTGGTTTGGGATACCAACCTGGACAGAGATAGTTTACTAAAACTCGATTTATTCCTAAGTCTGGACAAAATTCTGCTTACTCCAGTTCTGGAAATTCATATGCTTCAACTAGTTATTCATATGGTTATAGATCAAATAAAATTTATCTTTCAAAATCTATTGATTCTGTAAATTATATGAAACCCATAAGACAAATATGGGTACCAAAATCATTGATTGCTAACATGTTTGGGCCGAAGAAGATTTGGGTACCAAAATCATTTCCTATCTAAATCTGTTTTGTAGGAAACCTGCTTGAAGAGTTCCCATAAGAAGATATGGTACATTGATAGTGGATGTTCAAGGCATATGTCTAGAGATTACTCATGCTTTAAAATATTAATAAATATTGATGGAGGTCATGTCACCTTCGGTGATAATTCTAAAGAAAAAATCATCGGCCTAGGCCAAATTGGTAACACTAACTCAGTTTTGATTTCTAAAGATTTATTTATTGATGGACTTAAGTATAACCTGTTAAGTATTTCTCAATTGTGTGATGATGGTTTTAATGTTAAATTAGAAAATTATTCCTGTGATGTTTTTAAATCTAAAAATGTTTTAGTGTTCTCTGCCTTGAAAATGAAAATGTTTATGTTGTTGATCTAAATTCCTTATCCAAACAAAATGTTACTTGTTTAAATGATTTTCATAAAGAGTCTTGGATTTGTCATAGAATATTAGGACACTGAAACATCTATTCACTTATAAACTAAATAGGAAAACATGGTTAGAGACCTACCTAAACTTGAATTCACAAATGACAAAGTTTGTAATCCCTGTCAAAATAGAAAGCAACATAAAGTCTCATTCAAATCAAAGAAATAAGTTTCATCTTCTCAACCTCTCGAGTTGGTTCACATGGACTTGTTTGGACCTTCTAGAGTTTCTATTTTAAATGGTAAGCACTATGTCTATGTCCTAGTAGATGACTTTTCTAAATATACTTGGGTATACTTCTTGGCTCACAAAAGTGAAGCTTGTTCTTACTTTATCAAATACTCCAAGTATGTAAAAAACCTTAGTGGAATTAAGATTAAAACACTGAGAAGTGATAATGGCCATGAGTTTGAAAATCAAGAGTTTGAATCTTATTGCTCACACAATGGCTATAGTCACAACTTTTCTGCCCTAGGAAACCTCAAAAGAATGGTGTATTAGAAAGAAGAAATAGAACCCCTCAAGAAATAGCTAGAACCATTCTTAATGAGTATGACCTACCTGTTTATTTTTGGGATGAAGCTATGAATACAGCTTGTTATATTATTAATAGAGTCTTGATTAGACCTGTTTTCAAGAAGACCCCATATGAGTTATGGAACAATAGAAAACCCAAAGTTAGTTACTTTAGATTCTTTGGCTGCAAAGTTTTTATTCTTAATACAAAGGATAATCATGACAAATTTTCTTCTAAGAGTGATGAAAGAATTTTTCTTAGTTATTCTTTAACTAGAAAAGCCTATATAGTCTTTAACAAAAGAACCAAATGTGTGGAAGAATCTTTTCACATCAAGTTTGATGAGACTGATCCACATGAGCCTAAAACCTCTCTTGAAAATCATGAAGAAGATTTTTCTATTCTAAATCTTAATGATAAAGTCAATGAACCTACTGTAAAAACATCCAGTTCTGGACATACTCCAAAATCTACTTCTATAGAACTCGAACTTGGAAATGAACCTGAAATTTCTAGTCCTACCTTTACTAGATCAACTAGAATTCTAAAGAATCATCCTTTAGATGTTGTTGTTGGTAATCTTGATAGAGGGACACATACTAGAGATTCTCTAAGAAACCAGGTTGAACATCATGTATTTATTTCAGAACTAAAACCTAAAAATGTCAATGATGCTATCAATGATGAATTTTGGGTAATGGCTATGCAATAAGAGTTAAATCAATTTGAAAGATACAAAGTCTGGGAATTAGTTAACAGACCTAAGGACACTTTAACAATAGGCACTAAATGGGTTTTTAGAAACAAAGTTGATGATTCTGGAAACATAGTTAGAAACAAATCTAGATTATTTGCACAAGGATATAGTCAAGAAGAAGGTATAGACTATGAGGAAACCTTTGCACCTGTAGCTAGATTAGAATCTATTAGAATTCTACTTGCCTATGTTGGTCATCTGAATTTCACGTTATATCAAATGGATGTTAAAAGTGATTTTCTAAATGTTTTTATTGTCGATTATATTTTTGTTGAACAAACACCTAGATTTACTAATCCTCATTTTTGAAATCAAGTTTTTAAACTTTATAAATCTTTATATGGCTTAAAACAAGCTCCAAAATCTTGGAATGATAGACTCAGTAATTTTCTTATTTCAAAAAGTTTTACTAAAGGGATTTCTGATCCAACTCTTTTTATTAAAAGAATTTCAAAAGATTTTTTAGTAGTACAAATCTATGTTGATGATATTATTTTTGTATCTTCTAAACACTCTTTATGTACTGATTTTTCAAAGTGTATGAAAAATGAATTTGAAATGATTTTAATGGGAGAACTCAAATATTTTCTTGGATTTCAAGTTTTTCAAAATAAAAATAGTATTATTTTGAATCAAAGTAAATATACAAAGGGTGTTTTAAAATGTTTCAGTTTGGATAGTATTAAGGAAAGTAAATCTCCTATGAGTACAGTCTATAAATTGGATGCAGATGAAACTGAGAAACCAGTGGATCAAACCAATTATAGAGGTATGATTGGAATCTTACTTTACCTTACTGCTAGTCGACCAGATATTATGTTTAGTGTATGTATGTGTGAAATATTTCAAGCTAATCCAAAAGAATCTCATTTACTTGTTGTTAAAATAATTTTTAAGTATCTTAAACACACTATAAACTTAGGTTTGTTTTACCCAAAAAGAAAACCCTTTGAGTTAATGATTTATTCAGATGCTGACTTTGCTGGTTGTAAGTTGGATAGAAAAAGAACATCTAGAACATTTCATTTATTGGGAAAATCCTTAGTATCTTGGTGTAGTAAAAAAGAAAAGTTTTGTAGCTTTGTCTACTGCTGAAGCAGAGTATATAGATGCTGGTAGTTGCTGTGCACAAATTATGTGGATGAAACACACTCTTTTGGACTATGGATATGATTTTAATCATGTCTCAATCAACAGTGATAACACTAGTGCAATTAACATTTCAAAGAACCCTATGTCTCACTCTATAACTAAACACATTGATGTTAGACATTACTTTTTGAGATATCACTACCAAAAGGGTGATATTACTCTTGAGTTTATAGGTACTGAACATCAATTAGCTGACATTTTCACCAAGCCCTTAAGTTCTATAAGGTTATATTTTATTAAACAAGAGTTAGGTATGATAGATCTATCAAACCGATCTATGAAAACGATCTATGAAATAGATCTATCAAACCGATCTATGAAACCGATCTATCAAACCGATCTGTGAAACCGATCTGTCAAACCGATCTGTCAAACCAATCAGTGAAACCGATCTGTCAAACTGATTTGCCTAACCGATTTGTCAAGTTGATTAGTGCTACCAGTTGGGTTGTTGTCTGTTTAAAATGACGTTGTTTTACTTAATCAATATTTTATTATTTGTAACCCTAAATGATACAAATAATGACACACAACTATTTCATTCTCTAAAGACTATTGACCTTCCATTTCCCACCGAACTCACTCTTCTCTTCTCTATAACTTGAGCCTTTTGAATCTTTCCAAACCTCTCGATTGTCTCAAACCTCAGAATGGCCAAGCAAAAGAGGCAGGGCAAGGAATCTGAAGGAACTTCACCTGTCAAGCATGCTCAAGGTGAGTCGAGTAGTACGACACAGAGTTCTGTGAACCCGGAGCTAGAAAAATGGGAAGTTATAGCTGAAAAGGAAATATGTTCAGAATGGGTTTTATCTAGAAATTTCATTCTCTTGAAAGTATTGGAAACACAAGGCTGGAAGGAGTGGTTCTATAATAATTTCATAATATTTTACTCGAAGCTGATGCATGAGCTCTATTTGAACCTGGATATAGTTTTGGACGGAGTAGAGGCTGCGAGATTGTCTTCTATAGTAAAAGGGAAAAAGGTTACTTTTTCATCAAAAATGTGAGATGAATGTCTAGGAGTACCTCACAATGGAATATATGAGGACTATTCTGGTATTATTCCTCCCACAACTAATTACTTTTATTATGAGCTATCCTTGGAGTTTTTTACTAGAAAGTATGAATCGCGAAGGATAAATGTTGCTGAGTTGGATGGTGAGAATAGAATCCTGTTTAAATTCATTCAACATCAAATATGTCCTAGAAAAAGTGATTTTTCTTTAGTTAAGTATCAATATGTGTTTTTTCTATTCCTTTTGTTGAATGGTGAAAAGATCAATCTGTCTAGATATTTTGTCGACCATATTGTTGAGATGATAAAACCTTCAAAGAAAGATACTACTCTGTTTTATTCTAAACAAATTTCTGCCATGCTGAAATTCTTGGACTCTGTTGATGATGGAGATGAGTGTATATCATCAATTAGCTTTTGTTTAAAAAAAGTTATCTATAAGAGGATGAAAATAAATTGGAACACATGGAACAAAGCTTGGGTTGCGGATGAAGAAAAGTTATATGAGTCCTTCAATCCTACTGATCATCTAAGGAGACCAAAGGAGATAAGAGATCCAAGTTTGAAACCTGGTAAGGAAGTGATTTATTCAGATGAAGAAGAGTAAGTAGTAGTTCTTAAGGAAACTGGTGAATCCAGTAAGAAAGGAACAGAAGAATAAAAAGTTGATGAGAATCTGAATGCTGATGAAGAGGCTGAATCATCTCCTGATGAGAGGAGTGATCCTGATACTGTTAGCCCGAAGAAAAGAAGGATGGAACTTGGTTTGGAAAGCCCTCCTCTCAAATTACCAGATTTTGAACCTTTTTTATATGATGAAGAGGAAGGTGAGACTGATAAATCAACTTATGAAGAGTATGAATCCGTAAGTACAGACAGTTTAAGTGAGAGATCAGTTAATGATGATGATGATGATGAAGGCAATGATGGCGATGAGGGTGATGCTGATGGTAATGGTGGTAGTGGTGGTAGTGATAGTGATGGTGGTGATGTTGATGATTCTAATACACGATCTATATAAGGCCTGAATGTGATCCAAGATTATCCTTAAATCCAACCAATTGAACAAGAAAATTTCCCTGAGGCTGAGAGGACAGAAAAGTTGGAGAGTTATAGGGATGGGGAAGTCCTTCCTGAAAATTCTGGACGAGCTCAGTTTGTGAAACCTATGTACCCTTCATGCAAAGCCGCATGGGAAGAACATCTAGGTATTACTGTTCTGGGATTAGATTACCCATAGGAAGAAGAAGGTGTAGAATTGGATCTCGCAGGAATAAGTGATTCAGTTAAGTCTCAATTAGTTGCCGAGTTTTTGCAAAGAATAGATGTCAGACCTGATCCTTCTGTGTCTCAAGGTAGACCTGATCCTGCAGTTTCTCAGTCAGATTTTGATATATTCAAGGTTGAATTGATTCAATCTATTAGGGAGACTGTGAAAGATGAGTTATCTCATATTCCTGATCCTTCTCCTTTGACTTTATCTGATGTTGCTATGGATGATTTGGCTCAAAGAGTGGTAAGCCTTATCAAACCAGACCTGTGCAATCATAGTGAGTCGATTGGCAGGCATATTACCTATTTGAATCAAACACTCACAGAGTTAGGCAGCAATCTTGTTTCTCTGTCAGGAGAGTTCAGTACAACCATCTCTGGTATGATGGAAGTGTTAAGAAATCTGTTAGAACATTTGAAGAAAGCAGATTTGAGGAAGTTAAAAGCTGAGATCACTCAAGTTGTTGCTCAGGCTGGCAATGCCAAGGTGACCAATATCACTGGTCGTGAATTAGATACCTTAAGAGATATTGTTAGAGAATAGATGGAAGCTCTTGGGAAGATTTTAGATTTAGATTCTCTTAAAAGGATGAAAGAACATAGTGATCATGTGCATAAAATGGTACAGTTGTATTCGACTAATGCTATAAAGGCTCAAAAAGAGATTAAGAAGAAAGTAGATCATTATTTCTCAAAGATCTACACAAAGGATGAGTTGAATCATCATTTTAAATTACTGGCTAACAATTTGAGACTTCCCCCAGTTACTCAAGCTTTTAAATCTCATGTTCAGTAGTTAAAATATTTTACCCCCACATTAGAAAATTTCCTGTAGAATAAGGATGGTTTTGAAAAGGCTATAATGTACGGTGGAGAATTCATTTAGGACTTCACCAAGTTACTCAAACCCTAACTTCATGAGCAAGCTAAGGCCATTGTTTTTCCTACTGCTGATTCTTTGAAATCCTCAGATATTTCTTCTGGTCAGATGTCTGTTTCTCAAGCTCTCTCCAGTATTCGACTAGTATTTCAACAGCAAGACCTTCTCCATAGCAGGTGACCGTGGAACCCACAGTTCGTCCCGCTCAAGCTATCCTGCCTCCTTTATCCATCCAGCCAGTTCAACCTTCCACCCAACCACTGTCTGGGCCATCCATTCCTCCCACTGCCAAATGAAAAGTACCATTTCACACCAAGAAATAGTTGTATCTGTCAATTTTTTATAGGGTGTCTATTTCATGTATTTTTTTTGTTTCATCACTTTTGTATGTTATTTTTGTGTACTTATTTTCAAGCCTTATTTTTCTATAGAGTCTTCTTTATTGTCTTCTTTCTCTAATCTTTTTGATAATCCCAAAGGGGGAGAAATCAGGGAGAAATCAAGAAGCTCATGCATATGAGGAGAAATCAAGAATCTCATGCATATGAGTGGCTGAACTGAATGTGATTCACTGTTTACTACATGCATACATATACACAGGGGGAGAACTGGTGAAAGGGGAGAATAAATTGTTTTATCTGATTTATATGATATGTGCAGAATGATTCATTTATATATATGTTCTGGTTTCTATTCTAACCATGTTTTATCTTTGGGAATATATTTTTTTTATAGGGGGAGCATACTGAATGACATACTATATTCTCTCTTCATTTATGTCACTGATTTGTGATTATCAAAAAGGGTGAGATTGTTGCACTCTCTGTAAAATGGTTATTTTAATAATCACAAATCTTAGTTTTATTTATTTCCATTTAGTCTTTTGTTAAAATTGTTCTAAATGTGTTTATATATATTTAAATCATATCTACATATGTTTATCGATGTTAATGTATGTTTATGGTTGACCTGGAAGTATTCTGGATTGTACAGACACTTTGTGAGAATTCCTTGTCTTGACTCACCATTAGTTATTTTCTGGTCGCACCGATGATGAACGGTCG
The DNA here is from genome assembly GCA_963277665.1 of Viscum album. Classification (NCBI taxonomy): domain Eukaryota; kingdom Viridiplantae; phylum Streptophyta; class Magnoliopsida; order Santalales; family Viscaceae; genus Viscum; species Viscum album. The sequence goes on along the minus strand of OY728159.1, from coordinate 1,745,526,330 downwards.
CACCGATGATGAACAGCCGCACTGATGATGAACAGTCGCATTGATGATGAATGGTTGCACCGATAACAATGGTCGCACTGAAGGCTACCGAAGGTCAAAAGAGATACTGATGTTCAATAAGTCACCGATGCTGACGTTCAATGAGTCACCGATGTTGATGTTCAATGAGTCACTAATGTCAATGTTCAATGAGTCACTAATGTCGATGTTCAATGAGTCATCGATGTCAATGTTCAATGAGTCACCGATGCCGATGTTCAATGAGTCATCGATGCCGATTTTCAATGAGTCACTGATGTCGATGTTCAATGAGTCACTAATGCCGATGTTCAATGAGTCACTGATGTCGATGTTCAATGAGTCACCGATACCGATGATCAATGAGTCACCGAAACCGATGAACATTCAAAGTGACTCACTGATCTCATGACTCACCGATGGTCATGAAAACTATTTGAATTTCTATAAAATCTTATTTAATTCCAATGGTCATATTTGATGTTTTTAATGCAATTAATGATATTTAATGTTAGTTGTTGGCATGTCAGGAGACCGTACCTCGTACCTGTGAAAAGGTAATCATTCCCATTGCTGGATCTCGTGGAATAAAAAGAAGATCGAGCTGTAGTAAAGGTGTGCATGTGAAAAGGCATAGAGAGAGAATTCTTTCATGAATATACATACGAAAAGGGAGAACACACGAAGCAGTTGAAGGTGGAATTTGTAATATCTCAAAAGAACTCTCATGCATACAATCCAGAACTACTGAATAACACACAAAGAACACTGGAAATCAGAGAACACACTCACTTGCGAAGGACATCAAGTTGAACCACGATACTCTATTTTCAACAGAAAAACCACAAAAGGACTCAGAAGCATCTCTACTAAATCCAACGAGTCCAAAGATGCATTTCCAGTCACTAGAGGTTTCTAAACTCTGATACATTATCTCTTAGTGATTATTTTACTTACATTTTTGAGCAGTGTGTGTACTCTGTATATCTTACACACACACTGACTCATGTGCTGAACTGGAGGATATCAAAATCCTAAAACCAAATTTGTTTACTCTTGTTTACCCATGACAACTATGGAATAGGTCCTTGTGTGTCCTGGTCATTGTTTTTGTTTCCCACGAAGATTTTTGGTAGAGGTCCCTGCATGGCCTGGATAGTTTTGTAAACTATTGTTAACCCTGATCCAGGGTGTGGAACAAATTTATATAAATTATTTAGGAGGACAAAGTCTCGGCTTGAGAATGAACCTTTTTTTATATCTACTGTGCATTTTTAGTATAAGTTTAAAATATACTACATATATCTTTTATATTTCCCTTCTGTTACTTTGAAATACAAATATATTTTAAAGTTACTTTGATAGTTAAATTAGTAAGTGTTTACACTTATTGTAAATCAGTAGGTTAGTTTCAAAAGTTAGTTTAATCTTGTGGTTAAATTAATGGAGACCTAATCAATCTTTGAGAAGCTAGTGAACATTTACAATCTGTATAAATTCACTACAGTTTAACTTGTTTTTTAAATTGGGGTATTTTAATAGAGAATATTTTAACAGAAATTTTTAATTGGAGCTCAATTCACCCCCCTCTTGAGTATCCACTCTGACCAACAATATATATTATATTTTTTAAAAACTAAATTAGCATGCCACTTCAATAAAAAAACTATTTTTGACTTTTTCCTTTAATTAATTATTTAGATCATGAAATTGGGTTTTGGATCACCTTTAAAGCCTCATATATTTTATTTTTTTATAATAAATTAATTAATTTCACTAAAATAGTATCCACGATAATTATATCATATATATAAATTTAAATCTTCAAAACTTTATTTTCCTAAAAACTATTTTTATGAGATTAAGTGTGTTTATTTTAAAATTAAATTTTCACACCTTTAAAATTTTATGTGTTAAAATTATGTTAAAATTTGAAATAAAAAGTTTAAAATTATGTAAAATGATCTAATATTATTTTTTTCCATTGATGTAAATTACTATGGTTAAAAATTAATTATGAAAGTAAAATTTAATTTTGGTAAAAGTTTAAAAGTAAAAAAAAATCTCTAAATCACCCTTACCCTATCTCAAAGTGAATGTATCAGATTATTTTAGACCTTATATTTTCCAAAAACACATTTTTTACCTTTTATTAACTGTCTTTTTAATAGTGTCATGACATTATTGAAAAATGATGAGTATTTCCAAAAGTGCCCATTTTCTCCTCTTATAAAAGGGTGTCGCTTCCACCCTTCAAAGACGCACTTCACCTTTGATTTCATTATTTAAAATCTAAAATTTTAATCTTAATAAACTCTATCCCATAAACATAATACTATTTTCACTCATATGTATCATAATACCTTCAATTTATATGGACCTTCTAAGGAAATATAAAGTCTCCAATGTAGGTATCATTTCCTTCTTAAGTTTTTCTTCTTAAAATTACTCATCAAAATATCTTATAAAAATTTTACTATGATGAATTGGGTATCATTGTTATACTTATTTTTTGTTATATATATGGTACAAACCATATTTATTCATTTACATACACTCATAAAAACAAAAGAAAATTGTTAGTGTGTTGCGCGGACTACCGCCTCTGTGAAGTATTGTCATTTGTTTTCTCATTACTTCCCTTTGTAGATGAAATTAATGGTTGTAATGATGAATAAATATGATATATATCATTTAATTATTATTATTAAAATTTAATTTAATATCCACCTTCACCCCCTCTCAACCATTGAGATATAGTAATAAAAAAAATACATACGTGAGGACACCGCCTCCACGATGAAATGTTTTTTGTTTTTTATTTATATTTTCATAAATTATCTAAAAAACTTAAAATATATTTCACCATGATAAATAAATAAAAATAATATCATTATAATTTTAATATAATGATATTATGTAAAAATAAACACCTCCTTAACCATACTCACCAATCGAGTTGAAGCGTGTTCAAGTTTGGGTTGATTTAACCACCTATGGGAACAATTCTTTAAAATATGATTATGGATGACTATGGATACATGAAAAAGAATTTTATTATAATATATTAATAAAATAGTTATTGTTATATGGTTATATACAAATTATATTAACTATTTAACTTATTATTAATGTAATATTTTTGTTCGCTATGATTACCAAAATAATCTAACACCAATTCAATTTTCACAAAAACACAAAGATGAATTAGATAATAAATAAATATGAAATGATACTAAATTTTCCATATTAAATTTAATATAAAAGTATCATTCCCCTAATAATGTATATAATAAACTTATTTTGGTGATTCAGTAAGTTAAGTGCTTGCGTAGAACGGATCTGGAATAAGGTAAGGGGTTTCATCTCAACTTTCATTCATAGAGAAATAGTTCGCATTTATGAAAAAATATTATTTAATTTTTTTTTATAATTAATAATTGATATAAAGTTTAGTTAATTATTTTTTGTTATTTTTTTAATTTTAATTCTATGTTATACATTTTATGGGGTTTTTTATTGAATTTTTACCCAGGTCATAAGGGTTTTGTCTCAAATTTTCCCTCTTTCAAACACATTTTCTTTTATGTTCCTGATTAAATTTATGTGGTGTATATAATACCTATTTGAGATATTATATTCAGAATTACTTTTTATTTATGATGAAATAATTTCAATTTTAATCTCTCTCTTTCATGAGTATTTGGTTTAAATGCTCCTTGTGTTGTAAGTGTTTTCATGACTCAAATCTCTTCCTTAGGTCATAATCACTATTATTTAAATATTATATTTCAATATTTATCTATTATAACCTTTTATGATTTTATGTTTTATTTTAAACATATTTTATCAAAAAATAATGTTTCACACCAATTTATCTTCCTTTATAATTCTATGGTTTCATGAAAACACATTTTTGTCAAGAATAATTCACAGTCCTTTTAATGGATTTATCATCCATATCCATGTTTATATATACCACCAATGTTCTCTTTCCCCTAGTGTAAACTCAATTTTTTTATCTCCAATTTTACTTTTTTATTCCTTTAATAATTTTAAAACAAAGGGTTTATCATCCCTTTAATGATGTGTGTTTTCAATAATGTTATTTCAAAATATTCAAAAGGTTTTTACATCCTTTCCAAATAAAACTTTTTATCATCCAATCCAAATTTTATTTTGACAAATTTAATATATTTTTTATTGGTTTTTTTAAAATATTTTTTTAAAAATAAGTGTTTTCAAAGTATTTTCACTTATTTTATTGAAACATTTATGTTTTTTTCAAGTTTTAATCATTAAATAATATTTTAAAAGTAAAAAGTTTCAAAGTATTATCACTTATTTTTCTTGGAAACCTTATGTCCTTTTTAAGTAACCATTATCAATTATTATTTTAAAAGTAAAAATTTATCCAATTATTTTCACTTATCTTTATTAAGCCTTTATGTACTCTCAAGGATTATTTTTCAAGAACTATTTATATTATGATTTTCAAATTTTTTATTTCACTTCACAATTTTTTTCAAAGTAATTTTTTACTTCAATGTTTTAAAAGGTTTGTTCGAAAACATTTTTATTTTAACTTTTATTTACACTCTATGGTTTATATTTTATGAAATGATGTTTTTATCACCCTATAATTGTTGTTATGATATGACTTCTTTTGAAAAACGAGAGTTTTGATATCCTATGATTTATTTAGATCATATTATGTGATTATATTGGGTGATCATGTTTTCAGTTTCAAATGAAAAAATTCATGATCTTATTTTATAACATTTAGATGTTTTATTAAACCTATTTTATTTCCATGGGTTCATTATAAAAAGTGAATGATTTACATTTGTATGTTTAGGAAACCGATTATTTTTCCATGGGTTCATTAAGATTTGCTTATGATTCATTTTTTTATTTCACGAGTATGTATAAATGATGATGGGTGGGATCCTATATCATGCTCCAATTCGTTGGATTAAGTTTATGTCTCATGGGATAAAAAGGGTACACAAGAGGATTTATCACAAGATAAAAGGTAAATGGAAGGATTTATCCCAAGATAATGAGTTACACAGAAGGATTTATTACAAGATATTGAGGTACACATGATTATTTATCAAAAGTCAAAGGGTACATGGGAGGATGCATCCCAAGACAATGGGTACATGGGGGATTTATCCCTAATATAAAGGGTTACATGGGAGGTTTTATCCCAAACCTAAGTTTACATGGGAAGATTATCCCAAGCCTAAGAACGTATGTGGAAATTGTTTTTTATAATGTTCCTATGCTTATAGTTGTGCCACATTTTCAATTTTTCATAAAATTATATTATGTTTTCAAGATGAATTTCATTTCAAGAAAATTCTCTGTTTTTATAATTACACTTTATTTTTAATGTATTTCATGGTTTTATGTCTTGATCACATGTAATATGATTATTGATTTTTTTTTGTCTTTTATGCTTATATAATAATGTTTTTATTATCTTATGTTACTCTAACTCATTTTATGATTACCATATAAGGTATTTTGATATTTTATTATGAATTTTATTTCTTCCTCATGTTCTCCTCCATGTTTATGATCTATTACTTTATGATAAGTTATTTCTATTACTGTTGGTTTGATGTCACCTGTTTCATATGTTTCCAATACCCAGGTTATAAAGATGGTTATTTCATGTGATATATCTAGAAAAGGGTCTATATGAGTAAAATTATTGATAAATTCTTGTAATTTTATTAAAATAATATTTTCATGTAGCTAATATCCAAGACACTAAACCTATCACTCTTCATGTTTTGTGACTATTTATAATATGTACTAATTAAATCTCAGTATCAATGTATCATTTATGTATGTTTAGATTGTGTCTCTCTATTTTATATCAAAGGAAAAGATGATTATTTTTGGATATTTTTTTAGTTACTTTTTTATATTAGTATATATAACTTTAGAGAAAACCCTAGGAAAATTTCTAAGGGGTGAGTCTCTATATAGGTTGATATCCTAAAATATTAGTAAAGTATTGAGTAGATGGTTTTAACTAGAAATAAATACATTTTTGGATACTACATGTGGATTTATGATCTAATATATATATGCCTAGGGTTAATAACCCTAGATAGGGTGTGCTAGGTATTAACTCAATCATCTCCTAGTGCATGAAAAAAAGGTCTAACTATACACTATGTTTTGAAATATCAGGGGATATGATTTGGTTAGTCACATTCTATTTATAAGAAATTAATAATTATTTATTTTGTAAATTAATTAAGTTATTAATTATGGGAGAACCCTACCAAAATAAACCTAGATTTAATTAAGAGTGATTATTTTGAACTAAAATATAATGTGATGGTTTCAAAAAGTAACATATTTTGAGGTTGATTTTTTCCTGATTCCCTTATGATGTAAACATTCATCACTCGTTATTAACTATTTTTTGATTTATAATTGTTTGAATAAAGAATAAATAAAGTTAATAATGGATGTTATGGATAATAGAGTAATGAGAAACCAAGTTTTATATAATCTGGTGTTGAAAACTATATGTTTATGCTCACCCAACAACCTCAAGTTATGAATAATAACTTCAGTCCTTAAAAAAAATTTAACTCACCAAATAATGTAAGGATATATTTTCACATAAGATGAGGTGTTAAAGATGATTTAGGAAAAAATATTAAACTTCCTATATGTAAACAATGTGGGAATAAGATCCCAAGTTATTGTCTCATAAGAACAATAAAGTGTTTCAAATGTGGAAGGATTGTCCATAAAGATCATAATTTTCATGGTGGGATGAAGAATATGATTAATGAAATAGAGGTGAAGAATTTATAATGCATAATTTTTTTTGAGTTTCTTAATTATGAATTTTTTTCCCTTAACTCAATATCTAATGAGGATAACAAAGATCAAAAACATCCTAAACCAAAAAAACAAGGTAAATCTTATGTTATCCCCATAGCTAAAAGTAGGTCATGAAAAATAAGGTTAAAAACTCAGCCTCTCCTCTATATTTTTTGATATCCAATTGGAATCTAGTTCTAGACACATTAGTATACATAGTATTTTTTCTATGAGAATTATTATTTTATATTATATTCTATTATTATTGTATCTTGGTATGATGTTTATGGGAATATTATTCAAGTGAATATTATTAATTGTCCCTTTAGGGGAATTTAATGTGATTTTGGGCATTCAATAACTCTCTTTACATGGATTCCACAAAAATTTTGAGAATAAGGAACTCACAATTTATATTAAAAATAAACTTATGAACTTATATCATTATAAGGATGAGTATCAGCCCTCTTGGAAAACTAATTCCATTATAGGAGTTATGATACCTAATAATTAAGTATTTTTATCTCAAATGGTTAGAAAGAGACTCAATAAGATAAAATTATTTATAAATATATAATAAATACTAATGTTGTATACCATTAAATTCTCAAAAGGTAAATATTTAAAAATATTTTATATCAAAAAAGGTTATTTTCAATAAAGTCTATTTTTTTGTATTATGTATTTTATTTTCAAATCTATGTTAACAAATTTGAGAATTAATATTTTAAAAAATAAAATTTATCTTTTAATTCCTCACATTAAAATTTACTTATTATGAATTTTTAAGTTTTTTTAAAAAAATATTGTCTAACATCCAAAGATTTCATAGTACGTTATTTCTTCAAAGTAATTCAATAAATTGCACTACATGCAACATTGAGTTCAAGCGCACCATGACTTACTAAACTAGCCGTTCAAAAGCTATTATGAATAGTATTAACTGAATTTTAAAATATATATAATCCTTATAATTTTAGAATCCATTTATGAGTTTCTTATACATAATGTAATAACTAATTCATTTTTTCCGATAAAAGAAGTATTTTCAAAAAATGAACTTTTACCACCTTTTAATGTTGAACCCTTTTAAAATACAATATTTGAAACTTTTATATATTAAATTTGACCAAATAAACTTCTTCTTTAGAATCAGGACATAATAATTTAGTTTCAATAAATTTTTGGTGTTTTTCTGATAACTTTCATATTTGGGTGCATAGTGAAAAATACTATATTTTAACTGAAAATAAATTTTTTAATCAAAATAATTTATAGTGTTGAATTATAAATTTTAATGGTTTGGAAGTAAAAATATATTATATTTTTAAAATTTAATCCAATGTTGTTCATTTTGAGTAATTTAACTTTGAGATTGGACATAAACAAGTGTCAATCTTTTGATAGTTATTGTTTCTTAAAATTAAGCCTTTTGGTTTTGACAACAAAAATTAATTTTAAATTAATAAATTCAACTTCTATGTTTTTAATTTGGTAAAATAGACTTCATTTTTGAATTCATAATACCAAAATTAGCTTAGGGCGAATTTTTGGTATTTTTCTGAAAACATTCAATTTTTGATGAATAGTGAAAAACACTAAGTTATTATTTTAAACCAGCTTTTTATTTAAATAATTATTTACTTTATTTCAATTTATTTTAGGTAAAAATAGATAAATAATACCTATATATGTTCAATGTAATTTATTTGAGTCATTTTGTAATAATATTAGATGTAAAAAATTTATTGAACTTTACACCGTCTTTTACCCAACTCCTAGAAGAATTTGTAAATTCACATAAAACATAATTTTACCGCTTCTGTGAGTGTAATTTAAAAAATACAAGAGGAATGGTTGATATAAGTAAGAGAAATGTGGTTAAATAAGATGAAAATAATTTTTGGTGAATAGTAATTTTTTACTTTTATTTACCACGGTTAAAAGTAAAAAGGGTAATTAATGGTAAAAATGATATTATTCTTACCCTAACACATGTCCTAATTATATTGGTTAAGTGTAATTCGATGAAAAAAACCTTAGGAATAAAATATGAACCTATTTGGTCCACTTGGATTAAATTAGGATATTTATTATTATTTAATTCAAAGAAGAGTTAAAAGTGTTAAATTCTATGTTTAATAACTAAAACATTTTTAATATAGGGTTAAACGTTAGATAAATTAGACTATAAATATTAATTAGAAATATAAAAAAATTTCCAACATGATGGTATTTTATTTATATTTTTTAGACATTAAATAATTAAATTTATTTATGACACAATGATGATGTAGTAATTACCGTACTAATGAAAGATTAAAATAATTGATATAATAAATATCCAAATAATTGTAATTTGAGACTTTTATGAATTAAAATAATTTTATAGGTTAACATGATATATTAGGGTTGATTATATGAATTTTTTCTAAGTAATAATGATGTTATGAATTTAGTAAAAAAATACCAAATAGTGTCAAAATTGACATAAAAGAGTTTTTAAAATAAATATTATATTATTAATTGATATAATAGTCCTAAAAATATAAGGTTCGGTAAAAAGACTTATATAATAATATATATGGCATTAATGAACCAATTGGGGTTCTATTAGAATTTTATATTAAGTTTATTAACCATATAATATAAAAATACGAAGAGACATGGTAAATGTTAAACTATTTAACTAAGAGTTAAATCTAAAAGCTAAGGTTAATATGGTGACAAAAACCTATCTAAAACCAATTGGTTGAGTATTTTTCGACCCATACCCACCTTATCCTTTAAATAATAAATTTTTGAGCCATTAGAAACCGAAAATTATTTTATTATAAAATAATATTTTAAGTTGTTTCCTAAGGTGCCCCTCACCCCTCTTATAAAAGGGAACTCCTCCTTCACTCTAATTCACACTTTCAAAGCCATTTTTCTCGGCCAACACAAGCCCAAATATCCTCAAAACTATCCTAACTTCATCCTAGAGGACTTACTTGGGTCAAAAATCCAACCTATGGATCCCTTTTGATCAAATCAAAAGGAAGAACCTGAAGAAGAGGTAATGATTTCACCACACTCTTTCAAGTTCTCTTATTCTTCCACTTACTCTTTCTTTGTTGTTTCAATTACAAAATAATAACTCCAATATATTCTATATAATGTTATGTTGTTATAAATATTCCACAACTATATTCAATATTCTAACCATCTTATGAATGATAATGTCATCATGCGTGCGTACGTACGGCTTACCGTCTCCACGTCGTGGTGTAATTTGTTATTCAACACTATGTTATTTGGATGGATATAATGATGAGTAATATGTATATAAATAATTAAAATAACATGATAATTTCTCTTTAAAATTAATATACCATCCAATTCCTCACCTTTAATGAAATGATATATTCGCTCATGCGTATGTACATATTACCGTCCCCACGACGCGATGAGATTCTTTTCCACATTCACCATTCATCGATGATTATAAAAATATATATTACTAATAAGTATGTAATATATGACAGAATAATTATACTGGAGATATATATATATATATATATATATATATATATATATATGTTTGTGTGTGTGTGTACTTACATATATCTTATTCACTTAGTTCCGTTCAATACGATATGAAAACGGAAACAACGTTTATGCGTACGTACGGAATACCGTCTCCATAAACGGTGTTTTTCATTTCATATATATATGACTATTATAAATATTTATATTCTAAATATATATGATATATAAATAATGTTTTATATTCTAAATTATTTAAATCTTGATATAATTGATACAATCAAGATTAACAAGTTAAAACACGTACGATAAAGAAAGCGATTATTACCCAAAATGTTAATTTAACATGGAAATTATTATTAAATGGGTAGTATAAAGTCATTAATGAATCATGTATGATATCATAAATATTAATATGGTTCTTTTATAATTTAATAACATACTAAAATCTTCATACAAGAGGTTAGATGTACCCTCCACTAAAGGAAAGTGAAAGGTAAGGGGTTTTCATCTCACTCCTTATTCCCGTGAGATTCATGCCATATTGCCACTATTACCTTTTGTGTAGTATATTTACTAACCATAATTTTACTATTTGTGTAATAAAATTTAATTTATTTGTATTTACATATTCATTTTATGATACTTCTTTCATGGGGTGTATGTTTCTTAAGTTACCAAATTGGAAAGGGTTAATTTCACAATAACTTTATTAACCGAGGTTGTTTTTATGTAAGTATCTACTGGGACCTATTTATCATCCACATCCATGTTTCTTAAAAATGTATTCCAAAACATTTTTACCATTTACTAGACTATGGGTTAAATTCATTTATACCCTTGTTTGAATTTTTATAAAATGGTTTTAAAGGAATCTTTCCGTCATTTTCCAAACAAGGTACTTTTTAACCTTTTCGACAAAATTAAGGTAAGAAAGTATTTTTTTAACTTATACGGTGGGTGCGGCTATTTTCCACCGTTATAACATCGTCGAAGATTCCCTTACAAGAATATAATAATATTTTCAAAATAAATGTTTTCTTTTATAATTATGTGACTTTAAATGATTTCAAAATATAAAGAGATATTTCTCTCAAATAGTTTTGATTTCATCTATGTCAACATCCTTGGATAAATTTTACACTTGATTGAAGTTGATTTATTATGATACAAATATTCCATATTGTATTTAAGTTTTTTTGATATGTTTGACTGTGGATGTTATATTTTTATTTCATTCATGGTTTATGGTTAAAGTATTGACATTTCATATGATAGTTTTAATACGAATGTTTATGTTATATTTCAACCTCTTCTTAAGATGAATGTGTTGGACTAGTATATTCTAGGTTGGGGACCGGTAAAAGTATGCCCTCTGGGTTACGGTTTGGTTACATCAGACCCTTCGGGTTGGAGTTTGGTTAAAGAGACTCTCCAGGTTGGAGTCTGGTTACAGATGCTCTCCGAGTTGGAGTCTGGTTATAGAGGCTCTCCGAGTTGGAGTCCGGTTATAGAGGCTCTCCGAGATGGAGTCTGGTTATAGAGGCTCTCTGGGTTGGGGTCCAGTTACAGTTAGACCCTAGGTCCTGGAACGAGGCCATGACATAGAAATTAAACTTTGGCATTATACATTCCCTCATTACGAAATTAGTTATTACATGTGATTATTCAACTAGTAGAATATCCATGTGCATGTTTATATGGTAATGTTTGATTTATTTTTCCATATTATGTTCAATTTTATATTTAAAAGGATATTGTTTTTTTATTACACATCTTGCCTTAAAATTTTATAGCTTTCACTAAATTATTTACCCTTACTGGGCATCTAAGCTCACCCCTTTCTAATGTTTTATTTTCCCAGGATTCCAAGAAGTGTATTATGATTGATATGCAGGGTTAAGATAAAAGGAACAATGGAATTCTCAAAGAACTATCTATGTTGTGTTTTATGTTTGAAATTGAAATTTAAAGTTAATATATGTAATATATTTTCCAAGACTGCTCAATTGATGGGTCATTCGGGACTTAATTCCTTGTAATCATGACAAAGTATTAAAATAATGCACTGGCTCTGGGTAACTGGGGTTGTGGCATTACAGTTGGTATGAGAGGAATTTTAGCAATAAACTTGGAAACTAGATTTAGATAAACTCTCATTAGATCACATTACATTAAGATAAACATTGAGGATTAGTATATAAGAACTTCCTAGAATTTTGGTAATGTAGAGATTTTGTGAGTTTTCAAGAAAGTACATCCTTGTCTGGATACGAGTAGGTAGTGGTGGCTCTGGCACAGATGTACCTAGTGGTAAAACTCGAAAACACCGCTTTGAGCTAAACTCGAATGGGAACTGGTGCATGACAACGGGCCTTGTTGCACTCTTGGTTACGACACTCCTGGGGGATATGCTTAGGACAATTATCATTTTCTTTACAAATCATTATGAATGATTTAGGAGTATATACATCCTCAAAGAAAATATTTTTATAGATTATTTCCATAAACTGTTCAATTTATGTTAGTTATTTTACAAGTTTTTAATTATTCATTGCAATTCATAAACTGGCCTAGTATATTCCATTGTATAGAAATGGTTCCCAGTACAAGGAAGGTGAACTCCAGCAATATGTATAATCCAAAGAGTAAGAAGGATCATATCTTTCATGGTATTAATCCAACATTTAGAAGGTAAATAGTCTCCTATGTATTCTCAAAAATGAACAAATAGTATCATGTGTTAATAAGATAAGTAAATAATTCTCTGAGTCATATGGGTTTGAAGGGAAGAAAGAGAAGAAAAGTATGGAAGAGAGAAATATGGATAAAGGGAAGAGGGAAAAGAAGTATTTTACCATATGTGATAACTGTGGAAAGAATCACCTTGGTAAATTCTTTAAGGGAATGAGAGTTTGTTATAATTATGGAGAAAAAGTACACCAAGTACGTGATTTCAAGGGTAAGAAAAAAGTTTCAAATGTATAATGCTTCATCTTCAAGGAGTTGGGACACTATGCGAATCAATGACCAAATCATCAGAGTATATCCCAAATGATGCTATTGGATAAGAATCAAGTTATGATACTACCAAAGATGAAGAGGAATGATTAAGAGTTCTTATGTTGTTATTAAAGTATTGTGTCATTTGAGTATTGTATCAATGATATACTGTTAATATGAATTATGGAAATAAATAATGATTGTACTGTAGTACTCTTTCTTTGGGAATTTGAGATTATATGGTCCTGATACTAAGGTAGTAATTTAGGAATAAGAGATGGTTGGTTTGGATAAATTATATTGGATATTCTTGACTATCTTAGAACTGATTAATGGTTTGTTTATTTCATGACTGTTGGAGTATTCAAAATTTTTGCCTATATGGAATATATATAGTATTCTATAAGGAATAAGGGAGCACGATTGTAATAAATAAGGTTGCTACCATGTTTTGAAAGAATACATGATGAACGTATACACTTTTTATTACATGGTAAAAAGAATATTCATTGTGTTTAACTTTCTTATAAATTTTGGATTGTGAGTTTGGATAGAATTATTTTGGATAAGTCTAAAGGTTGGAATAGATTAAGTTTGAAATTGGATATTATTGTTAAGTTTATTTTTGGATTGTTATAAAAAAGACAACACGCAAACTGTGTGACAATCTGTCGCGTCAGACAAAGATATGGGAATCGAACCCACACCATAGTTTGATTTGGATTTATCGCTTACCACTAGACTACATGAAGTCCCTGGATGGTATAATCTAGTTTTTTTAAAGGGTCTAATAGCTGAATTATAAATTCATTATTTTTGGAACCCTTAGGATAAATAGAATATTTCTTTGAAATCTTTTTGGAGTGAAAGATGAGTTTGTGGTAGGAATTAATTAAAGGATGTAACACTACTTTTCAAGTGTGTGTGTGTGTATGTGTGTATATATATATATATTACCTCTTATTAAGACTAAATTTTATTAACCCAATTTCCAATATGAGTTCTCCACAAAGGTATTTTCTATTTTCAACCTTTTATTTTTGAAGAACAATTTCAAATTGTGAGGACGCAATTTATTTAAGGAGGGAATAATGTAAGACCCCAAGATTTCAAAGTACATTATTTCTTCAAAGTAATTGAATAACTTTCACTACATGCAACAATGAGTTCAAGCGCACCAAGACTTACCAAACTAGCTGTTCAAAAGATGTTATGAATAGTATTAACTGAATTTTGAAATGTATATAATCCTTAAAATTTTAGAATCCAGATTATGAGTTTCTTAGACATAATGTAAGAACTAGTTCATTTTTTTAAGATAAAAGAAGTATTTTTCAAAAATGCACTTTTACAACCTTTTAATGGTGAACCCTTTTCAAATCCAATATTTGAAAATTTTATTTATTCAATTTGACAAAATAAACTTCTTCTTTAGAATTGGGACATAAGAATTTAGTTTTAATAAATTTTTGGTGTTTTTCTGATAACTTTCATATTTGGGTGCATAGTGAAAAATACTATATTTTATTTGAAAAAAAACATTTTTAATAAAAATAATTTATAGTGATAAATTATAAATTTTAATGGTTTGGAAGTATAAATATATTATATTTTTACAATTTAATCCAATACAGGTCATTGTATGTAATTTCACTTTGATATTGGACATAAACAAGTGTCAATATTTTGATAGTTATTATTTCTTAAAAATACACCTTTTGGTTTTGACAACGGGAATTATTTTTAAATTAATAAATGAAACTTCTATGTTTTGAATTTTTTAAAATAGACTTCATTTTTGAATTTGGAATACCAAAATTATCTTAGGATTAATTCTTGGTGTTTTTTTAAAAACTTTCAATTTTTGATGAATAGTGAAAAGCACTAAGTTATTATTTAAAACCGGATTTTTATTTAAATAATTATGTTTTTATTTAAATTTATTTTAGGTAAAAATATATACATAATACCTATATATGTTCAATGTAATTCATTTGAGTTATTTTTTAATAATATTAGATATACAAAATTTTATTGAACTTTTCACCGTCTTTTACCCACCTCCTAGGAGAATTTGAAAATTCACATAAAACTTAATTTTACTGCTTCTGTGAGTGGAATTTAAAAAATCTGAGAAACATGGTTGATATCAACAAGAAAAATTTGGTTCAATAAGATAAAAACAATTTTTGGTGAATAGTATTTTTTACTTTTATTTACCACGGTTAAAAGTAAAAAGGGTAATTAAGGGTAAAAATGATATTATTCTTACCCTAACACATGTCCAAATTCTATTGGTTAAGTGTAATTCGACCAAAAACAACCTTAGGAATAAAATATTAACCTATTTGTTCCACTTGGATTAGATTAGGATATTTATTATTATTTAATTCAAATAAGAGTTAAAAGTGTTAAATTCAAAGTTTAATAACTAAAATATTTTTAATATAGGGTTACACATAAGATAAATTCTACTATAAATATTCATTATAAATATAGAAATATTTCATACATTATGGTATTTTATTTATATTTTTAGACATTAAATAATTAAATTTATTTATGACACAATCATGATGTAGTAATTACCATATTAATGAAAGATTAAAATAATTGATATAATAAATATCTAAATAAATGTAATTTGAGACTTTTTATGAATTAAACTAATTTTATATGTTAACATGAAATATTAGGGTTTATTATATTAATTTTTTTTGAAGTAATGATTCTATTATGAATTTAGTAAAAACAAAATACCAAATAGTATCAAAATTGACATAAAAGAGTTTTTAGAAAAAATATTATATTATTAATTTATATAATAGTCCTAAAAATATAAGGTTCGGAAAAAAGACTTATATAATAATATATATGACATTAATGAACCAATTGGGTTTCTATTGGCATTTTATAGTAAGTTTATTAACCATATAATATAAAAATACAAAGAGACACGGTAAATGTCAATCTATTTAACTAAGAGTTAAATCTAAAAGTTAAGGTTAATATGGTGACCCAAACCTGTCTAAAACCTATTGGTTGAGTAGTTTTAGACCCATACCCACCTTATCTATTAAATAATACATTTTAGAGCCATTATAAACCCAAAATTATTTTATTACAAAATAATATTTTATGTTTTTTCTAAGGTGCCCCTCACCCCTCTTATAAATGGGCACTCCCGCTTCACTCTAATTCACACCTTCAAATCCATTTGGCTCAGACAAAACCTACCCAAATATCCTCAAAACTATACTACCCTAATCATAGAGGACTTCCTTTGGTCAGAAAGATATCCTAAGGATCCTTTTTGATCAAATCAAAAGGAAGAACCCGAAGAAGAGGTAATGATTTCACCACCCTCTTTCAAAATATCTTATTCTTCCACTTACTCTTTCTTTGTTGTTACAATTATAAAATAATAACTCCAGTATCTTATATATACTGTGATTTTATTATAAATATGTCACAACTATATTCATTATTCTATCCATCTTATGAATGATAATGTCACCATGCGTGCGTGCGTACGACTTACCGTCTCCACGTCGTGGGGTAATTTATTATTCAACACTATGTTATTTGGATGGATATAATGATGAGTAATATGTATATAAATAATGAAAATAGCATGATAATGTCTCTGAAAAATTAATATACAATCCAATTCCACACCTTTAAGGAAATGATATTGTCGCCTGTGCGTATGTACATATTATCGTCCCCACGACGCGATGAGATTCATTTACACATTCACCATTCATCGACGATTATAAAAATATATATTACTAATAAGTATGTAATATATGACATAATAATTATACTGGAGATATATATATATATATATATATATATATATATACTTACATATATCTTATTCACTTAGCTCCGTTCAATACGATATGAAAACGGAAACAGCGTTAATGCGTACGTACGGACTACCGTCTCCATAAACGGTGTTTTTTATTTCATATATATGTATATTATACATATTGATATTCTAAATATATATGATATATAAATCAGTTTTTATATTCTGGAAGCATTTAAATATTTATATAAGTGATACAATCATGAGTAACAAGTTAAAACACGTACGATAAAGAAAGCGATTATTGCCTGAAATGTTAATTTAACATGGAAATTATTATTAAATGGGTAGTATAAAGTCATTAATGAATCATGTATGATATCATAAATATTAATATGGTTTTGGTATACTTTAATAACATACTAATATCTTCATACAGGAGGATAAAGGTACCCTCGACTAAAGGAAAGTGCAAGGTAAGGGGTTTTCATCTCACTCTTTATTCCCGTGAGATTCATTCCATAATGCCACTATTACCTTTTGGGTAGTGTTTGTACTACCCATAATTGTACTCTTTGTGTAATACACTTTAATTTATGTGCATTTACATATTCATTGTATGATACTTCTTTCATGGGGTGTATGTTTTGTAAGTTACCAAATTGGTAAGGGTTAATTTCACAATCTCTTTATTATCTGAGGTTGTTTTTATGTAAGTATCTACTGGGACCTCTTTATCATCCACATCCATGTTTCTTAAAAATTTATTCCAAGACATTTTTACCATTTACTATACTATGGTTTAAATTCATTTATACCATTTTTTGACTTTTTATAAAATGGTTTTAAAGGAATCTTTCTGTCATTTTCCAAACAAGGTACTTTTTAACCTTTTCGAAAAAATTAAGGTAAGAATTTATTTTTTTTAACTTATCTGGTGGGTGTGGCTATTTTACACCTTTATAACATCGATGAATCTTCCCTTAAAATATTATAAGAATATTTTCAAAATAAATGTTTTCTTTTATAATTATGTGACTTTAAATGATTTCAAAATAGAGAGAGATATTTCTCTCAAATAGTTTTGATTTCTTCTATGTCAACATTCTTTGATAAATTTTACACTTGATTGAAGTTGATTTATTATGATAAAAATATTACATATTTTATTTAAGGTTTTGAGATATGTTGGACTGTGGATGTTCTATTTTTATACCACTTATGGTTTATGGTTAAAGTATTGACATTTCGTATGCTAGTTTTGATACGAATGTTTATGTTATATTTCAACCTCTTCTTAAGATGAATGTGTTGGACAAGTATGTTCCGAGTTGGGGTCCAGTAAAAGTAAGCTCTCCAGGTTGGGTTCTGGTTACAACAGACCCTCTGGGTTGGAGTCTGGTTACAGAGGCTCTCTATGTTGGATTCCGGTTACAGATGCTCTCCGGGTTGGAGTCCGTTTACAGAGGCTCTCCGGGTAGGAGTCTAGTTATAGAGGCTCTCTGGGTTGGAGTCTAGTTACAGAGGCTCTCTGGGTTAGAGTTTGGTTATAGAGGCTCTCTAGGAGGGAGTCTAGTTATAGAGTTACTCTGTTTTAGGGTCCTGTTATAGTTATCCCCTAGGTCGTGGCACGAGGCCATGACACAAAAATAAAACTTCAGCATTATACATTCCCTCATTATGAAATTAGATATTACATGTGATTATTCAACTAGTAGAATATCCATGTGCATGTTTATATGGTAATGTTTGATTTATTTTTCCGTATTATGTTCAATTTTATATTTAAAATTCTATTCTTTTTTTACACATATTGCATTAAAAGTTTATAGCCTCCGCTAAATTATTTATCCTTACTGGGAATCTGAGCTCACCCCTTTATTTTATTTTATTTTACCAGGATTCCAAGAAGTGTATTATGATTGATATGAAGGTTTAAGCTAAATATAATAATGGAATTCTCAAAGAACTATCTATGTTGTGTTTTATGTTTGAAATTGCAATGTAAAGTTAATGTATGTAATCTATTTTACAAGATTGCTCAACTGATCAGCCCTTCGGGACTTGATTCCTTGTAATTAATCCAATGTATTAAAATAATGCACTAGCTCTGGGTAACTGGTGTTGGTCCATTACATGTTGTTTTTCAGTCGAAAAATATGGTTTTTTAAAAAAATATACTTTTTATGATTTTATCATTATGAAAGATTATAATAGAAAATAAAAAAACCTTTATGTAATAAAAAATGTATTTAAGTAATAAAATTATTCATTGTAAAATATTCTTATAACTTATAATTCTATGTCCAATATTTTTAAAAACTATATTAAAATGATTCTTTATTAAAAAAAAATTTGGTATTTTCCTATAATTAAGTGTTTAGATGGTGAAATTCATAATTTGATTTCTTTAAAATCATCTTACCTTTTATTTTTAAAAAATAAATTTATATCATTAAAATAAGTATCCAAGATAACTATTTCTTATATATATAATTAAATCTTAAAAACATCATTTTTCTAAAAACAACTTTTATGTGATGAAGTATGTTTATTTTAAAATTAACTTTTCACACATTTAAAATTTTATGTGTTGAAATTATGTTTATATTTTAAATCATATCATTTAAATTAAGTAAAAGGATCTAATATTAACTTTTTTCATTAATGTTAATTACTAAGGTTAAAAATTAATTGCAAAGGTATGAATTAATTTGGGTAAAAGTTTAAAAGTAAAAAAATAAAAAAACATTAAATCACTCTTACTTTGTCACAAAATCAATATATGAGAGTATTTTGGAACTTATCTTTGCCAACACCCCCTATTTTTTCACTTTTTAGTCATCGACACTTGAATAGTGTCATGACATTATTGAAAAATAGTGGTTATTTCTAAATGTTTCCCTTTTATCCTATAATAAAAGGTACCACATCCAACCTTTAAAGATAAACTTGACCTTCAATTTAATTATTGAAAATAATTACTTTTACTCTTCCTAAAAAAATATACCAGAAACATAATCCCCTAGGTAATCATAATTATATTAATCCCTTCAATTTCAAGGGAACTTCCAAGGAAAAATCAAGTCTCCAAAGAAAATATTTTTTCCTTATTAATTTTTACTTCTTAATATTACTCATCAAAATATCTTATATATAACAGATCAAAACCCGCACTCTTTGATTTGAGGATAAATTCATAAACTTTTCATTTTCTTCTTTGATACCAAATAAGGTGAAATAATTTTCACCAATCAAAGATTTCAACATCAAAAAGAAATATTGGATCACTTACATACCCATGGGCCTTTTTGGTTTAGAGTTTTAGATAATTGGGACCAAATCATATCAACTTGGGTTCATAAACAATTGGTTTATAAAGATGAACATCACCTCCTATTATACCAATATTTTCTATTGTTACATTATTTCATCAACTACATCCATATTTAACCCTTTCTACAGATAATTAATTAAATTTCATTCTTTATAACCTAGGGAAAATGGAAAAATAAGAATGGTGAGATCAAATTATCCATAAGGTTAAACATAATCATTATCAATTTAATGTCCTCAATGAGAATATGAAGTGCATAAGGGTGTGATGAAATAATCATAGTGCATGATTGAGTCATAAATGAACTCATACCCATCAATACATGGATCATTAAATATGAAAACATATAAAAGAAAATAGACATTAGAATCAATAATAAGGATCCATGTGATTTCAATTTTGATTATAAGAAACACTATAAACTCATATGAAGTAATTAAAACCCTTTTCGACATCTTGGAGCATCATATGCATAAGACCCTTTTAAAATGATTTATATTGAAATAATCATACATAAAACTTTCAATATAATCATTAACCAATTCCTTGGAGTGCTATCTAGGTGTACCCATCCTTTAAGCCATAACAAACTCACCCAACACAATATGGTCCACCCCATCATATAAGCTATAATGGGCTCACCAATGGATATCTTGTCCATCCCATGGTATAAGCTATAATGGGCTCACCTAGTTCTATCTGGGTCACCCCATTGTATAATCTATAATGGGATAATTCTTTGCTAACTATGCCACCACATAGTATAAGGTGTCCAAAAACCACAGCATGAATAATGTATATATATTTTTTATCATAAAACTCATATAAAAATATCATTATACCTTTTACAACGTGATTAAATAGTAGAAAATAAATGGGTTTCATTTTAATATATTGGAATAAGGATTGTCCCCTGTAAAAGAAAAAGGTTCCATAACAATCTCTTTGAAACATGATCAACTTGTTTAAAATAAATAGTCTCCACAACAATCGCTTTGAAATATGATTACCCTATGGAAAAAAATAGGTTCTATAACAATATCATTGAAATAATCATAATACATATAGAGAAACAAGAAGGATGGTATCAATAAAACATATACCCATTAGAGTAATAATAAATGTTTTTTTTTGTTGATGAATATAAATACCATAAAAATATTATTAAAAACATTCTTGATGAAATAACCTTTTCATTTTGAAAATCACTTTTTAAAATATAAAACATTTTGAAAATAAATTTCTTTGAAAAAAACATTTGAAACATTTAACGTATGTTTTAAAAATCATTTAAAACATTACATTAGTAAAATTTTATTTTCATATTTGAAAATCGCTTAATAAAAAAATAGAAAACATGGTTTTGGAAGAAAATATATTTCTGACCAAAGAGATAAATGAAGTCAAATTTTCTTAAAAATTATTTATCAAAAATTCTAAGTACCAAAGAGTGGGAAAATTTAATAATTAATTTAAAATATCATGAATAACTAGATTATAATATAATTCATGAGAATTATATGATTTCAATGTTATATACTTAATCATATGCATTCCTAATAAATAATGACATCATAAAAAAAGTCTTTTACCACTTTTGTAACTTTGAATTCATAAAACCTATGGAAGAGATATCCAAAAATGGATATCTAAATCCTCATTAATTTAAGTATAAAAATAATAAAATAAATACTTGGTAATTATATACACCACATAACAAATAAGTGTTTAATATGGCATATATCTTATAGAAACAAAATTAAGATGAAAAAACCCATTACCTTTCACTTCCTTTTGTGTGATCATCCTTTAACCTCATTTATAGTAGTTTTAAAAATTTTATTAACTTATAAAATAACCATATGACTATATATAACATCATATATGATTCTTTTATAATATGTTATCGCTTGTAGGTTAATAATCATTCATTATTTCCATTGTTTTGGGTGTTAATTACCTTGTTTTCTTATGCATTTTTCATTAGGGAATATCCATTTCTTATTCATATTATTTAGTTTAATCATATCCAGAATAATAATCATTAGATAATTATCATATTTATACATCGATTATACTTTTAAAACCAATCATTAAATATGTTTGTGAAAAATAAAATAATGTTACGATCACGGAGATAGTAGGTCATACGTACACATGAGTTGATGGTTCTGAGTGTAGTGGAATCATGCATACGTGAGAGATATATTAAAAAAATTAATAATTATTTCATAAAACCAAGAGCTAGGATCATAAAATTTATAATTAATTTATTTAATATTTGAATAAATAAATACCTGGGATTAGGAACTTTCTTCATTGGTGAATGTTGATCATCCAAAAATACCCTTTCAGATTACCTTCATTGCACTGTGAGGATCCAAGGATTGAATTCCTCTATTGGTGATCCACACATGCTCCTATAATCTCCAAGAAACACCACTCAATTTCCAGGTGCAAGCATGGTGTGTCAAATGTCTTACTTTCTTTTTTCATGATTGCTCACTCTTCGGTCTTGAATAAATCTCTCTTTCACATCTCATTCTTGAGAGGGAGAGAGAAGGAGGAGTTGAGAGAAAATTAATTATGCACAATAATTCTCTATTATCAATTTTTTGATGTTCTACACAATAGATATATCCATATATTTATAGATTTAGTATTTAAGTTAAAATATTATTTAATTTCATATCATCCATTAAATAACATGTATTACCTTTAAAAAACTCCATTCCACATAATAATAATTATATTATTATTATTTTGTGGCACGTGCCAACTTGCACAATAACAAATATTATATAATGGTATTTTTAATTAATATTTTTCACCAGACATAGTCTTGGTCCATTTGAACCCATCTATCATTTGTTTAACATCTAAATAAATATTTAATTCATAAATAAACATTTTATTCACAATCAAGAGAATAAATGTTTATTAAAATATTCAATAAATAAAATATTTTATTCATGTGCTGGAGAATTAATATTTCGTTAATTTATTAGATCAATATAATTTGAGTAATATCATTCCCAGGACTTTAGGATAACATTTATTCCATTAATTTAACTCAAATAGAATTCAATCAAGATCAACGAAAACACTTAATGTGTGACCCTCTAGGATTCCTTCTCGTTCGCATTAGGTGGGCTTTGATAAAGTACAAGATTACTATCCAAAAACAAGTCAAGGCACCCAAGAAATAACTTAATGTTACAACATCGACAACCACATATGAATGGTCAATGATTAATATAGTCCCTTTATCACGATATCTCATTAAGCATGTTGTATAACTATGTCACCAACCTATATGAAAGATATGTCTTTCTTTGACTATATGAAATAAACATGTTGTTACACCATTGAAATGAAATTTAATGTGATGGTTTTATTCTAATCAAAGGGTCAATATATTAGCTTCCATAAATATGGAAAGGAAAAACCATTCCTTGACTTATTCATTAATGACATGTCACTCATGACACACCCAACGTATCTAATTTTTCCATGAACATTAATCATCATTGTTTATGAAATACATCTAATTAAATGAGTTGTAACATGTATTAATAATAATCTTGAATTATAAAGACCATAACACATACTCATAGATAGGAATATCTGATAACACCAAAACATTCGAAATTGCTACTTGTGGGTTCGTTCTCATAATCTCACATCTTGGAGATTACCAAGTGAAGACTTCATGAGATGAAGCATAATATGCATACGATTACTTGCACCTGATAGTATATATATTATGTGTCACATCATCGTACATTGTCCAAACATAAAACATTATTTGATAATATATTCATAGCATATCAAGATTCTCATCATAGTGGGGAACTGTTATAACCTTGTCAATGTGACGTATACTCTAAGAAATTATTACATTAAAGTCATACAAAACAACAAAAAATATATAATAATAAGTTTTATTAATATTAAATACATATAATATTCATGTAATCAAAGTAAAAACATTTGGTATTTAGACACTAACTCTAACAAACTCTCACTTGTACTAGAGCCAACTTCCTAGGACATTTAGTTCGCTAGACCTCACATGATAGTCATATTTCTGCTAAGTCAAGGCTTTAGTTAAGGGGTATTCCATGTTGTATTATATGGAAATAATTCTCACTAAAACTTCACCTCTCTAAGAAAAAACTTTCAAGATAATATACTTATAAATTATGTGCTTCATCCACTGATGTAAACTTGAATCTTTTGAAAGATCCACCATTGCAGTATTATCACAATAGATTGTGATAGGATCTTTACTTATATGTATCACATCATACTACTAAACAATTTTATACATCCATAAAAATATTTAGATTCCTAATAAGATGTAATATACTCATAATCTACTATATAATCTATAACCATATCCTTATTTGATCTCATCCAGCTTATAACACCTCCATTCAAAGTGAATATGTATCCCGTTTGAGACTTCATGTCATCTTGATCAGTTTTGAAATTTTCATCTCCATATCCTATGATGACTAGTTCCTAAACTCCACTATAAACCAAAAACAAATCCTTAGTATGCCTCATATACTTAAGGATATTCTTGACTGCAATCCAATGGATGTCACCTAGATCATCTTGATATCTTCCTACCGTACTTAATGTGTAGGCGACATCTAGAGTAGTATATATCATAGCATACATGATTGACTCAATCGCTGATTCATATGGAGACCTTTAAATTATATTTATTTCTTCATGTTCTTGAGGACAAATTTTATTATAAATATGAATGCCCTATGACACAGAAAAAAATCCCCTCTTGGATTGTTCCATTCTGAATCTCTTCAGTATATTTTAAATGTATATACTTTTACTTAGGTTGAGAAACCTCTTGGATCTATCATGATTGATCTTGATACCAAGAATATATGTTTCCTCTCAAAATTCATTCATAGAGAATCATTTATTCAACAATTCCTTAATAGGCTATATGACTATTATTTCATTTCTAATGAGTAATATGTCATCAAAATCTACTATTAAAAAATGACTACACTCCCACTAAAACATTTATAGGCACACAACTCTCATTCATTATTTATGAAACCAAATTCTATTATGTCCACATAAAAATTAATATTTCATGATCTAGATGCTTTATTTAATCCATAAATAGATCTTTTCAACTTGCATACCCTGTTAGAATCATTTGGAGTCACAAACTCTTCAGGCTATGTCATATAGACATATTCATTAAGGTTCCCATTAAGGAATGTTATTTTAACATGCATTTTAAAAATCTTATAATCATGGAATGCCACAATGTCAAGTAGAATAATTATGGCTTTTGTAGTGAAACTAGTGAAAAAAATTCATCATAGTAAATTCCATGACGTTGTTTAAAACCCTTTTGCAACCATTCATGCCTTATAAGTACTGGATTTTACTTCCATTTGTAGTTTCTTATTGAATAATAATTTTAAACCAATGATATTTAAATATAATGGAGGTTCTAATAAAATCTAGACTTGGTTTTTCTACACAGAATCAATTTCAGAATTCATGGATTCTTGTCACTTGGAAACATCAGTGTCACTTACTGCTTACTTATAGGTTAGTGGGTCATTATTATCAACTATTAATGGGTCACCATCCTCAGTGATTATAAAACCATACCATTCTCGTTCTCTAACATCTATAGTACTCCTATATATTAATTTTTTCTCTCGAATAATTTCTTTTTCTAAGGGGTTTTGTGGAATTTTTTCTTATGCCAACGCTTGTGTATCTTGAGCCTGGACTTCATCAAAGTCTATCTCGATTGGACTATCTATTTTAGAGATAAGATTATACTTGAGAAATGTGGGGTGTATGTTAACCACAAACATTTTTTCTAAAAGATTTTATAAGTATTATCCCTTTATTTTTCAATATATCCTATAATGATACACTTTATGCCTCATGGTGAAAGGTTGTTACCTAAAAAGGCCTTAAGAAATGCTTCAGTACCCCCATATATAAGTAAGACAACACAGGTTTCTCTCTATTCCATAATTGGTATAGTATTACATCTTTTTATTTAATTGGCACTCAGTATATTACATATTATGATGTTTGTAATGTGTATTACGAAAAATATAATAGAAGAATCGCAAGACTCACTGTTGATCTCACCATGTCCAACAAGGTGTGGTTCCTCCTTTCACTTACACAATTCCACTAAGGCATATAAGGAGAAGTGATTTGAGATAAAATCCCAAAATTCTATAGATAATTAATGAAATATTGATTAAGATTTTCTCCACCATGGTATAAGTGAAATTTATGAATCTTATTAAGAAGATGGTTCTCAACTTCATTCTTATATTATTTGAACTTTTCAAAATAATTTGACTTTTGCCTCATTAGGTAGACATGTCCATATCAACTAAAATCATTAGTAAAAGTTATTAAGTATGAGTACCGACCCCTTAATTAAACAATAAATGGTCCACACACATTAGTATAAACTAATTCAAGAAGCTCTTACCCTTTCACTATTCCCACTAAATGGGGATTTGGTCATTTTTTCTTATAAACATGCATGGCCTACACAAAGTGGTTTTAGTTAAAAATAATATAAATATACATATTGATGTAATTTAGTTAAACGATTTTCATTTATAAGACCTATCCAGTGATGCCAAATTTGGGTGTGGTATGAGTCATGTTAATTAAATTCATTATCTATTTCCATTATTTGGTTCATGTAATCTAACACAGAAAGACCATTATTTAAATGTGCCTTACCATAAAAAATGTTATCATTATAAAATAAAAAAAATTCCCAAATTTGAAAATAAATCCATCCATATCAAATTTGGATACATAAATAATGTTTTTGGTAACTGAAGGCACATAATAAAAACACTTTAAAACCAAGATCATTCTGGTTGGAAACATCAAGTGGTAGTCCTTGATAGCTACAACAGAATGTATAGCTCCATTTTCTGCTCAAATATCTACCTATCCTTGGTCAATATTTATTAATATATATTGTTCCTATATTTAAATACATTTTTAAGAACAACATGCTATATCTAATACCCAATTTTCAAAAATAGATAAATTTCACTCATAACAAATGCGCTTGAAGCTTTCCATTACTTCTTTGGCTAGGTGTAGTTTTTTTTTCCAATGTCCCTTCTTTCCACTTGTGAAATAGATAGCATCCTATTTAATTTCTTTTTACTTGATCTTCCTCTTCTTGGAAGGGAGAAGAGAAGATTTCAGATTAAATTTATTTTCTTTCCCTTTATGTTTTCTCAACATAAGGATGGAAGGTATTTCACACTTCAAATACTTGCCTACTTGGAAACAAAGAGTAAGAAGATATGTCAGAGACTTCTCAATGTTTTTCATATTAAAATTCTCAAAAAAAACTATTTAATATCTGATGGATTTATGTTATAATGAGTTCAGTGCCCAGTTATTTAGGGAGTTTAAACCCTAGAACCTCTAATCTCTCAATCTGTCCAATGAGCTTGGCTACATGAGGCCCAGTTGGGGAACCCTCTCTAAGATTTTTCAGAAAGATCAAATTGGAAATATCAAATCCTTCCTATCTAGATCTATCATGTTAAAGACCATGGAGGTACTCAAGAATTATATACACATCCATGTTTTCATGATACTTAATTAGTTCACTAGACATCGATGAAAGAATCAAACATTGAACATCCACTACGTCACTCAAATGTTTTTCAGAGACAAGGATCTATTAATCACTAACCACTTTACTAGGAAGATAAATCATTAGGATTCTAACATGTAATATTTTTATTCCTGGAGTAGCACACACTAAAGACATTTAAACCACTACTGGAAGTTACTGCCAGTTATGAGGTTATATTTCACTAATATTGACCATAGGGATAGTTTAGATGTTGAAATTTTCATTTTATTCCATAATTAAAAGTACAATATTATTATTACTTTTATTGACTAAAAAATAATTTCGATATAATAAATTAAATATTTTTTTAATTTATTAAATCTCCCACTATTTTATCAAGTCTCAATAGCCCTCCAAATTAAACTCAAAATGTCTAGTTTATTTAACATTATAGTGGCAAGGATCAACATTACTATTCTTAATGATCTAGACTTTGGCCCTGAAAACCATAATAAATTAATTAAGTAGGAGGACTTTCCAACTATAGACTTTCAACTCCTTGATCCATTGAGTGGATTCCCCTATCCAGAAATACTAACTTGGATTTTCTCAACACTTTCTTCCAAATTTTTATTAAACTATCTTTGGCCATTATAGTCAATAAAATTTTGGTTAAGGCAACCCAAAACTTTCATGAGAACTCTCTAATAAAAGAAAGTGTCCTGATTTTGTCCATATATTACACTTATTTCTATGGTTTTCTTCTCAATCAATTACTGCATGTCTTTTCTAGAATTAACATTAAATTGAAGGGTTTTAATTTATTATGCATAAATTTTATCTTTTTATATTTTTTACACATCTTTTTAATATTAATTGAATGTTACTTAATTAATTACCTATTTTGGGAAACCATTTATGCATAATTAATTAATTTAATTTTCATCATGTCACATTAATTCATTATTTATGTGATCACGATCCTATATCCGTAAAATAAATAATTCCATAGAGAAATAATTAATTGATTAATTGACCCATTCATGAGATTTATCTAATGGTTGATTTAATGAGTAGATAATAAATTAACCTTTGACCTAGGGGAAATGACTCCTATTGAAGGTCTTGGAATGAGTTACAACATTCCACCTATCCACAAATGTGTCACCTAAGTTGGCATCATTATGGTTCCATCTTGAAACTCCTCCACACACCCTAGGATTATCCATTAATTAAAAATATTTATTACTCACACGTAGGTGAGGGGAACCAAATGATTGGTTAAAGGGGGTTACATAAATATCCTTGGACACATATGTCCTACATAATAATGGAGGGAGGGATAATTCACATACCATCATTTAATTTAATATTAAATAATTGTAAAATCATGAAATTAATTAAATTAAAACATCCAACACATAAATAGGTCTTGGTCAGGCTCATGGATGATCATACATGCATTGAATATGAAAAATTACATGGATAACATTCATTTGTTTATTCATTCTTTTTTTATTTAAGATAAAAATGCTTGCATTAATTAATTAATTAATTAAATTTCATACTAATAATCATCCAATATTTTTTGGAGATACCCATCATTAATGGAATTCATAGAAAATAAACGGAAAAAACCAATAATTACATATTAATTAAAATAAATTAATTGAGAATTTAAAATTATTTAAAACCATTATTAAATTTTCAAAAACACAATGGTGTTTCAATTAATAAAATAAGGTTTTAATTCTGTAATTTTTAAATTTAATGTAATTTTAATTTTTCCATTAAGTGGAGACTACACAATTTGTATATGCAACTACACGCTTTGCACCTTGGCTGACGTATATCCAAGTCACATTCCTGGGGATTCGGAATCTTAATTCGACTAGACTATATGGTGTGTACATGCCAACTACACACCTTATATCTTATTGTCGTGTGACAGGTTGTCCTATTGAACACTTGGTGTGAAATAAAGCCACCGCATGTAATTAATTTCTCATCACATCTAGATACAATGCACATAGGTATATGGCGTGTTCTCTGACCACACGCAGTGTAACCCAGTTTTACCAGAAAATTATTTGGAACTTCCCAATGGAATCTCCAAATATTCTTTATTTGTTCTTAAACCATTAATAAAATGAAACACTAAAAAAACATGATTAATATATCGATAACATGTTAATTCGAATCATATTAAACAAATAATAACATGAAATGAAAATATAACCACAATTGTTCATATATCAACAATTGAATAAATAATTATAAATTTAAACATGACCTATCTAATACCACTTGATGATTTTAGGCATAGTGAAAGCATTAATAGGTGGGTGATATATTTAAAATTAATTATCACTTCCTGAAATCAAGAGCAAGGATCTTGAACGTTAATTTTATAATAAATTTATATAATATTTGAAAAAATAAATACCTAGGAATAGGAACTTTCTTTGTTGGTGAATATTGATCATTTGAAAATACCCTTTCAGATTATCTTATTTTCTCTATGAAGATCTAAGGATAGAATACCTCTAACAGTGATCCACATGCGCTCCTATGATCTCCGAGAAACACCACTCGATCTTCAGGTGATAGCATGGAGAGTCAAAAGTATTGAATTGTTTATTATTGATTGATCATTATTTTTTCTTGAAGAAATCACTATTTTACTTCTCATTCATGGGAATGAGATAGAAGGAGCATTTGAGATAGAATTTGGTGTGTGTAATAATTCTTTATTCTCAATTTTTGGATGTTCTACACAATAGATATAGTCGTTTATTTATAGAGTTAGGATTTAAGTTAAAATATTATTTAATTGAATACTAACCATTAAATAACATTTATTACATTTAATAAACGTCATTCCACAAAATAATAATTATATTATTTTTATTTTGTGGCATGTGCCAACTTGCGCAATAACAAATATTATGTAATGGTATTATTAATTAATATTTGTCACCAGACTAGGTCTTGGTCCTTTTGAACTCCTCTATCATTTATTTAACAACTGAATAAATATTTTCTTCATAAATAAATATTTTATTCAAAATCTATTGAATAAATATTTATTAAAATTTTAAATAAATAAAATAAATATTTCATTCACATGTTGATGAATAAATAATTATTTAATTTATACGATCAATATAACTTGAATAAAATCATTCCTCAAACTTGAGAATAACATTTATTCAATTAATTAAACTCAAATAGAATTTAATCTAGATCAATAGAAACACTTATTGTGGGACCCTATAGGATTATTTCTCATTGGCATTAGGTGAGATTTCCTAAAGTCCAATATTATTTTCTAGAAATGGGTCAAGGCACCCAAGAGAAATAACTTAATTTCACAACATCTACAACCACATAAAAAATCTCACTATGTAATATAATTCCTTTATTGGAATATCTCATCAAGTAGGTTCTATAACTATGTCACTGACCTATATTCTAGATATGTCTTTCTTTGAATATTTGAAATAAACATGTTGTTACACCATAGGCTTGAAATTTAATGTGATGGTTCTATTCTAATCAAAGTGTCAAGATATTAGCTTCTATAAATATGGAAGGGAAAAATCCTTCCTTAATTTATTCATTAATGAAATTTCACTCGTGACACACCCAATGTGTCCAACTTTTCCATGAACTGATATCATCATTGTTTATAAAATACATCTAAGTATGCGATTTGTAACATGAATTTATAATAATCTTAATGTTTAAGGACCATTACACACTCTTGTAGATAGAAATATCCAATGACACCAAAACATGTAGAATTTCTAATATCAGGTATATTCTCATAATCTACATATTAGAGATTACTAAGTGAGAACTTCATGATAAGAATACTCATCTACTTATTAGTAATCACACCTCATAGTCTATGTACTATGTGTCTCATCATATTATGTTATCTAACAGTATAACATTATTTTAGAATATCGCCATAGCACATCAAGGTTCTCATCATAGCGGGGAACTACTAGGACCTTATCAATGTGATGTATACTCTATATAATAGAGTCATGTAGAACAAAAAAATATTTAGTAATAAGTTTTATTAATATTCAATGTCTTTAATTTTCATGTAATCAAAGTATAAACAATTGGTCCTAGGACACCAACTCCAACATGAGTAACATTTCCATTTATCAATGACTATTATGGAAAGAAGGTATATAATATTTCATCTTTACAAGATGATAATAATATCATAAATACAATATTATTTAATTATATAAACATATATATATCATTCATGTAATTTTTTTGTGAAAAAAGGAATCACATCGCTTCGAGGAGGTGGTAGTCCTCACGTCCACAAACGACATTATAATTTTTTCAGTAAGTAAAAATGTAAACATAAAACGATACATTATATTTATAGAATAATAAATATTTTATTAGTATGATATCTATTTAATGTATATCACATATATTTATCATATTTACCTGTATTACCTTCTTTTTAATGCATTAGTGAAAAGTGGATCACATCGCTTCATGAGGCGGTAGTCTATTGTACACATGAGCAACGTTATCATATCCCTTGCAGAAGGGAATGTAAAATAATATTTATGATATAATGACTACATAGGTATAATTATATTATTAATATAATACCAAAACTTTATATCCATCATTATACTCAATAGTGAGAGGTGGTAATGTAAAAACAAAAAACATTGTTTCATGAGGCAGTGGTATGTCGTACACATAAATGATGATTTCATAACCAATTTGATATAAGTGTGAGTGGGTATTGGTCATAACCATAACATAAAAACATCTCATTATAAATAATATACTGAGGTTTTTATATCATAATGTTATAATAATAATAATTAATGGGTGAAGAATGAAATAAAATAAAAATGCTTGTTGATGAACATTACCTCTTCTTTAGGTATCTCCTTTTGGTTGTCATCAAAGGACTTGCTTAGTTGGTTTTGTGAACAAAGTAATTGTTTTATGATTAAGGTGGATTTGTGAAGTTATTTGGATATTTCTTTGTCTAAACAATTGGCTTTTAAGGTGTGAAGTTAGGGTAAGATGTGGTGGCCTTTTATAAGTGAGGTGAGTGGCACACTTGTAATTTTTTGAAAGATTGAATTTAAGCCACATTTTTCTCATGTCACCAAGACCCAATAATGCACCAAACTAGATAATAAAAGTTATAGGGTCTAAATATTTACATAAAATGGGTTTTTACTAGTTTATAGTTAATTTTTCCCTTAATAATAAATTTTAACCACTAAGTAAACTCATTTTCACCTTAATCATTGTAATTAATTTTAATTATTTTCACTAATCACTTCAGTGAAAAACTAATATGGACTTATTAGACATTAAAATATATGATAATTTAAAATATATAATCCATTTTTATAAATTCAATTCATATATGTGGATTTTTTTTAATATTAATCCCACTGATTCAGCGAGACAATAGGTTTTAATAGGAGTATTTGTTTTAGAAAAAAGATGGTTTTATATTAACTTTATGAATAATGATAATAATTTTATGAAAATAAATTTATTTTTAATTATATATATTCTATTAATATCTTTTAAAACATTCTATGATTATATATTGTTTTAATTAATTAATAAAAGATAAACATTATACATTTTAAAACAATTTTTTGAGAAATCTGTTTTTAAACCCGAAACTAACTTATACTAAAAACCGATATAAAGTTGATTAAAAGTAATTAAGTAGATTAAATATGAATTATGTTAATTTAAAACATTTAAAAAAATACTTTTAAATTACTTAATTTGTTAAAGATAAAATACTTTTACAAAAATTTCTATTTTTCACTATTCACTAAAAAATCAATATTTTTTGAAAAATCCAAAATTTCACCCAAAGTAAATTTTGATATTCTCCTTAAAAAAATGAATTTCATTTTTTCATATTAATTTTAAAAATTATTTAAAAATTATTTTTAAAATAAGTCCACTATAAAAAACAACAGAAATATTTTTTTGAAAAATATAGAATTTTATGTGAAAAATTAGATTTATATTTATCTCTTATATAAAAAACACATAGTATGAATGTTAAATATTAGATTGAATATATTATATATAAATTTCTTTAATATAACCAATAAGTGTGATTTATTTAATTTATTGGTATTAAACATACTTGTGTGAGTTAAAAATCGGTTTTCATAAAAAAAAGGTTTCCTTTTATTTTCATAAGGGTTTTATTTTCATTTCTAATTAATTGGTCACTAAATAATTCATTATATATACATTGGTAAACATATTTTAATAATTTCATTAATCCTATTCATACCAACCATTTCAATGGCTGGGTGATAACTATCATATTAAATAATATTATTAATAGTATATTGTTGTTTGGTAAAACCTGGTTTTACATATAACACAAACTATTAAAGAAACACATTTTTGTGTGTATTATAAGATAATATTAGTGTTGAATTCCCTTTAATTTGTCGAATAAAATTTTCTTTATTTAGAAACTCATGGTGTTACATTATAACCATATTAATATAATAATTTAAGAATCATTATTATACTTATTCATTGTTATATTAATGGTATAACCCTTAGTTGTTCATTTCCATGCACTTATAAAAAAAGAACATTGTTAGTGTGTTGTGCAAACTACTACCTCCATGAAAAGATGTCATTTTATTTAATCACATCCATTAATGGATGGTATTAATGGTTGTAATATTTAATAAATATGATATATCTAGTTTAATTATTATTCTAAAATGTAAATTTAATATTCACCTTCACCCTCTCTCAAGCATTGATAAACAGTAATTCTAAACATTCATACGTGAGGACTCCTACCTCCATGATCAATGTTTTTTATTTTTCATCTATATTTTCATAAATTATCTAAAAATCTTAAAATATAGTTCATTATGATAAATAAATAAAAATAATATCTTCATAATTATTTATAATGATATTATTTCAAAAGAAACACCTCTTTAACCATACACACCAATTGAGTTAAAGTGTGTTCATGTTTGCATTGATTTAACCATATATGTGAAAAATGCTTTAAAATTTGATTATGGATGACTATGTAAACATAAAAAATAATTTTATTATAATATATTAAGAAAATCAGGATTATTATATGTTTCATGAAATATTATATTAAGTATTTAACTTTATATTAAAATAATATTTTTGTTCAATGAGATTACCAAAATAAGCCAAAACTGATTCAATTTTCACAAAAACACAAGGAGGAACTATATAATAAATAAATACATATTATAATAAATTTTCTATAATAATTATATATATAATAATATGCCTCTTAATATTTTATCTAATAAACTTAGTTTGGTTATTTAGGAAGTTAAACATCTACGGAGAATGAATCTGGAACAAGGTGAGAGATTTCATCTCAACTTCCCTTCATTGAGACATAGTTTGTATTTATATAATAATTATTATTTAAGTGGTGCATATACTACCTAATTGATATAAAATTTTATAAATTATCTTTTATTCGTGTTATTTTAAGTTTAATTCCATGCTCTCTCTTTTTTTGGAGTTTTTTATTTATGTTTTACACAGGTCATAAGGGTTTTGTCTCAAAATTTCCTTCCTTGAGACACATAAAAATTATATTTTATTCATGATAAAATAAGTTCAATTTTAATTTATTTTATTCATGATGATTTGATTTAAATTTTCCTTAATTTTTAAGTGATTTGAATGAATCAAATCTCTTTCTTGGGTCATAATCACCCTTATTTGACTATTATATTTTAAGATTGATCTATTATAACTTATGATGATTTTATTCTGTATTTTTACACTATTATTTTCTGGTGAAATATTATTTCACACCAAATTATTCTTCCTTGATGATTCTATGGTTTCATGAAAAAAAAAATTGTTAAGAATAATTCATATTTCATTTAATGGATTTTTTATCCATATCCTTATTTTTACTTACCACCAATATTTTTCATTCCCTAGTATTAACTAGATTTTTTTTATCTCCAATTATCCTTGTTCATAATTTTAATAATTCATAAAAAGGGTTTCATTATCCTTTTATTGATATGGTTTTTCAACATGGTTATTTCAAAATATTCAAAATCTCTTTCCACCCACTCTAAATAATAAGTTTTATCAGCCACTCCACATTTTATTTTGATAAATTTTATGTATTTTTCTAGGTTCCATTTTTAGAGATTAATTATAAAGACAAAAGTTTTCAAAGAATTTTATCTTCTATTATCGAAAATATTATATTTTTAAATTTCAATCATTAACTAATATTCAAAAAATTAAAAAACTTAAAATTATTTTCACTTACTTTTCCTTAAAAAATTATTTCCTTTTCATGTCCCAATTATTAAGGAATATTTAAAAATTAAATGCTTACCAAATTATATTATTTTATCTTTTTTTGAATCCTTTATTTATTTTCAAGGATATTTTATTTTAAACTTTTTATATTAATATTTTCAAAAGTATTTTATTTCCCTTCAAAAAGAATGTTTTGAACGTGATTTTTACTTCAATGTTTTAAAATGTTTTTCTTTTTTTTTTGAAAACTTTTTTATTTTCACTTCTATTTATACACCAAGTTTTATCTTCATTGAAGTGATGTTTTGATCACCCTCTATATGTTATTATGATATGATTTATTTTGGAAAATGAGATTTTTGATATGTTATATATGATTTCTTTAGGTTATGATATGCCATTATTTTGGGTGATAAAGTATTCATTTTCAAATGTTTTAATTAATGATGTTATTTTATACTATTTTTGATGTTTTATGAAACCCAGCTTATTTTCATGGGTTCTTTATGAAATGTTAATGATTTCTGTTTAGATGTTTAAGAAACCCATTATTTTTCCATGGTTTCATTAAGATATTTTTTAGATTGATTTTTTTATGGAACATGTATATATAGATGATGACTGGTGGGTCCTCTATCACCCTCTAATGTATTATTTTAAGTTTATATCACATGATCTCAAAAGGTTACATGGGAGGATTTATCCCAAGCCAAAAGGTTAAAGTGATGATTTATCCCAAGCTAATGAGGTGTATGAGAGGATCCTGTAATGATCCAAATTTTATTAATGGAATTTTCCCTTCTTATAATTCTATCATAAAACAAATGAATCTCATATAGGACTAAATAAAAACATTATTATCATAAAGTAATAATGAAATAAGTGGTATTTATATAAATTAAGTAACCTATATCAATGGAATAGTAACCCGACCATTGAAATAGTAATATGAACATTAGAAATAGTAATCCAATCATTAGAATAGTAATCTTACCTATGAAAAAATATATAAAATTTAGGTATCTTATAACTGAAAATATGATATAATTATATCATCTTATAAGTAAATAAATGTTTTAAAAATAATAAATTAAGTGTTGGTTTTTTTGTAAAATGTAAATGATTATTTACAATTTTATAAATATTATAATATTTTAAAAGGAAATTTAAATAGATTCATAAATTAATATTTTGTTGTATTATAATTATAAGATAATTTTTTGAAACCTTAATTAATTATTTAAATTTTCATAATATTAGTTATAATATTAAATTCTATATTTTTTAAATAAATGATGCTTTTAATTAAAAAAATTAAATTTCTCATATTTAGAAAATTATTTTCATATAATGGATTCCATTTTTCAAATATAAATATCAAAAAACTGTAAGGGTGAATTTTTGGGATTTTTCTAAGATAGTTTAAATTTTGGTGAATAGTGAAATGTCATAATTTATAATATTTAACAAGTACATGAATTTTTGAGTCATGGATGATGAACAGATGATGTAGGAACCCATTTTTTCGAAATAACCTAAACCATTTATTTTATTTATTCATATTAATCAACACTATTGATAGTATTGAGCCAAAATAATAAACAAATACATAAAATAATCAAAACACCCCTCTCCTCCCCCAATAAATACCACCACTCACCACCCCTTCTACTCACACATTCAAATATTTTTATATTGTATAAATTATTCCCAAATCCATTACCAAGATTCTTACCCATGTCTTTTGGGATGTTTGAATCAAAAAAATACCAAACCCAAGTGCCTTAAGGAGGTTCTCAAAAAGACAACATTTAAGAGGTAAAATCCTCAATTATTATATTTTAATTTTCTTTTCTTATCATATCCTCACCTCACCTATCAAAATCATAATAATAACTATAGTATCATATATATACTATAAATTTAGTGTATTAAAGTAATATCTATCCTCAAACCTATTCTATTCTCCTATTCTAAAAATAAAAACATTTTCTATGACGTATTGATTCACCGCCTTCATGGACGATGAGTTTTTGTTTCCCATACCCGCCATCAACACTGGTAATAAAATCATTATTATGGTTAAAAAATATTTTAATATTCTTGTTAAAACATTTTTAATGTTTTGTAACTAATTTATATATATAATATTAAATAAAATGAAACTAGTTAGTGATTGTTGAAAAAACTGTCAAAATAAATTAAACATTTATCATTAATGTTTTATCAAATGAATCATCCTCATACCTAAAAAAAATTATATATGATACTAATTAATAATCTATAATTTTATTTATAACATATAATCTCACTTATTTATAATTATTACCATTTCACAAAAAAATCCCATAATTATATAATAAAAGTAAAACTACCATGAAACCAATAAAAAGAATGCTCCAAGAATGACAAAATTGAACTCTATAACTCCTCAAAATGGTCATAAATTAAATTAATAAAATTATAATAAATAAAATAAATTTTTAAGAGTTTATTAACTATCTAATTAATGAATCTAATTTTAATATCCATGATATTAAGTAAAAGTTAAGAATACATTCGAACATAAGTTAAGTGGAATTCTAAAACCCAACTCCATTTCTTTGGGATTTCCCTATTTCATGAAAAATTTCAGTGTTTATATTCTTTTAATGTTCCTTAAAAATACCTTTATTTTTATTTCCTTTTTATTTTCATGGATATACATTTTTTCAACTTGTTTTTGTGACTAATATCAATATTTTCCAAAATAACTCTTCTTTAAAAAACAAATCTTCAACCCCTCATGTGTGGTTTCTTATTTAAAGGATAATGATCTATTATTCCAATGTATGATCTCAATTTTTCTTTTTGGAATCCCAAATTTTATTCATGAATTAATTATTTATGAAATACTTATTAAACTCATTCTTTTCCATGGGATACTTTATGGTTATTATTGTTATATGTTCTATGTGGCATGCATGATTATGTAAATATTATAGTGTGATGGGTGGGCCCATAATTATATAACCCTACAATAAATAGGTTAATGTGATGTATCTCATGATATAATGTTTATTATTCATGAACATGATGCTATATTTTTTTACAATGATGATGTTATTATGATGTACATATGCTATGCAGAACATGATGCTATATTTTTTTACAACTATGCGTGGTATTTGACCTCAAAGACATGATGTTTCATTTTTATGAATTGACACATTCCATGCCTTTATGGCATGTTTCCTTCATTTGTATATGATGATCATATGCTTATGTTATAATTATTTTGTTTATACTCACTCGGGTTATATTGATTCATGACCCTTATTCATCATTTTACTAGGCTTTTAGCTCACCCATTTTCTTTGATGTATATCCTTTGGTGACTAAATGTACTAAGGAGAATGTGATATTTAGAAGGATAAAAAATAATATTTTTAGAAAATGTTTTTATTTTGTTATGTACAAGTTATGTATGTACCTAATTTTTCAAAGACACTAAACCCTTTATCCTAGATCATAACTCTGTTATGTTTTCTATCTTTAAGATGAGGTAATAGTTAGGTGAGAAAAATTAGGGTCACTATAGTTAGTATCAGATCATGGTTTAGTTTATTTGAGAATTAGGATTAGAGAATGTTAGTGAAAACCCATTAGAATAAGACCAGGTATATGAATCTTTGTTTAGAAACAAATATTAACATAAGGATCCAAAAAGATATGTTTTTAATGTTAATTATGTAAAAGGATGAATAATCCTTGATTTATTGACTTACTTTCTTGTTAAAACCTTTCATACTTTAGAAAATGTTGGTAACCATGAGAAACAAGGCTAACAACCCATGTGAGGTACAATGCAATGATTTTCCAAACTCCATCCCCAATGAAATAGGAGGTGGACTTCAAAATTTATGGAGATTCTTAAATGGGTGTCTCAAGTTATGAAAAACAACATGAACCACATGGAATTCCTTCCTTCTCCAAAGAAAGAGAAACTATCCATTGAGTCCTTTATATATCATTGACAACCTATGCTTAGTGGATCTTCTGATCCACTTATCACAGAATAATGGGTTAACTCAATGGAGAATTTCTTTTTTGTGCTCCAATTTTCTGGGAAGGAGAAGGTGAATCTGTATATCTATCATTTAGATAGATAATCCGATCAATGGTGAGAATTGATAAAGAATATCAAGACGGAGGATGAAATTGAAGAGATGTCGTGGGAAGATTTTAAGAAAATATTTCTTAATAAGTATTTCCCTCAAACTCTTTGAACAAATATGGAGAGATAATTTATAGAGATGAAGAAAAATAATGGTGAATATATCACGACTTACGAATTAAACTTCACAAGTCCTACAAGATACACCTCGGGTTCTATGATCAACAATAATAAAAAAATACATAGATTCTTTTGTGATTAAAAATCACACCTTCAAAAGGATCTAGGCATTAGATACTTTAGAAATTGTGTAGAAATGTTCTAACATGATCTCAAATTAGAGATGGAGTTTTGAGAAATAATAGAATAATGGAGTTTTATACTGATGGGTTAAATGAAAAACGAATAAAGAAAATCCAATCACCCACATGTCAAAAATGTGGGGAAAACATCAAGGAAATTTCCTCAAAGCGATGAGGAAATGATTTGTGTGTGAGAGATAAGGCCACCAAGCTACAGAATGTCTGAGAGTCATGAATATGCTGACCAAAATTATGGGGGAAAGGAGAGAACCACCCATATTTAAATTATTTAATAGTTGGGATAAAGGTAACTATACAAGCTAATGCACTAAACCTCAACTCCTTGAGGGTAATCAGCATCATCAGCCACCAAAGTCAAGGGAGAAAGGGAAAGCTTATATAAGGACACAACCTTATTACATACATAATCTTGATTTTATTAAATAAAACACTTCATTTTTCATTGGGTATCTTTTCAAGTTTATAGCTTTATATAATTGGTACATAATACATTCATAACATTACACATTGTTACAGAGTGGATGCCATAAAAACAGTTTCCATTTTTTTCAAAATTTAAAACATTAAAACTTAAAA
This sequence comes from Viscum album, assembly GCA_963277665.1. Lineage (NCBI taxonomy): Eukaryota > Viridiplantae > Streptophyta > Magnoliopsida > Santalales > Viscaceae > Viscum > Viscum album. Next base: position 1,745,484,720 of record OY728159.1, on the reverse strand, counting down.
CATGATTCTTTGAAAAATATTAAACATTTAACGTGGCTTAATTCTTTTTATTACACATCCATTAACCTATGAAAATCTTTTAAAACTTGGGATGAGCACAAAAACTCAGTAAGGGATATAAAAAGAAGAAAAGAACACATTAGTCAATGAATACTTGTAACGTATGAAATCATTTTAAAAAGACGTGCTTATCACCTGTATATATATAATTACTTTTTGAAACGTGAGATTTCCACAATACCTAAGAAAATAATTATTACCATAAAGGTATATTGGGATATTACTTACATAATCTTGTAACCCTCTCGGCTACCTTATAATTTATAACCCACACGACTACCTTACTATTTGTGTAACCATCGCAGTTACACTTGGAGTAACCATACAGCCGACCTTCAACTTACACATACCCAATGAATTAGAATTAAATATAAGTCCCACCCTTTATAATAAACAATTCCCAAGATCCATAACATAATCAAAAAAAATAAATATTAGCATAAAAACCTTACTTTTGAATTTTGAAAAACAGAATTTTAAAAGAGGATTTTAAAAGAAAAGTCCCTTATAAATATCATATAATTGATGTGAGACTTAATAAAGTTGATGTAATATGTATATACTCTATAAATATACATAATTAAACATATTATAATCATAATTCATCACACAAACAATTTAACTACCACATAAATAATGAAGACTAAGGTTAACCCAAAGGATGGAAATTGGGTTAATAATTCTCTTACCTCAGGCTTGTATTACTTAAAACTTGTTTAAACTTCCTGTATAATGGTTAAAAGAGTTTTATTAGTATTTTAAAGAAACATTTTCATGTTTATAATACCTTATATGATCATTTCATAACCCCATTTCACCCCTAAATTGTTAGTATTTTGTTTCCTATACTGTTTTGGGTGAGTTTCTTATATGATTTCCATGATTGGTTCATGATGGATGTTCTTGTTGATTGGAAGTGAAACTCCAGAATTAGAATGGAAAGGTATTTAAATATTTATATTACCATAATTTATACCATTTATTATTTTGATGTTTTATATGAGGATGATTCATTAGTTAAAACATTGATGATGTTCGTTTAGATCATTTTAGTGGTTCTTTGATAATAACAAACTTATTTTGTCTTATAAATTAAAATCATGAGTAAAAAATAATTAAAGAACCATGTATGAGACATAATACATATATTATAACTTTTTTAAACCATATAAATGGTTTAATGACCAGACCAAAAATAAATAATGGAAATTGAAATCACATCGTCCATGATGTCGGTAATTTGACACATCACAGACAATGTTTTTTATTCCTTGAATAAGTGTGAGAGGAGAAGAATAATGATGATGAATTTTACATGAACATGAGAAAATACAGAATATAAATTATTTTTAGAGATTTCATGCCACTTGGGAAAGAAGAGATGAAGAATGAATAAGAAAAGGAAGGATCTCAAAATAAAGGAATAATTGAGAAATCCCTTTCAAAAATTCGGCAGCCCAACGGCTATGTAACATGGTTTTAGAAAATAGTAAAAAGAGAAGGAACAAGTTTCACCCATCCATAAATGAATCATAATACATAATAGATCAAGAATTATAAGTAAATAAGAATATGGTATGGAAACTTGAAAGTTATACCACATAAAAGAGAACTTGAATAGAAAAAAGAAATAAATTGATAATTTTTTTACCTTGTAGAGTAAATACTATAACATAAAGGTTGGGACCTTGGGGGCTTGAGGAGACCTTGGGAGGTATAATAGTGAGGTAAGGAGTCCATAGCTTCATTGATGAGTAATTTGGAATGAATTTAATGAAGGAATGGGTTGGTATTTATAGAAAAAGTGAGGGATTATTTTAATAATTTCTGAAGGACACCTCATTAGTGGTATTTGAAAAACCATGGGCTTGACCATGGTATTTTCTCATGGTATAAGCCACTTGGGACACCTAATAACTTATTTTACTGTACACAGGTCTACCGGATTTATTACATCATTAATGATGTCATTAACACACCGAAACTCAAAACTGTATTTTTTTACTATTCACCGAAAAATCAATTGTTTCAGAAAAATCCTCAAAATTTACCCAACCCATTTATCAACATTTATAATTCAAAAATAAAGTCCTTTTTTTTAAAATATTTTTATATATATTTTTAATTTAATTTTTAAATAAAATCATACTTAATTCAAAAATTAATAATTTAAAAACTATAAGTGCTTTTATATCACATTTAAAAATTAATTAAGATGTCATTATCTTAAAGCCTTAAGAAAATAAAATAATAATACAATTTACTATTCATTAGGATCATATTACTATTCATGTTACTATTCATAAGGGTATGTTACTATTCACCAAAAAACAATTTGGTTCTAATAGACTCCAAATAACATATTGAACATAATTGTAGATGACCATTTTTCAAAATTAAAAACATAGAAGCAGTAAAATTTTGATTAAAGGCTACTTATAAATATCTTCATTAATCAAAATTTCAAGCATTTCAATTTATTTTTAGAAAATCTTGGGGTGTTACATTATCCCCACCTTCTGTAAATTGCATCCTCACAATTTTATTTACTTATTAAACAAGTGAGGGTACCTTTCCCTCATAGCATTTTCAATCTCCCATGTTATTTCTTCAACCATTTGGTTTCTCCAAAAAACCTTTACCTGGTGGATTACCTTATTCCACAATACTAGTTCCCTTCGATCAAGAATCTGAACTAGTTTCTCTTCATATGAAAGGTTCTCCTCCAGCTGAACTGGTTCTGGGCCCAAAACATGAGTCGAATTTGGTATATACTTCCACAAAACTGAAACATGAAAAACATTTTGTACTTGAGAAAAACATGGAGGCAAAGATACTCAGAATACAACTAGTCTAACTTTCTAGAAGATTTCAAAATGACTAATGAACCGTGGACATAGATTTCCTTTCTTACCAAAATGCATCACACTTTTCCAAGGAGTGATTTTAAGGAAAACATTGTCACCTTTATCGAAAGATAAGTCTTTCCTTCTGTTATATGTATAACTTATCTTCCTACTCTGAGCTTTCCTCATGTGCTACTGGATCATCATCACTTTCTCAGCCACTTCCACTACTAATTCTGACCCCCATCAACATTCTTTCACCGACTTCATCTCAAAACGCTAGAGTCTGCTGCTGCTTTTCGTAAAAATCCTAAAAAGTATCCATCTGTATACTGGAATGAAAACTATTATTATAAGAAAACTCAACTAAAGAAAGATGTTGATCCCAACTTTCTTGGTATTCCACTGAACAAGCTTGAAGCATATCTTCCAAAGTTTTAGTCGTTCATTCTGACTTCCCATCTGATTGAGAATGAAAAGTTGTACTAAAATTTAACTCTACGCCCAATAACTTATGAAGTCCCTTAAAAAAATTATAAGTGAAACTGGGATCCCATTGAAATACAATGAAAAGAGGAACTCCATATAACATGACAATCTCCTTGAGTTACAATCGAGAAAGATGATCCAAAGACAATGTATCTCGAATAGAATGAAAATGTGCAGATTTTTTCAATCGATCCATAATAACCCAAATTGAATTGTTACCTCGAGATGTCTTAGGTAGTCCCACCACAAAGTCCATGGATATATTCTCCCACTTCCACTCTAGCATTGGAAAAGGATGAAGGATCCCCTTCGGTAACTGCCACTCTGCTTTAACCTGCTGACATGTAAAAAATTTCATATTAAAATCAGCAATATCCCATTTTATTCCATCCCACCAGTAATACTTCTCAAGGTATCTATATATCTTAGTACTTCCAGGATGAACTGAAAATGGAGAACAATGAGCTTCACACAACAAATCTTGATTCAACTGAGAATCACATGGGACACACAACTGCCAACGATCATGTACCCAAGTGGTATAGGATCCTTCTTGGAATCCAAAGGACCTAGGATCAAATCCAGGCAAGGACTAATTTTCGGGGGGTACTGTAGCAGTGATGACACTATAGCAGTGGAGGCACTATAGCAGGGACTGTAGTGGCGGTGGTACTATAGTAGGTACTGTAGAGCTCGGTTACTGTAACAGTACTATTCACCTAAGGGCTCTTTAAACCAAACAAAATGGGCTTTCAAGCCTAGTCTTCAGGCCACTTGGCCTTGGGCCTTAGGGCTATGTAACGGGTCTCCCTCTACCCAGTCTAAAGAGTTATTTGATTTAAATAATAAATTGAGACTTCAACACCAACCTTTTAAAAAAACATGGTACACACAACCTTTTTTCAAATTTTAAAACACAAACTTTATCAAGGTTAAATTATGGAAGCTTACCCATTTTAACCAATTCTACATTTTTCTGTAACACACGATATTCCTTCTGTGCTCACTTAATTCTGTTTGAAAACAAATATTGCACTAAAACCTAAAACAAAACAGATGTATTTCCTACACCAACAACTTCTAAGCCAAAATTCATCAAATCATTAACCAAAGAATCATGTTCCAAATGTATCATAGTTAATGATGCATGATTTTTTAGACTCAAGGAATCTGCCACTTTGTTTTCTTTTCTAGGATAGTAATTGATCATGTAATCATAATCCTTTATCAGTCCAAGCCATCTTCTTTGCCTCATGTTTAATTCCTTATGAGTGAAAATATACTTCAGACTTTTATGGTCAGTATATATTTGACATTTCGCTCCGTATAAATGATGCATCCAAATTTTCAAAGAAAAAACCACATATGACAATTCCAAATCATGTGTGGGATAATTTTAATCATAAGGTTTTAGTTGTCTTAAAGAATAAGCAATTACATGATCATTCTTCATCAAAACACAACCAAGTACCTTCAACGAAGCATCACTGTAGATGAAGAAATCGCTATTTCAGGAAGGCAAGGCCAAAACTAGAACATTTACCAATCTCTTCTTCAGTTCTTAAAAACAAACATCACATTCTTTTGTCAAAAAAAATTTAACCCCTTTTCATGTTAACTTAGTTATCGGGATAGATAACTAAAAAAAATTCTTAAGAAAACATCAGTAATAACCTGTTAATCCAAGAAAACTATGAATCTTTGAAACATTTTTGGGTCTTCTCCATTCATCAACCACTTTTGTTTTGGAAGGATCAACTGTTATTCCATCCTTATTTACAATGTTACCAAGAAAATAAATTTGTTGCATCCAAAAATCACACTTGCTGAATTTTCCATACTGTTTATTTTCTTTTAAGGTTTATAAAACAACCCTTAGATATTTTTCATGATCCTCTTTATTTTAAGAAAATACCAGAATGTCATAAATAAATACAACCACATAGTTATCCAAGAAATCATGAAATACACTATTAATAAGATTTATGAATACTGAAGGTGAATTAGTTAACCCAAAGGGTATAACAACAAATTCATAATCCCCATATCTAGAATGAACGGTTGTTTTTGGGATGTCATCCTCCTTCACCTTCAGCTGATGGTATCCAAATCTCAAGTCAATCTTGGAAAAGTACTGAGCTCCCAGGGTCCAATCAAATAAGTCATCGATATGAAGAAAAGGATACTCGTTTTTAACAGTGATGTTATTCAATGCTTTATAATCAATGCAAAGTCTCATGGAACCATCTTTCTTTTTAACAAACAGAATAGGAGCTCCCCATGGTGAAGTTCTAGGACGAATGAAGCCTTTATCAAGAAAATCCGGCAACTATTTTTCAATTCCAGAGGTACTATTTCAGTCATACGATATGAGGGTTTTCAAATTGTCTTAGAATCAGGAACTAATTCAATTGTGAATTTTAATTCCCAATTAGGTATGACACTGGGTAACTCATCAGGAAAAACATCAAGGTATTCATTTACCGCAGGCACATCATCAATCTGAATAGTTCCCTTGTTTTAAACAATATGAAAAAGATAACTTTCATTTACATATTTCAATAGTGTCTAATCTCCATGATATGTTATCAATTGTATGGGTTAATTCTTGTATACAAACTAAAACTCTTTATGAAAAAAAAACTTCTTTAGCTCTACAGTCAATCTTAGTATGATAAAGAGAAAGCCAATCCATTCCCAGAATAACATCAAACTCAAATATGGGTAAAAAACAATGTTTGTAGGTAAAGTATTTCTACAGACCACAATAGAAATATTCTTATAATTTCTCTTTACTATAATATTCCCCCGGGGTGTTTTAACAACAAGTTCAGGTCTCATTTGTTGAGGTGATATTTCCAATTTACCCGAAAATTTCTCAGAGATAAAGGAATGTGTAGACCCCATATAAAACAAAACTTTAGCAAAATCTGAGTGAACAAACAAAGTACCTGATACAACTTCATTGGATGTCCTAACATCTGCTGACGTAGTTGCAAAGGATCACACTACACCTTTCTGCTTATAGTATGGCTTTTTTGCATCATTCATATCTCTCTTTGGACAGGAATTTGCAAAATGACTCATCTCACCACATTTAAAACACTTTATAGTTTTCTTATTAGGATTATTCTTAGGATCATTTTCATTGCAATATCAGGCCATATGTCCAAACTTACCACATTTAAAACACTTCCTAGTTTTTCTAAGACATTCCCCAGGGTGTTTCTTGCCACACTTTTCACAAACTGGAAACTGGATTTTCTTACCATCATATTTCTTTGGTTGATTCTTACCCATCACTTGCTACCTGAAACTCTTCTTATCCTTGTTTCCAAAATGCACATGATCATAAGCAAACAACAGCTCTACCCTCTCATCACATCAGACAAGTTTCTCATAACTTTTGAATTCACGGGAGGCAAACTCCCTTCGATGCCTTGGCTTCAGTCCTAAGTAAAAGTGGTTGATTTTTCTATTAAGATCCAGAATAAGATTTGGAGCATACCTTGCCAATCGGGTGAAGTTCACTTCATACACATCCACTGAATCCTCCTCTTTTTGCTTCAATTCAAGGAATTGTTTCTCTATCCTAAGTAGCAACACCTTAGGAAAATATTTTTCAAGGATAATACTTTTAAATTCATACCACTATAAGGAATCAAATCCTTTATACCCCTGATATTCCTTACCATTAGCCACCACTAATCATCTTCATCTTCAAAATGACAAATATCAAGACTTGCCTTTTTATTTTCTGGACATCCCATAACATTGAATATCTTTTCAAGTGCTTTGATTCATCCTTCAGTTGCTACTGGGTCATAAGATCCATGGAAAGAAGGAGGGTGTTGTCTCATAACATTTTCCACTACTATCATGTTCCATTGTGGTAACTCTATTTTTTCTCTTGAATGGATGTTACCACCATTTATTTCATGTGTTATCTGAGCCATTACTACTACAAACTGCTTGGTTCCAATCCCTACCATTCCAGGTTGTTGATCTGCAAGGATATCATTCTGTCAGTGCCTCTCCTCTTCATCATCCTTGTTCTTTCTGCAGACAACCATTATAAACAAACACATCTTCGATGAAGTGACCTGGAAATATTTAAAAGATATAACATTTCAAATTAATGATAGAGTAAAAATAATTTATGGAATTATTTTAACATCATCCTAACCCATAACGTTATCTAAACCATCCTCTGATACCAACTATAAGGACCCAGCCTTATTACATACATAATCTTAAATTTAGTAATGAAAAAACTTCCTTTTAAATTGAGGATATTTTCAAGTTTTTATCTTTAGATAATTGGTAAATAATACATTCATAACATTACACATTGTTAAAGAGTGGATAGCATAAAAATAGTTTCTATTTTCTTCAAAATTTAAAAAATTAAAACTTAAAACATGATTCCTTGAAAATTATTCAAAATTTAACATGGCTTCATTCTTTTTCTTACACATCCATTAACCTTTGAAAATAATTTAAAACTTGGTATGAGATCAAAAACTTAGTAAGAGATATAAAAATAAGGAAAGAACACATTAGTCCATGAATACTTGTAACGTATGAAATCATTTTCAAAAGACATACTTAGCACATGTATATATATACTTTGAGAAAAATGAGATTTCCACAATACCTAAGAACATAAATAGATCCATAAAGGTATCTTGGGGCATTACTTACAAAATCTTGTAACCCTCTTGGCTACCTTATAATTTGTAACCCTCGCGGATACATTACTATTTGTGTAACGATCCCAGTTACACTTGGAGTAACCATACGACCGACCTCCAACTTACACATACCCAGTGCATTGGAGGGAAATATAGGTCCCATACTTTATCATAAAAAATTACCATGATCTAGAAAATAATCATACAACATTAATATTAGCATAAAAACATTTCTTTTGAATATTGAAAAACAGAATTTTAAAAGAGGTTTTTAAAAGAAAAATCCCTTATAAATATCATATAATTGAATTGAAAATTAATAGAGTGTTTTTAATATGTATATACTCTATAAATATACATAATTAAACATAGTATAATCACAATTAATCACACAAAAAATTTAAATACCACATAAATAATGAATAATAAGGTTAACCCAAAGGATGGAAATCAGGTTAAGAATTCCCTTACCTCAGGCTTATCTTACATATAACTTGTTTAAACTTCCTGTATAATGGTTAAAAGAGTGTTATTAGTATTTTACAGAAACATTTTTAGGTTTATAACATATTATTTGATCATTTTATAAACTCATTTCACCCCTTAATAGTTAGTATATTGTTCCTTGCACTGTTTTGGGTGAGTTCCTTATATGATTTCCATGATTGGTTCATTAAGGATGTTCTTATCGATTGGAAGTGAAGATCTAGAATTGGAATGTAAAGGTATTTACATATTTCTATTACCATAATTTATACCATTTATCATTTTTATTTTTTATATGAGGATGATTAATAAGTTAAAACATTAATGATGTTCGTTTAGATCATTTTAGTGCTTCTCTGACAATAACAACATTATTTTGTCTTATAAATTAAAACCATGAGTAAAAAAGAATTACACAACCATGGATGAGATATAATACATATATTATAACCTGTTTCAACCATATAAATGGTTTAATTACCATACTTGAAAGAATTCATGGAAATTGAAATCACATCGTCCACGATGTCGGTAATTCGACACATCACGGACAATGTTTTTTATTCCGTGAATAAGTGGGAGAGTACAAGAACAATGATAATGAATTTTACATGAACATGAGAAAATAAATAATATACATAATTTCTAGATATTTCATTCCTCTTGGGTGAGAAGAGATTAATAAAGAATAATAAGATAAAGGAAATCAAAATAAAAGAATAATTAAGAAATCCCTTACAAAAATTCGGCAGACTAACGGCTATGTAACATTGTTTTACAAAATATTAAAAAGAGATAGGACAAGGGTAACCCATAAAAAATGAATCATAATACAGAATAGATCAATAATAATAAAGAAATAATAACATGGTATGGAAACTTTAAAGTTATACCACATAAAAGATAACTTGAATGGAAAAAGAAAGAAATTGAGAATTTTCTTACCTTGTAGAGTAACACCTAGAACTTGAAGGTTGGGACCTTGGGGGATTTAGAAAACCTCGGGAGGGATATTAGAGATGTAAGGAGGCTAGATCTTCTTTTATGAGTAATTTGGAATTAATTTAATGGAGGAATGGGTTGGTATTTATAGCAAAAGTGAGGGATTATTTTAAAATTTTCCAAGGGACACCTCATTAATGGTATTTGCAAAACTATGGGCTTTCCCATGGTATTTTCCCATGTTATAAGCCACTTGGGAAACCTCATAACTTATTTTATTGTATAAAATTTGATAAAATTTATTACAACATTATTACATCACTAATGATGTCATTAACACACCGAAACTCAAAACTGTATTATTTTACTATTCATCGAAAAATCAACTGTTTCAGAAAAATCCCCAAAATTCACCCTAAAATTTTATCAACGTGTCTAATTCAAAAATGAAGTCCTTTTTTGAAAATAATTACATAAATATTTTTAATTTAATTTTTGAATAAATTCATACTTAATTCATAAATTAATAATTTAAAAACTATAACTGCTTTTATATCACATTTAAAAATTAATCAAGATGTAATTATCTTAATTTCTTAAGAAAATAAAATAATAATACAATTTACTATTCATTAGGGTCATGTTACTATTCATGTTACTATTCATAAGGGTATGTTACTATTCCCCAAAAAACAAGTTGGTTCCAATAGACTCGAAATAACATACTGAACACAATTATAGATGGCCATTTTTTGAAATTAAAAATATAGAAGTAGTAAAATTATGTTTAAAGGATACTTATAAATATCTATATTAAACAAACTTTCAAGCATTTCAATTTATTTTTAGAAAACCTTGGGGTTTTATAGCTTATGCCACTACTACTTCCGAAGTGGAGAAATAAAATGAATTCATACAAGGTACACATCTTATTCACTAATAAATTGAAAAGTATTAATTTATTATGGATCTATTCATTCATTTATATCTTTAAAGTTCTATAGAACCAATCAATAGAAGCCTTGATACCTTAAATTAGATAAATCCATAAAAACACCTAGTGGTGTGATCATCGAAACCCAAGTGTTAGACTCTTCTATTATTGGCGTATGTGGGAAGATTCTTCCATAGAATCTCATAATACTTCCCTTAGTGGAATATGATGCTATATTGGGGATGGATTGGATCTCCTTATATAGATCATGCATCAACTGTCAAGAAAAGGAAATATCTTTTCATATTACCAATCATCCCATGCTCCTTTATAAATTCAAGGAAGACCATGAATATCATTTGGAAAATTCTTCAATGGTGTAGATGTTGATGAGCTGTGAAGAAGAAGACCTCACTCAAATATTTGATTCAAAGGAAGGTATCAACCTAGAGGAAATTCCCATTGTGAGGGAATATTGTGGTGTATTCCCTAAAGTGTTACATGTATTTCCTCTAGGACGTGAGGTAGAGTTCTCAATGGAACTTTTACTTATAGTCATTCCTATCTTTAAATGTCCCTACAGGTTGGTCCCTATCAAACTGGAGGATTTAAAGAAGCATTTGAAAGAGAATTTGGACAAATTGGTTCATACACCCTAGTGCATCACCATGGGTTGTGCCAGTGATTTTTGTAAAAAAAATGATGGATCAATGCGGCTATGAATCAATTATCAAAATCTCAAAAATATCACCATAAAGAACAAGTATTCTCTTTCAAGGATTGATGACGTGATCAGTCAACTATGAAGAGATAAATACTTCTAAAATGTGGATCTTCATTCTGGATATCACCAACTAAAGGTGAATTAGGGGGATATTTAAAATAATGGTTTTCATACAAGTTATGGGCATTATTATTTTCTAGTGATTCCCTTATGACTTACTAATTCTCTTCAAATCTTCATGCATTTTATGAATATAGTCTTTATACACTACATTAACAAATCAGTGGTAGTTTTTATTGATTATATTCTCATCTACTCCAAGAGAAAGGAGGAACATTAAGAACATCTAAGGATTATGATGCCAATGTTAAGGAAGAACAAATTGTATGTCAAGTTTAGCAAGTGTGACTTTAGGATGGAGTAAGTCACTTTCTTAGGGAATGAGGTCACAAGTGTGGGAATTTCTAGGGACCCTATAAAAAAGGTAATTGAGGAATGTCCTATACTCACTTATGTCATGAAAATTTTCATTTTTATTAGATTACCAGGTTACTACCAATGTTTTATGAGAAATTTCTCACAATTTTATATCCTACTAACAAATTTAACAAGGAAAGGGGTAAAGTATTTATGAATAGAATAATGTGAGGAAATATTGAAGGAGATAAAGAAAAGGTTGATCACTACACTTTTACTCACACTACCAATAAATTGAGAATGTTTTTCAATATATAGTGATGCATAAAAGAAAGTATTGGGTTTTTTACTCATTGAGAATGATAAAGTGATAGACTATGTATCATGGAAGTTGAAGATACATGATAAGAACTGCCTGACACATGACCTAGAGAAAATGGCTATAATTTTTTCCTTGAAAATCTAGTGGAACTACCTTTATTGTGAAAAGTGTGAAATATATACTGATCACAAGAGTCTAAATTATATATTCACACAGAAGTAACTCAACATGAGACAAAGAAGATGATTAAATATAATTAAGTAATATGATTGTTCTATTCAGTACCATTCAGGAAAGGAAAATAAGGTAGGTAATTCTATTAGCATAAATGAACTGGCTACTCTATCCATGATCCAGATTGATAAAGACTCTCTCTTCATGGATATGAAAAGGATGGATTTTGAAATTATAATTTTTGAGAATAAATCCTACCTTGTCTACATGATTTTCCAAACATCTATCCAAGATAATATCAAGGAGGCACAAAGGGATTATCAAGAGCTACAAAATAAGGTGAAATTAGTAAAGAAAGCGAAGCTACATGAGTTCCACATTGATGAGGATTGTATCATCCAATTTGAAACTAGACATTATGTGATAGTATCACCTAATATAAAGAAATAGATATTAGATAATGATCATATATAATCTTTATCTATAAATCATAGAAGTAACAAGATTTATCATGATATTAAAGAACACTTTTGGTGAGACAACATGAAAAAGTGGATTGTGAAGTATATCTCAAGATGTAAGGTATATCAGCAAGTTAAATCAGAGAGATAGAAGTACAAGGGGATGATGCATCCATTGAATGTACCCATGTGGAAATGGGAGAATTTCATTATAGAATTTTTCATTGGTCTCCTGAATACATCCAAAGGAAATAATGAGACATGGGTTATGGTGGATTGACTCACCAAGATTTCCCACTTTATCTCTATTTGGGAAAAAAATTAACTTGAACAAATTTCCAAGATGTATTTGAAGGAAGTAAAGAAGTTTCATGGGATTAAACTTTTAGTTTTCTTTGACTATAATAAAATGTTCAAATCTAAATTATAGAGAAATATTCAACATAATTTGAGTACTGAATATAATTTTAGCATGGCTTATTTCCCCCAAACTTATGGACAATTTGAAATTACTATTCAGATGCTCAAGGACTTGCTAAGAGCCTGATAAATGGAATTAAAAGGTAGATGGGATCAGAATCTCTCATTAGTTGAGTTCTCATATAAAAACATCTTGCACTCAAGTATACAAATGTCTCTATATGAATCTTTGTATGGGAAGCGATGTATAACTTCAACTTGTTTGGATGAAGTTGGCGAACAAAAGCTACTTGGACTTAATCTTGTGAAAGGGATGGATGAGAAGGTTCGAGACACCTAATGAAAAATAAAATATTCTTAGATTCATAAAAAAATCTATGTTGACTACCATCAAATGGATTTGGAGTTTTAATTTGGAGACAAATTTTTCCTTTGAATATCACTATGGAATAGAGTCATGCAATTTGGAAATAAAGGGAAGTTTATCCCAAGGTACATTGGTCCCTTTGAGATCCTTGATTTCATAAAAGTGGGGGACTATTGCCCTAAAATTCCAACAAATATGGCTGAACTTCATGATTTTTTCCATGTATCTCTCATGAGGAAGTACATACCTAACCCCTCACATGTACTGAATCAATAGGGGGTGAAACTGCGGAATGACCTCTCATATGAAGAGTAGTCGGTGAAGATCTTAGACTTTAGAGAAAAATTCTTATTCAATAATACAATTACCCTTATAAAATTGTTGTGGAGGAACCATAAGTATGAAGATGTGACAACGTAATCGGAGGAAGTAATGAAGGATAAATGCCCTCACCTGTTTTCACCTTAATATGTGAAACGAAATTTTGAGGATGAACTTTCATGAGGGGGAAGAATGTAATGACCCAAACATTTATCAATGGAATTTTACCTTCATATAATTTTATCATAAAACACATGAATCACATATATAACTCAATAAAAAATTTATTCCTATAAATTAAAAATGAAATTAGTTGTATTTATAGAAATTAAGGGACATATACTGATGAAATAGTAACCCTACCCTTGGAATGGTAATATGACCATTAGGAATGGTAATCCGAACATTATAATAGTAACCTCACCTATGGAATAATGTATTAAATTTATGTATCTTATAAAAAAAATATGATATAATTATATCATGGTATAAGTAAATAAATGTTCTAAAATGATAAATTAAGTGTTGGTATTTTTTGTAAAGCGTAAATGGTTATTTACAATTTTATAAAAAATATAATTATTTAAAAGAAAATTAATTATTATAAAATATATTCATAAATTAATATTTTGTTGTATTATCATTATAATATAATTTTATGAGACCTTAATTAATTTTTCAAAGTGTCATAAAATATGTTATAATATTAAAAAAATAATTTCTCAAAAAAATAGTGATATTGATATAAAAAATTAAATTTCTTATATTTAGAAAATTATTTTTAAAAAATGGAGTCAATTTTTGAAATCTAAACGTCAAAAATGGTTAGGGTGAATATTTTGGATTTTTCTAAAATAGTTTAATTTTTTGTGAATTGAGAAATGCGATAATTTATAGTATTTAACAAATACATGGTTTTTTTGTCATATTTGATGCATGGATTATCTAAGAACCCATTGGTTCAAACTATCCTAAAACATTTACTATATTTATTCATAATAATCAACACTATTTATAGACATGAACTAAAATAATAAACAAATGAATAAAATAATCAAAAACAACCCTCATCGCCCCTTATCCTCACACTTTAAAAGCCTCATAGATTGTATAAATTCTAATAAATTATATTCACAAGACTCTTCCTCACATATAAGGTCTAATGGTCTCAAAAAAATACCAAACTCAAGTGCCTTACAAAGGTTCTCAAGGAGACAACATTCAAGAGGTAAAATCCTCAATTCTTCTCATTTAATTTCCTTTCTTCTTTTATCCTCTCCTCACCTCCCTTATACAAATCAGAATAATATCTCTAGTATAATATATATACTATAATGTTTTTTTAATGTAATATCCATCATCAAACCTCTTATTTTCTCCTCTTATTCTAAAAATGAAAACATCATTAGTGACGTGTCAATTCATCACCTTCATGGACGGTGAGTTTTTGTTTTCTATCACTACCTTCAAAGATGGTCATAAAACCATTATTATATTTAAAATATATTTTAATATGTGTATTATAACTTTTTAATGTTCTGTAACTAATTTCTGGATATAATATTAAATAAAATGAAACTACTTTGTGATGGTTGGAAAACCCCATAAAAATAAACAAAACATTTATCATTAATGTTTTATCATATGAATCATTCTCATAACAGAAAACCAAATGATATATGAGACAATTTAATCATATAAAATTTAATTAATAACATATAATTTCACTTATATATAATTATTCCCATTTCATAAAAAAAATTAATTATATACAAGTAAACCGAGCATGAAAATTAATGCTTTGAGAATAGAAAAATTGAACTCTACAACTCATCAAAATGTTCATAAATGACCTTAATAAAATTATAATAAATCAGATACATGTATAATAGGTACTAAATTATGTAATTAATTAATCTAATTTGATTATATATGGTATTAAGTGAAAGTTCATAATGCATTCGCACATAAGGTAAGAGAAATTCTCGAACTCAACTCCCTTTTATTAGGTTATCCATATTTCATGCCAAATTTTGATGTTTATATTCTATTAATGTTACTTAAATATAATTTCATTGTTCTTACCATTTTCTTTTTTGGGATATACATGTTTCCAACTTGGTTTTGTGACAAATATAAATATTCTCCAAAATAACTCTTCTTTCCAAAACAAATATTCAACCACTTATGTGTTGTTTCTTATTCAAAGGATAATGATCTCTTATTAAATGTATGATATTCCTTTTTATTTTTTAGAACCCAAAAGTTTATTAATGAATGTATTATTTAGGAAGAAATTATTGATTCCATTTCTTTCTAGGTTTTACTTCATGATTATGATTATTATACGTTCTATGTGGCATGCATGATTATGTAAATATTATAATGTGATGGGTGGGCCCAGAATTATATAGCTCTCCAATGCATTGTGTAATGTGATGTATCTCATGAGATATTGTGTATTATTTGTGTAAATTATTCTATATTTTTCACAATGATGATTTTATGATGATGTACATGTGTTATGCGAGAACATGATTCATGCTTTGTTCACAACTATATGTGGTATTTGACCACTAAGACATGATGCTTCATTTTTATACATTGAAACAGTACATGCCTTTATCACATGTTTACCTTGTGTTGTTGATGATGGTACTATTATTATGTTATAATGATTATTATTATTCTCACTCATGTTATATTGATTCATGTCACTTATTCATCCTCTTATTAGGCTTTTAGCTCACCCCATTTATTTTATGTATATCCTCAGGTGACTACGTGAAATAAGGAGAATGTAATCATTATAAGGATAAAGAAGAATATTTTAAATAATTTTTTATGTTTTATTATGCACATTTTATTTATGTGCCTTATTTTTTAAAGACACTAAACCTTTGATCTTGGATCATAATGCTATTATGATTTTTATCTTTAAGACGATGTAGCAGTCATATAAGAAAAAGTAGGGTCGCTATAGATCCCATGTTTTTTAGGTATATGTTAGGATTTATCCCAAGGAAAAGGGTATGTGGGAGGATTTATCCCAGGACAAAGGGTATCTAGGAGGATTTATCCTCAAGGAAAATGGGTAAATGAGAGGTTTTCTCAAAATCTCAAGGGTACACAGGGGGATTATCCCAAGACCAAGATGGTATATGGATTTTGTTTGTTATAATTTTCCTATGGTTATGGGTGTGTCGTATTTATATGTTGTTCATAAAATTATATTAAAATTTTAATATGAAATTTATTTCCATGAAATTACACGTTCCATGATTATGCATTATTATTAAATTATTTTATATTTTTATGTCATGATCACATGTTATATAATTGTTTAGATGTGTTTGATCCATTTCATGTCTTTAATATTTACTTAATAATGTTTTTATGATCATATGTTACTATAAAATATTTTGTGGTTATCTTATAAGGTATTTTGGTCTGTTATTATGACATTTATGCCTTTCTCATGTTATCCTCTATGTTTATGATCTATTACTCTATGATATGTTTTTTCCCTTACTGAGCAGCTGATCTAACCTCATTTTTATATTTCTAAAACCAATGTTATGAAGATGATCATTTCATGTGATATTTATAGAAAAGGGTCAATATGATCACAATTATGGATACTTTTTTGCAAGTATATTAAAATAAGTTGTTTTTGTAGCTAATCTCCAAAACACTAAACCTATTGGTCCTTGATTTGAGTGAATATTTATGGGATGTACTTATTAAATCATGGTATAAATGTATTATTTAAATATTTTTATCAAGGGTCACTGTAGGTTATTCCACACAAATGTGTGATCCTTTCTAGTCAACATAATCATAGGAGTCACAGTCTTAGAGAAGTTGGGTACAAAAATACTATAACAACCTACTAGACTAAGGAAAATTTGAACCTATACAATATTATTAGGGGATATCCAAGGAACGGTTACCCTAATATTAAAAAAAATATAGTTACTCCACACTGATATATGACATGACTTAAGAAAATGAAATTATGGTCCCATAACTCAATCTTCAATAGCTTCTTGTACAGTTGATGAAACCCAATAACTATCAACATAACCCACAGATGCTATGTGTACTCCTCTTCTAAAACAACGAAATTAAGGATTCCATCGATAAAGGCCACCATGAACTAGTCTAGGAACTCATGGAAAACAAAATTCCTCAGCCCCATGAATATAGTTGGAGTGTTTGTTCCACTGAATGATTTCATAATGAACTCATGAGGCCCATAATGACATCTGAAATTAATCTTTGGGATATCTTAATCCTTTAATCACATATGATGATACCCAAAACACAATTCAGTCATTGAGAACCATCTATATCCATTCAAATAATCGAATAGATCATCAATTCTTATGAAATGATAGCAGTTCTTCACCATTACCTAATTCGAATGATGGTAATTGACACACAACTGCAAATTTCCACTAAACTTCTCCATAGACAGAATGTGATTTCTATAAGGTGACACAATAGGTTGAATGAGTCCTCTTTAAAATAGACCATCAACCAAAATCCACATTTCTAGAAACTCATAAGGGGTTATATATTATATATACATAGATATAGGAGAAACACCTGGCTTCATGTCTATCCTAAATTCAATCTCTCATCGAGGGTTTAATTCCACAACCTCTTCAGGGAATACATCAGGGTACTCTTCAAAAATAATGGGTAATATTACTGGATGAACCTCTGATGAACTCGACATCAACTCAACTATCAAATAAGATAAGGACTCTTCATGCCTCTGACCCAATTAATGGTCTCACTTGCCAATGTACTCTACATGGTCTCCATCAGCATCATGGAATATAATCTGCCTACTAAAGAAATCCATGATAACCTACACTGAATATAGTCAATCCATGTCAAGGATAAAACTGTACGGCTATATTCATAAATATAGAAAGTCTCTCCAAGATTAGTGTTGACCTATAACCAACCCATAGTATTTTTGTACATCATATAAACTAGCTCAACCTCCAACTAGTATAGTCAATTACAAGGGAACTAAAAGCCTCTCAACATCATGTCCCAAATCATAGAAATGAGAGTGTGAAATAAAAAATTGTGTAGATCTAGAATAAAGTAAGGCATAAAAAGTATAAAATAGGAAAATAAAACCTTGTACAATGTTGGGATCACCTATTTATGTCTATACTAAAGAATGAATTTTCCCATGACCTACTCCACAAACTCTCTAGACCTAATGGAGACCACCTACATGGTCTCACTTATCCTATTGTACATGAGGAAGATGGATATTATAGGGTTTTACTATGCCTATCCCATATCCTATTTGATGACCATGATTTGGAATGCCTTTCTTCTACAGCTACATCGATTGATACTTCTATAGAAGCTAGGCCTAGAATAGGTCACCAGCCACATGTTGACTACTAAGGAAGTTTGATAAATATCACTTTCTATGGCCCTAGTATCTACAAGAAAATGAAACCACATATGATTCATTGATGGGGTTTAAGAACTACTAGCCCAAGAAAAAGGAGTTGAATAAGGATTAAAGCTAATCCCAATTTACTAAAACATATTATTTTTTCACCATAAAATTGAGTACCCCTGGTCCCAGGTGTTCCCTTCAAAAGATGAAATATGGTTCCTTATGTTTAGGATACATGATTCCAAATTCTTATAATGATTAAATTATTATATTATTACATGCTTTCAAATTAGGTTTACCATTTTTTTCATAAAAATAGGTATGATCTTTGATGATTGATTATGGAGGGTTCAAGTATGGTTTCACAATAGTTCACATCGGGCTTACAATTTTCATAACTCATAGAAACTCCCAAAAATTTCAATATCCATAATAAGGTAAAAACCTTATTTCCAATGGTAGGCATTCATTTGGGGTTTCAAACCTAATGAAACTTAGGAACTCACATTGGTTGAGAGAATGGGAGTTCGGGCTCATTGCACCCTTTTAGGGGAAATTATTTACTATTTTGGGGCTCTCTTATGGATTTATGATATGTTCATAAATCTCTTCCAAATACCAATATGAGATTCATTACCCTAATAAATTGATCAGTTGTTGAATCCTTATGTATGTAAAGGTGGTTATATTGATGATACTATCTATATGTATCCAAATTTCTCTATCCATTTCCATTTATTTCTTATTAATGGGTAGTTGCTTATATTTTGAAGTTAAATAGCTAGGCACTCTCGAGTTTACTACCATCCATGGAGACTATTGGTTTTTCTAGGATGGAATTGAACCTTCATGAGGTATCCTACATATCCTATTTATAATATGAATCAAAACACATGTAGTTCGTTTAAGTCCAAGTCATTCAGTTTAACGTCATGCAAAAAAGAAAAATATGAGGGAACTTAGGCACCAATTATGAAGCTTATGCCTTATGAGGGCATCCTACATATCCTAATTATAATAGGAATCATAGTTATTGCAGTATTATTTATCTTCAACCCACTGATGGGTGGTTAAATATAATTAATGCATTTAGGGGTTATTTACCCACAGTTTACCAATATGGGAAGGCCTTTGGGACATAAATAGAGTTGGATGTCCCTGTATGGGGGAAATTATATCATTTCATTCAATGGGGATTACACACTAATTTTTCCCTAAGTAGGGAGAATTCATGGTGCTACTGAGATGATAATTAAAAATATTTAATCCCACATGAACCATGATTGGTGTGAGGAATATGATACAGTAGAAGATCAGGAACATTGAACGTAGATATGGTTCTTATTTATTTGTGGATTCTATGATAAGGTGATTGATATGGAGCTCTTACCTTATGAAGGAATCCTATATATCCTTATTATAGCATAAATAAATTTCCTTGTACTTTAATCATATTTTTAATCATTTGATGGATGAGGAAGAATGATAAATCCATAGGATGGTTTGGATCCCATGGGTTAGAGTATCTGAGATATAGAGGCACTTACACCAAGGTGAATTCCTATTGCAAGATATCTAACCCTTACCCTATAATGGATTAAGATATGAACCATGAGTGGCCAGCTGAGCATGTAAACATGGAATTAAGATCCCATAATAACCAAAGGATTGTATGAGTGTCTAATCCTATGCTGTTATGGAAACTTTCCATATGAAAGGGTAATGTCTAAAAAAGGCTCATCGGTTGAGGTTCACATGGTTAAAAGCCAGAGGCCTAAGTACGTCTATTGGAAAAGGCTGAAATTTCTGGGGATTTCCACTTGACATGTACTGATTATTTTCCTAACAAGTGTAGGGTTTCTTCCCTACATGTCTTGAGTGTCTACCCTACATGTCCTGAGTTTCTTCCTAATATGGTTGACATATCCCAAGGTCCTTCACATGATCAAAGATGATATTTAAATGAGTTGTCTCATGATAATGTTGAAATATATAAGGTTCTTCTCATGGTCAAAGTAGACATATCTAGGTCCTTTTACATGATCAAGTCCAACATGTCAAAAGGCTTCCATGTGATCTCGCTGATATGTCTGGAGGACTATCACATGACTTGGATGACATGTCTCCAGGACCTCATATGGCTTGGTTTACATGTTCATAGGACTTATTGTGGCCTAGATAATAAGTCTATAGGACTTTTCATGACTTATCTAACATATATGGAGGGATTCACGTGACTTGGCTGACATGCTTGGGTGTTGTCGCATGACTTGAATAGTATGTCTATAGGATTTTTAAATGACCCAGATTGACTTGTTAAGGGATTATTCACGTTATCAATTAATACATGTCCACAAGTGTCACGTGATCAAGTATGATATGTATGGAGGAAATCACATGATTAATGAATAGTTAACGTGAATCATGTGATCTCATCACATGAAAATTAGTGCATCCTTCTTCATTTAAGTCTTCCATATTTTTTATCCATTATCACATACATTCCTCGATGTTCGTAAGGCATTATCTTGTTGAGATATCGCATGAAAAAGTTAAAAAATAGAATATCCTTTTCATAATATGGTCATTTCAAGGGAAGTCCTTTGATTGACTGATAGGGTGATCATGAAAAATGTATACACATGATTCATAATACCTTATGTCATTTCTCAGGATTACCTAATGGAAGACCCTTTCGATTCCATGGATTCATATTTAGAGAAGTATTTTCTTACCTTTGTGCTTCTATGTGTTATTTATTTAATGAGGTGGAGGAATTTATAAGCCTCCCTACCTCATATCTACACCACTTCACATGGAATATATACCACAGATATGGGCTTGAGTCTGTGGATCATCATGTGTTTTGTGTTAACTAGTCACGGGTTATCCATGGAATTAACTTTTTGTCACTTTATAAATAAAAACTTTGAAATCACTATGTTATCTCCATATTTGTTGGACCCATGGCTTGTCAAAGTGATTTCACATAATCAAATCTACGTGTCAAAGGGACTTCATGATATCATGCTGATATGTTAGGGAGTCTTCATAGTATTAGGAAACCTATTGAATAGGCTTTCACGTGATCAAGGGAGACTTATTTGGGGGCCTTCGTAAGATCATGTTGGCTCATCAGAGGGAATTCTCATGAAAAATAACATAACCCTTTTTTATATAAGGGTACTACCTTATTTAGTTTTTTATTTTCTTTTTTCCAAGACCCTTTAATTTTTTCCATTGGTTTTCTATTAGTTCATCGCATGATCAATAATGGATCTCGTGATGGCATGTGATCATTATCATGGATTGTCGCTCTTCTTGTATTTGGTTCATTATGTGATCAATGATAGATCTTATGATAAAACATGATCATTTTCATGGATATTAATTCTTATTTTTTATCTAAAGTGGAATCATGTGATCGAATGGTCAATTCCAAGGGTCTTCCTATGAAAAAGGTGGCATATCCAAATCCTTTCTCATGGAATAGATGACATGCCACTAGGGATCTCATGTGATCATAAAACTGGTCACTTGATCTGTATAGGACCTTCATGTTAAAATCAACATTACATCCATTGTATGAATTTTTTGGTATTTTCATCTTTTATTTTATAAGGGGATTTGGTTGATTGTCAATATTTTTTTGGTTGACATGTATCTTGATCGGAGGGACTCATTTGGTAGCATTTGTATGACCATGATGGCTTGTTAGAAGGTCTTATAATGATGAAGTGGGTTTTCTGAGGGGTATTTGTATGATTAGAAGGACTCTCCGAAGGGGATTCATGTGATCATTATCAGATCACATGAAATGAATGATTTAGTCGCGTAATTTTCCTAGGGTCATGTGATTGCATGTCCTCCTAGGGGTCATGTGATTCATGTAACCTAGTTGCCTAATATTCATATATCCATATTTCTCTTTCCATTATTTTGAGATTAAAATAATACCTATTATTTAGGTATTTTTTCAATCCTAAAATTGCTAATGCTCATTTGGACGGTTTCAATCCCCCCCCCCCCTCCACAAAAGAGAGGTCAGAATGGATGAGGACTCATGTATGGGGAAAGGAAATCCCCACCTGAGTCATTTGGTATTCAACTAGTATTAAAGGATGTTTATTCCTAAAGGGTTAAATAAACCTTCATCCTTGATAGAATTATAAATAACAAGTGTCTATTAAGGGTTCTGATACCCTTAATTCTTAATTAATATTATAAAAAATCAAGGTTCATGAAGGTTTATGAAACCCTGAATTATTACTCAAAATATGAAGGATGAATGTCCATGATGGGTTGTGACACCCTGCATCCTAACCTTAAAGGTTATTGGTAGATGTTAAAATATTATGGATGTTGATTCCACCATGAAGTTCCCAGTCAGGATCCAAGTATCACTGAGAGGGGGAGGGGTGAATCAGTGATATCTTTTTTCTTTTTAGGTTTCCCCTTTTTGAAACAAGCTTCACCTCCTGTTAAAGAGTTTTTTCCTACCGAACACACACAACCACAGGAACGCAAGATTTACAAGGTTCACTACTCAACAAGAGTAGCTACGTCCTTGGTATGGTATGGAAATAATCCAGTACCACACAATCCACTAGAAAAAAATCCTTTGATGTGGAATACAATGATTATGATATACCCTTACACTCATGTAGAACTTTAAAAACAATCCAATAGTTCATGTGCTCCCTCTTAGCACAAATTGGGTAATACAATGGATCAATGCTTCTTAATGAGCTTACACAAATCAAATCCTTCAAAGAAATTCTTCACTTTACTACCCAGAAGCTGGCAGGAACCCCTGTAGAAAAACATCTTGCGCGCCCACTTCCACTTGCGTGACCTATACTTGCATGCCTATAACTTTCATGCCTCTTCTTGCGCGCTGCCTACGTGCATGCTGCCTGCTTGCAGCCTGCGTGCCAACTAACACTTGCGCACCTCTAACTTGTGCGTCCCCAACTTGTGGGCCTTCTAACAACCCTCAACTTGCACGCCCAACTCTCTACTTGCATGCCTAGATCTCAAAGATAATTCTCAAGTATTGAGACTTAAAAAATGAGGAGGCTATTCATCTATTTATATGCATTTTGGTGACTTGAGCGCCACATACACTTGCGCGCCAATACTTGCACGTCGCCCCATCACTTTCTCCAATCTTTATCACTTGTGCGCCCTTCCATCACTAGCGCGAAACTTTCTTTCCTTTTTTATATTTTGATATGATGACGTTGGAATATGACTTGCACGTAACATGCACTTGTGTACCAAGACTTGTGCGCCAATACTTGTGCAACACTCTTGACTTGTGCGACACTTTCTAACTTGCACACCACTTTATTTCCATTTTCATATTTTGATTGGATGATCTTTGAAATATGACTTACGCGTCACTTATAATTACACACCAATACATGTGTGCCAATACTTGCGTTCCAAAACATTCATGCCACTCTTGAATTGCGCTCCACTTTCTTTCCTTTTCCAAAATCACTTCTTTACATTTCCCAATTTTCAGTCCCAAAAATTTGGCAAACACTGGAAAACGGAACCACCTTAAACTGTTCTTTTGTGCCGCCTCTAGATGGTATGTTCCTTTGTCCTTTCTCTTTTCACGGCTTCCCATAACTATTCTTCACCTTTCATCACGAACTCTGCTATCGTGACATATATCCTTTGATAGATCAGCATTAGCATCGTCAGAGTTACAATGAGAAGTACTAAAACTTCCTTATCTTCTAGAAACATCATTCCTTCCAATCAAAACTATATATTATTGGAATCATCATTTCTCTCCCTTTCCTTCATAAGGATTGCATCACAAGTTCTCCTAACTTATTATATTTGTGAAATACATATCAGTAAAGCATCATCTGGTTTCTGGTCCTCTTACAAAGTGAATTGATTTATCTTCTTTGACAACAAAATACAACACTCGGCAAAGGATAACTCTTCAAACTTCCTTATCTATCCAACATGGTCCCAACACACCTGGATAGTAAGAATATAAGTTGTGTAAATCATGCATATAAAATCTTGAACTAGTGAATATAGAATAAGGAATATGTACCAAGGATAATTACAAAATACCCTAAGGTATTGTGTTCTACAATTTTGTTTTTGGGTCTCATAGGGATTGGAGGTCCTTTCCTACAAGGAAAAGATGCATCTATTTGACTATTTATAGGACTTGATACATAAACCCATACATATTACATGAATGGTCAAGTAGAAGTGACCCCACTCTTTTACAAGTGTTCTGAAAGTTTTGTGAATATTTAAACATTTGGACAATAAAGTTGGATATGGAGAAGAGAGATATCCAAGAATATCTCTGGAACCCTTGGGAAATTTAGTTTCTAGTTAGGAAGCTCATGGTCTATGCCATGTAGTTTTGATTCATGTGGTGTGGGCCATCAAAAGTTTTGGGAATGGAATATCAAATTATTTCTTTGACAAAGGGTAAAATACATGATAAAGTAACATCAATAATGTCAAATCCTATTGAATAGATGGGTTATGGAGATTAAAAATCATGGTATAGGAATATCTGAGTTAGTTGAAGGTGGAAACCAGTGGGTACATGTCAACTATTAATAATGGTGGAAGCCCATATTCCACGCAGACAAGATAATAACTTTTAGGTTTAAGGTTGGCCTCTCCATTGGGACCAAAAACCTTCTAAGAACAATCTATCAGGTATTCTTTCATTCACTATCCAATCCTATAGGGGTCCCTTTGGATCAACCAATACCTATTACCATCTCTCAATAGGGGAAAACCAGGAGAAATAACTCAAATCTATGGGTTTCCAGGATAAGGTATTAACTCGATTAATTGGTGATGTCTTCTCATACTTCAAATAAATGATGGTGGTTTATGGAAAAAATTATATTCAAGAAGGTTTTAGGCACCCTAAAAGTTATCTCACTAACTAGTGAACACATTATCACAGTAAGAAGATTTGGAAAATCATTATTCTAACTTTTTCCTAGACCAAGGTGACTAGTGAGAATAACTAGACTATTAATAGGGACACAAGGTAGGCCTCATGAGCTTTATGAAATTTTTATTTAAAATCTAAATTTTTCCTAAACTCTACAAATTAATATTTTAGCAAGTGGAGACTTGAATTTTTATTAGACCTCCCTTTGTGGTTTTTTCATCCTGACAAGTTTTATGTCTCTTTTAGTAAACATTTAGGGTCATGTTATTTGGAATATAAAATTATAAAGTTTAAGGTTGTACATCATTGACAAAATTTTATATAGTTTAAGGTCATGATTCATGTGGACTTATTATCATGTAACTATTACAAAACTACCTAATTAGAATTCCTAGGGTTAAGAGTACTCCATCATTATTTTGAGAAGGAGATGAAAATGTTGTAAATCATGTCTCAAGTTTCTCTATTCATGAGTAATGATATAATAAAATCATTCCAAATATGATCATGAATCACTCTAAGGTGATGAGATCCAAGACGATGATATAAGGGCTCATGAGGATCAGAAGCCCTTTTATCAAGGAAAAGACACATTTGTTTGACATTTGTGAGCTTATATTCAAGAAGCATGTGAATACATTCATGGTAAAACAAAGGGTCCCTTGAAGGTGGGTGTCCTTTCCCAAGGTCCATGTAAGGTTCTCATCAATTCAAGACACTCAATACATGAAGTTTGGGTGCTCAAAAAGACGATGGAAGTGCCCTGAACTTTCGTTGACCAGGTTCAAGTTCATGTGTTCCTTTGATAAGGAGTGAAATGGGAGATGGTCTACCTAATTTAATGTCATGCATTGGGGATGCATTTTTCATGCAGTTTTATATCATGTGTTGAATATTTCTTACTTACAGTTTACATTAATACAGAAATGACATAGAAACTGATGTGAAATTGTGCAATATATCCCTAGGGAAACTTTTTACTAGTCATAGGAATTTAGATATAGGAAAAACTTTTTATCCATGAACAGTCCTATTTATGGGTATCCATATTCTAGATCCCTTCTTTCATAGATTTATCTC
This sequence comes from Viscum album, assembly GCA_963277665.1. Lineage (NCBI taxonomy): Eukaryota > Viridiplantae > Streptophyta > Magnoliopsida > Santalales > Viscaceae > Viscum > Viscum album. The sequence goes on along the minus strand of OY728159.1, from coordinate 1,745,457,588 downwards.
ATGCAGAAGCAATCCGTACATAGATCTGACTCGTATATACGTAGAGTGAGTCTGTATGACTAATTCCTCTTTAAATAGAGTTATATTATATTTTTATGGTTGGGCTTTCCTAGATTTCCATATGAATATTGTAATGGAAGTAACTATTCCATAATAAGATCCTTTAATGATATTCCACTACGTAGATAATAACTCATATTCATGGGATAGGGTCATTTTGTTTTCTTCCCTTAGTGAGTCCCAACATCAAGGTTGGGTAAGGGGTCCTCTATATAGGTCAGTATCATCCATAGGGATATGAAATTTCCATATTTCATTCTGGTATAGAGGTGAAAAATTCACCCTAACAACATTTTCAAGGATATTATAACCCTATCTAATAAATTTTAGGTCTTTTAGTATGGACCATATGTCATGTATTCAATGTCGTGTGACTTGGACATATCATCGAGAGAATTGACTAACATAGGGATATTGGGTCTCCACAAAAGATTCATACCGCAAAATATAAGGTTAAAAGGATATTGTGTCATAATTTTTCTTTGATAATGGGTACGATGTACATATGTGAGACATTGAGAGTATCTGAATCCTCTTGAATAGTTGGGTGATGGGGAGTGTCAATCATAACCAACCAATATCTGAGTTAACTGGAAGTGGAAACTTGTGGGTACAAGTCAACCATTTAATATGGAGAAATAACATTATAATAGTTTATTCTTTCCCAGTATGTTAATTTTATATTTTTGGTGGTTGGAGTTGTTCAGGGTAGGTTCATGGAGTTTTTGATAGAGGTTGTAGGTGTAGCAGAGTTGCTGCAAGAAATAAACATGGTGTATTTTATAAAAAACATGTAATGGTGGTTTAAAACTTGTGTAACTAGCTGGTTCACGGCATGTATACAGATAAGGGGTAGCCTATGAGATGATTACACATCTTGTAAGTGGAATTAATAATCTTTACTAATTCATGTGATTAATCATTTTAGGTGAAATATTTTTTAGAAGAACTTAAAATACCAAAATTACATGACATGAAAGGGGATTACACATCGTGTAAATCCCTTGTGCAGTGTAGTTATAAATTTTGGAGCATTTGAGGGTTTCCTCAAACCCTATGGTTGGAGCTCCCTTATCTCATTCTAGTTAATCCAGCAGCACCTTATTTAACCATTTGGTATTCCTTTTGATGTGGATTGATTCTTGACTTCCCATATTTGATCTGTGGTGATTTATCCTCTTATTCTCATCTGTTTCCTTTTATTATTATTCATATTTTGGCTTCGTAGGTGAGTTTTAGTTTGGGTTTTGTGTTTGGGATATGTTTTTATGATACTTTGGTGAAGTATAGGTTGATTTCTGGTTTCCTATATGCGGTTTTGGTTTTCAGGCATCTCTTATTCTCCCTATGGTGCGCAGTGAGTTGTAAATCCTCTTTGAGGTAGGGAATCCCTGTTTTATCTTTATTTTATATCATACAGGATGGTTTTACTCCTGTTTATCTATAGTTTATGGTTGTTCTTTATTAATAAAAGATAAATAATTGTTTCAATTTAAATTTAATGGTAAATGTATTTAATTCACATGCTTTTACAGCTTAGTTATTATTGTAGAATTTTGATTGTATGGACTTGATGCCCTGCTGAAAATTATTGTCATCGAGGGATTTTTTTTACTGGATATATGTGTTGTGACTGTTTTTTTTGTTTTTTTTTATATCACCCTAAAATATAAATTGGATAACCACATAAATTTAAATAATTAAATGGATTCCTGAAGATTATGTCTTGTATGATTACACCCCCTAAAATAAAGTGGTATGTGATAAAATCCCCTTTGTGAATTTTTAATTTGGATTTTGATGTGTTTTGATGTTTGGTAATTCTTTGGGCTGGTGATGTGTGGTTGATGTTTGGTTTGGTCATGTGGGGATGATGGTTTGTTTGTTCATGCTTTTGGGGCAGCGAGGTGGTGGTTTGTGTGGTCGTGCTTTTGGGGCGTTGAGGTGGTTGTTAGTTTGGACATTCTTTGGGGGTGGTGAGGTGATGTTTGTTTGGACACACTTTTAGGTAATTGATGTGGTATTAGGATGAGGATGATGGGTTTTTTGTGATATGTGGTTTATTTTTTATAGATTCCCATGTAGTAATGGCATAAATAAATTTTTAATAATGTTTGAAATAGGTGTTGTTTAGTTTAGTTAATGGGATAGAAATGGATAATTAATAAATAAATTATGGGTTGTGTGGTTAAGTTTGGATGATGATTAATAATGAAATTAATGGGTTGGATGAGGGAATTGGTTGGAAATTTTAATTGTGTATTGTGGCTTATTATGTGGTGTTGTGCATTTAGAGGTGGCAGCTAAAGTGGGGATGTTGTCAGTCGGTAAGTGTTTTTTTTTGAATCCATAGGTTGGGCTTGTGTGTGTGGTTATATTTATATACTTTTATATTCATTTTGATTTCTATATGCACCCCATCCACATCAAAAACATTGTGGTTATACACATATAGTCAAACAAGGGTGTTTTTTACAACATCTGATGGGTAGAAAATATGGAAAGGTACCCACTTTTTCCCACTCTCTCTTCTAGGAAAGGTAGGTATTGCATATAATGTGATGTTATAAGTTTTATTAGTTCATTAGATGGTGGTTATGATGATCCTTGTTTCATTATATGATATGTGATGTAGTCTTTTTTGTGGGGCGGTGAGCCCAGGTGTCTTCAGGTGAGATGTGACATAGCCTGGGTGTTTGTGGTAAGGATGAGATGGGATTAGGTGTCTTACAGTGGGGGTCATGCTTGGTAGGAGGATGTAATGAGGTCAATGAATTTCATGTTCACAATACCCTACTAATTCAGTTATGGCTGTGAATATCTTATGGCCAAGGTGTGTTCCGGGGAGATGTGATATGGTCATGCTTGTGGGGAAGTGTTCCTAGGTGTCTACTAGTGTGATGTGGTGTGACCAAACTTGTGGGGTGGTGTGGTATACAAAAGATACAGGAGCACCAAGATGTATGACATTGGGGTGTGAGAGAGGCATACCAGTGGGATAGTTGTTCAGGGCACCCTTTATCTATGTCATTCATATTATATTATATTACTTGTATTATGTTATTTGGGGAGCATGCCTTAGTGAGGTTGGGATGGATTGTTGACTTGTTTAGGTGTTGTCGGTTTTCTTGTTTTCTCATGGGTGCATTAGTATTATTCTTTCACATGTGCACAAGAGACTTTGGTTTTCCTACTGAGTATAATCATATGCTTACCCTGCATATATAAACTATTTTCAGGTTCCCATGAGGATTATATGTACCATACTAGAAATTACTATCCCATACCTTGGATAGATTCTAGGTCACTGTCTTTTATTTTCTTTTGGGAATTTACTTTTGGATAATTTTATCTGTATAATTTTTATTTATACATGCATGTGGGATGGTTTTGGTTTCTTTTTATATTATTCCATGGAGTTTTTTGTGGATGATTAATCTTCTCTTCTAATCATATATTATTATAGAGGTTAATAGCTCCCATTTCATGAATTTGATATTCCCTCGGTGCTAGTCACCAACCCGAGGCCTACTAGAGGTAGGACTCAAGGGTCATTATCTTTATCCCCTAATTTCAGTATCTTTGGAGAGAGGAGGTCATGACAGAGTGGTATAAAAGGTGATAGTTGAGAAATAGGATGGATTTTGGAGTTATGCATGGTGAATATTTCATGGTTTGGTATTTAAATAGTGTCAGCTGACCTTGGTGTGTGGCATAAGGAAGAAAAGATAGGACGTAAGATTTTAGGGGGTCCCATGATCCAGTTTATAGACTCTGATCTTATTTAATGACCAAGTGTGGTTGATCTATATTTAGGGTAGAGACATAGGATAGGTACATGTTTCATGATGACATTTTTTGAATTGGCTTGTTTTGGTAAGGTTAAAATTAATAAAGTGAAATAAAATAGATCTAAATGAAATTCCATACTACTCAGGCTTAGGAAGTTCATGTATTATTTTTATCTATGGATCATGTTCATCATATGCATGTGGATTAGGTAGTTGAGGTTCAGTAGGCTAATATAGTTATCATCAGAGGATTGATCTGGGTGAGAAAGATGATCAGTGTCAGAGGAAATTTCACACTTTCTAGTGGTATGATTTAGTGAAGTAAAAGGGTGTTGTTTCAAATGTGGAGATAGATAGCTAGTTGAAGGATCTCAACATTGCTTTCAGTTTTATATGGTCCCTAACAGGATATTGGTTCCCCTTGGTAATTATTCATATGTGAGGATTTGTGAGTCAGTGGTGGAAGCTATATCTAGGACATCAGAAGGAGGCAGATGTCTCGTGGGTCATATTTTAGAAAGAGTTCTAGGAAGAGTTCCTTTCATTGACCATGAAGGCAGTGAAGAGTCAAGATATTATTTCTTTTTAGTGGTGGAGTATGTCAGTGCAAGAGTAGGGAATCAAGTTCAAGGTCCTTATATATTTTTTCCATATGTTTTTTTAGATGAGGATTCTCTATGAGATGACTTTAGGAGCCACTCCATCCTTCTATCCAGTATGTAGTTACTCCTTGTATGTTGTCGAAGTATCAGTAGGTTATGAATAAGTTATAGGTGATCAATAAGATTCACTCATGAGGAGGTTTACCACAATAGGGGAACTAGTATGATTCCACAAAGAGTAGAGTTATTAGTAGTGGGTCCAAGGTTCTAGAACCTTTAAGGTTTAAACTAGCTGTGGGTTAGTCTCAGAAGCTTCCTTTTTAGACTCTTGAGATTTTCTGGATAGTTTTTCACCTATATAGGACATGGTCATTGCTAGAACTAGTGACCAATGGTTCCCTTAGCTCATTTTTGTGGCGGTTATTAGTTTCATTAGTAAATTCAACAATAGTTTCTAGCAAGTCTCTTTTAGCTGCATGGGTAGCAGACTTATTCTCCACAGATGACAGATGTGGTAGTAAAATGGTGACCTCGGGATATTATTCATGATAAGAGACCTAGGTCATATCATGGTCATGGATTTGGTCTTCAGCAAAGATGTAAGGTATTTTTTTCATGGTAAGTTTCATACAGTAGAGTCAGTAGTGCCAGAGGGGCTAGATATTGTTCGAGGTATGCACAATTAGTCGTGTGCCCTTGTTTGTGCTTCTTTCTTGATGTGTAGTTGTTCTTATGATGTTTCCTTTTGTGATGTGTGATTAGAAAATTCATTCATGTGAATAATTGGAAATGTGATCTATAATTTGTCCTTGTTATACACTGATGTGACTAAAATAGTGTGGGAGAGTCAGTAACACCAAAATAGAATAATATATTGACAAGGGAAATGTAATTTCTGGATTTGTGTGTATGAACATAATCAATTTTTTATTTTATTAAAAATTCACTTTGAGGGAAAGTGGGAACTTATATAACCATTCCTCTAGAATCAAAGACACACACCCTCACAAAACACACATTACAAGTTCAAAATTCAAAATATAAAATAGAACCCTTCACCATTCCAAACAATTAGATGCATCCTATTTAAAAACTCAAAAGGGATCAAACACACCACAAATACTATGAGCTGACTGAGTAATATGTCACTGATCTTGAATCCACAATGCCGCCACTAAAAAAACCATTTCAAAAATTGAAAATAAAAAAAATAGCCAGACCATCATCATACCTCTATCACCGTCACCAAGAGACACACACACTGACATGTTGTCTCCACTAAAAACCCTCAAAATTTCTGAGAACCATCATCATCACCATAGAGCACCACCAAAATCTATCTTCACTAGAGATAAGTGCGCTAACATCCCTGTTGAGATACACCGTCAGAGACTGTCATCACTAATGGAGAATTCATTATCATCGTTGCTGAGAATAGAAACCCATCGTCGACATCATGATCAATGGAACTGATCCACTGAAGACATCAGAAGTAAAAGGATAGAGGAGACACTAGGGGAAGAACACCCTGAAGAACCAGTCACCTCATCACCAAACCAACAAAACACTAGTGACTTCTACCACTAGAACTCACCAACACTGTCATGAACCGACCAAAAACCAATGAACTACTCGAGGAACCCATCACTATAGTCTTCAACCTCATGCCACCGACGACCACCGAGAAACACCGATAAAATACCAAATAAAATGAGTGGAAACCAGGGGACGAAACCCAAAAAAACAAAAAAAAAATAAAGAAAACGGAAAAGCACCAATGTGAGGGGATTGTACCCTAGAAAGAGACTGGGTACTAAAACCATAAATGTATAAGAAAAGAGATGTTTAGAGGACCCTCAACCATCAAACTTATATCTCAAAGCCTTAGTGTTCCCATCACTCTAGATCTGACCTGGAAAGGAGTGGTGGTACTTGATACCAGAGCGCAGTAAGACAGCTGGAGATAGGCCTTCAAGGATCCAAGGGAAATGAAATAGGGAGAGAAATCCAGATCCAGTGAGAGATAAATAGAGAGTATAATACATAAAGATATTTAATCCTTGAAAAGGTGTAGTGGAAGAATCAACACCACTAGGAAGAAACCTTAGGAGGAGGAATATGGAGAGACAAGAAAAGAGACTAACAGAAACCCTAGAGAGTTAGGTTCCATCCTTTTTCGAGTATTTATGATTTGTATGTATGATACTTTTATATGTGATATTGGGTCTTTTCACTTTATGAGGTGTGTTTTTTATTGAAGTGTAATTAAGTCCTGATATATGAAAAAGGGGAGGACATAATTCCTAATCAAGACACATTAACTATGATGTGATTCAACTCATTAGGGTGAGTTAGTGCCACCCAGAGTGGATAGTATCTTTACATGGAGGATGGAGTTACCTGATTTCTTTATTTGGGGCAATGCATTTATTTGGTTATGATGGTTGTTGTATTGGGATGCATGGAGGTTGAGATGGTTGTGTGGGGGTGTAGTTTTGTGATTGGGGAAATTTTGTGGATTTGAGGTGATAAGGTTGCATAAGATGTTTAGTTATCATTTGTTTTGGTGTGTTTAGATGGTGGTATCATTTGAGTTATAGTGAGGTCCTCAAGAGGTATCTCACAAGGTAGTTATTCAGACCCCTTTCTTTATGGGCTTGGTTATGGATTCTTGAGGGTGATAATCATTTGATAGGTATCTGATGTAATGTTTTGTGCCTTCTTAGTCTATTACATTTCTAATTTTGGTGGTTGGAGGTGTTCGAGAGAGGTTTTGGGAGTTTTTGATGGATACTGAAGGTGTCGTAGACTTACTGTAAGAAATACTCATTGTGTATTGACTACACTAAGTGTAATAGTGGTTCATGAATTGTGTGCCTGGCAGGTTGATGGTTTCAATATAGATAAGGGGTATCCCATGAGACTATTACATGTTGTGTAAGTGGAACTCATGATGTGTAATAATTTGGGTGATTAATCCTTCAAGGTGATGCATTTTTTGGTGGAACTTAAAATCCAAAAATTACACAATGTGAAAGGGGGTTACAAATTGTTTAAATCCCTTATGTAGTGTGATTATAAAGTTTGGATCATTTGTGGGTTTCCTCAAACCATATGATCGGTTCTCCCTTATCTCATTATATTCAATCTAGTGGCACCTTCTTCGAGCTTTTAGGATTCCTTTCGATGGGGATTGATTCAAAACTTCCCGTCTTCAATCCATGGTGAGTTCTCCTCTTTTTCCCATCTATTTTCTTCCATTGTTCTTCATTGTTTCATTATAGTGTTTTGGTTTCCTTTGTGTTGTGTGTTTGGTCTGTGTATTGATGATCCTTTGGTGCAGTATAGTTTGATCCACAATTTTCCCTGTGTATTTGTGGTTTTCATGCATTTATTCTTCTCCCTGCATTGTGTAGTGAGTTAGAAATATTCTTTGAGGTAGGGAATACCTTGTTTTCCTTTATTGTGTATCATACAGGAGGGGTTTTCCTCTTTTATCTAAGGTTTATGTTTTTTCTAGCTTAATCAGAGATAAATAATTCGTTAAATTAAAATTGAAGTGTAAATGGATTTTATTCTCATGTTTGTATAAATTTGTTATTATTATAATATTACAATTTTATGGGCTTCATTCCCTACTAAAAATTATGGTTGTTGGGTAATTTTTTGTGATGTATATATGTGTTGTGAATTATATTTTTTTGTGACTATTTGATATCACCCTAAAATGGAAATTTACTAATAACTTAAATTTATCCAATGAAATTTATTCCCCAATATTATGGCTTGTGTGACAATTCCCCTAAAATAAAGTGGAATGTGATAAAATACCCTTTTAAAATATATAAATTGGTTTTTTATGTTATGTGATGTATGGTCTTGATTTTGAGGTGGAAATGTGTGGTTGATATGTGGTTGGGGCATGTGGGTTCATGGTTTGGTCGTTCATGCTTTTGGGGTGGTGGGTGGTGGTTTGTGTTGTCCTACTTTTGGGGCAGTGAGGTGGTGCTTTGTTTGGATGTACTTTTGGGCTGGTGAGGTGATGTTTGTTTGGCCTCGCTTTGGGGGAAGCAAGGCAGTGGTATGATCAGGATGATGATCCATTTGTGATAAATGGTTTCTTTATGCTAGATGTCTGGGTAGTGATGGAATAAATAATTGTTTAATAATTTTTGAAATGGATAGGGTTTGGTTATGTTAATGGGATAGAAATGTATAATTCATAAATAAATGATGGGTTTTGTGGTTAAATGTGAATGATGCTTAATAATTAAATGAATGGTTTAAATAATGGAATTCATTGGAAATTTAAATTTTGGATTGTGTCTTGTTATGTGGTGTTTTTCATTGTTGTAGCTAAAGTGGGGATGTTGTGAGTTGGTTATTATTTTCTTGTGAATCCATAGGTTGGGATTGAGTGTGTGGATATATTTATATACTTTTATATTCCTTTTGGTTTATATATTTACCCCATCCACATAAATAATTATGAGATGATACCGGCATAGTCATGTGGGGTTGTTTTTTCCAACAGCTAATCAGGAGGATGGATGGTCAGGTACCTACTATTTCCCACTCTCTCTTATAGGAGAAGTAGGTATTGTATAGTTTGTGATGGTATGGGATCTTTTATTTCATTATATGGTGATTGTGATGGACCAAGTTTCTTCAAGAAAGATGTAATGTGGTCATTCTTGTGGGGTGGTGAGCCCAGGTGTCTTTAGGCGAGATGTGACATAGACCAAGTGTTTGTGGGTAGGATGAGGTGGGATGATGTGGCTTACGATGGGGGTCATTCATGGTAGGAGGAGGGAATGTGGTTGATTACCTTCATGTTCATGATACCCTAATACTCTAGTTATGGTTTTGGATATGTTGTGACATAAGATTTTTCAAGAGAGATGTGACAAGTTTGTGCTTGTGGGAAACAAAGTCTGGTGTCTATGGGTGTAATTTAATGTGAACATGATTATGGTGCAATGTAGTATATAAAAGATATAGGAGAATCATGGAATATGATGTTGGGGTAATAGCACATCATACCAGTGGGAAAGTGGTGTGGGGTACCCTTTATCGATATGATTCATGTTATATTATATTAATTGGATTGCATTATTTGTTGCACATACCTTGGTGAGGTTGGTAAGGATAGTTGACCCGTTTATGTGTTTTTGGTTCTGCTATTTTCTCATGGGTGAATTACTGTGCTTATTTCACATGTGCATGATAGAATTTGGTTTTCCTCCTTAGTGTACTTGTTTCACCACCCTTTTTATATAAATTGTTTCAGGTTTCCAGGAGGATTATATAGACCGTGATAAACATTACTAGCTCGGACCTTGGATAGTTTTTGTGTCACTACCTTATCTTTTATTTTGGGTATTTACTTTAGGATAATTTTATTTGTATCAGTTTTATTTATACATTCATGTTGGATGGTCTTGGTTTGTTTTTATATTATTCCAAGGGGTTGTTTTTGGATGATTCATTTTATCTCCCAGACATAAATTATTATAGTGGGTAAAGCCTCCCATTTCATGAGATTTTTTTATACCCTCAATGCTAGTCTCCAACCTAGGGATTATTAAAGGATGGTCTCAGGGGGTCATTATCTTTCTCCCCTCATTGTGGTATCTTTGGAGGGTGGGGGTCATGACACCCACATAGAAAGTAAAATTGATTCTGATTTAAGGGGGTCTTATACTATGAGACCAAATATCCTCTAGGCATAATCTCTTAGGAATTTTTTCATTCACTAGAAAATAACAGTGGTATCCCTTTGGATTATCCCATCCCTATTACCAGTTTAATATTGGGGATAACCAATAGAAATGGAGTCCATGGTCTATGGGGTTCTAAGATAAGGATTTCAACTTAACAAAATTGGTTGGTATCAACTTAGATATCCAAGGTATGAAGTTTGTTCATGGATAATGTAAGATTCAAGAAGGGTTTAAGCACCCTAAAGGCTACACAAACATGTATTGAACACATTTTTGGGGAGAAGGTATAAGACGCAAAATTATTTAATATACAATCATTAGGGGGATGATTTTTTTGGCATGAAGACCTCATATCATACAGTTTAATTTCATAATACTAAATCACTTCCTTAAAATTTAATATCATGAGATAAGGAGGATATCATGAAGTTCAATTTCATGAAACTATGAAATTATTACCTATCCAATAAATGCCTTAGTCATGTTGTATTAAGTGTCTTACTACATCCCCTAATCTCACATTATCCATGATTGGCATGAGAAATAAGAGATAACTAGGCATTTGATTAAGTTACGTGAGAGTAGGTGATATGGAATATGTGTAGTTGTTCACAATTTTTTGTATAATAGATTCTATACACGGATATAACTCTCATGGATGAATGTTATTATGGGTGATTTAAACTCATGGATGGTCCAAAAAAGGAGGATTCATATGTCACTGTGTATCATGTCATGGCTGGAATCAATCCACACATAGTTCTTAGATAGTTCCCTACATATGTCTATCCCATATGTAGGGAGGGTTCATTTTTATTATTCTATATGTTTCAGATAGATCCAATATTAGAGATTCATGCATCACTATGTATCATATAGTAAGAAGAATCAATCCACATGTAGTTCTTGAATTGAAAAATCTCCACGCAAGTCTGACCCATACATAGAGGAGTAATTTTTTCATTGATATTAAGGTTGTACCTAGTATTTTGTATTTGGGTGTCACTATGTATCCTATGATAGCATGAATCCTTACACACATAGTTCTTTAATGGAAAACTCTCCACACATGTCTGACCCATATGTATAGGGGAGAATGTTTTCTATTGATATTGTGATTGGGCCTAGTATTCAGGATCTGGGTGTCACTAAATATCCTATGATAGTAAGAATCAATTTAGATGTAGTTATTGAACAAAAAAATATTCACACAGATCTGAACCATACATAGAGGGGCCATTTTTCTATTGATATTTTGACTGAAACCAAGATTTTGGATTTGGGTGTCACTATGTATCCTTTGATAGTAGGTTTTGAGTGACGCATAGTTATTGAATGGAAAAAAATCCATGCAGGTCTAACCCATATGAAAAGGGTGGTATTTTTTCTGTTAATATTGTATATGGACCAAATAATTGGTATCTAAGTTTCACTACACATCCTTATATAGTAGGAAAAAAGTTTCACATAGTTCTTTAATGGAAAACTCTCTATGCAGGTCTGAACCATAGGTAGAGGGGGGAATTTTTTCCATTAATATTGTGGATAGACCTAGGATTTGGGATCTAAGTGTCACTATGAATCCTTTGATAGAAGGAATCAAGCCACATATAGTTCTCAAATGGAATATAGGTAAAAGAGTACTTCTTTTTTCTTTTGAATAGATCTAGATCATGTGCAGTGAACCATCTATTAAGTAACGTTCTTCATGCATTTTAATGTCATACAACAAGGAAGTATTCCATGTAGTTTAACATCATGTGGTGAGGATCTATTTTTTGTATTTTAATGTCATGTGGTGAGGAAAAAAGATGTTATTAAGTTTAAATACTTTCTACTTGGACATGGGATGTTGTGAAGTTTAGAGTCTTAATTCTAAAACATAGGATGTTGTGTAGTTTAGATTCTTACTACCAAGACCTAGGATGATGTGTAGTTTAGAGTCTTTCTACCAAGACTTATGATATTGTGTAGTTTAAAGTATTTTTTTAGGACTTAGGATAATTGAAAATGACTATACAAAGTGATTTTTGAGAAAACTTTCATTGGTGGAGGGTATAACACATTCCCTATACATTGTGTCTAATGAGTCATATCCATTGTAATAGACCTTATGTATGATATAATTCCATTCCCACATGGGTTTCATCTTTGGAGGTTTCCTTCCTAGTATCATTGGGGTTCTGAGATCTAGTACCAGTTCTTCTTCAAGGAACGAGCAGAGGAAAACTTTTTATTCAAGACTCACATGATCCAATTATGATAAACATCGAGATTGTGTAGTGTACGTAAAATTTTCTCATCAATTCATTCCAACTCATCCATCTGTTTTTTCCATTAATCGTTATCTGAGAGTTTTCCACAGAAAACTATTCAGAGCAAGGTAAAATATAATTCTATAGGAAATACTACTTTGGTCTCATAAACCAATGAATATGGTGTTTCTTATATGGATGTATGTGTGGTGGTACAGTATCCCATAAATCAGGAAGTTTCTTGTCCAACTGGTACTTCTTGTCCATGTCCACCATTTTCTAGAGTATATTTGGAAGAGTATTATTGAAGGCCTCTATTTTTTATTTTTCTACTATATAGTAATAGGATGAATGGTTGGATTTTATGTTTTACTCCTCATGAAATTTCTTCAATTCAGTAGAACAAAAGTTAGTGTCGTTTTCCATCAATATCGTTTGAGAGACGCTGAATCTAGTGATGATATTAGATTTCATGAAGTCTAAGACATTCTTTGTCCAAACTTTCTTGAGGTGTATTACCTCATTCCATTTGGAAAATAAGTCAATAGCAGTAAGGATGAATTTAAACTACTTAGATGTGTCCAGGGGATATCGCCCCACAATATCCATTCCCTATAATTAAAACAGTTAGGAATATTTAGCTATATATAGAAATTCTTGGGGTTGATGGATGAAGTTTTCATGGATCTATCATGCATGGAATTTCCTGTTGAATTACACATGGTTCTATATCATTGTTTTCTAATAGTAACTAATCCTCCTAATTTAGTCGAAGAGTTTGGCCCTAGACTGATGAGCACCACAGGAGCTTGTATGGACTTCTTCCACGATGGTGATAATCTCTCCTTTTTCTCGGTATTTGAGGAGGATCCCATAGAACCCTCTTTGTTAGATGTATTTTTTCTCAATTATCACATCCTTAAGGGTAACGTTCACTTCTCAGTGTTGAGAATATTCTATTTTATCTAAATCTAATGAGAGGATCCCACTTTAGAGGTAATCATCTATGGGATCCATCTATCCAGGGGTAGATATCGGTTCATTATGATCTATGGTAGTTTTGAACTAATTTATTTACTCCATGTCACAAATTATGATTGGTGAGACCATCCTTTAGTGTGTGATGCAAAAAAAACTTTATCTTGAACTGGGTCAACCAGTACAGTGGTTGCATTAGACAAACTATTGACACAATCATTGTTTTATCAAGTTATGTGATGCAATGTTGGTTCAAAAGGTAATTCTGCCATTAATACTATAAAGCAACTAATGAGAGGTGTTAATTATTCCTTATTGATGGAATACTCACCATTGATTTGTTTTATCACTATATATGAATCCCCTTTGAAGTTTAGGTAGGATATCTATAGCTGTAGGGATAGTTCTAAGCAAGAAATGAGGGATTGGTATTCTACCTCATTATTAGTTCAGACTTTATATAGTGAGAATGAGTATGGAAAAAGAAATTTGGGAAACAAATGAAATAATTAGACTGGGCTGATTGATCTTATAGTTTTCCATCCTCTTACCAACAAGACTTCAGAAGGGACCATCAAAATACAGATCCCATGTTCGTAGAGTTCCATTTGCATAGGACACCACTTATTATGGATGTTTAGTTCCCACTAGAGTGCTTTCTAGGGTAGGATGTCATGACCCGTCCCCCATGGCCCGTATCGTGACAACCCCAATCCCACCTATCGAAGGCCAGGGGATGAAAACTAGTGCCAAAGGCATCAACCTGCAAGTGTGAGGCATTATCCTGGATACTTGTATGCACACACACGACCAACCAAGTCCCAACTCACAAAAGGGAAACAACATACCACTGAATAAACTGAGTTGAAGTATAACTGAAAGAAATTTGGCTAGAATACAAACCCACAAAAAAGTACTAAAAACTATAAAGTATGACAAGTGCTTTGATGTCCATCTACAGTTAACCCCACCTGATCATGAGAGTATTGAATCTACTGGAAGCTGAATTAGTACATCATTTCCTCCTAGTCCTATTGGGCCCTGCCTAGTCCTTGGCCACTAAGTCCACTATTGTAGTGTTCGTCCATCCCATCTCTCTGAGCACCCCTATCGAAACATCGGTCATCTGCACTAGACACAACACGTGAGGTCAAAGCCTATGAAGGGGTGAGTAACACAGTACTCTATAGGGATCCCAAAACAAAAAATAAATAACACCTAACAATTCCTCAAAGTAAAGAAGGAAACACAAGGCAACTCACACTAGGTATATTCTAGGGTAGTATCAGTAGCATCATCAGTCACAAATGTAGAACACCTCAACCACTGGATAACTCATCCTTTATCGAGTATAGTGGGCATTTTGGGTCACATAGAGTCACTTCTCACTAACCTTGAACTGATGTGGTACTCATCCCTTATTAGTATCGTGGGTATGTTGGGTCACACAGAGTCGCTCCCCACTATGGGCATGTCAGGTCACATAGAGCTGCTTCCCACCTTAGCTGAACTGAGGTACTCCTCCTATCAATTACCAAGGGTCTACCAAGTCATAGAGAGCCACTCCCCACCATGGTCTTCCTAGGTCACACAGAGCCACTTCCGATTGGGCCATCCTTGAGTAATCTGAAGGTCTCAGCCAACCGCAGGGTTCCGTAAATAGTGAAACTTGGAGAACCACTCCTAAACCCATTCATAGCTTCTCTGGGTCCATGAAAGTAAACAAAAAACATTCCTAAATATCTACCTCCTTGAGAGGATCCCAACGCTGCAAACAGTCTGTCAATCGGATGCGTCGTTTTCAAGATACAAGTGTTTTAGGAACCAGGGGACCGGTCGTGATATGGCTCGGTCCGACCCGGTCGGACCGACCTGACCAACCCGGCTCAGGGGTTCCACATACCCCGGTTCATTCTGACGGACCCGACCTGACCTAGTGTGGGTTGGGGTCAGTCTGGTCCGGGCTGGCTAGTGGGCTAGGCCTAGTAGGCCTTACTGGACCCGGCCCGGTTGGTTGAGGGTCCAGCCTACCGAGTCGCCCGGCGACCCGACTTAGTCCAAACCAACTCAAAGAGGGAGTTGTTCCAACTAGTCAGTGCGGGTCTGTACCACTAGGTGCGGGTCTAACCCACTGCTGCGATCTGGCCTGCTGGGCTTGGGTCCGACCTGCTGGGTAGCGGGACTGGCCCGGCCCGGTGAGACGCGTGTCTGGCCCACTGGCGGTTCGCGCCCCATCCAGTCCGCAAGAGTCGGACCGGTCCTCCTTACTGGATGCAGTTGAGAGCTGCATTTTTTCCCCACCATCACCCTGCAGGTCGCCGCGAAGCACCTTTTCCACCACGGTCAAGCGACCACAGCCCGCCGCACAAGACGCGGCTCGGTGCTGCGTCTGCTGCCCTCTGATGTGGTCAAGAGACCGCATATGCCACCTCAAGCCACAGCCTTTCATCCAGTGCATTGTCATGGCATGCCTCCTCCCACCCACAGCCGCTGTCGTAGTCCACTGCTGGTAGTCATCGGTGCCACCGTCAGTGCCAGCGCACTGAAAGATTCTTTTGCAGACCACCAGGTCTACACCGGTGGTCCGTTCTTCATGCCACTTGCACTTTCATTTTTGGAGGATTGTCCTCTCCACCATAACGGTCTCAAAACTTAATTTCCATTGATTTGAAAGTTTGGATATGAAGAACACCCATGGAGGAGGGTCTCGGGCCTTATTCGTATTGGCTCGAGCCCTCCGTGTTAGCAGTATACAAAACAATGGAGGTATGAGGATTTTAATTTTAACAACAAATATAATTAAATCCCAGATAAAGAAACCCCAAAGAAGTCACCTTCTTGCAAGAATGCATGGTCTACGTATTAACCTGTTCATTGGTTAATCCATGCTCATAATTTAGAAATGGATGGGGAAGAACAATGAATCAAAAACCCCAACCTCTTGAAATTTTGTTATCGCACGTTCTTCCTTGTGGGGTTAAGATGTTGACATCGCTTCTCAGCTCTGATCTCCAAAAGGTGTGATGAAGAAGATGAAGTTCCATCGTCATTATTCATTCTTTTTTGGGGTTCAAGTCCATTAGAGGTTCACTATAGAATCCTTTAATTTCTTTAATCCATTTTTTCCCAGCGCGTCAAATTATAAATAAAAGAACGTCGCACCATTCCCATTATTATGAGATGTTGCATTGTTACGCTGTTTTATTTAAGAAATAGTGTCACTATTACGTGTCATTAAAGATTCAGTATGCTATGATTTTAATCATATATTAATGAGCCTCATTGAGGTGCATCATTTTCACCTCGCTACTGCCCCGCAGCATCTTCACCGACACTCCAAAGTGAGAAAAAAAAAATTCATTTAAATTATTTTATTATTTTTCTCAAAAAGTCTGAAAAATAACTTTTTTGCTCGACCCTTGCCGGCCAAAGTTATGTAATTTCTAGGAAAATCCTGGAGTTTTGAATTCAATAGTTCCCATGGATTTTTTATTTGAGAGATGGTTCAAAAGATATAAAATCTCACTCGCACGTTTATTGAACATACCTTAAAAAAAGTTCAAAATTTTGTTTTGGGCTCTCCGGACCTCAAAGTTATGTGTCATCAAATTTCACAGTTTTGAAATAATTCCATATAAATAAATAAAATTACACAGAAATTCTGAGATGTTACATTCTCCCCACCATAGGGATTTATTTTCCTGAAATCCAAAACTACAACTAAGAAAAGATGGGGGTACTGAGCATGAATCTGAGCCTCCCACTCTTATGTGCTCTCCTAGAGATTCTCGTGCTACCATCAGATGCGTACTAGAGGAATTGATCATCCATATAAGACTCACTCATGTCGATCCTCTATCTCTATTGGGAACTCCACAAACATCCCCCCATCATCAATTTCCATCTCACCCCAGTTGATGATTTATGATGGATCATGCATGTAACTCCTCAACTATGACACATGGAAAACATCATGCACCCGGTGCATCTGTGGGGGGAGATCTAGGCGGTACACCATCTCGCCAACACTGCTCAGGATATAAATAGGACCGATGAACCTCATAGATAGCTTACCACCCCAGCCAAATATCTACAATCCTCATTGGGGTGAGACCCTAAAGAACACGTGATCTCCCTCCTCAAACTCGAAGGGTCTCCATCTCCTGTCAGCATAAAACTTCTTTCTGCTCTGTGCAGTCCTCATCTACTCTTGGATGATCTTCACCTTCTCAGTGGTAGCTCGTACCAACTCTGGACCCATGAGTGTCGACTCCTTTGGGTTTTTCTAGCATATGTGTGATCTGCAAGGTCGCCCGTACAAGGCCTCAAATGATTCCATGACAATGGTGGAGTGATTTTTGTAGTTTTATGCAATCTCCACTAGTGGTAGGTGGTCCTCCCAACCACAAACAAAGTCAAGGATGCAAGCACGAAGCATGTCCTCCAAGGTCTATATGGTCCGCTTCATCTGACCATCCTTTTGGGGATGAAAAGTTATTCTTAAGTGTATCTGTGTCCCGAACACCTCCTATAATCCCTTCCACAATCTGGATGTAAAAAGGGCGTCGCGATCTGAGACGATAGTCTAAGTCATCCCATTAATCCACACTATCTCCTAGACGTAGAGGCATCCCAATACCTCTATCGTTCCCTATGTCCTGATGGGTAGAAAGTGAGCCAACTTGGTGAGTCATTCAATGATTTCCAAATAGAATCATGAGCTCTAGATGTACATGGTAACCCCATCATGAATTCCATCAAGATACCTTCCCATTTTCACACCGGTACCTTGAGTGGCTAAGTCAATCCAGATGGAACTCGGTGCTCGGCCTTCACTTGCTGACAAGTGAGGCAACGTGAAACAAACTCAGCCACTTCATTCTTCATCCCTGGACACCAGTATTGACACTGGAGGTCCTAGTATATCTTTTCCACTCCAGGATGTACCGTCATAGGGGAAGTATGAAACTCCCTAAACAACTCCTCCTTTAACGCCACTGGTACTAAGGTGTGCCCTCTAAAAAGGATGAAGTTCTCCCCAACTATCAAAAATCCATCAGGAACCCATCCTGAGGATATCTGAGCACATCAGGCCTGACAGTCAACATCTCCCAACTGCACCTCTCTGACTAATTGTACCAGTGGGGGAGTAATAGACATTGATTGGTGGTAAAAATCTTCACCATTGTAACGACCCAAAGTTTTTCAATGGAAATTCCATTCTTATATTTATGTCATAAAATCACATGAAAAAAAACATAATGAACTACTAAATGATAAGTGACCTTTAAACATAAGTTTTTCACTTATGTGTTTGGAATTTCGAAAATCCGGCATACACGGTTGTGTTCAAGATGTTTTTTGGAGTCCGATAAGAAAAACTAAATTTTTTTGGTGAATAGTAACCTACCCTAATGAATAGTAAAATACCCTTATGAATTGTTATATACCCTAATGAATATTAACCTCACCTATGATAGTATAAAAATAATATTCAATTTGGAATTACAATATACCTATGTTTTAGAATGAGTTAATTCATGTTTTAAATATGTTTTTTGATAATAAAATTTGATTTTAATTAAATATTAAAATAATCATACTTAGAAAATTATTTTTGAAAAATGGAATTCATTTTTTGATTCTACATGTCAATAAATGGTTAGGGTGAATTTTTGAGATTTTTCTGAAATACTTGAATTTTTGGTGAATAGTAAAATATAGTAATTTACTGTATATATACATTATAAGCTAAATAAACTATTCCTAGAATCATGGATGATGTCACCACCCATGGTTCGAATTCAAATGACCCATTTACTATTATTGGTCATGGAATACTTACTATTCTTTTTCTTAGGAAGAAATAATAAATTAATGATTATTATATTATGAAATCCCTCCTCTCCTCCACTATAAAAACCCCATTCACTCCCTCTTCTCTCCAATCCTCCCAAGATCCAATCCTTCTCTAAATTCTTCCCAAATATCTCCCCAAGGTCCTACCCCACCTCCAAAATCTCTCATCCTCCTCAAAATACCAAAACCTCTCCCCTTAAGAGGTTCTCAAAGGAGGAAGTCTCAAGAGGTAAATTCCTCTTCCCAATTTTCTTCTTTTCTTTTAAGTTCTTTTCTTTTTTATTTTCTTTCCTCACCTCCCTTCTCCATAATAGTATGATAAATCCAGTAACATACATTTACTAGAATTTATTCATGCTAGTGGTATATTTCATTATCTTCTCCCCTTTCCCCACCCTTTTATTTGAAAGAAATGAAAGCACCGTTTGAGATGTGCTAATTTAGCACATTCAAGGACAACGGTTTATCAATTTCTATTATTATATTTATTTATGTTCATGAAACCATTTGTATTATGGTTGAACCAGATTATTATATATTTAATATATCCTATTTTTTGTTCTGTAATCTTTTGGTACAAATGGAATTAAGTTATAAATCAAAACACATTCATTGTAATCAAACCCACCGAATAACAAAAACAGTTATCACTAAGGTTATATATGTAATAATTAAACATCACTATAAGTAACATAATTAAAATTAAAACAATGTATTCTCCTGGATATTAACTAAATAATATAATTTCAATTCTGGAAAACCACTTTCATCTAGTATATAATCCAAACTTGAATATAAGTTAACCGGTCTTTAAAGCCAAGTAAACAAATGAGCTCAAACAATGAAATTGAACCTTATAACTAATCAAAAAAGGATTTGAATGAACTAAAAAGGGTTATAATAAATAAATTAAATATATAATAGTTTATGGACTTATGAATTAATAATCCTAATTTTTTTATTCAGGTCATTAATAACAAGTGGAGAACACCACCGGATTTAAGGTAAGGGATCCTCCCCTTTTCTCTCTTAATCATGATTGTCCTCTATACTTTGCCTTTTTATGTGTACTATAAAATGATGGGGTATGTTTAAGAACCTCCACCATACTTATTTCTGGATTTATAAGTGATGATAAACCCCATTTCTCTCTCATCAATCCCTCTTGGTCACACTCGACACCATGCCGATAAAATCGTAACGAATTCTACCCGAACTTTCTTTGTTCTTTCAGGTTGCCTTATCATTATTTCAAAATGGTGTTATCTTATCTATTTATGTGAGTCTTATGAATTTTGGTTAGTTGTACAATATCCTTATATCAATACCCTTTCATCAAATTCTTTTAGGGATATACATTATTTTGAAATATTCCCTCCTTAGAACTTTCCGATAAGCAAACCTGTTTTAAGGGGACTTCCCAAAAAATTTACCCGAATTTCAAGTGCAATCTATCCTATGTTTTAAAACACCATTGTATTTATAAAATCAGTATTTTTATTATGAAAACATTCTTGTTTCAATTCTGGTTTTATATAAAATAATATCCTCTTTTTCTATTTGAAAATCTCTAGAGTGTTTTCCTTAAGACCGCACAAAAATGTTTTAATGATAATGTTTCTAAAATACATTTTTTGTATGTTGTAACTTATATTTGACACCACTTACCATGTTATATGACTATATTACCCTATTAATGTCCATGTATGTTCTAATCCTTTCCTTTCATGGACACTTTCGTGATACACCCATTGGATATGTTTGGTGTCATGATTGTGGTACCCAATTCTTTCCATGGGTACCCTTATGTTTATGTATGGTTGATTATGTATGATTATTTATGTGGTGAGATTATTTATGTGGAAATAATATTCATGAATATGTTGAGATGGGTGTGCCCAAATATCGCTCCAATGCATTGGGTAAGGTTAAGTCTCCTGAGATGCGATGTGAAACGGGATTGGCGGTTAGCCTTGACCCATACTAAAATAGGAAAAAGGATTGGAACTTAGCCTTGAACCGTACTAAAGATATGATTTAAGATTCTTCCACATTTATATGATTCCATGTTTATATGATCCCATGCTTATATTAAATGATTTCATAAGTTTCATGCTTTGAATATCACTATGTCATGCCTCTTAATTCATGTGCTTGAGGTGTATCCTTATGTTCATTCCCTTACTGAGCATTTTTAGCTCATCCATTTGTTCATGTGTTCCCCAGGGTACCCTATGCATAAGTAAGGGCTCAAAGGAAGTTAGGATCTCAATATGGTGATTAAATAAAGAAGTGTTTTTTAGCCTCATGTTTTATTTTATATGTACCTAGTCTTCCAAGGCACTAGACTTAACAATTATTGTCTTGTACTCTGATGGTTATTTATGCTTGAAATAATGAAATGTTTTATGTAAAAGGCTTGAGTCGATATAAAAAACATCCATGAGGGATACTTGCATTGTGGATAACTTCTATGTTGCCTCACTCAGCAGCTGCAACCCGGTCCTCCTTCTGAGCATGTCTACTACCACGTTCCCCTTTCCAAAAGTATAGAATATCTCAAAATCATAGTTCTGGAGGAACTCTAGACATCATCATTGTCTCAGGTTTTGGTCCTTATGGTAGAAGATAAACCTGAGACTCTTGTGGTCAGAGTAAACTGTAAACTACTTGTCCATCAAGTAGTGTCACCACATCTTAAATGTAAAGACCACTGTTGCCAACTCCAGGTCATGGGCTGCATAGTTCCTCTCATGTTGCCTCAAATGTTGTGAGTTGTAGGTGATCACTGCTTTCTCTTTAATTAAAACACAACCGAGCCCGGTCTCTGATGTGTCGCAGTAAACTACATACCCAACTCCCTCATCTAGTAGTCTCAAGATGGGGGCACTAGTCATTCTCTGCCTCATTACCTAGAAACTCTACTGGAATTTCTCCATCCACACGAATGGTTGTACCTTATGTTTCAATGATGATAAGAGTGTTGCTATCTTAGAAAAGTCGGACACAAACCACTGATAGTAACCAGTCAGCCCCAAGAAGCTTTTCACCTTAGTCATGCTCCTGGGCAGCTCCCAAGAAAGCATCGCCTCTATCTTTGACGGACCTACTACAACTCCATCCTCCAAGATGATGTGTCTTAGAAAGTGGAACTCCTATATCTAGAACTGACACTTAGAGAGCTTACCATAAATCTGGTGCTCTCAGAGTGTATCCAGAACTATCTTCAGGTGTGTAGCATGCTGCTCCTCTAACGCTGAATACCAAAAGATGTCATCTATGAAGACCACAATGAAGCAGTCGAGATAGAACTGGAAAATACTATTCATGAGCCCCATGAACACTGCTGGGGAGTTAGTCAAGCCGAAAAGCATCACCAGGAACTCATAGTGGGAATATCGTTACCTAAAGGTTGTCTTCAGAACATCCTCAACCCATACCCAAACCTGGTGATAGCCTAATCTGAGTTCTATCTTTGAGAACCACTTCACTCCCTTCAGCTGGTCAAAGAGGTCATCAATTATCAGCAGTGGGTACTTGTTATTCATAATCACTTGGCTCAGGCACCAGATTTCCATGCACAAACTCAAACTTTCATCTACCTTTTTGGAAAAAACACTGGGGCTGCCCATGGTGAAACACTAGGTCTTACGAACCCCTTCTACTACAAGTCCTCTAGTTGTACCATCATCTCGTGAATATCTGCAAGATCTATTCGATATTCCGGTATGGATATTGGTGTAGTTTTGTGGGGTATAAGTTGATAAAAAAGTATACCTATCTATGAGGAGGTGGCCCTAGAACCTTATCAAGAAAAATTTCCTCATACTCATCCACCACTACAGGGAATCCTAGACTCCTCTTCTAAACTACAATGAGGGTGAGGGTAGCCAAATGGTGAGTGATCGGATGCACCCTCCTCTGAGAGAGTCTACCCTATGCTGTAAGGGTTTCCTTCTCACCAGTGTAGGAAAAAATGGTCCCATTTTCATGGACACACTGCATTGTATGCCTAAAACAGTTGATCTAAGCATAGACTGTGGATAACCAGTCCACACCCAAGATGACGTCGTAAGGCCTCAATGCTACTACTATGAGATCCCAGCCAAAGCTCTCACCTCCTAGGGTAAGTTCACACTGCCAACACCTAGGTGTAATCATCAAATCATCTCTCATAAGATTCTATAATCGTAAGGATTGAGCCAACAGATCCACCATAATCTTCAAGATCTGAATGAGAGTCGTGGCAAGGAAGGAGTGACTAGCACATGTGTCTATAAGTACTGTATCTAGGGTGAAGAAGACATAGATCGTACATTGGATCATCTCTGGAGCATCGTGGTTATAAGCCTATATTTCCTGGAGCTGAGCTCACCCCTGTCTTCTTACTCCCTAAGGTTGGGGTGGACCACCTAGGGACGGTGGAGGTAACATCTCAAACCATCGCCCACTACCTACCACTCGGCCAACTCCCCTGTGACATCCTCTGCCCTGTGGACTTACTTGCTCGAACTATTGTCACTGCCACGGAGGATCCTTGACCAGCTGCCAGTTATATGTACAATTGGTCAGGTAGTCACGTGCCATGTGTCCCTCCCTGCCACACGCGTAGCACTGCCTGGCTCCTTTCTGACTCCCTCTAGACTGGGAGCCCCGCACCACCAACCCTGAGTCCTGGGGTTGTCCTCTGAAAGACCTAGCCTGCTTGGGCCCATGTGTCTATTGTCTATTATCTGTTACCTGTCGAAGACTCCATTTCCTAGGGTATGCTGGTAGCTCTAGTTGCATGCACCTGCTCCTCAAAAAAACTCTCCATCATAAGAGCTCTCTCCAGCACCTTGTCCTGGGTAGGGATGCTGAGAGACACCACTGAAGCCCTGATCTCCCTCCTGAGTCCCTGGTCAAAGGCTTGAACCTTAAATAAAGTTTCTATTACCATATTTGTGAAGTATAAGGAAAGCTTTGTGAACCATTCGAAGTACTCATCCACCTTTATGTTGTACTACTTTAGGTGAAGTAGCTCTTGGATGCGCACAGAGTGCAAGGTCATGGGGGAAAACTCCTCCCAAAAAAGCCTCTCGATGTCAACCCAAGTGAGGGTCACCTCATCTTAAGTCTATATGGTAAAACTTCATCATCTCCCTCTCAAGACCTATAGAAGGCTTTCTGCCAAGATCACTATTTGGTTTGGTGGTTTCCTCACTAAGCGGAAGACCCATGTCACAGCCTACATCCAGTCCTCAACAACCTAAGGAAGTGTCTCTCCCCTGAACTTGGGAGGTATCAATATCTGAAACTCATGTAGGGAACTGAGCCTACAAATTTCCTCTTCTAGAACCGTTGGCAATAGATATTGTCCACCGGGTGGTGGTAGCACTGGTGCACCACCCGATGGGGCCATCTATAGAACTAGTCCCGGAAAGGATGCCTTGTCGCTAGGTAGGATATCCTCACGACCTCATTTCGGGATCCTGGTTAGTCGTCCACATGGAGTCATCCTGAGATAGATTAAGATATACCATGGTTAGAAGGTTATTACTGGTGATCTGGCTCTTATTCAAAAAATAAGAAGACACTTAAGCAACCAGTGTTTTCATGTATTGAGCCGAAAACAGAATTCAAGGTCCTTCTGTATGGATATGTCGGACGTGGCACCAATACTGGACACCCCGAATCTGAAAGTAAAACTTGAAACACTTGACACTATTTCCCTAAAACAAAACATCAAACTCTTGGTCTTTGAGGGGGAATCAACTGCCCTTTGATACCAGTTTTTCATGACCCATCCACCGGGGCCCATGACGTGACTACCCTAAGCCCGCCTCCATAAATCCAGGGGATGGTGACTAGTGCCGATGGCGTCAACCTGCAAGTCGGAGTCATTAGACTGGATACCTATACGCACACACACACCCAACCAAGTACCAACTCACAAAAGAGAAACAACATACCACTGAATAAACTGAGTGCAAGTATAGCTGAAATAATGTTACACAAAATACAAACCCAAGAAAAAGGACTAAAAACTATAAAGTACAAAAAAGTGATCTGATGGCCATCTGTAGTAAACCCCACCTGGTCATGAGAGTAGTGAAGCTAATAGAAGATGAAGTAGTACGTCCTGTCCACCCATTCCTACTGGGCCCCACCTGGTCCTATGCCACCAAGTCCACTGTTTTAGCATTTATCCATCCCGTATCCTTGAGCACCCATGTCAAAACATTGGTCATCTGCACCAGACACAACACGTGTGGGAGAAGCCCATGTAGGCGTGAGAAACACAGTACTCAGTAGGGAACCCAAAACAAAATGAAAGAGCACATATAAATTTCTCAAAGTAAAGCACAAAATAGAAGGCAACGCATACTTGGTATATTCTAGGGAAATAATAGTAGGATCATCAGTCACAAACGTTGAACTCCTTTGCTGCTGGAGAACTCTTCCTCTATCAATTATAGTGGGCCTAATGGGTCCCACATAGCTTCTTCCCACTAACCTTGAACCATTGTACTAGTCATCCTTGATGAGTACCATGGTATGTTGAGTCATACAGAGTCACTCCCCACCGTGGGCATGTCGGGTCACACATAGTTACTTCCCACCTTGTCTAAACTGAGGTACTCCTCCTGTCAAGTACCATTGTTCTGCCGGGTCACACAAAGTTGTTCCCCATAATGGTCCTACTAGGTCACATAGATCCACTTTCCACTAGGCCATCCTTGAGTAGTCTTCAGGTCTCAGAGAACCGCACGGTTCTGTATGTAGTGTGCTTGGGAGAACCAATCCTCCATCCATTCGTCACTTATCAAAATCCATGAAAGTGACCGAAAATCATGATGAAAGATATTCCTTCTTGAGGGGGTATCAACACTACAAACAGCCTGTCAATCAGATGCACGATTTTCAAGATACAAGTGTTTTAGTAACTAGGGGTCTGGTTGCGATGGGGCCCGGTCCGACCTGGTCAGACCGACCCAACCAACCCAGCTTGGGGGTTCCACATACCCCAGTTCATTTTGATGGATCTGACCTGACCTAGTGTGGTTCGGATATGGTCTGGTCCTTCCTGGCCAGTGGGCTAGGAAAAATAGGCCTCGTTGGACCCAGACCGGTTGGCTGAGGGTTCAGCCTGCCGAGTCGCCCGGTGACCGGGCCTAGTTTGGCCCAGCCCGAAGAGGGCGTGGGTGCAGCCCGCTGGTATGAGTCTGGTACATAGTGTGGGTACGACCCACTGGGGGTTCTCACCCCTTCTAATCCTCAAGAGGCAAACCATTCCACCTCACTGGATGTGGCCTGGAGTCGCGTTCGTGCCCCACCCTCACTATGTGGGTCACCGCGGAGCACATCCTTCACCGCGGTTAAGTGACCGCAGCCCGTCACATAGAATGTGGCTCGGTGTCGCATCCCCCTCTTTCTAACATGGTCAAGCGACCACATATGTCACCTCTAGCTGGCAGATTCTCCTTCTTCATCGTGGCTCGTTCCCGCTACGTCCTTTTGTCCGGTGCTCCGTTATAGCACATTGCCTCCCACCTGCAGCTACCGTCGCGGGCCACTGCTGGTAGTCACTGGTACCACTGCTGGCACTGGCGCACCAGAGGATTCTTCCACAGACCACTGGTTCCGCACCGGTGGTCCTTTCTTTTTGCCGCTTGCGCCTGCATTTTCCGAGGATCATCCTCTCCACCACGACGGTCTCAAAACTTCCTTGCCGTCAATTAGAAAGTTAGTCCTTGAAGAACACCCATAGAGGAGGGGCTTAAGCTTTTTTTGTGTTGGCTTGGTCCCTCCGCGTTAGAAGTTTACAAAACAAGGTAGGTCCAGAAATTTTAATTTTAACAATAAAGATAATTAAATCTTGGATAAAGAAACCACAAAGAAGTCACCCTCCCACAAGAACGAACAGTCCACGAATTAACCTTTCCGTGGGTTAATCTGCATTCATTGTTTAGAAATGTATAGGGAAGAACAAATAATCAAAAACTCCTACCTATTTGGAGTTCTTTGCCACATGTTCATCCTCGAGGGGTTAAGATGTTGATGTCGCTTCTCATCTCTGATCTTCGATATGTGTGACGAAGAAGATGAAGATCCACTGGCATTCTTCATTCTTTGCTGGAGTGGAAGTCCATTAGAGTTTCTCCAGAGTATCCTCCAATTTCTTTGATCCATATTTTCCCAGCATTTTGAATTATAAATAGGATCATGTTTCACCATTCCCATTATAATGTGATGCCACATTGTTACACTGTTTTATTTAAGAAATAGTGTCGATATTACACGTCATTAAAGTGTCATTACGTTGCATGTTTAACAAGAGATTAATGAGCCTTATTGATGTGCAACATCGCCGCCCTGCTGCTTCCCCACAGTGTCTCCATTCTTCATTCCAAAGTGAGAAAGTAAATAAAATAATTCATTTAAATTATTTTATTATTTTTCTTGAAAATTTAGAAAAATAACTTTTCTGTTCGGCCCTTTTCGGATGAAGTTTTTTCATTTCTAGGCGAATCCTGGCATTCTGATTTCAATAGTTCCCTCAGATTTTTTATCTGAGCGGTGGTTCAAAGGATTGAAAATATCACTCACAATTTTACTAAACATACCTTAAAAGAGTTAAAAATTCTCTTATGGGCTCTCCGGACCTCATAATTACGTGTCGTTTAATTTCACGGTCTTGAAATAATTCCATATAAATAAAAACAAATTACATGAAAATTCCGAGATGCTACATAGGATGTGTTTCATGGAAATCAGCCAGGATATTCTCTTTAAATACCTTATAATACATGAATTTGATTTCATGTTATTTTAGATAAACCACCCATAGGGTCAGATGCCCAGTAAACATAGGGAAGACAATGATGTACTTGAGTATGTTAATTTGAGAGACCAAGTATACTTTTTTATGATACAAGTGATTTTTCAAATTTTTCACTTAAAATATGAGTGATAGGTAGTTCTTCTAGATATTATAATACCATTTATCAGTATCTAACATCATTCTACTGAGATATCAGTGGTTTTTTTCATTCCCCATGTCATTTTTCTATGTGAGGAGAGCACCAATAGATCATTTAATAGAGGCCACATATAAGATAAGTGGATTTCATTCTACCGACACCATCAAGACAAATGGGTACATTAAGTATAGATTTATATTCTTAAAGGATTCTTGGCATTTCTTATCCCATTGGTTGGATTCTACCTTGTTCATTAAATTTCTGAAGGGGAGAGATTTCCCATCTAGGTTTGCTATGAAACACTAAATTTAAGTGAGTTACCCTTAGATACCCCTCAGTTATTTAAGATTATAAGGGTGTGACATTGCTAGGATTGCATTATTATTTTCTAGATAAACCTTAATGTCATGGTGGCGTATAAAAAATCCATGGAATTTTCCTAACATTTCTCCAAAATCACACTTAAGAGGATTTATCTTCAAATTAAGCTATGGAAACATCCGAAAAAATGATCAAATATCTATGAGTTTATCACATCACTATCAATATTTTACTACCAACTCATCAACATAACATTATTATATTCATTTAAATAAGGGATTAAATATATGATTCATGAAACATTGATAAGTACAGTCAGTGTCCTTTAATTCAAAGGGCATGAACTGATAGAAAAAGATCCATGAGGTGCTCTAAAGGTGGTGACTTCCTCATATTCAAGATCTACCTTTATCTAATTATTATCTAAATACCCATCCATGAATTAAAGGTCTTGTAATATAGTATTTTCATCAATCAAGATTTATATGATTGAAAATGGGAAATTATCCTTTAGTTAGTGTCTATTGAGGTCTTTGAAATCGATGAAGACCACAATCTGTCTATTCCTTTTCTTAAAGGGATTATGTTGGCTATCCATTTTGGGTACTTCACTTCCCTTAAAAAGTTGTATTTGATCAAGTTTTCAACTTCTAATTCTACATTAGTATCATGATAAGGGTGAATCCTTCTATATTCCTACTTAAAACCTTGATGGTCATCAGGTAATCATAGGTGGTACGCAGCCACATTGGGGTTCATTTTGGGAATTTATGTATAATTCTAATCAAACATGTATTTATTATTATTTAGAAAAGTAATATACATATCTTACTCCATGATAGGAATGGAATAAAAAATAATCATAGGCCTCGGTCTTATTTTGTTCCTAGATTCACATGTCTAAGCTCATTGATAGTGGTGGATATGCCTTCATCAAATGAGGGAGGGGCATTCCTAAGGTCATTATATTCTTCTTCCATATCTAAGATCATGGAAGAATTTTTGTATATGGTAGGTAATATAAGGGAATATATGTTACTATTAAGGTAAGAGAGTCTATGAGAATATATGTTTTCATCCTGGATTACTAGATTCATTGTAGAGAGATTTTGGGGATTCTTGTTTTCTTTTATGTCAGTACTAGGTGTAGGATGAGCCTGGACATCCTAAGTTAAAAATAATGTATTATAGGAATCATTAATTTTTGTTTATAGTGTGAGGGAATTATCAGATCCAGATAGATCATTATTCTGGTCCCCTTTTGATGAATCTCCTTTAGCTGGCATGAATTCCATAACAAGGACATGATCCAATGAAGTTTTTAGTTCATGATAGGTTACTGCGATTAAATATGTTACCTCAATCAGGTTTATGGGTGGCATATGATTGTTTTTGAGCATACTATAGGGATTTTTAGGGCAGGTCCCTAAGCTATTTGGGTCTATAACCTATATATCATCATCCATCATTGGTTATTTTACTTCCTTCTTTTATAAATTTTCCTCAACATATATGGATTCACAAGACTTGAAGGGGGCATTGTCACCATGTAGTATATCGACCTTCATATCAATGGGGTATTTCAAGAATTTATTAAATGTTTAAGGTACCAATACATGGATTTTAATTCTAGATCTTCCAAGTAGGAAATTGTATTCTCTGTCTTTCTAAATAACTGTGAACTTAGCATTACTTGTGAAATCCCAAAAATTTAGCTTTGAGATTGATCTTCCTTAGAGGCATTTTCTCACTCTTATCATACCCTTTAATTGTTAGCTATGTTGGAGATAAGTCCCCCTCATGATATCCCAAACATTGGAGAGTCTAAATCGAGATGAGGTTGATACTAGAACCATTTTCAACCAGAGCCCTTTGGATGTTGGCATTTTTTAATTTTCTTCAAAGATATGTGGGTTTGATATGCCCCTAGATAACTTCTTCATGATTCTATTAGGTAAATGAGATGGTTACATGAAATTATAGTGGTATAGTTTCCAATCAGTAAACCTCGTTTTTTGTGACTTCTATATCAAACTCATTTGGGAACTAGAGGGGCTTTATGATTTCATCTCTAAGTTATTTTGAAATATGGAGAGAATCCAGGATTGAGAGTTTGTCTAGAACAACCACCAACTATTTTAGAATGTAATACTTTAATGCCAAAGGTATGTTCATCCCAAGGTGGGGTTTCTCCCTATTATTTATCTATGTAGTTTATATGTTTGTGGTGTACGGACATGGTGCTTGAGCAGAGGTCGAGGGAGTATTTTCTTCTGGTGGTGTAGGTCGCACCATCCTTCCCCTTTGTCTGGGATGATCAGAAAATTGCACCCCCTCCAGTCGTTTGTGTAAAATTATTGGGCTTAATGACTTCTGGAGGGCTCTAAGGTATCTTCATGCTTCTTTTGGGATTTATGGAGTGATCACCCATGGGTCTCAGCTATATATATGTATTCCATGAGGATTTGATCAAAATATTAGGTTTGACCATGCCTGTATCATCACCTATATCCTCATCTTATATAGCCTCAGCCTCAAGATCCTTGTTCATGTATGGGAAACTCATTCTTAGAGTCATATTAATCATTGAATAATGGATCTATAAAGTTAACTATGTTAACAAGACCAAAAATGATATCTTCATCTGATGAGGGTTCCATTTGGTGGGGTGGTGATCGTTCTTCAAATATTAAAGAAAATAAGTCTAAAAGGGTCATAGCTTGTATGGGAGCTAGATATGACCCTTTCTATTATGTATGTTATTTTGTATAATGATTACATATACCTCAATTTGGTACATTAAATGATGTGTCCCTAGGTACTAGGATAGTTGTTGGTTTTCGAATCTCTTCTCTTAGGTTTGAATGAGCTCAGCCAACTTTATTTTGATTCATCCAATTATCAAACTTTTATCCACATCTAACCCAAAATTCTTGATATTAAATCTCTTCTTCTGGTGGAGTAATGGTTACACATGTCACATATATCGGGTTCTTCTCTAGTAACACCTATCCAGAATAAACTATGTTTTGGGGGATGTATTTGAAGACAAAGTTGTCTTGGATGGTGTGACCCAGCCTATTATGAAAAGGTAAGTAGTTATGATGATTAGTGAGGTTGATCTCATTGAGTTTCTTGGACTTTTTGGGATTGAGTAGGTTATTTTCCATGTCTATAAGGAAATAATAGGGGACCTTCTCATTTCGGGAAGAATATGTTGTATTCATCTTTTCCTCAAATCACGGGTGACCCTAATCTCTTTTTACTTCTTGGTGGGGCTGATTTTGTTGCTTTTTTACTCTACATGAGGTTTCAGATGATTTGGAGCCTATGGGTGTGCTTGAATTGGAACTACTACATGTTTGAGGGTAATAGTAGTAGTCTCGGTCTTACCAAGCCTTTTTATATGTTCTAGGGGCATGGAATGAGATTTATCCCAGGTCCACTAAATGGAATCTTCTAGGAATTATTACATATATATAAAATCATGGAATATACCTAGATACATTATCAAAATCAAAGGTGTTTGTATATTATATTGAGTATTTTCATCATAGAGTTCCATAAATTTCTCATGTGAGAGAGGGATACTGATTAAGTAGATTAAACCTTTCCATCTAGTGATAAAGTCAGAAAATCCTTACATTTTCATGTTGTTTTCAATTTTTGAGGCCAATAATTATTGTTTTCCTTAACTTAGATTTGAAATAAAAATTAATTGATGATTAAGGTCTTATAATTCCACAACAGATCCTACTATAAAGTTTTTATACCAAATGAAGACTTTCTTTACCAGAGTCTATACAAAACATCTTAGTTTTTTCGTATCCTACTGATCTTAGGTGCCCATCATTAGGCCACATTAGGAAATAAAGTGCATGAAGTTTTGTTCCAGATCTCCCACACATTAAAAGGTTTATAAGATAGTATTACTAAAATTGGGAAGGGGAAAAGTGTCATCTAACTATTCAAGATACGACTTCTTATTAGGCTTCATGGATGTGCGCTGACCTTCCATGGATTTTATTCAAGCAGCTAGGGATTCATTGGTGCTGAGTATCTATGAAGGTACTACTATCTATACCACCTATAATCTATAGGTAATGGATATTTCTTGATGAGGTATGCCTATTTTTATATCCTACCAATTCTTGATCTGTTCTAGGACAGAATGATCACCCTAACAGGGGAGAGGATATCATCATAATGGAGGAAAGTCACAATCATCCTCGACTTCCTAATTTATATAGAATGGTTTCTTGGATCCAAAACATGATAATGCTCATATGTATTTATTATAGTCATATTATATCTATCTTGATATATGGGAGGAGGGATGTTCATCTCTGCCTGAGGATGATACCCAGTGGGAATGTTTCCCCTAAGTAGTTACTCATTGAGGTATCTGAGATTTTATATATCATTATCATACTATGCCTGATATTTCACTTTGGATGGAATTTTGGATCCTTTTTATGGTTATTGGGATGTAGACTCACATTCCCTTTATCATTGGTAGTGTTCTGGTATATAGGTGGCAATTTATCATTCAGAGGTGTCATGTTCTAGATCCTTCTCTAACTCCACAAATGTATAGCCTTAGTTTGTGCATCCAAATTGACTACCTATTAAGGAATCATTTCTATACTACATACCTCAATGTTTATCTTTTAGTCTATATCATATGTTGTGTTGATAATAATGAAATCACTGAGGTGTATCAGGCAATGGTAGTCATCCCATTAATATTCACGCAATAGGGTGATGCTTCACCACTTAATCCTCCCTTGAGAGTTTAATCATGGTCATTTCTCTTTCCCCTAGTCATATTAGACCATTTTTTCTTATTACCCTTACAGGTTTTTATTTCCTTCATCATATGTTCCTCCTTTCATGGTCTGTGAATAGTTTCCTTAAGGGAATTTTTTGTCTTGTTTTCAAATAGGCGCCACATAGTAAAGGCATGTCTTGTGGTGGGAGTAATGGATGGGATGCCATCCATTTATATTTACCTACTAATCTAGAGAAGAATGATTACTTTTTGGGTGATGATAGTGATAAAAATCCCCCCATCATTATATGATGGGGATGATTCGGGGATGCTATTAGCACTTTCTGATCCCATTCTTGGGTATTTCATGATTATAGTTGAGGATATAATGGATCCTAATATGGTAATTGAGATATAAATTACCCCATCTCTATAGGATAGGTTTCTTCTGGAACCACTGTTGATTTCTCCAAAACCCTATTAGGGTATGATGAACCTGGTAATGACGGTTGAGATAAAAATTCACCCTTCCTTGTGAGTCTAGGTTGGCTTGCGTTTTTTTTATATTTATTGAATCCTCTCAGGATTTGAAAACTCGAGGGGTGAAGGTGGTGGTAAAAATTCCCCCATCCCTCTGGGATGGGTTCTCTCCTGGGCAGCTACTATAGTGACTTTTTTTATGATCCACTTGATTTTTTGTAATTGTGCTCATGTATGAGCTAGGTGTAATGGTCGCCTCTGATGGGAGAAATTTTCTATGGGAATTTTTCGAGTCTTCCATAAAATTGGATTCCATATCTGAATTTTTTTCCCATTTTTTATGGGGTCTAGATTAGTATTATTTTGGTGGACCACTCCTTCCATTTGCGACATCTTTGTACCTTAAAAGTATCATAAACTTGTTGTATTTACCAACTAGATCATGCATTACATGGTCCCCCAATTTATTCTACAGATATAACATTATAGGATGTCTTATCTGGAGATATTTTCTATTATATAGAAATAATTAAGTGTAATAATACATATTTTTTCCATCCTCAGATATGTATGTTTTACAGGGATCTAGAAATCAATCAATGGAGTGTTATTATGATACAAAGGCAAACACTTCATAGGCATCTATCATTCTCTTCCATTATTGGGTTTCTAGATATGGAGAATTCATCCATGTGTAGATGATAATAGTGTATTTATGATTTATATATTACCCTCATATCCTTGATAAGGGAGGTTTTTATCCTTTAACCATTGATGATTTGCCCACATGTTCTAGCATAGGTAAGGAATGCACTCTTTCTCTAGATCATTTGGGATATCATAGTCATAAGTGGAAATGGGTCATAACATGGTCAAGAGGTTATTTCCAACTAACTCTCTCTATACATCCATGTTGTCCTCTTCTTCATCATAATTATATGCCTCCTCTTAGTCAGACCATATAGGTTTCTTTTTTGGGTCACATACTGACCATGGTGAATTGCTGCTGATAGGTAGTGGGGAACTATATATGGTTATCCTTGATGTTTCAAGAACCTATCTATATTAATGTGTTTGGGTTTTTAGAATATCTCTATGCAAAAGTTTCTAGGAAAGGGTATAATTTCCTTGTTTGAGAGATATATCACAGTGGAGAGATTCTTATATTTTGAAGCTATATAACCAGGCACTTTGGAGTTTACTACCTTCTAGAGAGGTGAATGGTGTTTCTAATATGGGATTGAATATTCATGAGGTTTCCTATGTATCCAATTTATAATAGGAATCAAAAACCATTTAGTTCATTTATTTCCAAGTCGTTCAGTTTAACATCATGAGTAAATGAGATATATGAGGGAACTTAAGCATCAGGTATGGATCTAGAGCCTTAGGAAGGAGACCTATATATCCTACTTATAATAATAATCTGAGTCATCATAGTTTAATATATCCTTAATACATTGATGGTAAGTGATAGATAATTAATATTTTTGAAGGTTATTTCCCCAAAGTATATCAATATAGGAATTCCTTTGGGACTTACACTGAGGTGGATGCCCTTGTATGAGGGAAATCGTATCATGTCACTAAATAGGGCTTACACACTGAGGTTTCCCTAACTAGGAAAAATTCATGGTGCTGGTGAGATGATCATTGAAAAACCTCTAAGCCCATATGATCCATGCTTGATGTGAAAAACATGAGACAATATAAGATTGGGCACACTACACATGGATATGGGACTTATGAATTTGGGTTTTCCTTATAAGGTGTTTGATATAGACCATGGGCCTTATGAAGGCATCCTACATATCCTTATTATAGAATAAATCAGAGTCTTAATTGTTCAATCATCCTCTTAATCTTATGATCGATAAGTAATAATGATAAAGACACGGTAGGGTTTGGGTCCCATGGTTTAGATTATCTGAGATATGGTGTAACTTACACCAAGGTGGATGCCTATTGGAATATATCTGACCCTTACCCTCTGACGAATAAAGAGTATAAAACATGAGTGGTCAGCTGAGCATGTCTAGATGGCATGAGGATACCACAATACCCATAGTATTGTATAAGTATCCATTCTTAACCCATTATGGATACTTACCATATGAAAGGGGAATGTACAGCCAAAGTATCATGGTTTGGGGTTCAAATAGTTCCAAAACACATGCCCAAGTACTCCTACTGGACAAGGCTGACATTTCTAGGGGTATATGCCCAACATGTCCTGATTACTACCCAACATGTCTCGAGTTTCTACCTGAAATGCCCTAAGTGTTTTCCCAACATATCCTTAGTGTCTGTCTGATAGGGAATACATGTCCCAATGTGCTTTTCATGATCAAAGATGACATGTCAATGGGTTTTTACATGACAATTTTGACATGTCTGAGTTGCTTCACATCATCAAATCAGACATGTCCAGGTTCTTTTGTGTGTTTAAGTTCGACATGTCATAGGGATTCCAAATGATCTGGATGACATGTATAGAGTACTATCATGTGACTTGGATTTCATGTCTAGAGGACTTCACATGACTTTTTTGACATGTCTGAAGGACTTCATGTGACCTGGTTGAAATGTTCGGAGGGATTTTTATGACTTGTATAACATGTCTAGAGGGATTTGTATGACTTTTCTAACATTCCTAGGTTTCATCAAATGACTTCTATGAAATGTATAGAGGGTTATCACATGACCTAGCTTGAATTGTCTGAGGAGTCTTCATGTGATCAACACAGACACATTCAAGGGTGTCGCATGATCAATGTTGATATGTCTAGATGTTGTTTCATGACTAATAAATAAGTCACATGAAGTGAATGATCCCATCACATGAAAATCAGTGTATTTGTCTTAATAAAGACTTCAATATTTTTCATCTTTTATCACACAAATTCCTTAATGTT
Organism: Viscum album; assembly: GCA_963277665.1. Lineage (NCBI taxonomy): Eukaryota > Viridiplantae > Streptophyta > Magnoliopsida > Santalales > Viscaceae > Viscum > Viscum album. The sequence goes on along the minus strand of OY728159.1, from coordinate 1,745,420,870 downwards.
CATCATGCATTAGCTTTTTGAGATGTTGTGTGACCAAGTTGATACGCATAATCTCCTCTTCATAATCTTTATGGTGTATCATAAGTCCTTCATGTAATCAATAGGGTGATCATAAAAAGTATATATAAATTATTCATATTCAATTTTATTCTTTCCCCAAACTTACATGATATAATACCCTTGTGATTGTGTGGATTTCCACTCTGAGAAGTCTAATATCACCTTTATGCTCCTATGTTTGTTTGTTTTTTGAGGATTTTATAGGTCCACTTCCTTGGATCTACAAAACTTCAGATGGAACATATATCATAGATATTGGATTGATTCGATAGAGCATCACTCATTTTGTTAAACTAGTCATCGATCATCCATGGTTTCATCTTTGTGTCGCATTATAGAGAATGATTGTGAAATGAATCAATTATCGCCTTATTTATTGGATCCATGTCTTGTAAAAGGACTTTAACATTATCAAATTGTAATATCAAAGGTCCTTCATAACATTATATTTACATGTCATGGATTCTTCATGGGATCAGGGTTCCTTTCAAAGAGGACTTTGTGTGATCAAGGGAGACTTGTATGGGGGCCTTCATGAGATCAATTTGGCCCATCTGAGGGATTTTCAATGAAAAATAGTGTAACTCTTCATTACATGAGGGTTCTAAATTTTTTAGAATTTTATTTTTTATTTTAAAAGATCCTCAATTTTTTCCCATTATTTATCCTTAAGGGTGTCGCATGATCAATAATGGATCTCATGATGATGTGTGATAATTGTCATGGATGGTTGATTAACTTGTATGTGGTGTCTCACATGATAATTGTTAGATATTATGACAGCATGTGAGAATTGTTATGGATATCCACTCTACTTTTCTATGGATTTTAAGGGGTGATGGATGATCTAATGGTCATGTCAGAGGGCCCTCGCATGATAAAGGTTACATAACCAAAGGCTTTCACATGGCATGGATGACATGCCGCTAGGTATCATGTCTGGTCATTAAATTGATCGCGTGAGTTATATAAGACATTATCATAAAAATAAATGTAAATTCCATCATGTGAAGATTTTTCCTTTTCAACTTTTATTTTACAAGGGAGTTTGGGTGATTTTCAGGAATCTATCGATTAACATATTGCTTGATTAGAGGGACTCATCTGGAATCCTTCATATGATCATGAGGTCTTGTTAGAAGGGCTTCGTGTGATGAAACATGATTTCTTATGGGGATTTATATTATCATAAGGACTCATAAAATGGGATTCACATGATCATTATCAGATCATGTAGAATTAATTATCCAGTAAAGTAATGTTCCAAAGGTCTTGTGATTGTGTTCCCTCTTAGGGGTCATGCAATTCATGTAACCTAGCCATCTGATCTTCATGTATCCATACTAATTCTTCCATTATTTTGTGGACAAAATAATTCTTATTATTTGGGTATTGTTTTAATCCTAAAATTTCCAATTCTAATTTGGAAGACATCAAAAAATGCCTTTATTTGCAGAAAGTCATGGAGAATATCATCTTATGATGAATAGGTCCTATACTATTCCCTCTCAAGGACCTTTATCATCACCAGTACCTTAGGATGATATTTAAACATAAATGGGGTGACCTAGTGTTGAATATCTAAACATAAATCCTTTTTATAATGCCTTTATATAGTCTCCTCACCTAGAATAAAGTATGAAGCATAATATAGAAGGTTCATATATTAGATAATAAACTCACAAACACTGGAACTCCCCTATAGAAGGATAAAGGTATAATATCAAGAAGCCACCCTAATGGTAGAAGATAGAAACTAAACTTAGAACTAATACCTAAACTTTTCCCACTAAACAATTGAATCCTCAAGATCCCTAAGGAAAAAACCAACAATATTGAGTTGGCCCATACAGAAACATCATATCTAAAGAAACCCAGTGATCCTTTCGATAATGGATATATCCAAAGGATATCACCACATATTTTAGTTAGTCATCTGTATCTTGATCAGATATAGAGACTTCAAACTTCTACATAACCTGGCACTAGAACTCTTAGAGTGTCCTTCTCTATGTTTCATCATCATCAACCTCCACTCTATGGTGATCCACTGGAATATCCTGCCAAATGATTTTTATATGAACCTGACAGGGTCATTAACCTGGTTCTATGTCTATAAAATTTAAAATTTTATCACTCCTAAAGCTAGGATAAAATAAAAGTTTAAGTTTGATTAATAAAATCATTAATTAATTTTATCCTATTTCCCAATATCTACCCAATTCTAACATAGGTGAAAAAAAATCATGATGCATGATCCTTACCAAGGTATCTACCCCACTAATAACATCGCTTAGTTTAGCTTGTACAGTAAACTTGAAGGTCCTTTCATCAGATCACAGGTGGCCATAAAATCCTATGTCCTAGCTAGTCTCCTTTATTTACACCACATACTAAGAATAACTGATATTATTTCTTTACCAAACCATGTATCCTCACGTGTTCCTAACTCTAAACTTTATATTATATCTCAACCAACCTCTATTTGATACCAATCTGTCACGACTCCCCTCTCTCCAAAGTTATCCCTCCTAGGTTGGAAATGGATAAAGAGATATAATAACTCATGAATCCTAGATCCATTAGGCCATGGTTTGGTGACTAACACCGAGGGTATATTAATCACACACATGGGAGACATTACCCTCTTAAAGTTTAAAAATAATAAATGTGATCAGAAAAACCACCAACCAACATGATTCATAAAGTAAAGAGGAAATCCTAATATATGTAATTTCTTATATAAATAAAAACAACTGAAAAGAAAATTGCATGTACCAAAAGTAAAAGTATCCAGTGACCATAGACACCAGTAACTCTTGAAAAATGCTCAACAACTCCTCTAAGCTAGTAATGTCTATCCCAAGAAACAATATGTCACTACTAACTTGAAAAATAGTTTTTATATATATAGGGTGATCATAACTTGTATAATTAGTAGGATCCAACATGAAACCTCTCATGAGAAAATGTTAAATAACCATACTAAATCCCAATTAATAAAAAAATGAAATTAACTCATCACCTACATAGATATTATAGTTTCCCATACTCACTAAGGATTACTCTCCAAGTAATGAATATAATTAAACCATTCTATATCAAATGTATATATATAATTAAGGTTAGCATATTATACTTCCCCAATAGTTTTCACTCTCATTCCCTAACTCCACACATCCTATGCTCATACCAATTATATGTCAAGTTATCATATATATTATTCAAGCCCCGACCCTACTTACCTCAATCCCACATATGTCCCAATATCTTGCGTTAGCATCAGTCTACATGTCCATATCATCATCATCACTATCCAATAAGTAACCAAGTGTATATCTGGAATCCACTATAGCCTACATAAATTCATTATAACTCAATCCATTATAACCCATGCACATACACCGATGGAAATCAAGAGCCACCATGACCAAATACAAGTTTAATATATTCATCAAACCATTATATCCCATACATAAATTTATGATAATTTGTGATCCATCATATACATGGTAGTAATGAACCCTAAAATGTATTCCATTATAGTCAATGATACTCTAGATCATCTTTATCTAGAGGAAGAGTTGGGTAGAAGGACAAGTCGGTCATTCATTCCCTTACCCCCCCCCCCACATTTGGGTATCAGTTTCCCTACTGATGTGAGTGGTGAATCATATAAAATTATAAAATATAAATAATATCATGAACAACCACACTAAGGGAAGATAAATATCCTTAAACTCGTCTATTTTTATCATCACATAGAACCCATGGTTGTTAATACTAAGTTCTAGGCGTAAAACACGTATACAAGCATCAAGTTCCATATTAATTAATTCATATCCATTAATTAATAGTAATCTATATTAAATTTCCATGATTTATACTTTTATATTATAATCTAGGTATTAACAATGCTATTAATTGTTTCCTTATATTCTCAAGTATGTATTCATTAGAAATGAAAAGAATTAATTTTATGCCCGAAGGACATTGTTGAATCCTCTAATTGATAGAAAATTTATAAATTTTGATTATTCTCGAAGAACTCTACTATGAAGGCACAAAGAACGGTGGATGAATAGGGTTAGATACATAGGAAGGCAAATAGTTATTGGTGAAACCACAATTTTTTAACCTATATCCCACTCTTTAAACAATAATGGGTGAATGTATTGAATTAAAAAAATTAAAATTGATTGAAATTGATTAAGAAAGTGTATAAGATCAATTTCAGAGAGTTTATTCATGGATTTTTTTAATCCAAACCAGAGTTATTATGATATAATTGGCCATAAAGTTTTTCTAAGGTCATCAATTACTTTTGATCAAATTAATTAATTCTACCTAAACCAAAAACTACTCTTTGGTATAGAAATAGTTATCAATCTAAGTGATATAAGAGAAACTTTTAGAGTTGAAAATTAATTGATGTAATTATTCATCACTCAAATTTTTCCAATTAGATTATATTTTTTCATCAAAAAATCCCTAGTTTGGTTTTATGAAAAATATGAGATGATGTTAATTGATTAATCTAATTATTTGAAAATTAGATTAACTAAATTTTGATTAATAATTCATTTCAGTTCCTCCTCCCTTACTATCGATTCTAAACCCCTAGTGGATTAATTGTGCATGCTAAAAATAGAATTGTTCATGTGTGATAGAATTAGATAATAATTAGAGAGAATGATAATAGAAACCTTCAAAGTAAAATAATTTAAATCAAAACAACTTACTTGGAAAGAGAGAAAGAACAATGAAAAGGTAATTAAAATTGAAAATAGACTTGACCAGAAATACAATGGGATGTGGAAAGGAATATAATTTCAAGAACACATCAGAAAAATAAAAATAAAAATAGGAAAAACAAATGTGAAAAGGGTTCTTCACAAAATTTCAAGGGTCCTGGTTGTTTATAGGGAAAAACGTTATTGGCATGAATGGAAATTTACATCATGATTTGGGATGAGATCCTTCTATTAAGATTTTTTCAAATTAATTCATGTCATGGACTATTATTTTACAGAATTAATGGAAAAATAAAATCATTAATGAATCATATCTTCATTGATTCATGTACTATAACTGGCCATAAAATTTTCAAAGTCTTCAATGAGAGGTAACTGGTGAATAGAGGTTGAGAGGTTCACATGGTGAATTTAATTCACATCATGAGTTCTTTTGATTCAAGAATTCAGAACTCAATTAAATAACATTCATATAAAACCAATTATTAATAGAAAAGTGTTAGGTCTCAAATTCCATTATTGAAAATAATAATAGTCATGCCTTATAGTCAAGTATTTCATTCAAATCCAACCTTTCAATGATTATTATTTCCCAACTGTTCCTTAGGTGAACATTACCATGTTGTGATTTAACTCACTATGAATTTTATATCATCAGTCAAGGTAAAAATTAAATTGAGTTATGACCATACCTCAAGTACATCATCCTAGATATAGGCTTTCATCAAATCTACTTTCTCCACCACTTAAATAAAAATTTCAAAATTAATCATGAGATCTTAACAATAAAGATAAAATGACTCTAAGGCAAAGAATAGGTAGGAATTAATGTGAAAATTCAAGTAAGGATCAAAGAGGATGTAAAACTCTAATGTATAATACATGATATTCAAAATAAAATCTCAATGAAATGATACTCAAAGAAGTAAAATCTCCCCAAACTCCCTAAATCCCAAAGTATAGGCACGTGAGTGATGTGAGCATAGTAAATAAATATCCTCTCTTGTTGTTTTTTATGCTTTTTTAATATATACTCGGGATAAGTCTCACATCCACCACCTAACCCTATTTTATTTTGAGATCGTTGGTTTAGTAATGGTGATTTTTGGCCTACCTGAGAAACAAACCATTTTTTTAATTTTTTTTTGTTGTTTGTTTATCAAAAATATTTATAAACAATGAATGAGTAATCATGAACCTTCCCTAATACCCCTAAAAATACTCTTTATTCTCCTATCAAGAAACAATATCCCTTTTATTCCATAACACCCCCCACCACCACCACCACCACACACACACACACACACACTTATTCAACTGAATATCATGTAGAACACAAAGATTTGGGTAAAAGGATAAAATGGTCTTTTAACGTGGATATTACTTAATATAGTCATCTATGGATTCTACAGGCTAAGAAGGATCAATATATAGGTTAGTATCAGGATAAAGGGATCATAATTAAAATGCTACAATCATTTTAAAAGTGAATTTGTTTAGTCATAACTTTGATAAGATACCAATTCATGTACTAATGGGTTTACATCCCCCAAGTATCATGAAAAAATATGCTCATAAAATAATTGGAAAATTAGGTTCAGAGTCCTCTTGGGAAAGGGAATAATAAATAAAATATCAATCACTATAGGTATGGAAACTAGGTAATATGTAAATCAATAAACAATTTTATAAATTTGGAATCATATATAAAATTATCAACTCAGAAATCATGTTATAAATCTAAGTAAGAAAAAGAAATGGATTCTAAATAATTTTCATCTAAAACTTCCTCTTTTATTTATATGGTTGAAATGAAATTTTCAAGTTAAATTATATATTCAATGAAAATTTTATCCTAGACCAATGAGAACATGAAAGAATATAATTATAAACCAAATAAATCTCAAAGTAATGTCCCCCCATAGTTAAAATCCATAGTTTTCCTAGTTTTTTCAATAAATATGGGAGAAATGACTAGGAAAACTGAACAAATAATGTCATGATTAAAAGAGTAATTGGAAAAAAGAGCTCCATTAATGAATATAGTGATCCTAGGGAATGAGTGGAAAATGCCTAATATTTAGTACCAGAATGAAAAATAGATACAAACAATCTATACTTTCACAATGGTGAGCTCAAATATATATAATCAATAAATAACATAGATAAATGTCAGTGAAATATGAAATCCAAAATACAATTTTTTATTCATTAATATTATTTGAAATTTTCATGAGAATAAAACTATATGAGGGAAATAAAAAAAATGAAAACTAAAAACACAAGATAGAACAAATAATGGGTTGACTCCCAACATGTGTGAAGTTCAATATCTTTATCTAGATGGATGGAATAAGATCACCTAATGATGTCCATTGGTTCATTAGTCTAGGTAATCTTCCATAAAATAGAGGAAGTATCCTCTAACTCCAAAGAATGTGTTTAGTATTGCCGAAGAGTGAAAACTTCCATTGGAAAGTACTCATAGGAAAATAGAAACATGTGGTTATATCTATGGGGTATATAATGTGGCATAATTTGGGTAAAATAGCGATGTTGGATGCCCGATAACATGTTGCTATAAAATTATTCATAATCATGGAGTCATATTATTTTTCCATGAGAGTTAACTGTACTTTATGAAGAATGTTTAAAAAGGAATCCATGAAAATGTAGAAAACATTGATATCATTTTCATTAGAATAAGGGAGATATACAAAATTAATGAGAGTAGTGATATAGTAAAATGAAAATAAGGTAACAATGGGGGTAAAAATGGGGAGAACTATAAAATAGGTGTATCATCACCACAGGAAGTTATAGTGGTACCCTCTCAAATGATAGATTGCTACAAATTCCCATATGAATCAGTGGCTGCAATGTCACTCAGGGTTGGTGGATCAACAACCAAGGTAGCAGCTGGATATAAGGAATTAGTACCCAACTCTAGATTAGGATCATAGGAAGGTGGATGAAAGGTGTATTTGTAGAAATATGTTTAATGTATGGTAGTTTGGTCAATGAAATGGTCTCTGATGGAGTCTTAGTGATGGGACCCTTTCCTCGATAAGCATACTCGTAAAGGAACTCCCTCTGGGAAAAAAGGTTAGTGAGATTAGGAGGAAGCTTGACCATGTGGGTAGTAGGAAAAAAGGTGGAAGGAGTGGGCTTTGAATCAGAGGTTATCTCAGTATAATTGGGGTGATTTTGAGAAGTGGTGGGAAGTGGTGTGTGAGTAAGGGGTGTTAAGGAAAATAGAGGCTTTGGGGGATCAATGAAAGGGATGTATGGGGGATAAAAAAATAGCTCGTTGATTTTCCATTGGAAAATGGAGAGATCCATAATAGTAACACAACCACTCATTTGGGGTATAATGAGGTGGTACCAATAGGGAGGATGTAGAAACTATGAGATTGGTGGAAGGTGGAGGAATCTTCTAGGCATTCGAGGCACAAAGTGTCAGATCCTCCTCTGAGTAGTCATTGTAATCAGTTTTTACACTCATAGTACTTAAAAAACTTCTAAAGTGGTCCCATATTATTCATAAAGAGTAAAACAATGGACTTCATCGATAACAATGATGATAGTGTGTGATAAGATTCAAAAAATCCAAGATTATTTTCTAAATGTGAAATAAAGTTTCCAACCATCAATGTGCCATGGGTCTTTCTTACATGACCCTCATAGTATAACAAAAAATGGATAGCCATGTTTACCAAAGGATCACCAATGGTGGTGGAAATAATTAGTATCTCTAACATACTAACATACCTATGTAAATTTCCTCATGCCAACCAAGCATAGAAAAGGGTGCGATAGACAATTTTCAAGGCCACACCACTTAACTTAGCCCGAATGGCCCAAAGGCCTTCTTTTTTTATTTTATTATGGATAATTCCCCTTTTAAGGGTTGAAGGGCAGCCCGTACATGACCCGTAGTCCCAAGGCATAAGGCCCGACTGACTCTCAATACATGACCCGAAGGCCTAGAGGCATGCCATGCCCAATACATGACCTGTAGGCCCAACACACTTGAACTTCCCCTCCCCATATTCTATGTCATTGATCACCTATCTCCCCACTATACATTTCTGATTGGCTATCATTACCCCGTACAAAGATGCACGGTGCCTGGTCCTGATGGCGGTTGTCATACCCTATCATTCTTCCAATCCGGTTAGCTCTGCATCTAGTGGTTTCTATTCATGTTGCTCTGATCCTATTCTTGGGCCTCTTCTATCTGAACTAGGCTACACCATGGTCTTTTGTGGCCTGAAGGCCCCGTGACCCAAAGGCCTTTTGATGGCCTGAAGGCCCTTGAGACCCGTAGGCCCAAACCGATGGCCTGAAGGCCCAAATCAGGTGAATAGTTCTGACTGCTACAATACCGACCAGTAACTGTTACAGTACTGCTAAAATAATACTACAGTACCCGAAAATTCGCCTCCACTCGGTTTTGAACATGGGTCTCTTTGACGCCAAGTAGGAGCCCTTACCACTCGGGTACAGGCTCATTGGCCCACACCACTCAACTTCGTGCTCCTTACTATTTGAGATTCATTAAAGTTGGTCTGGTCACATGATTTCATTGCCTATTTATTTAGTATTTCACTCTTATTTGGATATAGTTGTAACATAGAATAAGCTAGTGATTCTACAAAATTGGTAGAGTAAATACCCAATCTAATTTCAAAGCCTTTTAATTTCAAATCCCATTAGTTTCTGTATAATATGAAAAAAAACATGAATGGAATCTAGCTCAAAAGTGGTGAGGGACTCTAGGAAAATATCTCAATATGTATCCCCCAAGACCATGATGATGTGTTCCAATTGAATCCTAGTCAAGGACTCTATCACTTCCTCCATAAAATGGATCTTTTTTGGAACTTCCAAATTGATCATTTTGTTACTTCATATGGTCTTGGAATGTATGTGTACAAGGTGGAGCTGGTGTTTTGGGTATTCAAACAGAAGGTAGGGGTAGATGAGTGGTGGAGAGGTGTTTGCCTATGATGTATTTAGGGAGTGTTATCCCAAATAATATATGTAGGGTTGAAAGGAGGGGTCAAATAGAGGAAGGGAGGGTGCATGGGCCTAACATTTAGTAGTGGGTGGAATTTTGGGTTTGGAAACCCACTTAGCCGAGCATTTCGGAGGTTTTTTCTAAAAACCAATCTTGGTAAATGCCATGGAGAGGAAGGGAAGGTAGAATGGAAAAATTGTCATTAAGGTTTAAGATAAAGAGGGGTATAATGAAAACAGTTAGAGAAGGTAAAGGGTGAAGTTGAATGGGGAAAACGCTTGAGGAAGACGAACTGATGGTGTAAAAACAATCAAAACTTCAAATGTCAAGATGTTGAAACATTCATGATGTGAGTTTTTAATTCATGAAATGAATTATTGGTTTTAAATTTAAAAAGAATCCACCAAAAATAATGATGTGAAAACTAATTTCATGTTCTGAATTGGGTTGTACTGATTGTTTGTCCTCCTTGTTTAAACACTAGTCGTTGCATCACCTTTGCAGATTATAAGATTCTATAAGAACTAAACTATACATAAAGAAAAAAATCTAAGTTTCATTCTGGTCAGTTATTTATTTAAAATACATATCTATACATACCATTTTATAACCTCAAATAAATTTCATTGGTAGGATGCACCCCCTTGGAAAGGTTCCATATACAATTTCAGTATTTTTCTATTGACAATAAATGTTGGTTCCCATAATCTTCAAATTTATACCACTCTATACAAGAAAACATTGAATACTTCAAATTGTATTGACCATAAAGACTTAAATTTTCCTAGAAATAATTTTAGGTGTGAATTTAACAAAATTACCTTATCTCTTGGTATGAATGTCCTTTTGAAATCTGTCTTTTATATTATTTTTTGGTTTTCTCTTAATATTTTTTTTTATTTTCATAAGTGTATATACTTAGTTATTCTAACTCATTTAAATGTAAAATATGTCTCTCTCTCACATTATTTGTATCCATGTTTATTTTATTGATGGCCTAAAATGATAGGTGCTCTAATTACACTAATAAGTGGAAAGGTTTCCCATAAATAAGATAGAATGGATTTGTGCTAATGGTCATTTTAAAAGCTGTACAGTAAGCCCATAGTGAATCATCAAACTTTCACTCCAATATTTATGACTTTAAATGTTTTTTTCTATAATTTTTTTAATTTCCTACTTTGAGATCTATTATTTTCTACTAGTTTATAGGTGATAAGGAGTTATAGTGTTCTATTGTACCCCATACTTCTTAATAATCCTCTTTATTAAGTAGTTATTAAAATGTGTTACATGATCACTAATGAGAAACCAAGGAATTCCAAATTGAGTAAAGGTTTTTTTCATCAAAAATTTAATTACTACATTAGTCATATTGAGTATTTTAACTTCATCATCCATCCATTTTGACACATATTCGATACACACTAGAGTGTTCTTGTTTATAAAATATTTTGGAAATGTTCCCAAAAAGTCAATGCACCAAACATCAAATAATTCAACCTATAGAATGTGGTTTTGATACATTTAATTTCTTCTTCCAATCAATCCTACTCTTTAGAAATGAACACAAATTTGAATGAGGTATCTTGTATCAAAATAGAGTTTAAGATAAAATAATATTCTTTAGAGTATATTTGAAATGGTACAATCAGGTCTGTGATGTCCTCTAGTGGGTGAAGTATGTAAAAATTCCATCATATTATTCATATCATATTTCTATATACATCATTTCATAATTCCATCACTACATTTCTTGAAAAGATGTGTTTTACCCCAATAATAATATGATGTATTATCTAATAAATTTATCCATTGTTGGTAGGATAAGTGGGGATAAACTCTCTGAATGGCCAGGTAATTTGAAATATCAGTAAACCATGGTTGAGCTTGTAAGTATTTATAAAAATATTTCTATCAGGGAATTCATCCAAAATTTACAACTAATTTTATTCTTCAACATTAGAAAAATTAAGTCTTTATGGATGTTCAGTGATAACATTCTCTGAGCCCTTTTTGTCCATGATTATGACGTCAAGTTCCTAAAATAGTAGGATCCACTATATTAATCATATATTGGAATATTTTTTTGTTAAGATATATTTGAGGTCCCCATGATCAGTATAAAAAATGAATTTATAGAGTATGTGGTATGATCTAAAATTATTAAATGATCTAAACTTCATTGAGAGTACAACTAGCAGAGTAAATAGGTTTAAAAATATGACCAACTCATTGTCCCAAAATTGCTACGATAGAAAATTCACTCATGTTACACATTATATCAAAGTATTTTTCCTAATTAGGGGAGATAATAATTTTGGTTTTAACCAAATTATTATTCAAGACTTAATACACTTGAAAATAATATTCATTGAACTTGAATGGTATTTCCTTGGCTAAGTGGTGTGTCAAAAATCTAGCAATATTGAAGAAGTCTTTAACAAATTGATGATAGAATCCTACATGATCATGGAAACTCTTTATTATTTTCACAGTTTTGGATTCTAATAAATCTTTAATTATCTTTATCTTTTATAGATCAAATTATATTCCATGTTTTTATATTTTTTTCCAATAAATATTCCTCCTTACACTATAAAAATGGAATTTTTACCTATTGAGCATTAGGTACATTTATGCATAGTACTTTAATATGAGAAAAAAAAATACAAGAATATTTTATAAGATTTTCCATATACTAAAAATCCATTAATCAATATTTCCAAAAATTGTTTTCCATGTCATGTAATATGTGTACCATACACCGTTGTCATTTCACTGAAGCATTACACATTCCAAAATAAGTCCTTAGATAGGAAAAAGTTTTGTATAGACATGTAAACATGGTCCATGATTAATCTATCAGGTAAAATTATATTTAATTACATCCTAAATAGTCATCTAAAAAATAATAAAACTCATGTCTGGATAGTCTTTCTAACATTTGATCCATGAATAGTAATGGAAAGTGGTCCTTCTAGTTGGTTGTGTTTAAATTTATATAGTCAACATAAAATATTCATCATGTGATTGTATGTTTTGGTATTAGATTTTCTTCATCATTATTTATTGCTATCAAACCTCCTTTTTTAGGAACTACTTGAATTAGTCTTACCCATTCATTGTCGGAGAGAGAGAAAAAGATACTGGTATTAAGCAGCTTTAGGAATTCTTTCTTAACAACAACTTTAATGGGTTGAGTAAGTCTTATTTGAGGTTTATAGATCATTTTCACTCCTTAAAGTATAGTTTTATGCCTTTATATTTTGTAGATTATTTCTTTGATGTTAACCATGATTTAAACTATCAAGTTCTTTCTCTTATTCAAAAATATCAAAATATTTTCTTCTTGTTCTTGAGTAAGTTTAGATTTTATGAGAACTAGAATTTAACCTAATCCTCTAAAAAGGAATACTTAATTTCACTTGGTAAAATTTTCAGTTCTAACATTGGTGGTTTGATAACTGATGGATTGAACTCAAGAAATAGTTTCTTGCAAGGGGTTCAATGTATTATATTTCCTTGTAATCATTGTTTTTTTCTTAATCGTGAGTTTATATATTTTTCTTGGATTCCATTTCATCCACAAGATCCATCATATCATATTATTATTTTTTTCAATTTTTTTAATCTTATTTCCTATGTATTTTATTCCTTTTCATATACAAAAATGGGTTGACACTAAACCGAATTTTTACCTTGTTTAAAATATTTCATTATGTCTAAAAAAACTTGTTCTTCACCAACATGGAAAATAATCCTCCCTCGGTTTTCAATGATTAACAATTTCCCAGTTTCAAGAAATGGTTTTCCCAAAATTATTGTAACATTTCCTTATTCCTCCATGTCAATAAAAATAAATCGATGGAGAAGATAAATTTACCAACATTCACTATATCATCTTCAATAATTCCATGAGGATATTTTACTGATCTAACAAAAAGTTAATATTCTACTCTTGTAGTCTTAGGTTTATCAATCAATAATATATAAAAAATTCTCATTGTTATTATGTTTACACTTTCACCAAGGCCACACAATGATTTTCCAAAATTTTAGGTTTCAATAGTGCAAAGGATGGAGAAACTTATGGGGTATCTCATTCTTATTGTAATTTTATACTGAACAACATCTGAATATTCTTCATTAATGGAGATGACTCCCAAGTCATGGATCTTCTTATTATTAGTAATATATTCTTTTAAAAACATAGTGAACACTAACATTTTTTAAATGGCCTCTACAAATGTAATATTGATATAACTTTATTTAAGAATATATAAGAACTTTTTACATTAAACCTCCATCTTTCCTTGTCACATCCTCTCAAAAAATGGAAAAGGGGTTCTCTATGATTTTGGTTCCACATACGTGTCTTGATTTGTGACTTTCTTTACTATTGATTGATATTTTTCTTCTTTTCTTATATCTTATTCACAAAAATACTCTTTCTTTTGGTGAATATATTTTTCTTCATTTTGTTCAGCTGGTATGTCATCAATTTTCTCCTCATGTGTTGGATGTTTATCCTTTTCTTATGTCTCACCTTTGTGATATTTTAGTTTCCTCATCTCTCATCCAATTCTTAAGACCATATCTTTGGGCTCTTCTTTTGAATGAGTCTATGTATTTTTATGAAATGTACCCTATTGTGAGTTTGAGATATTTTTAGAAATTAGTCTAACCTAATGTTCAATGTTTCATATAAAAACTCACTAATTTTTCATTTTAGTTCCCTACATGGTCATCCATTGATCAACATTATAAATTAAAGTGGAAAGTAAATTCTTGATATTTGATTGATGTGGTTGGGGAGATTTCTAATGTATTTGTGGTGGTATATTTTTGGTACTACTATTGAGTTTGAAATTGTTGAGTTCTTTGAGTAGGATATGGTTGGAGCAGTGGTGGGATTTTAGTTGAGGTGGATGGACAAGGGTTCCTTGAGATCTTAGGTGAGCTTGACTAGTTCTTTGTTGTATGTTCTCTTGATTACCTGATTTTTGATTCTAAATGGGTATTTGTTAATAGTGTGGTTGTTGATATTACTAGGATGATTGATTGTAACTCACATAATTGAAATTGTGAAGATAGATTTCTTCTAATCCTACATGAAACTCTTAATAATGTTGTGGTCCTACACACATTTCACTAGACTATTTTTCAATGATAGGAGCTCGTTAGGGTACTTGATATTATGGGAACTAAAATGTTACTGACTTCTTGGTAAGAGATTTTACTTGAGCTGAGGGGTAGGTATTTTATTCAAATTTATGCATACCATGTCTTGGTGGTCCTAGATCACTTTTACAAAGGAAGTAATTATAGGGAATCTCATCAATGATATCCCAAAAAACTTTTGATGTTTTCATTATCAGACCTCCATCAACTGAGGTTTTTAACATAGATATCATTACAAGCTATAATACATAATATAATTTTTTTAGTTTTATCCAAAAATAAATTTCATGGGGTAGAAAATTTCTAAATATCTCTTTAAATCATTCTCATACCTCTTAGGAAGATTCACCATATAACTGTGAAGAAATTTGAATATCAATTCTTAATTATAATGTTCTTTTGGGTGGAAACTATTTATCTAAAAACCTTTTTGGATAATTATCCTATTTTTTTCAAGTGGTAATGGATCCTATAGTTTGGTTATTTTTTATTCATTGTATTGGAATATCAAGAAAAATGTAAATAGCTTGATTCTAATTAAATCAGTTTTTATATCTTGATGTTTGAATATGTTGTAGACTTTCATGAAATTAGAGTGTTGTCAATGCACGTCCTCACTATAGAGTCCACTAAACTAGCCCATATTTTGGATCATTTGAATAAGGATAGGTTTGATTTAAAAATTGTTCCCATGGATATGAGGGTAGACTATTCTAGTTACAGCACCATCAATGGAGGGTAATCCATAATCTATAGTAGTGCTCTCTAACAATAGTGGTCATGCTATATTTTGTTCTCATTGTGTGAACTGAACATTGGGGGAATTTTTGTGTTCATCCATGTTTAGAAGATGTTGTAAAAACATGTTACTTTTAATTTTGGGGTCAAACTCAAGTGATACTTGAGAGTTCAGTATCCTATAATGAGTTATGGAACCTTATCTCATATAGCTGTAATATGTCACAGTATATACATGTTCCCATACATAGGAAAAAAACTAAAGGACATGAATCAATCCTAGGTTTGTTCTTGAGGTTCACCATGCCTCCCCATCAACAGTGCCAAAAATTTGGTATTCCTAAAGGATTTAATTGAATAATCTATTTGATACTGAATTTATAAATTTTGATTATTCCCATTTAACACTACTATGAAGGCCCATAGAACAGTGGTAGAATTGTGTCAAGTCCGTAATTATGAAAAGAGTGATTGGTGACACCTCAATTTTTTCACCTAGAGATAACTCTTCACATAATAATGGGTGAATTTATTGAATTTAAAATATTTAAAATATAATTAAATTGATTAAATAAGGATTCAAAACCAATTTTCAAGAGTTTATTAAAGTGATGTCATTAATACAAAAACATGGTAAATCTAATGGAATTGGAATCAAATTTGTTAAAAGGTTATCTATTAATTTTAATCTAATTAATTAATTATACCTAAACCAACAACTACTCTCTAGTCCAAAAATATTTATCAATCTAGGATCTTTAAGAGTAAATTTCAGAGTGGAAAATGAATTGATGTAATTTTTATCACTTAATTTATTCCAATTAGATTATATTTTTTCCTTCATAATTCCCCAATTCAACTTCACGAAAAATATGATATGAGATTAATTTATTAATATAATTCATTACCGATTATATTACCCAAATTTCAATTAATAATTTATTTAGGTTCTTTTACTCTTAATATCAATTCAAAATCGCTAGAGTATTAGTCATGTATGGTAAAAATATAATTTCTCATGTGTGATAGAATGTGATAAGAATTATAAAGCATGATAATAGAAATATTCAATGTAAAACAATTAAAAATATTTACTCGAAAATAGAGTAGTCACAATGAAACAGAAATTGTAAATGAAAAGTGACTCATTTGAAAGTACAATGGTATGTATAAAGGAATCCAACTTCAAAAATACAGTAGAAAAATAAAGAAAAATGTGGGAAAAATGTTGAAAAGACTTTTCCCAAAAAATTTAAAGGGCCTGGTTATTTATAGGAAAATATTATTCATGAAAATGATCATAATTTACATCATGAGTTGCAAAGAGATCCTTCTACTATGATTCTATCATGGAAATTCATGTTGTGAACTATTGTTTTACATCATGAAGTCAAATAATTAACAGCTCGGGTCTTCCTCAATTCATATCTTATAACCAAACTTGTAATTTCTAGATTCTAAAATGAGAGGTAACCTATAGACAATAGATAATAGGTTCACCTAGTGAATTTAGTTCTCATCTTGAGTAATTTTGATTTAGGGATTGATAGATCAAATGGGGTTCATGGATTAGACTAGGGACCTATTAGTAATTATTTAGTTATGTCTTATAAGTTTCACATCATGAATGGATGAGTCACTACATGAATAGTCTATAATTCCATATTTTCAGCATCATTTTCTCCAAACTCTCTAAATTCTTACTATCATCAAAACTCAAGAACAAATCAAGGCATCATGACATTAAATAAATAATAAAGTTAATAAATTCAACGTAAAATGTATATATAAATTCAACACATCAATAAACAAACCCAATTTATTTATTAGTTCATTTATCATTTATTAGTCATATAGGTACTCAAATACTCATCCTAAATAGCCACTTAAAGGGTACACTCATAGTGTATAGAATCAAAACCATATCCCATGGTTACAACTTATCAAAACAACAACATATGGTTATTAGTCCATCAAGGAAGCATCAATAAAGGAGTAGGCATCAATTATAAATCCTTACTCCGAACTCATCCTAACCACCCTTATGTCCACACCATTTCACTTAGTATAAACATATCCTTAAACCACTAGAATTGACTATCACTATAGTATGGTCTTATAACACCCTGATATTTTGTGAAATATGTTTTTAAAACTAATTTAATCTTTTTGATATTTTGTGTTACATGAATCACTGAGTTTAGCTTGCGTTGCATGAAACTATGAGTTTGGATTATATTATACATAACACTGAGTTTATATTTCATTGCATGAAACACTAATTTTGTATTTTTTTACACACAATAATAATTTTATATTATGTTACATGCAACACTGAGTTGAAAAAAAATGTGAAGTATTTTTAAAATATAATTATTTTATATGATAGTTATCAAATAGCTATTGGAATGGTGGGTATGAATAGTATTAACTAAATTATGAAAATATATGGTTTACACATTTATATAAAATTAATTATTTAGTGTCTAATTAATTATAAATTAAAATAAAAACCTTTTGAAAATAATTGAAATCATTTTCTAAAAAACTATTTTTATGCACATAAATGAGTTTTACCTCAATAAATTAAAAAAATAACTTTTTTTGAATTATTTTAATGAAATTTATATATTATATATTAAATCAAATATTAAACATTCATCTTATGTGTTTTATAGAAAATAGATAAGAATAAATCTAATTTTATTTAAAAGAGTTTTTTCTAAAAATTTGTTTTTCATATTTGGGGAACTTATTTTAAAATTAATTTTTAACAAATTTAAAAAAAATAAAAATAAAAATAATTTTTTTAAATTAGAATATAAAATTTATCTTAGGGTAAATTTTTGGTATTCCTCTAAAAAGTTCCATTTTCAATGAATAGTGAAAAATAATAGATTTTAATTGAAAGATGCGTTTTCATTTAAATTATTTATAAATTTAAATTATATTTTGAATTGGTTTTAAAGAAAAATTATATTAAATAAATATCTAATAATCCAATTTAGGTCTTTGGAATCATTTTCATATTGAATTTTGATCTAAAAACTTAGTAAACTTTTTGACATTTTCTCTTTGAAAACCCGCTTTCTCATCACGTTTATAGAATTAATTTTAAATAAAAATTTTATAATTATGTGAATTAAATTTAGAAAAATGGATTCCATATTTTAAATAATCATAATTTATATTATCTAATTAGTTCAACTTAATTTTTTACCCACATAAATAGTGAAATATTAAAAAAAATTAATTATCTTGGTTTAGGTAAAAATGGGTTTATCAGAGTGTTACACTAAAAAGATAAGGGTTAAAAATGACCTAAAATGTTTATAAATCATATTTTATGGAAATATTTACATATTATACTCACAAATTTCTAATTTAGGGTCATTTTGAATATTTTTTAATGTGAATTACTTTGTCATTTTGGATTCTTTTGGGAAATTTCTAAGTGGGTTCCTTTCCCCTACTTATAAAAGGTCACCACAACCCTTAAATTATTCGAACCACTTAATCCATATATTTCATCCATTAATTCCATAAAAAAATTCCCAAATTTCCTCCTCTCATCCTATAATCCTTATTTTGTAAATAAAACCAATCTATAAAGGCTTTTGATGGAAACCTATGGAGGATACCTGGAGAAGGGGTAATGTTCATCAACAAGAATTTTTGTTATATTTATTCATAAAACTCCTTAAATAATTATTTTAACATACTGATATAATAACATTAAGATATTAAATAAATTGAGATTTTTTTATGTTAATGTAATGACCTAAAACCATCTCCACTTCCATCAGATGGGTTACAAAATCATCATTCATGTGTACGCCGGACTACCGCCTCGCGAACCAATGTCATTCATTTTTTTATTACCACCTATAACGGATGGAAATAACAATGGATTTATATTTATATATTATATTTATTATATTATTATAATTTTATAATTATTATATCACACATACCTTCAAACTCTTCATTTTTTAAGAATATGATAACGTCGCTCATGTGTACAATAGACTACCACCTCGCGAAGCGGTGTGATTCATTCACTCTTCAAATAAAACGTAATAAGGATGGTTTTAATGAAAATATATGATATATATGAAATAATAATGATTCTATAATTATAATATATTATTTACCTTTATTTCTTTCAATATGACAAGAAAATGGAAATGATGTTCATGTGTATGCGCGATTGACTGTCTCCTTAAACAATATATTTCATTTTCTATCACTAAATTTTATGAATTAATAATAATGAATATATAATGAATATATATGATAATTATAACATTTTTTAAATTTTTTATATTATTATATCATGATAAAATTAAGAGGACCAAAAATAACTAATCAAAACATAAACAAAAAAACTAAAAGGTTATTACCAGAAACGTAACTTTAATATAGAATTGTTAATAAATGGGTAATAAAAGGTCATAATAAAATAATATATAGTATGATATATGTAAATATTTTTATGTAATATATGTATAATAAACTTTAATTTATTATATATGAGGTTTTAATGTATATGATGAAAGTCAATACTTATGGTAAGGGATTCCCATCTCACTTTTATTTTCTGTGAGACACAAGCCATATTCACCATGTGTTTATTTTATATGGTGTATATACCGACCATGATTTAATTTTATGATTCTTATGATTAAAATTATGGGGATTTACATATACATTTTAGTATTTCTATTTCATGGGTTTTACATTTCAAAATATAAAAAAGTGGTAAGGGGATTTTGTCTCAATTTTCCTTCTTTAAGACATATGTTATGTTATGAACCTATATTATTTTATGACATGTATATACAAACCCTTTGACATGTAATATCATGAATTCATTTATTTTAATGATATTTTAATTTTCATATAATTTTTTTATTTCATGGGGCTTATGATTCAATGTTACCAAAGTGGTAATGGTTTTATGGTACAATATAATCATTTATCAAGATTGTTTATATTTAAATTCAGATGATGAAATATTATGATCCATATATCAAGAAACTCATTAATTTTATTATACTCTATTTATGTTATGAGAATAAATGTTTTACCTTTCATTTTCCTCTCTTTATGTACCAAATAATTCAAAATAATATTCTTAATAAGATCATCTTTTTCTCTCTCTTCAATCAAAAACCTGCTTTTATTGTAGAACCATGTTTTCTAAATAAAGTTTTAAAAAAACTAACATTCTAAAACTGATTTATTGAAGATATTTTTACCCATGTTTTAATTTTAAAAAAATTGAAAGGAATCTTTATATCATTTCCCAAACAATCCCCGTTTGGATTTTATCAAAAATGTAAAAGGAATATTTGTTTTAACATGTACAAAATGAATGGAATTTATTAACATCATGAAAATTATTTTATTTGAAGTTTAATTTGTAATTTTTCAAGTTTATTTTCTATGAAAAGGACTTTTAGAATGTTTTATGTTTTAAAAAAATTAAAATCAGAAAGGATATTTTCCTCAATAAATGTTTTAAATGATTTTTAAAGATTCTATTCTTAGTTTATAATGTTATTTTCAAATAAAAATATTTCAAAAATATTTTATGAATTTTTAAAATTGATTTTCAAAGAAATTTTATCTTCCTCGATAATCATTCCATGTGATTTATCTTTAAAAGTCATTCTCTATATAATATGACATCCTTTGACGTAACTCATGCTTTTTTGGGGATATGAACCAAGGATATCATTATTATTCTTTTTCTGAATGTTTTGTGTTTATGATGGCATGATGTTATGAAACTTATTTCTATTATATGGGTTATACCATGATAAAATTCTTATGAAATCTGCTTCTTTATCCATGGGTCATGCAATGATTAAATGATTATGAAACCTATCTCTTTTATACAGGTTATGATATGATGAAATTTTTATGAAGTCCATTACATTTCATTAGTTATAATATGATGAATATTTTCTGACTCTGTGGTGCACATATATATGGTTTCTATTATGTGATAGGTGGAACCTATATCTCCCTCTAATGAATTAGGTAAACATTTATATCTCATGAGATAAATATGGTAAATAAGTCAATAGGCTTGATCTAATATGGGAAATAGGTGTGTGCTGATCCACTATGGGAAATAGGTGTGTCCTGATCCACTATGGAAAATAGGTGTGTCCTGACCCATAATGGGAAATAGGTGATGACTCCTGGTCTTCTATTTTGATGGTTATGTTAGTTAACCTTAACATATGAAATTGTTTTAAATATTTATGATGGTGAAACAATTTTAGGACATAATCTTATGTTTCATGATGGATTTATGATGATTTATCACCCTTATGGGCCATGTTTTCATAAATGATAATGATTTATGCCATGAATCATGTTTATGATCTATGATATATTGGGTATAAACTCCATAAGTTATGTTCATGATCACATACCCTTATTCTTATCTTATGATTTCATATGATCATGGATTGATATCTCTTATTCTTACTCTTACTGAGCATCTGAGCTCACCCATTATTATGTTTCCTTCCCTGAGTTACGAAGAGAGGTTTAGGTAGGGTATGTTTATGAGGAGTATTAAATGGGAAGATCTTTGTTTTAAACATTTAATATCTTTCATCATATTAGAATATTATGTTCCAAGTTTCCAATGGTACTAAACTACTACGGTCCTCAAGCATGTGTTTGTTTCATGTAATGAATATTCGTCTAAAAATGTAATGTTCGTGTATAAGAGGCATGGGTTGCCATAGTTGGTATCAGATGGTATGAGAAAAATATATCTAAATACCTAGGGATATTTCTAAGGATGTTTCATGGTATGAATCTAAGTATAAGTCTAAGGATGATTCAAAGTATAAGAAAATGTCCTAGAATTTTGGTAAAGGATAGAGTAAGTAGTTTTTAATCAATTACATCCCTATCAGGATACTTAAAGTTGATGTGGCTCTAGTATAGAGGTACCTAGTGGTAATAACTCTAAAAAGTTACATATATCCAGACACAATTATCACCTAGTCTACAACAACATGCCTTATTAGAAACTTGGTTTGACACTCCCAAGGGTTATGCTTTGGAAATCCACAAACTATTTACAAACCATCATGAAGGATTTAAATAGTTAATGATCATGTATGACCTAGGTTGAGCCTAAGGTGTCATATATTTAAAATAAGGTTTCATGATTTATAAATCCTATAATTTAATCTTCATGATTATTTGGTTTTCCACTATGATTAGTGTTACTAACACTATGATTTTTGGTTTTAGTCATTACCGAGAACCAGAAGAAACTAGGTTATCATTGAACGTTATAGACAACTTGTTGATGAGCATCCAAATGGGATGATAAATTGAGTGAGTAATTTTGTGATTAATTCTAATTAGTTATCAAGGAACAAGATTAACAATGTGTGCCTTAACCAACTCTCAGACTCACCAAATATGAGAATGATAGATTTTGTTGATATTTTTGTTAATGGAGACCATGTATGAAACAATATTAATTTTTCTATATGTCATGAATTTGGGAATAATAAATTGAGGTAATTTCTAAAAGGGACGGGAAGATGTTTTCAGTCTGTAAAAGGACACAAATAAAGTAATTGTAGGGGGAAATGAAAAGTTTAGTTAATGTGATGGATGATAATAATGGTCTCTCTAAGGTATCATCGACTATTGAATATTTTAAAAGTGGAAAGTATGGGAATCATACAAATTGATATCTTATGGGGAAAGATCATGAATATAATCAGTAAGGTTTTATTGGTAATGTTTTTTCTATTTATTATAAAGATATTATGAATTAGATATGAAATGAAAGAGGTATTAAGGAATAATATGATAAAGCCTAGTTAATGGCTTAAGGATGAGGTGTAATTATTGAAGTATTAATGTGTTGGAATTCAATTATTATGTTATATAAACTAGGAAACATATATGTATTTCTCTTTATAAGTTTTTGTTAAGGATATACAAGAATATATTGAATAGTACTAATGACCTAGAAAATTAATTTAATGGCAAGGTAATATTTTATATAAATCACATGATTAAGGGAAGATAACCCTTAATATGTTCTTTAGGTTTAGAAAATGGTGTTTATTTTGGACAATGATGTTATTGATATTCATAAAGTAAATTAGACAGTATTTATGAACTTGAAACTGATAAAGGATTTGTTGAAAAATTGTTTTATGTTATCATTGATAGAGCTTACAGCATTTTTGGATTTAAGGAATATATTCTATAATCTATGTTTTATATAAGGAATGAGGAAGAATATATTTTTTCAATAAAATTTTATGGTAATTCAGGTCATTACCATATTTCAAGAGAATGCATAATTAAGGTATTCACATGTTTGTTTTGTGGCAATCAAGTGATAATTTATGATATATGGGGGACTACAGTTAACTTTATTTTGAGAAATTTAGTATCTATATTTATAAATTTTGAATTTTGGAAGGGTTATAATGTTATATATTTATGGAATGGTTTACATTTAACTCCATATTAGGTATTATAGATTAAAATATAACTTCAACATATGAAGATTTATCCATATTAGATAACTAGATCTAACCTTTTTCTAACTAGAGATATAATTAATTACTTGTCATTATATTA
The DNA here is from genome assembly GCA_963277665.1 of Viscum album. NCBI lineage: Eukaryota > Viridiplantae > Streptophyta > Magnoliopsida > Santalales > Viscaceae > Viscum > Viscum album. The sequence continues at coordinate 1,745,396,465 of OY728159.1, read as the reverse complement.
TGGATCTTATTTAGTGCTTTAGACATGAAAAAAATCACCTCTTAAATTAAGAGATGAAGTGGAAATTGATCAAGGAACAACCAAAAGATAAAATTGTGCCTGTGAAATAAAAATATATCAAGTGAGTTTATTTTCATGTGTTCTCAGTATAGATGGAAAAAAATCCCAACATTTGGAAAAGATTCTTGAAATAAAATTGTGTCATATTATCATCATTTTTTATGATATCAATGACTTTTTTCATGAATATTTGGTTTATGTATTTATGGTCATTAACTTTCTCATAAATATGTTATTTATCACTCTCTATCAGTATTTTGGTGTTATTTTTCTCTTTTATGTCCATTTTTTCACTTCCCACCAATGTTCTCTTATTTCGAAACCTAGTATGTGTTATCCCAAATAACTTTTTCACATCCCTGTCACTTTTTCAATAGGATGTTTTTAACCATTTTTACAATGTAGTTTTCTATGAAGGGATTTTTAAATGTTAAACCTTTGATGACCAAGAAAATTTTCAAGGGAGAAATTCATTTTAAGGGGTGTAGAATTTAACACCGTGAGATTTTTTGAAGTGTTTTTTTTTCAAATAAATTTAATATTTTTGATATTTTGTGTTACATGTAACACTAATTTTATCTTGAATTATATGAAACACTAAGTTTGTATTTAATTACACATAACATTGATTTTATCTTGCATTACATGCAACACGAAGTTTTTCTTGTGTTACAAAAAATACCAAGTTTATATTTTATTACACTCAACGCTGAGTTTAAACAAAAACAGACATACAATTAAAATGTTATTTTTTTAATATGATAGTTATCACCTAGATGATGGAATAGAGGGTACAAATATGAATAACTAAATTTTAAAAATATATGGTTTACACATGTATATATAATTAATTATTTGGTAACCAATTAATTAAAAATGAAAATAAAAGACCTTTTTAAAATAAAGGAAATCATTTTCTGAAAAACTATTTTTATGCACATAAAGGTGTTTTACCTCAATAAATTAAACAAATAAATTTTTTTGAATCATTTAAAAGAAATTTATATATTATATATTCAATAAAATTTTTAACACTCATATTATGTGTTTTATATATAATAGATAAGTATATATCCAATTTTATTCTTAAAACATTATTTTCTAAAAAGTAGTTTTATTGCCTCTAGTGAACTTATTTAAAAGTTAATTTTTACAACTTTTTGAAAATTTATTTGAAAAAATAAACTTTATTTTTTAAATTATAATATCAAAATTACCTTAGGGTAAATGTTTTGTATTTTTTTGAAAAGTTTCATTTTTGATGAATAGTGGAAAATAATAAATTTTAATTGAAATATTTCTTTTCATTTAAATTATTTATGAAAATAATTATATTTTAAGTTAGTTTTAAAGTAAAATTATATCAATTATATATATATTAATTCAATTTATGTCATTGGAATCATTTTCATATTTAATTTTGATATAAAAACTCTGTAAGCTTTTAGACATTTTCTCTTTGAAAACTTGCTTTCTCACCACGTCTGTGAGATTAATTTTAAATCAAAATTTTCAAATTTAATGAATTTAATTTCGAAAAATGGATTAAATATTTGTATTAATAATAATCTATATTATATAATAATTTTAACTTAATTTTTGACCAAAATGAATAGTGAAAATAGTAAAAAATCAATTATCATGATTAAGGTAAAATTGGGTTTACAGGGGGGTTAAACTAAAATAATAAGGGTTAAAAATGACCCAAAACATATATAATTCATATTATATGGCCATATTTTCATATTATCCTACCCAATTTATAATCTAGGTTATTTTTAAATCTTTATCATTTTGTATTCTTTTGGAAAATTTCCAAGTAGTTTCCAAGTGGGTTCTTTTCCCCCACTTATAAATGGCCACCATTGCCATTCACTTATTCACACCTCTAAAGTCATATATTTCAGCCAATAATTGCCTAAATAACTTCCAAACTTAACTTATTTCATCCTATAATACTTATTTTGGTCATAAATCTAACCTAGTATGGTTTTTGATGCAAACCTAAGGAGGATACTTTAAGAAGAGGTAACTTTCATCGATGAACATTTTTGTTTTATTTCTTCCTACACCTCCTTAAATTATTATTATACCATGTTTATATAATCACCTTAGTATATTACATAAATTGGGATTTTTTATGTTAAATTCATTAACTACAACTATATCCACTTAAAAAATGTGTTACAAAATCACCATTCAAGTGTACGGTGGACTATCGCCTCACAAACCGATGCCATTCATTTTTCCATTAAAAAATTTAAGGGATGGAAATAATGATGTATTTATTATTTATATATTATATTTATGATATTATTATACTTATAGAATTATTATATCACACATAAATTCATACTCTCCATTTTTTTTGGAATACGATATTGTTGTTCATTTGTACGACAAACTACTACCTCACAAAGAAATATGATTCATTCACACTTTACATGGAAGGTAATATGGATGTTTTTAATGAAAATATATGATATATAAATATAAATATATATATATATAGAATAAAAATTATTTTTTAATGATAATATATCATTTAACTTTCTTTCTTCAATATTAAAAGAAAACAAAAATAGTGTTCACGCGTATATTCGGTCTACCATCTCCACAAATAGTGTATTTCATTTTCTATCAGTAAAATTTATAGATTACTATAAATAAAAATATAATAATATATATGATATTTATATAATTTTAAAATATATATATATTATTAAATAGTGATCAAATTAAGGCGACCAAAAATAACAAATCAAAACATATATGAAAAAACAAAGTTGTTATTACATGAAACATAACTTTAACATGGAATCATTAATAAACGGGTAGTAAAAGGTCATATAAAAATAATATATGGTATTATATATATAAATATTTTTCTATAATAGATGTATAATAAACTTATATTTATTATACAAGATTATTGAACAAGTACGATGGAAATCAAGACTTAAGGTAATGGATTTTCATATCACTTTTATTTTCTCTAAGACACGAGCCATATTCACCATGTGTTTCATTTATACGGTGTATATACTACCCAAGAATAAATTTTATGATTATTATAATTAAAATTATATTTATTTAGATATCCATTTTAGGATATATCTTTCATTGGTTTTACAATTAAAAAATACTGAAGTGGTAAAGGATTTTTATCTCAATTTTCATTCTTTGAGACATATGTTATGTTATGAACCTGTATTCTTTTATAAGGTGTATATACAGTCCCTTTGACATGTAAAATCATGAATTTATATATTCTCATGAAATTTTATGTTTCATTAAATATTAATCTTTCATGGAGATAATGATTCAATTCTACCAAAGCGGTAATGATTTTATGGTACAATCTCATTGTTTATCGAGATAATTTATGTTTATGATTGTGATGATTAAATATTATGATCTATATCTCAAGAAACTCATAAATTTTATTATACTCTAGTTGTGTAATAAAAATTCATTATTTTCTTTCATTTTTATCTCTTTATGTACCCAAGACTTAAAAATAATGTTTTTAATAAAATCATGTTTATTTCTCTCTTTAGTTAAAAACATGTTTTACTTAAAAAACCATATTTTCTAAAAAAATGTTTTAATTTTTTCTAACATTCTCAAAATGATTTATTAAAAACATTTTTACCCATGTTTTACTTTTTTTTTAAAATGAAAGGGATCTCCATGTTGTTTTCCAAACAATTCCCTTTTGTCTTTTATTAGAAATGTAAAAGGAATCTTTGTTTTAATGTGTATGGTATGAATTGAATTTCGCACTATTATGACCATTATTTTCTTTGAATATTCCTTTATAATTTTTTAAGTTTATTTTCAAAGAAAAGGATTTTCAAAAAAAATATGTGTTAAAATGTGTTTTTCAAATAAGAAAGTATATTTTCCTCAATAAATTTTTTAAATGATTTTTAAATCTTCCATTCTATGTTTTCAAGGTTATTTTCAAATAAAATGATTTCCAAAGTATTTTATGAATTTTTAAAAAGTTATTTTCTAAAAAAAATTCTTCCTTAAGAAATTTTCCAATTGATTTATCTTTATCTAAGATAAAATCATTTGATGTAATTTATGTTTTTCTAGAGATATGAACCAATTCTACCATTATTATTATTTCTATTACTCATTTATGTTTATGATAGCATGATTTTATGAAACACATTTCTCCTCCACGGTTTATATCATGGTAAAATACTTGTGAAACTCGATTATTTCTCCACCATTCATGCAATGAAAAAATGATAAAATGATTATGAAGCCAATATCTTTTACATGGGTTATAATATTATTAAATTTTTATGAATCCTATTTCATTTAAAGGGTTATGATATGATGAATGTTTTATAATTTTTGGCACACATATGTATGATTTACATTATGTGATGGGTGGGACCTATATCTCCCTCAAATGAATTGGGTAAATGTTTATATATCATTAGATAACAATGGGAAACAAGTAGATAGGCTTGATCCACAATAGGAAACAGGTGTTTCTTGATCCACTATGGGAAAAAAGTGAGTCTTGCTCTACTATAGGAAAAATGTGTATCCTGGTCCACAATTGGAAACAGGAGATGAGTCCTGATCCACTATATTGATGTTCTTGGTAGTTAACCTTATCATATGAAATGGTTTTCAATATTTATGATGGATCTACCATTTTAGGAAATGATTGTATAGTTCATGATGGATTTATGATGATTTATCACCCTTATGGGATATTTTTTCATAAATGATAATTTTTTATCTCATGACTCATGTTTATGATCTATGATAGGTTGGGTATGAACTTCATAATTTATGTTCATGATAACATACCCTTGTTCTTATTTTATGCTTTCATATAATCATATATTTATATCTCTTATGTTTACCCTTACTAAGAATATAATCTCATCCTTTATTATGTTTCCTTCCATAGGTTATGAAGAAAGGTTTAGGTAGGGTATGTCTATGAAGAGTACTAAATAGGAAGGTCTTTGTGGGAAACATTGAAGATATTTCACCAGATCAGAATATTGTGTTTCAAGTTTACAAAGGCACAAAAATAATATGTTACTCAGGTGTGTGTGTGTGTGTGTCATGTAATGAATATTTATCTAAAAATATGAAATATACATGTATGATAATCCTTGGTATCTATAGGGATATCATCCCATGGTGAATACATCAAAGGTTCTCCACCAAAATAATGTTATCAAACAACAAATCAAGGCTCCTCAAGCACACATACATTTTTAATGTATTATTCTCACATAGTTAAATATAATAAGCCTATGGTATTGTGGCATTTCATCCTCCTATAATAAGTAATTGGATCATTCAGACCTAAACATTTATTCTTCAACAAACATCCTTTTTAATTTTATCTTGAATTAACTAGTTTATTATTCATAGGTTTTTCACAACAAGGAAACTTAATTCAATATCTAATAATAGTTATACTAAATATAAACATGATCAAAGCATAATTTTCATATTTAATCAATCACAAAATATTAGTATATAATATTTCCATGCCTCTTCCAATTAATCATATTATCATTTGGATTTATATTGTTTATCCCTTTACATCAATTAACCATGATAAAACCTCAATAAAGAAACATTATCAAACATATATCACACTATATAATAAATAATAAGACGAAATATCAATAATAAAATCATAATACACATGAAATCACAATCCATCCATTTATTTAATTCTAAATAAGAATATTAAATATCTTTTAAAGTATGAAAATTTACCATTTTCATTATAAACTTTCTAGAATTATTTATATAACTCTTATCATCAAAAATTCATAAAAAATACAACAACAGGTGATTATTTGTTCCTATCTACTTGATAATTATATAATAATAGAAGAAATCTCTTTAAGATACAGTAATTGATTTACAAATTTTAATTTATAATATTAATTCATTATATGTGATAATTTTTAAGGAAGAATAATATTTAAGGCACAAGATTATTTTAAGAAATAGTTATTTCTAAGAAGTATGAAGCTTGCAGATCATGCACTTTAAATTCTTCAGCTTCTTCATTTTCATTTTCCATAACATTAAACAATATTTACTATATGATTACTTTATCTTGTTAGAGTTAACTCTATCTAGTTATATAAAGAAACTAAGGCATGCTAATTTTATAGATAAAACATATAATAAACAAGATATAAACATATCCCCTACCTCTTTAAAGGGGATTCAAGAACACATCACCAAGAAAAAGAGGGAGGGTGGTGATGCACATAGGTTTGGAAAATACAGGTGAAGCCTCATATGATTTATAGAAGACTCACAAAACTAAAAAGGTGGGGTTTTGGATTATCAGGGCTTGATGGAAGCAAAATAGAATGAATTTAATATATAACTCAAATTTTCCACAAATAACAAGGAATTATCATAGGTCTCCCATGAAACTCACTGAAAAACTCCAATTTAATTTATAATTAAATTTTAGTTTCCAATTTAATTCTCAACATAACCCATTCAAAACTCCTAAAATTAAGGGGAGTCAAAATTTCATATTCAAAACACTTAATTAAAATAAAACCACGAATTTCCACATTAATTCCCATTTATTATGTTAAAAAGGAATTACAGGTAGAAATAGAAGGGAAAAATAATTTTTTTTACACAAAACACTACCCTCATGCATGAAGCATGCACTGTGTAAGGGTAACATAGTTTTACCCTCATGTGTCTAGTTACCCTTAAGTGGTCATTAGAAACTTAGGAAGACCCTTACATAGGCTTGAGTAATTGAAAAGTACCCTTATGCAACTGAACAGAACTCATCCTAACCTTTATGCATGTCATGGTAAACTAACAAGATACCCTTAAATAATGTATGAATACTCATTCTTACACTTAAATGGGTTTTAGAAAACTAAAACTACTCATACATGATCTAGTGAAGAACCTTACCTGAGGAAATATTATGGTACTTACCTTTATGTAGGAGAGGAACTAACTTTATTCGAAAATTAGAAACTCTCTTTCACCTTTACACACAAAACTCTTCCCTTATAGGAGGGAGGAAGGCCTTTACGCAATTCTCAAATTAACCATACATGAGACCACCTATACACAATATAGGGTATCTATGAAGGGTAATTGAACTTACCCATAGGTGATAGGTGGTTTACATAAGTGTATATAAAATGTTTATAAAGAACATATTTATCATTAAATTAACTTATAACTTAAAAGGGGAAAAGGTTTCAAGAACACTTTTGATGCTTATAAGCCTTGAAAACATAAAGGGAGGGATTCTGAAATTCAAAACCTTACATTCCTTATCACAGGATGTCCTATATTCATGCTGAGAAAAATCACCATAATCTTGGGGTGGTTCCATAATGATTTGGTGGAATAATAAATAAAACCCTAAGTCAGATCATCTGAAATCAGAAGGGAAATGAGGGGAAACTAGAACAAAAGGAAGATCAGATATCTCACCTTGAATCAGCACTAAAATTATACCATGATCCACCACAAACCATGGGGGTAAAAGGAGGAAAGGGAGAGGAGGGATATCACTCAAGATCCCATGTCTTATCCATGTGTGAGGGTAAAGAGAGGGGAGGGGTTTCTTGAAAAATGAATGGGGAAAATAGTAAAACCACCATTTAAAATAGTTAGGAATGGGTGAACTACGACATGTATCTCAACATGCACGACATCGTGGTGCATTTATAGGAATCGCCTCAAGAACCCCCTATATCTCTAGGACTATGGAGAGGCCCTTAAACCTTGCTATTTTGTACAAGGGGTCTCCCCCCTTCACCATAGTAAGATCCAGAACATAGAACCCACTGAGGTATAGGATAAATGGGTGACACATTCCCCTATGATCACCAAGATCTGGTTCTCATTGGGAATTTCAGTTAGGGACTTCCCCCATCATGCCATGTAATTCACCATAGTTTGGTTCCCCATGTGGACCCTAAAAGTGGGCGTTATATCTCTACCATGATGTGGTCTCCTAGGAGTTTTCAATGTGTACAAGCCCCAAGAATCACACACTCAACCAAGGCACCATTCCCTCAAAAAAACTCAAGTCCCAAGGCTCTAAGAAATCCAAAACACCCAACACCATAGATTAGGGCCTTCCCCCTTTCCATTTTCCAAGAACCATAGATCTAAAATAGGTATTTTCCATACCCATTTCACACATCCAATATCCCCATGCACCATTCCCACTAAGGGAAAACCAACCACAAACATGCTTAGACATATTACTCATCTAGGCATGGTCGCTTCCACTACGGCGAGCTCTATATCATGGTGGTCCCCATGGTGGATTACTTGCTGCAAAATCTAGTTCCAGGTCTACACGACCTTACTATGATATCCACCCAAGCACCTGAAACAATTCATGGGTCTCAATCCTGGTCAAAAAACATCTCCTCAAGATGTTCAAGCTCTCAAAATTATGATATAAATCATGGTTCACAAAACTAATCTGTCAAAAATAATACAAATTCAAATTCCTTATGAATTTTTACAACCCAAAATACATGGTATTTATAACTAGAATAATTATATATTATTAATAATGATTCATAAATAATAATAGATGATTAATAATTTAATTGAATAAAGTGAAACCTGATAAATAAAAAACTAAGAATATAAATAATAATAAGTAATAATATAATTATTTGAAATAACTTAGCATCTGAGCCCCTTTATTAAGGTAATACTTAGCAATTAATAATATAATTTAAAACATAATTTATAATTAATAATATGATTAATAATTGATAATATAATTAAAAATTATAAAATTAAAAAATAATAATTTATAATGTAATGAATAATTATTAATTAATAATAATTAAATAATAAAAATTTCTTATTAACTACACAAAATTAATAATATAATTATTAATGAATAATATTATTTATTTATTTATTAAGGTCTTAAAGTTACAAGAAAATGAAACAACTCACACACTTCTAGGACAACATGGTGAGTCTGCACCCCCCCCCCCCTCCTAGGGTTTATTCACTATATAGTTATCCCATTACCATATTTATAACTCAAAAACCCCACATTTGATGGATTGAAGGCCCATTCATCATGGTTTAAAGGCCCCTGGTGTGTGCCCTCCATACCATATATGATGCACTGCATCATTACCCTACTGCTACCGTGTCCCTCTAATTCTAAACATAAATGGCCCATAAATCCTCCCCAATGGAAGTTGTCAAGATTTTAACCCTAGTTTGATGCAGAATTACAGGGTGATTTTACCTATTATTAATTTTATTTATTTATTTATTATAAGTAGATGGGACGTCAAGAAACTAAACAACACACACATAGAGACCTTGGTGGGTTAAGCCTCATCTATACCCACAAGGAATGATAAGCACTCATTGGACTTGTTTTTTTTTTACAAAACATGGCATAAATTCCCAATGGGATTGAGAGCCTATTATAGGGCCTTTAGGCCCTATGCTGCATCAGCATAGAATTGGGTCTATAACCCTTTCATACATCAACCTACCAGTGTCACCATGTTTGTGTCACCCTGTCTCACTACATCCAACACCTCCCATTAGTCCCCCAAGGGGAAATTAGAAATTGAACCCTAATCTCTTGGATGTGGAGGACAGCGGTGAGTATCACTAAACCCTAACTTAGGCCACATTATTAATTATATTAAATATATTTTTAGTTATTATTAATTATAGTATTATTTTTAAAATGTTAATTGTATTATTAATTATTCTTTATCTTATTAATTCTAGTGTTTATTGTTTTTTATTAATTACTAATCATATTATTAATTATTAATTATATTATTAAATTTTAATTTATATTATTAATTATATTTTTAATTTTCAATTGTTATTTGTTAATTATATTATTAATTATTAAGCATATTATTAATTATTAATCATATTATTAATTATTAATTTACATTTTAATTTTGTGATTAACTATTAATTATATTATTAATAATTAATTTTATTATTAATTATTAAACATATTATATATTATCAATTATATTATTACTCATTATTATTTACATTGATTATATTTCATTTTAATTAATTATATTTTTAATTATCAATTATTATTTATGTATTATTACTATTATTATATTATTATTCTAATTCTAACAAAGTGAAAGTCGAATCCCACATGAAAACTCATTAAGAGATGTCAAGGGCCCTTCCCCTATAAAAGGGAGTTTTGTGTGCAGTTTTCAGTCATATTTTAGGATTACTTCAATGATAGTAATTATGAATAAAATAATAGTATTTAAAATATTATTTATAATTTTTATATATACATATATATATAATTTGGTAAATAAAGTAAATAAACATGAAATGGTTTCAAACTTTTCGTCGGTACTTTATGATATATCACTTTATTTATATATATTTACATACGTATTTTTTATTTATATATTTATTCATATAATTATATAGTTTTTTTAAATACATTTATAAGATATGTTTATATATTTACATATATATATATTTACATATTATATTTACATGTAAATTTTTCAGGTTGTATTTATAAAATGTATGTTTATTGTAAATACATTTGTGTGTGTGTGTTTGTATATGTGTGTGTGTGACTCTATATATATATATTTTTACTTATTTATATAGGTGTGTGTGTGTATACATATGAATGTATATATTTTCCAATATATATATTGTTAGAAATGTATATAGATACATACATATATATAGACACATAAGAAGCACACTTAGCTTATAGTATTTTACTTGTTCTATATTGATATGTATATACATGTATATGTATATTACAATATATACTTATTTTAATATATATATATATATATTCATATATTATTATAATATATACATAAATATATTTTTTTATTAATACATACATATATATATATATATTTATATATAAACATTATATATATATTTGTATAGGTATATGTATATTGATAAAATTTTATAAGGTAAATAAAATGGATAAATTTTTATTTAAAATAAAATGAATAATAAATTTTTATTTCCATGTGGTTTATATATTTAAAAATATATTTTACTTGTAAATAAGTTTAAATTTTTATATGTAATTATATGAAAATATGTATATATGTGTGTGTGTTTTTTTTTTAAATTTATAAATAACACTACAATATGAAAAATATTAAAATTTAAACACCATAATATCCATATGAATGTAAGCCTGATGAATAAATTTAGTCGCTACCAAAAAATACAATAAGACCCTCTTAAATGAAACTGAAATTTCATCAACTATTCAAAAATTACGGCATCTCAAATTAAAACTCAGTTTTTGAGGTCTTTTTGTGCCTTTTTTACTAAGAAAAAGCATGGTATGGGGTCCCCCTATGGCTAAACGACGTAGATATTTTTTTATCTTTGATTTTATTTAAATTTTAATTCATCTTTCTAACTTATTGCAAGATAATAATTAATTTTTTTAATTTTTCTATATTCAAATTGTTATTAAATGTCTATTAGTCAATAAAAATTAGTAATTTTTTAGTTGATGTTAATTTTCTATTATTTTATAAACCATTTTTTACAAAATCTATTATATATTAAGTTTAAATATACCTTTAGTATTATATAAATCATATTTAATCAAATATATTATATCTATATCAATATAAATATATTTATATACTATAATATGATATTTAATAGTATATAAAATGTTTTTTATGGTGTATTTATTTTATCAATTCTAAAAAGTAGATACTTAGTGTCGGGCATCCCCTTATCAATGCTAAGAAAATCCTGATTAAGGGAACCCTTTAATCAGTGTTTTTTAGTGCTTATAAAGGTTATCTTTATCAGCACTTTTAGTTATCACCTATAAAGAAATTCCATTTATCAACACTTTTCATTGATAAAGGGTGGCACTTAATATCACGCATTTAGTAGTGATTTGGGAAAATGTGTAAAATAATTTGATAGTTTTGTGAGACATTTTCATAAATAAATTTATCCTAGACCCAAATAAATAAATAAACCTACAGTTTTCTTCGTTACATTAAATTTTTTATTCACGGTTATTGTTGAAGGTTACAAATCATTGGTAATATAAGGTTTTAAGTTAAGTAAGTTGATTTTGAGGAGTTTCCACAAGTTTTATATAAAGTGGTCATGATGTGGGGGGTTTGATTCATTCAAATATATTATATTATAAACTCTCTTTCTATCCATATTCAATAAAAAGGTTCTAGAATTAATTATAACTTGAGAGATCCTACCAACGACACTCTGAAATCTCTATCAATCACAAATAAGACAAAGGTTGGATTCTTCAAAAAATGGTATGGTTGATGATTTCTATGCATTCACTATCAAAAATTTTGTGATATACAGTATTGGCTTTAATCAGTACTAAACAAAACATACTAATAAAAGTGGAACCTCTATCAGTGATGTCTAAAACAACTTATAAAGGTTTCACTTTATTAGTGCTTTTCTAGTGCCGATAAAAGACTTATATAACTTATAATAAAAAATATTATCAATATATATAAAATTAACATATTTATATTTGAAGATTAATTTATAATTATATATATATTAAAAAATGTATATAATTAATATAAATATGATACATTAATTATAATTTAATATTTTAAACAATTATATAAATATAAATGAATGTGTATTATTAATATGTGGTATTGGAATTTATATATTTATATCTATGCATATATGTGTGATATACATATATTCATGTGTATGTGTATGTATAGGACATGTGTATATTTGTTATGTGTATGTATGGAATGTACTATTCATTTTTTTAATAATCTTTCACATTTAATGTATATTTTTTTATATTTGATATAATATTTTTGGAATTTATACAATTTTTAAAATTTATAAATATTTATTTATTAGGTATTATTTATATTATGTTTTTAATTGTATGATTAGTATATATTCAATTTTAATTAATTAAGTTTTAATATTTTTAAAATGTTTGAAATTTATATAATTAAGTTATTTAAATGCATTTCTTAATATTATCTCCACTTCTATATGTGTTAAAAATCCATGAAGTTAATCTTATGAATTAATTTTTTTAAAATAATTTTTTCTATTAAATTTTATTTATTTCTTTTTAATATTCTTTCATTTGATATAATTTATTCATTTTTAATATTTATTTATTTTTATATTTCTTGGAATTTAATCATTTTATCATATTTATATACATATATTTATTTACTAAGTAATATTTTCAATATGTTTGTAATTTATAAGATTAATATTTATTTGTTTATTAAATTTTAACATTTAAAATTTGTTTGAAATTTATATAATTAATCTATTTAAATAAATTTTTTAATAATTTTTTAATTTAAATTGTTATTATTTTTTAATTTATTTAATTTTTTATATTCATTTTTAAAAATATTTTATTTAATATTATTTTTTCATTTTTTTTATTTATTAATTTTTAATATTTTTGGAATTTATACATTTTTAAAAATTTATACATATTTATTTAATAAGTTTTAATATTTTCAATATGTTTTATAATCTATATGAATTATATTTATTCATTTTAATTTGTTAAGTTTTAAAAAAAATATGTTTGAAATTCACATAATTGATTCATATAAATGCATTTTAATTTTAATATTTTTATAGTTAATATAATATTTATATTAAATTATTTTTTATTTAAATAATTATTAATATCTATTTATTAATTTTTATGTGTCTCTAATTAATGTATTTAATGTCATGAGTTCACTTTTTTAAATACCTTTTTTATTTATTCAAATTTATTTATTCATTTTTTAAAATATTTCATTAAATATTATTCTTTTCATTTTTAATATTTATTAATTTTTCATATTTTTGGGATTTATTCATTTTATAGTATTTATTTATACATGATTATTTACTAAGTTTTAATATTATTAATATGTTTTAATTTATATGATTAATATTTATTCAATTGTATTTATTAAGTTGTAATATTTTTAAAATGATTGAAATTTATATAATTATTTTATTTAAATGTATTTTCTATTATTTTCTTCATTTTTGTACATGTTTATAACCAATGTAGTTAATATTATGAACTATAAATAATTATTTGCTATGTTTTAATACTCATAAAATGTTTTCAATTTATTTGATTAATATTCATTCAATTTTATTTATTAAGTTGTAATATTTTTAAAATATTATAAATTTATATAATTAATCTATTTAAATGAATTTTTTATATATTCATTAATAATGTAAAATATTTTTTACTTTTTTATAATTCATACATATTTAATATATATTCATTTAACATTTTTTTATTTTATTTATAAACGCTTATAAAAACAATCTTTATCAGCATTATAATTATAGCGCTGATAAAATGCATCTTTATGAGCACTTTTTGGAAAGTGGTGATAAAAACCTCCTTGGTCTTGTATATTAAAACCTAACAAAACTTTCTTATTTGTACTATTCAAGATCTTGTGGGTGTCCACCTCTTTCGTCGCTCCCCCACAAACCCCTCGGGCAAATTGATGCTCTCAAAACCTAAGGTAAGTGATTATTTCTACTCCTCTTTATTCGATCTTACATCACTCAATATGCATGTTCATTGCCTTTATGTCATTCAAATGAAACAATGCTAATTTTCCAAATTTCTTATATTACCCATATTTATATTTTATTTTATTGAACCTCTACCCTTAGCCTGCACCCAATTTATTTAAAAAAAATTGTGTCATTTAATACAAATTATTGATGTCTATGTCTTTGATTCATTATGTTCATGCTCTTTGGCCCACTTGGATTCATTCCAATCACCATTGGATTTATTTAAGTCTTCATATTGATATTTTTTTACAATTGACTTTATCAGTTCATCCCATTGAGATAGACCCACACTTTTATTTGTCAAACCCCAACTAAATTCAATAGTTTCTTAAAATGTTGGGTTCTCATGACCATGTGATTAGGCCCTATCAACATTTTTATCATCTGAAAAAAGATCAACTTCGGATCCTAAGCATCCTAACATTGAAACACCACCTGGACCACCACATAAAAAGTTAATAAATTAATAAACATTAACTCCTCCATCTTGTTGATTTCAATTGCTCGCTGATTTTTTTGGATCTTGTCTCTCTATTTAATCATATTAGATATCATCTAATTAATTATAAATGAGATATTATTTTTAAAATTTCTCACTCTGATTGTATATAGCTCTTTTTTTAATGAGGATGTGGATGTAAGGGCCATATTTTCATTATAAAAACTATTCCCACCTATCATGTAACGTGGTGATTTCAAATAATAAGTAGGTAGGGTTTTTATAGTGAAAAGATGGTAATTCTCTCCATGTTACAGGTATGCTTCCTTCTCCCATGGATTAAAATCAAACAAATTTTCCCATTTTCTTCCATTACCAAGAATAAGAACCTAAATCCTTTTTATATTTTCATTACCATTAACATCTATGATATGATTACATTACCAGGTAGAAGAAACCCAATCAACACCTTCATCTTGCTTTTCTCCCACCTAGAAAAGTTACAAAAATCATCCTTGATATCTCTGTTTTGAAATAGATAAAAATTTAATTAGATTATTTGTAACTCTATATATATCACACATTACTTTCCTTCAATGATTTCTACAACTATAAAACAGTCACAATATGCATCATTTGGCTCTTACACTACTACAAAACTGGCCCTTAATAGCACTATAAATGAACTTTATCAGTACTAGAAAAGCACTGACTACATTAGTGATGTTAAAAGCCCAAGTCTTTTATCAACACTAAAAATTCACTGATAAAGGGTTCCTTTATCAGCGCTTTAATTTAGCACCGCTAAAGGAACCATTTATCAATGCTTGTAAAATCACTGATAAAAGGGTCTTTTCTCAGTGCTTATAAAATCACAGATAAAGTATACCTTTATCTTCACTTATAAAATCACTAATAAAGTACCTTTTATCATTTCTTTTAAAATTACTAATAAAGGGTCATACTACAATGTGCTAGAACAACACACTGCACCACCACTGCAATGTGTTGTAACAGCACACCACAGCACCAGAAACACACTAGATATCAACTGAAATAAGTACCAATACATGATTTAAATGAAATGAAATTTACAACACAAACATAAGAAAAAAACTATATTATATACATTTGAATAATTGGTTTATAAAATTACATAAATACAAATTATTACATAAATTCAAAAATATTAATATTCCTTTATATTTTAATCATGACCTGACTCATTCAATTTTCAAGAAAAACCACCCATTCTCAAGAAAAAGAATGCACATGTATAAGAAAACAATTATTATGTTAATAACAATATATAGAATTAAATTAACTGAAAGTGTTAATTTTACTAAAATTAATGTCAATTTTAAATAAAAATACACACTTTGTGTCATACTGGTCACACTGTGCATCAGATTGAGGTGAGACTGATTCCAACATGTCTCAAATGATTTATGGATTGTTTTCCTAATGTATCAAAACAATCTGAATGTGTTTTATCAGTTTTGAGTATGTCAGTTATTTTTTTTTACTAAATGTCATTTTAAATGGTAAACATGCACTTTTGACTCATTCTGATCACATCATATATCAGTTTGATATGAAAATAATTCTTACACATCAAAACTAACTTATTAATCATTTTCCTAAATTATCAATAAAATCTTAGCACATTTTATTAGTTTTCATTGAGTGACACTTTTTAAACTAAAATGTTGATTTTAAGATTAAAACAGACACTTTGAGTCATATCATGCACATCGTGTATCAGATTGAGGTGTGTCTGATTCCTACATGTAAAAAATGACATATGGATTGTTTTCATAAAGTATCAAAACAATTTTAATGTGTTTCATTAGTTTTGAGTAGGATAGTTGTCCATTTTACTAAAATTGATGAAACTTTTAAATAAAAAGATGCACTTTGAGTCATACCGATCACACTATATATCATATTGAGGTTTGGTTGACTCATACATGTCCCAAATTACTTATATATCATTTAACTAAAGTTTCAAAATAATTTGAATGTCTTTTCTCAATTTTGAGTATGTCATTTTTTTTACTAAAATTTCATTTTAAAATTGAAACATGCCCTTTGACTCATACCGATCACATTGTGTATTAGATTGAGGTGAGAATAATTTATACATATCAAAAATAACTTTTGGATTGTTTTCATAAATTATTTAAACAATTTGAATGTGTTTACTCAGTTTTCAGTAGGTCAGTTGGCCTTTTTACTAAAATTGATGAAAATTTTAAATAAAAGGATGGAATTTGAGTCATACCAGTCACACCGTGTGTCAGATTGAGGTGATAACGATTCCTAAACATCCCAAATGACTTACGGATCATTTTACTAAATTTTCAAAAAAAAATCTCATTTTTGAGTACGTCACTTGTCTTTTTTACTAAAAATGTCATTTTAAAATTGAAACACGTACTTTGACTCATACCGATCACATTGTGTATCAGATTGAGGTGAAGCTGATTCCTACACATCAAAAATGACTTATATATTATTTTACTAATGTATTTAAACAATGTGAATGTTTTTACTCAATTTTGAGTAGGTCAGTTGTATTTTTTACTAAAATTAATGACAATTTAAAATAAAAAATGCACATTGAGTCACACCGGTCACAATGTGCATCGGATTGAGGTGTGACTGATTCCAACACATCCCAAATGACTTATAAATAATTTTCATAAATTTTAAAAACAATATTAATGTGTTTTATTTGTTTTTATTACCCCACTTGTCTTTTTTACTAAAATGTCAATTTAAAATTGAAACACGTACTTTGACTCATACTGATAACATTGTGTATCAGATTAAAGTGCGACTGATTCCTACACATCAAAAATGACTAATGGATAGTTTTACTGAATTATTTAAATAATTTAAATATGTTTTGTCAGTTTTGAGTAGGTCATTTGGCCTTTTTACTAAAATTGATGTCAATTTTAAATAAAAACACGCACTTTGAGTTATACTGGTCACACCATGCGTTGTTTTATTTTAGTCCTTATAACGTAAAATTAATAACTGACATGAAATTATTTATATTTGATGAATACCCTTGTGGAACTTTTACACTAGTAATAAAAAGGAAAAATTAAGATTTTTCCTATTAGGATAGAGTGTAAGTTGTTGGAGGAAGAAAAGTCCACTTTTTACCCTTCACCGGTGTCAACACTTCCCTTATCACCATTTCAATAAATTCTAGCCTATCCTTGATACCATATTTCATTTTTTTAAGGAAAATTTAGTAATGTTCCAATAAAACTGTAAAATAAATTCTTTTCTATATGAATGACATCAATAAAATGTCTGACATACAAACAATTATAATACGGTAATTCAAAGAAAATTGATCTCTTCTTCCAAACTGATTTTGTAAGGTTTTTCAAAAATGGTTTATCAAAAATAGTGTCAGTATTTTTTACTTTTTTGAACAGTTGATCGCATGTTACTAGAGACGGTGTTGTACCTTGTTCTATATTTCCATCGAATGTTGACGTCTAGGATCGGTATTTATGTCATCGAGGTAAAATTTTACGATGTCCTAAAAACACATTCTTTGAGGAATGTTTCAACTGAACTGAGTACGTGTGTTTTTCACAAATGGGGCACCCCAACATTCCTTTAATACTATAGTCTAACAAATTTCCATAAGTAGGGAAGTCATTTATCATTCCTTACAACATGACCCTTAATGTAAATTCTTCAATTCTATGAGCATCATACATTGTAACACATGTATCCCACATCAATTTCAGATATTCTATCAATGAATCCAAATAGATATCAATGTTATTACTGAGTTTCTTTGTTCCATATATAATTTGAGGCAACATAATTTATTTTTTCTTCATGCATAACCATTGCTGAAAGTTATAATTTACCGACATGATGGGTCATATACTATGAGTACTACTTTGTACAACAAAAGAATTTATTACATATGTAGATAATGCAAGATGAAAGTTTCTCGACTCATATCCAAATTCAGGAAACTCATAAACAATTTTCTTATACTAAAGAGAATCTATTGGATGAAGTAGGTTCCCATATTTAATTCTTGTATCTACATTCCATGTTAATTATCTCATGGTTTCCTAACATCCATATATTCTTCTAACCCATGGAATAATAGGAAAGTACCACACATATTTCAAAGGACATGGTTCATTTTTCTTGTATCGGTATACATCACACTTAGGCTATTTTATGAGTGATTCATGGTCCTTGAGAAATAGTATGCAATCATTTGGAAAAGCATATATTTTTTAGAGATCATGACAATTAGACATAACATTAGTTTAGCATCATTTTTCGTCATGGTAGTTCATTTTATTCTACTAGCATGTCTTTCAGAAGACCAAGTAGTTCTATAAATATGGTGTCACTCCATCCTCTACCATCTTTCAAATTATATAACTTCAATATAGCTTAAAATGTTGTGTATTTAGTACATTTATTATAAATTAGTTTCTTGGAATAGATATTTAACTCCTCAAAAAACTTTGTACAATCATGAAGGTCATCTTCAATTTCCATTTTCATTTATTCCATGTTATCTCCATCATCTTTTACAATGGTATTCATATAAAATGATTCATAAACCGTAGTATCATCCCAATTGATGTTCACATTAAATTTTTGCTATGTTTAGTATAATATTTATATCTTTGATCTATTCTATGATAAATCAAATGTTCTTCCAACTCTTACAGACTAATTTGTCTTGAATAACAACAACATAAACATGCATAGAGGATTTTATAAGGGTTATCTTTATGTTCTCTTGAAAACATGATGAACTCTTTAACTCAATCTTCATATTAATTTGTCAAATGATTAGTGTGAATCCATTTTCGATTCATATCCATACTATTGGGTTCATAAAATATTAATTTATACAATTTATAAATAAATACACAAAAGATATTCATTATCAAAAGTGAAAGTTATAGCTAATTATAATAAGGAAAACTAAACATTTGATTATTTCAAAGAATTTAAGTATGTTGAAAAAATGGGTAATTGAATTTAAGAAAAGAATTACTCTACATAAAATCTTTCTTAAATCCCCTAAATAAATGAAAATATAATATAGGCAATTAATGAGTAATAAGAAACTAAAATATGTTAAACTAGGATAATAAACTCTCATTCAATCAACTAGATCAGTGGTTTCATGGATCTAGGAATAACGCTAATGATAAAAGGGAGAGAACTATCATTGTTTTGGTATAATTTTTGTTCATTTGGAAAGAAAGGAATAAATCTTGGGTCGAGGGGATTAATACTTCAATGAAGGACATGTTTTTTAAAACTATATGCTAGTTTCTAAATTTAGTGGAGTCTCTCAAGGATTGGGATACTAATCTCTCTCTCATTCTCATTTGGGCTATGATAAAGGAAATATGGATCAATTATACTAGAATATCTAAGAACCTAGATATTCTAAATCCAACAATAAGGGCGATTGGGATTTGAAAAAATAGTGGGAGATATAACATAATCATTAATAGAATCAAAATTTGTAATCATTAAAATGTAATAAATATAATTTGATTTTTGTAGATAATGGAAAGTTACTTGACTACATCACTTTTTTTAAGATCTAAATTAGATAAATAGAATCTTGTATGCAGTGAAAACTTTTATAAGTAGTACTAACAATAACTCGTTATATTATATCAAGAATAGAAGTTAAATTTGTTGGAATCTCTTATACCTGATTATCAACTATGTAGAGAGAGTGAGGGTGAGAAGGATGCCTATAAAAGGCACATAGGGGATGGATCATATTTATGATGAATCATGTTATTAGTCATGTATATGATATAATGATATAGGATAAGGACATGGATAGATACACTATTTTGAATCAAGTCAAATAATGTTATAATAAGAGGGATATGAACACAGATAATAAATGATATTATCACTAAACTTTATAGGTGTCAACTGAAATATAGATAGTGTAATGACCCTAGCTTGAATTTCCCAAACAACACCAGGTTAGATCATCATATAACCTCTAACACACCTTGAAGTCACTAAAGTATGGTTTAAACTTTGTGTGTAAAAAACCATAAATGGGAGGCAGTTCCCTCCCCCCCCCCCAAAAAAATAGAAAAAATTAGTACAAGAGTTTGAACAAAATTCTAGCATGACCCTTGGGGTTAATATACATGAAGACCCAAAATCATCATTACCTGATATAGGCATGCCTGTTAGACAAAGAAATATGGAAATAAATGAAGCAATAGATATATAGACACACATACATGTCACACCAGTATAAAAACTCACTTATAGTCTATAAGAAATATCAAATAGATAAAACCCTAATATTCAAACATAACATGAACTAAATGAACTATAATGATTAAAAAAGAGAAGGATTGATGTGATAAAGCCTCATGTTCTTAATTGGGGATGGCCCCTTTGAATCTTCTCCATAAGAAAAATAAGGACCATAGTGAATTCTAAGAGGAACTAGATCCTATGATACATAAAAATAATAGAGGAACATACATCACTCCACTAACTTGCTTCCTGAAAAATAGAATTTAAAGCAGAATGTCCACTGAGGTGTCCATGAAAGTTGTCGACATATTTATAATCATTAGGGAACCACCAATGTGCCTCAAATAAATAGTAAATAAACAATGATATGAAAATCTCTACACATTTATATACATATATGAAAAAAAATATAGTAATAATATAGAAAAAATAGCAGAAAAACAACAACAAGTAAATCCAAGGTTCAGTGTTAGATATAAACAACGGATCATACATCAATAGTAAATACAAACAACAAACCACAAATCATTCCCTAAACAATATATCACAAATAAATCGTAAACAACAGATCATAAAAAAACACATAAGAAGAAATCAAAAACAAAACAAAAAATACACAAAGAAAATCGGAAGGCCTGCCTCACTTGATTGAAGAAAATCAAAGAACCTCTTTAGAAACCCTAACTACAATCAAACTCCAGATGTTGAATGAGATGTTTGAGTAACTAGAGGCAGTCGAGTGGTGTGATTTGAGCTTCAATTCACTAAGGTGGATCATCAGTAACGGGTGGATTTCGAGGAAAACTTTTGATATCATGATGGGTTTGCAAATAGTTAGGGTTTTTTAAATAGATCAAGACACTTTTATCAGCACTAAAGTTATAGTGCTGATAAATATCAATTTTATCAGTTCTTATTACTTAAGCACTGATAAAGGATTTATAATTATAATTGAAAATAAAAAATTGTAAATATTTATGTATACTTAATAAATATATATAAATATAAATATAGTAAATATATTTATTTTCAAATATATTTATTATAATTTTATAATTATTTATTTATAATTATAGAAATTTTTATTTATAATTATATAAATATTTTAAAAAATAATATTTATATCATTATATATATTTATATAATTATACATATATATTTAATAAATATATAAAAATATAAATATAGTAAATATATTCATTATTTAAGTAAATTTATTATCAATTTATTATTTATTTAAATATATATAATTATTTATTTATATATATATAAATACTTTTAAACAAAATATATATTCATTTATATTTATAAATATATAATTGTATAAATATAGTAAATTTACATTTATAAATATATTAAATGTATTTTAATAAATATAATTATTTATAATTATTTTTTTACAAATATATTTTTAACATTATTAATGAATATTTAATTTCAAGTGCATGCATATATGTTAGAAATGAGTAAAATTGAATAAATTAAGAATAAGTACACTTTAACAATATTGAAAAAATAGATAACTTTTTTGTGTGTGCATTGTTTATAAAAATACATTATGTATATGTGAAATCAATATAACACACATTTGATCTATGTTAAATTGACAAACCAAAAAGAATTCAATTATATGTCGAGTACTGTGTGATTAGTCAATATTTTTAATTCATATTAATTTTTATTTATAAACCATTATTCAATAAATATATAATTATTTAATGTAAAGCGCATAAATATTTTGTAATATACAAATCATATTTATATACATTTATATATATATATATATATATTTAACATATACAATTTAATAACATTAATTATCATAAATTATCTAATTAATAAAATTTTTAATATTTAATAATGTATAATAAATTTATTCATTTTTATCAATAATTATTTAATTAATAAAATTTGTAATATTTTTTTTAATACTCATTTTTAATTTTTTATTTATCACATTGTTTCATTTTATTTATTTGGACATTTATCAGTGCTAAAAAAGCATTGATGAAATAAATATTTTTTACCACTAAAAATAAAGTGTTGATAAAGGGTACCATTTATCAGTACTAAAAATAAATCATTGATAAAGGATACCCATTATCAAAGGTAAAAATAAAGTGATGATAAAGGTTCCCCTTATCAGTGCTAAAAATAAAGTACTGATAAATGTTTTATTTTTCATTGCTAAAAAAGTTCTAATAAAAGGTTAAATTTATTAGTGCTTTTTTAGTGCTGATAAACATTCCTTTTATCAGCATTTTTTTCTAGTGTTGATAAATACCAGTGTTGTTAAAGGCTGGTTTTGTAGTAGTTTTATTATCTTAGAACAATGGATTCATATAGCATAGAAGATTCTTAAAGAATAACCTTGTATGGGTTATAAGATCATACTTTTTTTGTATTTATTTATTTTGTTAAATATTAATATTAATGAGTCAAAAATGATGGATATGAATCAAAAATGGATGTATTCCAATCATATAACAAAAGATATGAGTATGGGGTGAAAGATTTTATCAAGTTTGCAAAGGATCATGCATATGAACCTTCTCAAATCCTTTTTCTGTGTTTATTCTATTGTTATTCAAGAATAATTAGTCTAGAGGAGTTGGGAGAACACTTGATATATCACATAATAGATCAAAGTTATAAATGTTAGACAAAACATGGGGAAAAATTGAATGTATCTAGTGAATATGATAACACTATGTTTTATGGATCATCTGATATGATTAAAAGTGTGAAAAATAATGAATTATGTAGTGAGTATATGACTATAGGTTTGAATAATGATGAAGATCATATGGAGGAAATGAAAATTATAGTTGAAGATGAACTTTGTGATTGTACAAAAAATTAATAAGGTAAATATTTGTGCAAAGATGTCATTGTATGCTAGTTTTACTAAATATACATCTTTGTCAGCCATACTGAAGTTATATAATATAAAATTTGGCAATGGATGGAGTGATGTCAGATTTACTAAACCAGTTCCTCTCTTGAATGATATGATCCCAAAAGATAATGAGTTTCCATAATGAACAAATGATGCTAAATGAATTTTACTTTCAAAGGGTATGATCTTTGAAAGAATATATTTATTACCGAATGACTATATATTATTTTTCAAGGACTATGAATCACTTAAAAAATTCCAAAAGTGTGGTGTGTCTCGATACAAGAAAGATTAATTGGGTCCTACGAAAGTTGTATGGTACTTTCCAATTATTGAAAGGTTTAGGCGACTATATAGAAGTGAAGATACTACAAGGAAATTGATGTGTCCAATAGATACAAGAAATTAATATGGGATATTTCATCATCTGACATACACTCCTTAGTAAAAGAAAATTTATCGAGAGTATCCTAAATTTGGAAAGAATCCAAGAAACCTCCATCTTGCATTGTCTATATATGGTGTGAATCCTATTTGTTTTCAAATAATCACTTATAGTACATGTCCAATTATGTTGGTAAATTATAATTTACCACTGTGGTTATGCATGAAACAAAAATACATTATGTTATCTTTTCTTATATGAGGACCAAAACAACCTAATAATGATGTTGATGTCTACTTAGATCCATTGGTCAAAGATTTGAAATTATTATGGGATTCAAGGAAGATTTCACATTGAGATCCATATTGTATGGGTGGATAAATAAATTTCCTAGTTATTGATATTTTTTAGGATATATAATTAAAGTAATTCAAGGGTGTACCATTTGTGAACAAGGTACATAGGTAATTAGGTTGAAACATTCATTGTTGACTATGTTTCTCGGACATCACAGAATTCTCCCCCAATGACATAAATACCAATATTGGATGACATCATTTGATGAGAGTTCAAAATAAGGTACAACATTGTCTCCACTAATAGGTGATCAACTATTTGATAAAGTAAAATATAGGGGAATTTATTTTGGTAAACATTTTTTGAAAAACATTATAAAAACCAATTGGAAAAAAGAAATCATCTTTTATTTAATTTCCATACTGTAATAGTTTGTACATCAAGAATTTTCTTGATATTATGCATGTGAAAAAAAATGTATGTGATTGTGTCATTATCACATTACTAAATTAACTCATAGAAAAGGATGGAATTAAGGCTAGGTTGGACATGATAAACATGAGGATATATGAAGATTTGGCACTAATGAAGAGTTAAAAATGGACTTGTATTACTCTAGTTTCTTATACTCTTTCTAGGAAAGAGAGATATAAGTTTTAAAACTTCTTGAATGATGTAAAGGTTCTAGAGTGGTATTCATAAAATATAAAAAATAACATTTCAATAATTTATTTAAAGTTAAAGGGTCTAAAATCACATGACTTTCATGTTTTTATGTAAGATCTAACACCTATAGATTTACATTGATTTTTTCTAAGAATTTTCTTCATATATTAACCAATATCTGCTTATTTTTCAAAGATATATGCAGAAAATTTATAGACCTAGATAAATTTTCAACTATATAAAAGGAAATTACTATCATATTATGTGGATTGTAGATGTTCTTCCTACCATAATTCTTTGATATGATGGTTCACTTGGTTATAGTGATTCAACTATTCAATCATGTATATAGATAGATGTACCCCCATTGAATTGTATATAAATATTTTTAAAGGGTATGTCAAAAATCAAAGTTAGTGAGAAGGTTTTATTTTGGAATGATATGTTGGTAATAAAGTCATTGAATTTTCTACTAACTACATGTCTGATGTAGAAGGTATTAGTAAAAAATCTTTTAATGCCAAATAGCTTTTGGGTGAAGGAATTTCCAAAATAGATGTTTTCATAGTTACTATTATAGAGTGAGAGCAGGTTCAGATTTAGGTTTTTCATAATATTTTAGAGGTTGTTCCATATGTTGAAACCCAAAAAGTAATCTTTAGGCATTTTAATCCATCAAGGGATAAAATATGGATATCAAATACATTTAATCAATAGTTTATAGGATTCTTTCAAGATTATATTTTTAAGGATGAAACTGTAAATCCTGATTCAATTTCATAATGACGTCAATTTATAGATATAGAACTAGGTGTTCATGTATTATCTTATAATAGTTATGTAATTAGTGGTTATATGTTCTATAAAAATGAACATGGTCAACACGATACCATGAAAAATAGTGTAGTTACACTTATGTAGAAAGTGATGCATGTATTTGGTACCAAGGAAAGAAATCCAATTTATGTGACTATGTCAAACTTTGGCATCATCAAAAAAATATAGGACTTGTATTATACAGCATTAAACGTGTCAATTTTTCAATGAAAGTGGGTTTATAACATGAGTTCAGTCAAAATAGATGAATTGGAATTTGTGAGTTTAGATTTCGATAAGGAATGGTACAAAGTTGAATCATTTATAATTGCATCATAGGTAGTACAAGTATTTTATGTTCCAGATCCTGCAAATCAAAAGTGGTTAATTATTTTTTTATCGACCAAAAACCACTGAAGGTTCGTATGTCAATTAAACTTAGGATTACCCATTCATTTGGGCATCACAATCATTTCAAATTTTTTCCAATATAGATGGGGTCTTTTATTCCATAGGTGAAAGTTCTCAGTCAATGTGATTGTATCATTGAGAGGGGGAGGGGTGAATTGGTGATACTTTTTCTTTTATGTATCTTCGCAATTGAAAAAACCTTCACCTCGTTTTAAAGATTTAGATTCCCTACTAAAAACAACTCAAACACACATACACTGGAACATAAGAATTTATAAGGTTCACTATTAAACAATAATAGATACGTCCTAGGTATGGTTTGGAAATAATCTAATACCACACAATATACTAGAAAAAAGTCTTTGTATTAAAATGAGTTGAATATAATCGTTCACTCATGTATCACTAGGTAAATAATTCCTATAGTGTGTGTGCAACCTCTAAACACAAATAGGGTAATACAATGTTTTTGTAACAATGAATCTTACCTATGCTTCTTTTCAATTCCACAAATATATTAAATTGAAAACACTTCTTCAATTTCTTACACATAAGATGGTAAGAACTTCTTGGAATTTTTTAAGGAAAAACCAATCCAATTTTCCTAGTCCAATTCCTCCGAGTACGATTCTCCTGGATATGATTCTTCTTGGTACGATACTCTCAGCCCGATTCTTCCAAGTCCAATTCTTCCTGATATAATTTCTCAATACAAAAAGATATAATATTGGATGAGTACTATTGAGACAATTCCAAACTTCTTATTCCTCAATCTGGAAACCCCAATAAAAAATCCCTTATCCAATTAATCTTTCTTGATATTATGATCAGCCAAATACAATTGATAATCCAAATACGGTAATTAGTTGAGTATGATAATAAATGAGTACGATGACCAGCTGAATACAATGTTGTGATATTGTCTCTTTTCTTTCACTTCTCCATAAAAACATCATCAACACAAGTGAATACAGAAACTTATTCTTCTCACTAAAACTCATAGAATCTCTCTCTTTTGCGGTGAACAGTACATCACTCATCAAGGAAGTACAATTTACTTTTTTTCTTTTATAAGTGACCAAAAAGAGGTTTGTTTGGGAATCCAAAAATTTTACCTCTCACTTAAATTCACCCAAATTTCAACTTTCCCTAAAATCTCAGGTGTATTTTGACCTCATAAACTCTTCTCAAAGCTTCTATATTCTTCTACAATCTCCACTTCTTCAAAATTTATTTTCAATTTCTAGTATGATTTAAATTCATGGGTATGATTTTTTGAATTTTTTTTCTTCAAAACAAAGCTCTGTATCAATTGAATGAAAACAAATGAAGAAATGGATACCATTTTAATTGTGGAATATGATTATTCTTTTAAATTCCAAGATCCCCCTTAATAGCACATTCAACAAACTCCTTCATCTATACACTTCGAACCACTTCACTACTAGAAAAATACCCTATACCAATGGTTTGGAACCGTTGGTATATGCCTCCAAACCATTGGTATAGCCTATAGCAATGGTTTGGAGAACCGTTGACAAGTAAGTCGTGAGGATAGGTCTATACCAACGGTTTTGGGAAAACCGTTGGTATAGTCCTATACAAACGGTTTTGAAAACTGTTGGTATAAGTAATATTAAAATCTATACCAACGGTTCCATAAAACCGTTGGTATATGTAATTCAAAAAATAATCATTCATTTGGTTTTGATCCCAGCACCTCCCATTTGTGAATGAATGACCTAACCACTAACTTTCTTTTATGAACATAATTTCATAAATATATATATGTATTATCATAGGTATTTTAAATTTTGATTTATTTAATGTCCTCTATAAGAATATTCCATTAAAAATACATGTACCTATACCAACGGTTCTCAAAACCATTGGTATAGACCTATACCAATAGTTTTGAGAACCGTTGGTAAAGGTTCTTTGATTTTGGGACCTATACCAATGGTTTTGGACAAACCATTGGTATAAGGGGGACCTATACCAATGGTTTGGCCAAACTGTTGGTATAGGGTCTATATAATGGACCTATACCAACGCTTTTGGCCAAACCGTTGGTATAGGTCCACCCTATACCAATGGTTTGTCCAAAACCATTAGTATAGGTCCATATAAGTGACCTATAACAATGGTTTTCCCAAAACCATTGGTATATATCATATTTTTAGTAGTGCTTCTACTTCTTCACTTTTTCTCTTGACCAGGTTGAAATACACCTCATTCACAAACCTATACTTGTATCATGAGTTACTTCATGACTTTAAATTCATTTGAGAATAACTTCAGCATCATCAGACTTCAATTGGAAAGTATCGTAACTTTCCATTCATTCCAGATTCTTTCTTTTCTTCTCATCCCATGTACAATCTTCTATGAATACAATTGGCCTAGATATGATCATCCTTAGTACAATTTTCCTGGATACAATCATTATGGGTGTGATATTTTTCTTCATGGGACTAAGTATGGTTTTCCTAGGTATGATCTATTCTGAGTACGATCTTCATAACCTTCTTTCTTTTCTTCCATCTAGATACAATTATACTAGGTATAATTCCTTTTCAATTAGTAGCATATCTTTCTTCTCATCCACCCAAATACAATAAATCTAGGTATGATTTTGAATACCTCTTTTTCTTTTTCTTCCATAAATCTTTCATCATAAGTTATCCAATCAACTTATAACTTATGTGAAATATAAAATATAAAATCATTGTCTCTTTTAAATTTTTTCATAGTCATGCAGACTCCAATAATTCATCAAAACAATCACTTATTTCATATAGAATTCAGAGTGAATCTGATGAAAATAATTTCCTCATTATGATCTTATCCCATTCCAGACCCAAGGTGAGTCCAATAAAAACCTTTTCTTTCAAATAGCTTCTTATCATTATGATGGACAGACTGAGTCTAATTATTTTTAAAGTGCAAGTTAGATTCTTTTGAAAACAAAGTTCAATATGATATTCACCAAATAAAAAGTGAGGTGATTTACTTTTCATCTTTTATCTTCAGCTTTCTTAACAAAAAAAAGACAACATTTTAAAACAAACACCTTCCTCATCAGCTTGGTCCTAACAATATCCCCCTTTGGATTTTGTTGTCAACCAAGTTTCATAAATCACTAAACTTTGTATCCTCAAGAAATGGATAACTTATCAAAAATTCTATGCCTATTTGAGATAACTAATTTTAGGAAACAAGAATTATTGATAGAAAAACCATGTTGTCCAAAATAAGTGATTATGACAATATTTTTCTTTTTCCTTCCTTAGCTCTTCTACAACCTCAGCTTTTCTTCATCCTCTATGGAATACAAAAGAAAATATTTTCCTAAAACCACTCTAACAAATAGATAGAATAGTTCACTCATTCAACATTGATGAATTCACAGCTTACCCACAACTCACCCTTTTTACATGTATCAAATGGATAAACTTTTCAAACAATTCAATTATCCCCCTTGAAAACATTATCCCAAGGTAAGATGAGATAGGGGAAAAAACACATACCTCAAACTTGATGAGAAAGAGTTTGGAAACCCATGTTCAACCTCAATTTAGAAAATGATTCCTTTTGTAGATTTTTTGTGAAGATGTAAGAAACTTGTTCTGGTGATGAAACATATTACAGCTTTAATTCATTCTTCCCCACATTCTCATTGATGAAATTATATTTTATATCGGTATATTTTAAATGATAATGATGAACTAGATTCTTGGTGAGATTGATTGTACTTTGATTATCACAACCTAAGAGAAAGGTTAAATTCACTTCAACAAGTAAATATTACAATTGAGTTTTTATCCAAATAAGTTGAGTAGTGTGTTGAGTGGCAACAACATACTCAGCTTTAACCATACTAAAATTTACTAAATTTTGTTTCTTTGAATTCCAACTAACACAATTCTTTCCCAGAAATAATACTCCACTATATTTATATCTTCAATGATCAATATTTTCTACCCAATCAGTATCTAAATACCCAAAAAAATCAATACTATCTAAGTTTCCATACCTAATTATGAATTTTTTGTGACTTTGATGTATCTGATAATTATTTTTCTAGAAATTAAATTTGATTATTTTGAATCATTCTAAAACATTCCACACAAGATAAAAGCATAAATAATGCCAGGTCTTGAGGCAGTCAAATACAAAAAACTTTTGATCAACTTTAAAAATTCTTTCTGATCGACTTATTTTCCTTCTCCATCATTAGAAAACTTTTTTCCCACTGATATCGGTGTGTCAAAATTTTTTGATTTTTCCATTCCAAACCTATTAAGAAGTTCCTTATCATACTTTTCTTAAGAAATAAAAATACATTCTTTCCTTTTATGTATTTTTAACCCAAGAAAGTATTTCTTTTACCCCAACATGGATTTTTCAAATACCTTCTTTATTTCTTCATAAAATCTTACACAAATTCTTTCATTATTCCTAGAAAAGATAATATCATCAACATAAACAATTACAATGAGGGAATACTTTTGACTTTATCTAATGTAGATATTGATATCTTCTCTTCCATTCTTGAAATTCATCTTCCTTAATCATGTATCTGATTTGGAGTACCATGCTCTCAGATCTTATTTTAGGACATACAAATCCTTTTTCAATCTACACAAATAACTTTCATTTTTTCCAACAAAAAAACCACAAGGTTTTTCAATATAAATTCCTCTTCAATATCACCATTCAGAAATGCAGATTTAACATCCATTTGAAAGATCTTGTAGCCTTTTTGTGAAGTAATAGAAAGAAATATTATGATTATTTCAAATCTTGTCATCAGAGCAATGGTTTCATGAAAATAAATACATTCAATTTGTGAATACTCTTTATACACCAATCTTGCTTTGTTTCTTATCACTTAACCTTCTCCATTCATCTTGTTCTGGAAAAACAACTTTGTGTCAATAATGTTTTTGTTTTTGAACTTGGGTACGAGTTCTTATGTATCATTCTTTTCAATCTCATAAAAATCTTCATTCAAGTAATGAACCCATTCTAGATACTCAAAATCTTCTTTCACATCATTCGGCTCCACTTTTAAATACAAATAAGTATGTGTAATAGCATTTGTTGTTCTTCTTATTTGAACCTTTTGATGTTGACCACCAATTATATTATGATATTCCACTTGATTTCTTAGCCTTGGATGATATTTTTGAATATCTTCCTCATCACTATAAATTTTTGAGTCTGAATCTTCTTATTGAGTAGGAAAACAATTGTATGTATCCTTATTAGAAATTTTTTCTTCAACTTGTTCAACTTCCTTTTCTGCCTAAATATTTTTTTCTTTCTTGCCTCTTTCAATTACATTCACATCAATAGAATCAAAAATTCTTTTTGTATATATATTGAAATATATATATCCTATTCCTTTTGGAGCATATCTAATAAAGATTCCATCTTCACCTTTCTTCTCAAATTTTCCTTAGTTTCCACATTTCTTCTTTATAATGCATGAAATCCCAAAAACTATAACGTCTTTAAAACTTGGATTTCTCCCATTAAAAAATTCATATGGATTTATATTTGATCCTGGTCTGTAGAAACGTTATTTTTTAATATAAACAGCAACAGTCATGGATTGCCTCCAAAAGTAATGAGAATGACCATGTTCAAGTAACATAGTTCTTCCCATTTCCACTAAGATTCTATTTTTTATTTTAGAAAATCCATTTTTTTCGTGTATGACGAACTATACTCATACCAAATTTCATGATTATCAAGAAAAAATTCAATTTATTCATTTCTACATTCTCCACCATTGTCTTTTCTTAACTTCTTCACTGAATACTCGCATTCTTTCTCAGTCTTCCTTCTGAAAATTTTAAACATTTTCAAAGTGTCTAATTTATGTTTCATATACATAACAAAGTAATATGAGTAAAATAATTAATGAAATTGATTAAGTACTTATCTCTGTTTGTTGATTGTTTTCTCATTGGACTACAAATATCGTAATGAATCAGCTCCAGGGGTTGTTTTGAACAAATATCAACTTTATTATGCACAATATTAATAATCTTTCCTTTTTGAAAAATAGTGCAACACCAATCTCTTCTTCTTGGAAAATTAGTAATGTCTTAGAAACTATCTTTTTTTGATAACTTTTTCATGTTTATTTGACACATGTGTCCCATCCTGTTATGCCACAATTGATTTTCTTCTACCAAAATCATGTAACAAGAGTTTTTTATATCACCAACTTGAAACAAGTTTACTTTTGTATGTTGGACTCTTGTAACAATTTTTACATACTCTTAACTTTTCAAAAAAAACTCATCTTTCATAAAGATAAATTTTTTACCCTCATCAAAAAAATGTGAAACACTTATCATGTTATGTTTCAGGCCATAAACGTACAAATATCTCTTGGATTTCAACTTTTTGTTTCCAATGATGGATGATCCAACACCTTTGATTATCAGGGATTCATCATTTCCAAATGTCATTGTGCCTTCTTTAAAGTCTTTCACATTCTTCAAAATTTTCAAATATCCTTTCATATGAGAAGAATTACCACAATCAAGAATCCAAGTTCATTCTCCATTTGTGGATTTCAATTCAATTTCAACAACGAGAGCTTTTTCTTCTTACATTTCCTTATTCATCTTAGGCTTTTGATAATTTTTAAGAATCTTTTTTTCTGATGGTAACAAAACAATACATCATTTTCAAAGGTGTATAGTTTGTTCACATTTTTCATAAATAGTACCCAGGTTTTGAAAACTATTTCCAATCTTTACTCCAAAATTTTCATTTTTCTTCAAAACAGTCTTCTCAGACTTCCTCTTTTGAGGTAATTATATCCCCATAAAATCATGCCTTTCATAACCTATGGAACAATAGTAATATTGTTGGTTGAACCAAAACATCTTTTTCATGTGTCTAAATCCACCACAATACCTAAAATATCCATATAATTAGTATTTGCCTCTAATACTTCCATATTGATTATAATTGTGAATACATTTCTCATCCATTTTCTTCTCTTTATTTTTTGAGCCCTCCGAATTTCTATTGTTAATATTAGTATTCCTTTTAATTTTAGATTTATTGGAACCAAAAGTATTGGAATTTTTTCCAGATTCATAATGTTTCAAAACGTTTTCTAACTCAAGTTTCTTTGAGACTTGAATTTACAACTTTATTGGTTTTTTACATATACATAACTTTCCCAACATTCTTCATTTCATAAAAAATTCCATATTTCTTCTCACCCTTTGAAGGTAACTTTTATTGAACCTTATCTAGTTTCTCATTCTAATAAATTTCTCCAAATTCAGTAATAGAGTTTTGGAAACTTATATTCCTCAACTCAACTTAAGAAATTTTTTATTGGAAAAGTTCCAACTCTTCTTCTTCTATCTTCAGCTTAACCTCCAGATGCTCATTACAATTTTTTTCTTCCTTAATATATTTATTCAAGTCATCAATCTCTTTCACTAGCCTTAATTTATCATCATCAAAATGCTCTTAATTACTTGTTGAGGAACATTCATCTTTCAATTTTTTTGTTCTTTTCATGCCTTCTAATAATTATCAGAAATTCTTTTAACTCTTCTTTCAAATGATGTTCAAGTTGAGTTTCTTCTTCTTCAAAACTAATACTTCTGAATTCTTCATTATTCAAAATTTCAATAAAATTATTCTTAATATAATACTCAAAATATTTTTTGGATTCATCATCACTACCTTATTCTTATTTATATTTAGATAAGAATCTTGTTCTTTTAGAATTGAATAATTTCATATCTTTCCCTATGGAATATGATTTTCCTTTATCACCCTATTTCTTCCATGATCTTCTTGTATTTATTTCTTCTTCTTCACTATACTCTTATTTCTTTCTTTGAGGAAAATTGGCAGCAAAGTGCCCAACAGCTCCACATTCAAAACATTTCTAGGGATGTTTCCCTTTGTATTTCCCTATACCTCTTTTCACATTTTTAGAAGACAAGGGTAAAATATTATCCAGATTTTTACATACCACATATTCAGAATCTGAATCACCAGTTTCATCTTTAATAAGAATATTATTTGAATTTTCTTTCTTAGAATCCATGAAAGGCATTTCTTTATCAACTTTTATTTTTATTTTCATATATTTCTACCTTCTCATTTCATAAGTGATGAGAGTGATATGAAAATCATCAAGATATAATGTTTCAAGATCTCTATCTTCCAGTGAAGAAACTTTTGCATCAAAATTTTTGGGAAGGATCATCAAGATATGTTCAACTACTATAGAATCATATAACTTTTTACTAATACATCTAATAGTACTCACAATTTCATTTACTTAGGTAAATAATTCCCCTATAGATTCATGCTCACCCATCTTTAAATCTTCATATTTTAATATCCAGATTTGTAACTTTTACTTATTCACTTTTTTATTTCCTTTGTATATGTTTTTAAATTTAACCTATATACCTTTGGTTATGAAAAACAATTCCACTCCTAGGAATGAACTTTCATAAAGTGATGATAATATAACATTCTTGGCCCTTCCATCATTCTCCAGATTATTCTTATCAACATATGTAAGAGGATATTTATCATCAATGGGATGAAACCCAACTATTTCAGCTTTAAGGACATCATAACTGATAGACATAAGATAAGGAAACATTATATTTTTCCAGATATGATAATTCTTTCCATCAAAAACTAGAATACCTTTAATGTTCAAAAAATTCAAATTCTCCATAAGCTTCTCTTCAAAACATCAGCATAGAATAAGTGAAGGGAACCTACCCTATGATACCAGTTGAAAGTTCCCAGTCAGTGTGATTGTATCACTAAGATGAGGAGGGTTTAATCAGTGATACTTTTTTCTTTTATGTGTCTTTTCAATTGAAACAACTTTCACATCATGTTAAAGATTTCAATTCCCTGCTAAAAACAAATCAAGCACACACCCATAGGAACACAAGAATTTACAAGGTTCGCTATTTAATAAAAACAGCTATATACTTGGTATGGTTTAGAAATGATCCAATTTCACACAATCCACTATAAAATAATCCTTGGATTATAATGAGTAGGATATAACCTTTCACTTATATAGTACTATGTAAACAATTCTGAAAGCACGTGTGCACCCTCTTAGCAAAAATAGGGTTTATACAGTGTTTTTGTAACAATTCATGTTAATGTGCTTCTTTCCAATTCCAAAAATTTATTCAATTGAAATAACTTCTTCAATTTCTTACCCATAAGGTGGTAATAACTTCTTGGACTTTGTTAAGGAAAAATAAATCTGATTTTTCCAATCCATTTTTCCTAGTCCAATTCCTTTGAGTACGATTCTCCTTAATACGATTCTTCTCATTATGATACTATCAGTGCTATTCTTCTGAGTCTAATTCTTCCTGATATGATTTCTTAATATGAAAAGATATAATACAAGATCAGTATGATTGATACAATTCAAAACTTCTTATTCCTCAGTCCGGAAACCCCAATACAAAAATACCTAATCTAATTAAACCATCCTAATACGATGATCATATGAATACAATTAACAAGTTGAATATGGTAATCAGCTGAGTACAATAATCACTGAGTATGATGACCAGCTGAATACAATGTTGTGATCTTGTCTCTTCTCATTCACTTCTCCATCAAAACTTCTTCAACACAAGTCAATACAAAAACTTCTTATTATCTCTAAAACTCAAAGCATCTCTCTATTTTGTGGTGGATAGTGCATTAATCATCAATAAAGTATGATGTACTTTTCTCCTTTTATAGGTGTCTAAAAAGGGTTTTGTGTGAGAATCCAAAAAATTTACCGATCAATTGAATTAACCCAAATTTTTATTTTTCCTAAAATCTCAGGTTTATTTTGACATCATAAACTCTTCTAAAAACTTCTTGATTCTACTACAATCTTCACTTGTTCTTATAAATTTTATTTCAATTACAAGTTCGATTTCAATTCATGGGTCTGATTTTATGAATCTAGTTTCATCAAAACAAAGGTCTATCTCAATTTAATGAAAAAAAATGAATACATGAATACCATTCTGATTGCTGAATACAATTATTATTTTGAATGCCAAGATCCCCCTTGATAGAACATTCATCAAACTCTTTCATCTCTTATCTTCGAACCACTTCTACTTATTCACATTTTCTCTTGACCAGCTTGAAATGCACATCATTCGCAAACTTGTTCTTGTATCATGAATTCCTTCATGACTTTAAATTAATTTGATAATGGTTTCATCATCATCAGATGTCAATTAGAAAGTATCATAACATTCCATTCATTCCAGCTTCTTTATTTTATTCTCAGCCTAAGTACAATATTTTCTGAATATGATTGGCCTGGATATGATCATCTTGAGTATTATTATCCTGGATATGATCATTATTGGTATGATATTTTTCATCATGAGACTGAGTATGATTTTTCTAGGAACAATATTTTCTTATTACGGTCTTTAGAGCCTTCTTTATTTTCTTCTACTAGGATATGATTATAATGGGTATGATTCCTTTTCGATTGACAACATCTTTTTCTTATCTTCCACCCAGATATGATAAATTTGTGTAGGATTTCAAATACCTATTTTCCATTTTCTTACATAAAGATATAATTATAAGTTCTCCAATAAACCTTTGAATTATGTGAAATAAAAATCAGAAAATCATTGTCAGATTAAAATTTTATCGTAGTCATGAAGACTCTGATACTTCATCAAAACAATCACTTCTTTCATATTGAATTCGGAGTGAATCTGATGAAAATAAATTCCTTATTACGATCTTCTCCCATTCTAGACCCAAGTTGAGTCCGATCAAAACATTTTA
Source organism: Viscum album (assembly GCA_963277665.1). NCBI lineage: Eukaryota > Viridiplantae > Streptophyta > Magnoliopsida > Santalales > Viscaceae > Viscum > Viscum album. The sequence goes on along the minus strand of OY728159.1, from coordinate 1,745,358,665 downwards.
TTCCAAATAGTTTCTTCTCATTACGATGGAAAAAGTGAGTCAAATTCTTTTTAAAGTGTGAGTCTGATTCTTTTGAAAAAAAAGGTCAATATGATTTTCACCAAATAAAAAGTGTGGTGAATTACCTTTCATCTTTCATCTTCAACTTTCTTGACAAAAAAGACAAAATTTGAAAACAAACACCTTCCTCATCATCTTGGTCCTAACAATAAGAGACCATAATGAGGGGATTTGGATACTCAATAAAGGGGTCAAATCCCTTCAAACTTTAAAAAAATAGAGTTCAATAACTATTTTATATTTTTTATAATATACATTGTGTTACCTTGTATTATAATCAATTCATTTCTAAATTTATGTAATCTAAATTAAATGTTAAATCACTTATGTGGATAAGGAATTCTATATGAGATAATACTCACAAGACCAAGGAACAGCAGGTTTCTCAACATGTTGATGCTCCCAATGCAAAGGAACAAAAAGTTATTCCACATATCGATGCTACCAATCCATAGGAACAACATATTGATAATGTTGAAGCTAATGAAATGGTATACAGTGCACAACCTGTGTCCTAGAAATATAGAATCATTGTATCATGGTGATGTTAACAAAAATTATTAAGGTGAGAGACAAAGGTATCAAATTCGAGGTTGGATGGAATGCACATGGCCATCCTATTAACCCCAATAAGGTCATGTTCAGTAGTTATATTTGGATCACCACTCGAATAAACATTTTATTTGATGTAGATTCATGGATCAATGTCATGCCTATGTTTAAGCCACTAATTTGGGAAGATATTAGGTTAATATTATGATATTCTTTATTTAATTTAATAAAAACAAAATAATGAAACATTTATTTAATTTTCATTATCCCTTGTAGATTGAATTTATAGTATATGACTTCAAAATTAAATTTCTATTAATTCTCACTGTAAATAATCATATAATCTTTTAGAAAATTCTTACGAAGTATCATCTCAAATATACTGAAGGGAAAATAAACCATTACCCACCATAGATGTATTCACACCTAATAAAACAACAAACATGGAATGCTTTTATTGTTCATCATGAAAAGAACAATTATTAGGTACATTGTGATTGGTAATAAATTGCTTTATAATATGTGTATTAATCACTTTGATTAAAATTTTTAATTTATAAAATAGGAATTGAGTGCTTAAAATAAGAAATGTGCAGCAAAACCAACATACCCCTACTATAAAGTATGGATGGGGTATGCTTCACTTGAAAAAAATTGGTATGTGTTTTAAATCTACAGTAATAATTTTATGTGATAAGAAAAAACAACATAATTATGTTCCTATTTTTATATATAGATTGATGAATCGAAATATAAACACACTTCCATCCCACATCATGTGATCACTATTGAAAATTTTCCGTATACCCGTGATTTCAAACTGTGGGTATGGCCCTTGAAACCGTGGGTATAGGCTATACCCACAGTTTCAAGGAACTGTGGGAAACCGAGGCATCGGTATAACCCTAAGTTATACCCACAGTTTTGGAAATCATGAGTATAGATCCATGCCACCATGTCATTAACCTATACTCGTGGTATGTAAAACCAAGGGTATAGCTTTAACAAAAAGTGTGGCCACAAGATTCAATCCCTGGACCGCCCCTTTATTCTTCACACTTCTATCCACTACTCCATTTCACTTATTGGTATATAAATATATATTTACATATATATATATATTTATATATATTTATATAAACTATGGATATAGTTAGAAAATTGTGGGAATAGGTGTTCCCGTTAAAAAAAATTCTGCCCCATAAATTTTTTTCCCCACTATAAGGTGGGAAATATATACCCATGGTTTTTAAAAACCGTGAGTATAGGTCTTAAAAAAACAAGATTATACCCATGTTTTTACAAAAAAACGTGGGTATAGGTCTCAAAAAACAACTATATACCCGTGGTGTTTGTAAAACCAAGGGTATAGGTCTTAAAAAACAACCTATACCAATGAATCTACAAGAACTGTGGGAATAGGTTCCCATACTATACCTATACCCATGATTTTAGGAAAACTATGAGTATAGGGGTACCTATACCCACAGTTTTTCCCAAAAACGTTGGTATACGGCCATTTTCCATTAGTGGATATAAAAAGAGGTAGGTGTAATAAATATGGGATACTTGATGTGGCTCTTAATTATTTACCTTTTACCACATAATTTAGTGTAATTAACTAAGTTTTTTATTATTAAACAAATTTTTTCATTGAATAATTTTAAATTATGGATTATTTGTTGTTTCATTATTAAAAATCACAATTTAATGTTAAAATTCTAATTTATTTGTTAATTTTAGACATTTTATTAATTTTTAGTCAAATAATTTAATTATTTTATTCACCATTTTTTTATTAAGAACTTTTTTAACTATAGTTTTTCATTTATTTATTTATTTTAATTTATTTATTCATTATTATTTTTTTGTATTTCAAAATAATAATTTTAAATATTAGTTTTTATTATTTTTTTCATTTATTTTAAATTCAATTGTATTTTAAAACAATAATTTTTTAATTCTTTTATTTTAAATTTTAAATAAATTTATTTATTCTTCTGTTTTTATTTTTCTAAATAATTTATTTTTCATTATTCTAATTTTATTTATTTTTATTTATTTATAATTGAAAATAGTTTATTTATTTTTTTATTTATTTTTTCCAAGAAAAGTCTGGGCGGTCAGTGTACTGACCACACACACACGTAACACAGTCAATATAATAACTATGTGTTCTAATTTTTAACTCATCATGGGGAACCCTACTGTTCCCCTACTAAACTGATTGCATCCTCATGGTAATCATTCCAACCATAAAGAACCAATAATGACACCATTTTTTTACCTTGTGTGTCTGGGTACCATCGAACCATAGTCCATCTTGAGGAAGTGATGGTTGAAAAATTTACGATCATGAACCACTACTGATGTCCTCCAAAACTTGGCTCCATTGAGCTTGTTGTCTAAGAGACCGAGCATCACCGGTCTAAAACAATAACCTCCTATAACCAAAAATACACTACAGAAAATATTTTTCATAGTCGTTTGCAGAATAACCCATCCCATGCCATTGAAACACTGAAGCCACCTCCATATCTAAAACATGATCCAAGCCTTGGCCGAATAGCACCCTAGTCCTCTATAGTCATGAATTTTAAAACCCGATCTCCACTCTAGGAAATCTCGACCCTGAATGTGCTGCCGATTGAATAAGCTTAAAGCCAAATGTCGATCGAATCTAGTCATGAAATAAGAACCAGAAATTGCATATCTAAAATTCCAAGTAAATTTTCCTAATATAACTAGAATAAAAAAAATTCCCTAAATAGTGTAATTAGGAAACTATTTCCCAAAGTACCCAAAAAATTTACAGGAGGAAGGAAAAACAACTTTATTTTGGGATATAGTTTTTTCAATCATAGGAGAACTGGGACACATTGGGAAATAATTTCCAAATGACCCTATTTAGGTCATTTGTTTTTTTTATTTTGATTATATGAGAAGGTTTTCAAAAATTCCAATCTTTGAAGAACAAACATGAAGAAGAAAAACTGAACTTTTCCAATTAGAATTTGATATTTGCAGTTAAACACAAAATTCAGGATGAATCTATTCACATTTGTACTAATAATTTCCACTGATTTGTAGCCACCATTGAGATCCATTATGCTACGAGATAACCTCTACCGGTGCTAATGAACCGAGCTTCACTGACCCTCACAAGATGAAGGCCCACAGTAAGGAGGTAAAAAAATATAAAAGGAATAAAAATGAAGAAAAAATATGATAAAAATATATATGTTATATATAATAATAATAAGTGTGTATATATGTGTGTGTAAATATATTTATATATTTATATATATTTATTTAATACTAATAAAATAATAAAATTAAAAAAATCTATACATATATATAATAATAGTAAAAGGCTTGGATGTCAACTAGTGACATTTGATCCAAAAATAGATATGGGAGTGGGTCCTAAAATGATTGGAGGCCCAACTTAATTTTATTTCAACCTAGACTATGGTCCAAATTTTAGAAATGGCAGAATAATTCCAAAATTAAGAAATTCTTAATGCCCATTTTTCTATGTCTAGCAGAATCGGGCAAGCTCGATGATCATGGTCACTGATCATGAGCAGTGATCATGGTCACTGATCATGAATAGTGACTGTGGGAATTGCATGATGTATTAAAGGGAAATCACTAGTCATTGTGAGGTATTAGCTATTTTCATAGACATTTCATTCGGAGCTAATCACGAGCACAGGAAGGTGTGCCACATGGAATTCCACTACTTGATATTTAGAATGTAACTTTTTTCTATTTTTTGTTTTGGAATAAGAATAGGTGTTATTATCTTTTTTTACTATTCATGCTTCTCATGACCTATTGAAGTGATCTTTATCCTCTTTCATTTCCCCTAATCTGTAATTTATGTTCTAGGATGATTATAAATACATGTTGTGTGTTCACCTCCATGTGTTTTTTTATCTAAAATGTCAAGAAATATAGAACTAATTTATGAGATTAGATTCAGAAAGTGAATCCTAATGATGTCTGTAGATCTAAAATTCATGATTATTATCACTTCTTTGTTAATATTTGAATATTGTAAAGATGATTCGGGGTGCTGCGAGAGCACATTATTTCTTGGGATTGGTTTTTTACTCTTTTTCCCTTGATCCTTTCACCCTTCTTCTCATAGTTTATTGTTTGAGTGGTTAGGTGGGGTTGTGTTTCTTGTGATCTCATGAAGATCATTTTGGCCAGGAATATATTCTTGGCTATAGCAGTTTTATTGGGATATTTCTTCACTTTGGGTGAGTGTTCATGTGTTATAAGTCATTTTGTTCATTAATTCTCAATTTTTTTGGGTGATAGAGGTGTCTGTGTTTCTATCCATTAAAAATTTAGGGAGTGAGGATGATATTCAATGGTTTATTATTCAAAATATCTAGAAAAGGGGGTTGAGGGTGGATCAACTTGGATCTAGTGCTTGTTTCTTTCTTACTTATATTTCCTTAGGTTTGTATTGTTCTCTCTGTTTCTCATTTGTGTTCACCTTTTCTATTCCACTCTCACCCTCTGTGATTTTTATCATTATTTCTGATATTTTAATTTTCTTCTTTCCAAATATTTAAAATCATAAAAAGAGTTTTAGTAATACCACTAGGGTATCAACACTACTTCCTTGAGAGTGACCATAAGGTTAGCCATTATACCATATTTTGGGTTTATCAATGTATCTTTAATTTTCCTCATGATAAGGATGTCTTCAAATTTTAGTTCCATTTTGGGGGATGCAATATATTCCATGGTAGTTTTTTCACTTTTATTTTAAAAAAACCAAAAAAAAATATTATAGTGATGGAATCATGAATTATTGAAACATTTTCATTGTTATATTACTCTCATGTTAAGGAGATTACAAAAATGTTGGATGGATTATAGAAATAGACATAAGGAAAGATGTTTAAGGTACCTACTCTGTAGGACATTGTAGCTACGGAGAGGTTATTTTATATATTTTAAGATATCAGTTCAGATCAAGACGATCATAAGAGCATGATAACACTCTAGTAACAAATATAATATGAATCACAAAAACTATATCTACTAATTTTTTATCTTTACAAGCCCTTGGATGCTAGGATAGAGTTTTAGGATTTACATTTTGAGAGTTATTTTAAGGGTTGGTGGGAGATGGGAGATGTGGAACCTGAAGAAGCTGAAAACAATTTGGAAGATCATTATTATTATACTCTTTATGATGATTTAAATTGTACTTACATTTCTAATAAATTTTTGTTGACTCAATGGATTGGACTATCATAACACATCCAATCCTTTTACTTTGTAAGACACCACACCTAAGGTAGTTTGTTTTTAATATAAGATGGAGGATATTGAATATCTCACTCTATACCCAGACACACTCACAAGAGCACCATCTATTCTATAGGAAGAGAAAGATGAAAAAATAGGGGGATATTTTCACTTAATTGAACTACATTTTCTTTTCTTTTATTCTAATTTTAATTCATTTGATGATGAATTTGTTTCTCCCAAAATATCTTATAAAGAGTCATCTAAACATCATTCTTTCCTATAGAGTCTTGAGAAAGCTGCACTTGTCAAGGAACCACTAGGCCACCCAACTTTTGTTGAAAATTTATGTTTGGGAGATTATGAAGTGGATGATGATTTCATAGAATAGTGCATGAGTTTTAAAGAGTATGTTGAAAAATTTTACATGGAAAATGAGGATTTTCCATTTTTTACTAACCCAAAAGAAAAGTCTCACCCTATAGTTGATTTCCTACCACCTATGCACACTAACCCTCTTGTGGGGGAAGAAGGGTAGTACACCTTTTTTCTATTTTCCCCTTTATTATTCCACAAGTGGTCCTCTTACAAGGAGTGAGACTATTTTGAAAGTTTATAAGGGGTGCTCCAAAAGATACAAAGTAACAAAGTTGGAGTGAAGAATATGTGGTGGTTCTTGGACAAGAAGCTGCATCCAACCTCAAACTAGGGTTGAAACAAATACTTTCCAAATATGGACAGTCAAAACACAACAACCCTTGGAGGATTATCCAAATATTATCCTACTTAGTTTCATGTTTTAGTTTCTTATTTCTTGTTTTTAATTTGTGATGTTTTCTTTTAAAAAATAATAAGAAGTGATTCCACAAGTTGTGTGACTATTAATAGACATCCAACCAACAAATGAAGAACTATGGTTGAATCATTTTGATTTTCATGGTCAATAAAAACACATTGGATTAACTGGATAACACACCCTAACTCAAACAATGGTTTCATTTCACTTTTAACTTTAAATATTTAATTCTAATGTTCATCTATTAACATTGTAGGAAACAGAATTGGTAATCCAAGGATCTTGTAGAAATAACACAATGGGAGGTCACATATGGATAAACTAAAAAAATGAGAAGCTTCTACACTCTAGGTAGTAATGTTTTTTATTCTAAAAATTTTAAATATGCATATTCATATTTCATGCTACTAGTAATTAAGTGTGGGGGAGTACCCCTTATTGTGTTTAGTCAAAATTTTGAATCTATTTTTCTTCCATGGTTGTATATGTTTCTTATTTCTAGTAAGTTGAAAATTAAGTTGAGCTGCATTTTAAATCTAGATAGCATCCTCATCATAACTTTGTATTCCAATTACTATTTTTTCTACCTAATTATTTATTATACTTCTATTTATTTTGATTTGATAAATCATTTGTCTGTTTATAATAATTAAAAGCATGTAACTTTTCAAAAAAAATTATTTTATGTGCTTGATTTTTTGTAAGTGGCTGGTAGGGACCTTTTGTACATATTTTTGTTTTTTTAATTGATTTTTTATATGGAAAAAGTGATTTTCAAAATTTCATGTAACTCCGTTCACATTCTTTTTACTATAAAATTGAAAAAAAAATTGAATAAAACCATCTTCCACCTTAGGATTCAAAATTTGGGACAATGTTGGGTTATAAGTGTGAGGGGAATGGGTCTTTCTATGTTCTAAGTTTTGCTTCAATTATTGACATCTAAAAATCCCCCTTTATTTCTTGTAAATAAAAAATGGTATAATTATTTTTAAATTATTTCACAAAATGAGGGTCTTAGGCTTCAAATTTCATTTAATTATTTCATGTCTAGAAGATAATAACATATTGGTTGTTGAGGTTTTCATTGATTCTATAATTTTTGTGGGTGTGTGATTTCTAAGTCGTGTTTCATGCTATTTTTATGGATATTATGTTTAGGAACTAATAAAGGGAGCGGGATAGGATATATCTTTGTGGGATTATGATCATAACTTGAGGAAACTAAATATTTGAACTCAAACCTTGGGGACTCACCTTTAGAAAAATAAATCACATTAAAGAGACAACTCAAATGATAATCATATAAGTCTTTTGAATCTAGAGAAAAATGGGAAAAAGGGATCTCATGGAGAGTCTGTAAGACAAGGAAACTTGGTAAGTTTATGTAAAACAATATAAGTCAAAATCAATAAGTGTTTCTCACAATTCCATGCACAAACCTTTGATTGGAAAAAATTAAAAATAAAGGGCCATGTCAAAAATAATCTCATTAAAGTGAGGGGAATATTTAACCCAAGTAAGGAAGGAGAAAATTGATTTATATGAAAATCATTTTAATTGTATCAATGAAGTGAGAGAGAAAAAATGAATTTTTGGAACTAAGGAAAGAGTGATAATTAAAGGTTTCTCCTATTAATATTTTATTTCCACTTAAATCTAACATGTCATCACTCTTAGAATTAGAATTTGAATTCCAATTGAATTAGGTAAGTGAGGGACTTCATATAGGAGGTAGGACATCTTCAATAGTGAATGGATACATGTTCACTTCATTTCCTAATGTGTATTTGAACTTAGATAAGACCTCCTGTGGTCATTCTTTGAAAATCAAAACTCTCAAATTTTATTCCACTATTAATAAATTTCTTAAAATGATTCATTTTGAGCTTACTGTGAAATTTCTTATTGTCTGTTTTATAAATACAAGACGCATGAAATTATTTAATGACAAACAAATATTTAAGTGTGGGGGAATTTTATGTGGCTCTTATTTCTTTAATTTTTTCCACATCATTTAGTGTAATTAATTGTGTTTTTAATTATCAAACTAATTTTTTTATTGAATAAATTTCAATTATTGATAATTTTTTGTTTAGTTATTAAAAATAAAAATTTATTGTTAAAATACCAATTTATTTGTTAATTTTAGACATGTTGTTAATTTTTAGTTAAATAAATAAATTATTTTTATTCACTATTTTTTTCCTAAGTTTTTGTTTAACAATAGTTTTTCATTTATTTGATTCTTTTAATTTATTTATTCATTATTTGTTTTTTCTTTTTGAAAATAACAATTTTAATTATTAATTTTCATTATTTTATTCATTTATTTTAAATTCAATTTTATTTCAAAATAATATTTTTTAATGTTTTTATTTTAAATTTTAAATAAATTAATTTATTCTTCTTTTTTTATTTTTGTAAATAATTTATTTTTCCTTGTTATAATTTTATTTATTTTTATTTATTTTCAATTGAAAATAATTTACTGATTCTTTTTATTTATTTTTTTTAGGAAAATTCTGCATGGTTAGTCTAGTGACTACGCGCAAGTAACACAATCACTATATTGATCATGTATTCTTGTTTTTAACTGACCGTGAGGTACCCTATCATTCTCCTACTGAACCGAACACATCCTCATAGTAGGTATGCCTAACATGAAGAACCAACTCCACCACCATTTTTTAACCCTACCATGTCTAGTCACCATCAAACTACATCCAATATTGAAGAATTATTCATTGAAGAAATTACTATCACGAACCACAGTCGATGACCTACAAGCCCTGGCACCACTGAGCTATTAGAAAATAAGTAGTCGGAATGAGAAGACAGATAGAACCTTGATGCATGAATTGAATTCACCATCCAAAAGGGTTTGATCCACCCCCCGCGTTGATAGTGTAGGGATCTCGGTGGAAGTATCCCTCAAGGATTTCACCATGGTTTGGGGAAAATCGAATACCAATTTCTGATTGCCCCGCTGCACCAATATTAAGAGAACTATGGAGAATTTCTTAGATTTAAAATTTAATTAACCCATAAAAAATATCATCATCTCTTATTTATAAATCAAAATTGGTGCGAATTTCACCAGTTTGGTCAAAGAACAAATTGGTTCAAACGAAACAAGACAACTCTTTGTAAGGGACACACCGATTTGATATCACCATTTCAGTCAAAGAACACATTGGTTCAACTAAAATGATACATCTCTTGGTGAGGACACACCGGTTCAAATTTGGAAAAACAATCTATTTATTTTAATAAATAATTTGAATAAAATTATAATAATAAAATATTTTGAATAAAATTATAACAATCCCCCACTTTTATTCATAAATTTTAATTCTCCATATCACAAGTGAGTAATTATACATAATAAAGGTATCTTTAGATTTAAACCTTTAATTAGTATCAATATCTCAAATTTTATCAGATTTATAATTTTTAGAAACATTAAAATTATTAACATTTAAGATAAACTAGAGATATCATACATACAATGAAACTTTCATCCAACATCTCATTTTGTATCACTTTTATGGCCATGTGCTTATATCCTTTTCATGAACTCTTGAAGGAGTAAACCCATTAACTTCTAGAAGAAGAGGCGCCACTCCTAAGTTCATATAGGCAAAATTTTACAACGTGCTTCCATTATTAGAGCACATAAATCATTGAGTATTAATATTTTGTTAAGAGTTTATAACTCAACCTCTAGTCATAACAGATGATATTGACATCAAAAAATTCGGGCTATAATTATCAATGTCAAAAATCATCTTTGTAACTTGTTTTTACCCATTGAACACTTTGATTAGGATCTACCTAAAGGAAGTGTTGGGTTTCCGTTACCAAAATGAATCATTATATGTATTTTAACACCACCTATTTATTAGTTGCACATATAATCTCTCTCGGTAGATATTTTTTAAATGGATCCACAAGGTTTTTACACGATCTCACATAAACAATTGTTATGGTACCATCTGGATGGAGGAGCAATAGAGGAAACCCCCATCGCCGCATCCTGTAGTTTTGTCTACCCTAACTCACCCACGCAGTATCAATCCTCGCTTATTTGATGCATCTCGACTTGTAAATAAGATTAGTTTGGCTCCAGAGGAGAAGAAGAAGGACCATGAATCTCTGAATAACCTATCCTCCTTCAAGAGTTTCTCTAGGGGATCCTTTATTGTTCTTACAAATCATGTGCCCCATAGAATAATTCAAAAAGGTTCAAAAGTGAATGTATCAGCCTCTGAGGATGCAATAGAAGCTATGATTGATCTGTGCAAGCATCCATTTATCGCTCGCATCTCCTTAATGAAAGGTATGAAACCCTGGTGGACATCAGATCTCATCTCTTGGTTGGTTTATATTTGGGGATTCAACAAATTCAAATGTGTTTCCCTCAGTCGAGGACTTTTTCATATCTTGTTTCCTTTAATGGATATCAAAGGGAGTGCTTGGAGTATCAGTTCAATCAATCTCAGACCAAGTACACTTATCCTTCATGAATGGAAATTGTACTTCAATTCACTTGATTTTAAGGATACTTGTGCGCATGTATGGATAAAAATACATGATCTCAACTAGGTATTATGGTATGCGGAGATTTTTTTTGATATTGCATCTACTATTGGGATTCCGATTAAAATGGATCAAGTTACAGAATCAGTAAGTTATGTTCACTTTGCTAAGGTTCTAGTAGAGGTTGACTTTAGTACTAATTTAATAGATAAGGTGATTTTACCTACTCAACAGGATTATATTTTTCTTTGAATTAAATATAAAAACACCCCTCCTTTTTGTGTTTTATGTCAAGTTATTGGGCATGAAGAATATATATGTAGAAGAAATTTTATTTGTGACAACTGTCAACTTAAAGGGAATGAACTACAACATTGAAGGAAGACACCTAAAAAGGTATAGAACAAAGCAATAAGAAGAATAACAAAGCTTCTGTAATTGATTCTGACCTTCTAAAGGAGTTTGATAGAAAGAATGTTGAGTCTGCAGAAAAATATAAAAGGTCTCTTGATGAAGAACCTAATGCCAAAAAGGGATGTTCTGAAGAACCTATCAAGAACAGTTCTTCTATACAAAAAATTAATAGAGTTCTCTTATCCTAGGCAGATCTTGGTGATGATATTCATCTATTTGTAAATGACAGTTCTGTTATGGCTGATATAAATGGAGACTCATTCAAAGATATATTAACAAGGGGTCTTAAAAATGATGATGATGATGAATCAATTGACAGCCTTGATGCTCTAGAAACTGCTGCTCAAGAATATGCAGACTCTTGCCTAAGGCAAGAACAGATTTTGGTCAATGCCAAAAGAAGAAGAGGAAAGGAAAATATGGATCTTCCTATCTCAAGAAAATCTAAAGATAGGAAAGAGGTGACCAATGTTTTTAACTATAATTCATCAAAATAAAATAAAAAGGTACAACCCTTGGCCTCAAATTTCAAATATCGTGTTCTGTATACAGTGGATATAGAAGCCTTTGTTTCTATAGCTCTCTACGCCACTAATATGGAGGTCTCCCCTCTGGAAGGTACTCCTAGAGCCCATGTTAAATCCAATTTATTTCATGGTCTTCTAGCTAAGGTTAGTGCTGGAAATACTTCACTGATGCATGCTAAGGAATATAGGGAAACAGTCATTTATGTTCCAGCCTTTTCCCCTCTTATAGAGACTAATGAACAGGATTCTATGAATACCCATAGCTTGCTCTATAAACCCACTCCAATGGGAATCATTAATAGACAAGTCCCTTGAAGGAATCTATCCAAGCCTCCTCTCCTGAATTACATGTGGACTCTCCCAGTTTGGAGGGAATAAAAAATGACAAAGTGGCAAGATCACCCCATCCTCCACCAAGTTGTGGCACCACTAAATCTCAAATTCAGAAAGTTATAAAAAAGGTGATTACCTATAATTCATTTGAATTTCTTGAATCTGCCAGTAGTAATGATGATGGAAAAAACAAAAGAATATCAGGATGATGGTGGAGGTCCCTGGATGTAGGAAAAGGTTGGGTGGAGGGGGAGACATCCACATGGAAGGGGTGCTCAGATATCTCATCACAGTATGAACACTCACTCGCGAGTTCACTGATATCATTTTTATAGACCTGCATTGTTGTGTTTTCTCCTCTGAATTTACTTCTTGTATGACCTTATTTTTTAATAATAGGTTCATTTGCACCTCAACCTTCTTTAAAAAATTATTATGGTACCATATTGTAACAATTGTATAACATAATCGTGTCTCAAACTTATATGTATAGACTTTCCATTGTACATGCAATTATATTCCCTTGATAATATTTCTTCACTATCACAATTGATAGAGATAGGAGTCATTGAAATAAGCCATAATCTAATATTTGATATTAGATTCCTAATCCATTTTTCTTCCTTTCCACATATCACTAAGGATATACACTCCAAATCCATGGTAGAATGTGAAATACATGTTTGTTTCTTGCTCTCCCAAGAAACAGTACAACCTCCAAGAGAAAACAACCATCCAGAAGTGGATTGGTTGTTACCAATACTGGTAATCCATCTTACATCAGTGTATCCTTATAATACATCTGGATAATAATTATAGTATAAACTCAAATATTTGGTCTTTCTTAAGTATCCAAAAATCCTTGTTACACATCTCCAATGATCCACACTAGGATTACTAGTATATCTACTCATTTTACAGACTACAAAAGCAATATCAGGTCTAGTGCAATGCATCACATACATTAAAGAACTAATTACACTATCATACACAAGTTGTGCTACAGCTCTACCCGTATTTAGAAAAATTTAACACTAGAATCAAATAGAGTATTGGAATCTTTGAAACCAAGATAATCAAATTTATTTAACATTTTTTCTATGTAATGATACTAACTTAAAGAATAACCCCCACTATGTTTTCTAACTTTAATACCTATAGTGGTATCAACTATTCCAAGGTCCTTCATTTTAAAAATAGAAGATAAGTAATTATTTGTCTCAATTACACCAATTATATTAGTTTCCAAAAATAACATATCATCCACATATAGACACAAAATAACTCCATATTCTTTTGTAAACATTGAATAAACACATTTATCCACATTATTATGAGAAAATACATTAGATAAAATAATATAATTGAATTTCTCATGTCCTTGCTTCAGATCTTGTTTAATACCATAAAGAGATTTAACTAGTTTACATACTTGGTTTTCATTACCCAGTAAAACAAACCCTTTGGGTTTTCTATATAAATTTATTCATTTAAATCTCTATTTAAAAAATTATTTTTTACATTAATTTGTTGAAAATATAAATGATTAATTGAAGCTAAAGAAAATAATATCATTATTGAAGTAATTATAGCTACAGGGGAATATGTATCAAAATAATCAATCACTTATTTTTTCTAAAATCTTTAAAAACCAATCTAGCTTTAAAATCTTTAATGTTACCATTAGAATCATTTTTCATTCTAAAAACCCATTTACTACCAATAGGTTTTGAACCTCTTGGTAAATTCATAATGACCCAAGTATTATTCCCCATAATGGAATCCATTTCTTCATTAATTACTTCTTTCTAGGAAGAAACATCTATAGAATTCATAGCCTCTTTATAAGTATTTGGGTCATCTTCTATAGTCAATACCATAGGATAATTATTCAAAATATGATTATTTTGATCTCATTCACAAAGGAAAAATTATGGAATTATGAGAAATAAAATTTGGATGTAGATGTTTCTCCTTCTGAATTTTTGTACTCTGTTTAGGTTCAACTTGAGAATCATCATTATTCTCTACTATTGTATTTGAACTAGATGTAATACATGATTTAGGGGTATGAGGAATAATTTCCTCCACATAATCTTTATAAAACTTATTTTCAAAAAAACTCTACATTCCTTGATTCAATAACTATATTATCTCCTAGATCCATAATTCTATATGCTTTTTTGTTTTCTCCATATCCAACAAAAACACCTTTAATTTATCTAGGACCAATTTCAGTTATTTTAGGATCAGGAACTCTATAATAAGATAAACACCCCCACACATTGAAATAAAAATATTAGGTCTTCTACCTCTCTAATTTTCATAAGATGATAACTTAGTTTTCCTAGAGGCAATCATATTATGAATATGACATGAAGTCAATAAAGCTTCGCCCCATAAATTTCATGGTAACTTAGATTTATTAATCATGAAATTTACCGTTTCTACTAAAGTGTAATTTTTCTTTTCAACTAATCCATTTTGATGAGGTGTGTAAGGAGGGTTTCTTTGGTGAATTATACCATTTTCTTCACAGAACTCATTAAAATCATTTATAAAGTATTCATCACCTCTATCTGAGCATAATAATTTAATCTTTTTGTTTAATTGGTTTTCAACTTCTACTTTAAACTTCTTAAACACATTAAAGGATTTATCCTTTGTTCAAAGAAGATATAAATGTAAATATCTACTAAAATCATCAACAAAAGTAATAAAATATCTTTTTACTCTATGAGTTAACAAACCATTTAATTCACAAATATCAGAATGCACTAAATCTAATATATAATTATTTCTTTCAACACTATGAAAAAGGCTTATTAACTATTTTCGATTCTACACATGTTTTGCATTTGTCAAAATAATTTCCAAAGTTGATCAAGTTTAAATTCTTCATTACTTTTAATGAATTATAATTAACATGTGCTAAATTATCATGCTAATTAGAGTACCCTTTCCCCATAAACATTCCTCCCTTAGACAAGATAACCTTGTCAGATTTGAATGAAACCTGAAATCCATTCTTACATAGAAGATCAAAAAAAACTAAGTTCTTTCGAATTTCAGGGACACACAACACATTTAGATAGTTCAACTTCTTCCCAAAAGTAAATTCTATCCCCATTCTACCTTTTCCACTAACATTGAAGCATGAATTTTTTCCAAGATGAACTTTATTTGTTATAGTAAAATAATCAAATGCTTTGAACATCGAATGATCCTTGCACACATGCACCATTTCTCTAGAATCTAGACACCATCCCATATTTATCTAAGTCATGTTGACTTCGGATATCATTGTGACTATATTTTCTTCAGTCATCATATTTGCAGCAGGTTTCTCAACTTTCTCTCGATAGCGACATTCCTTTACAAAATGATCTAGTTTTCCACAGACAAAGCATTCTCCTTTTTTCTTGGAAGTATTTACTTTCTTCTTGAATTTTTTACTTTTCTTCTTAACATGTAAGGAGGAGTTTGGTTGTGTCTTTCCCTCAATGATATTAACCTTGGTATCAAATTGTGAATCCATACCCACATCTCTCAACATGGATTATTCTTTAATATGAAGAAGATTTTTCAATTTCTCCAAGGAAATATCATCACCCTTTTTAATGAGTGATTTACCAAAATCATTCCATATAGTTAGAAATTTAGTAATAATTTCACTTGAAAAATTTCTGGTATATTAATTTTAAGGGAAATAAGTTTATTTACTAAAACTTGAAGCTCATGAACTTTCTCCAAAACTTTCTTGTTATCAACCATCTTGTAGTTTAGATAATTTTCAATAATAAACTTATTGATACCTTATTCCTATGCTATATATTTGAATTTGAGTGCATCCCAAATCTATTGAGTGGTCTTCATTAGGATGAAATAGTCATAAAGATGATTTGATAATGTGCCAAGGATATGTCCTCGACACAAAACTTCATCATCTTCTCATTTCTTCCTCATTTCCCTAATCTGCTTGGCTTAAATCACATCAATGGGTGTGCTGTCAGAAATTGAAGCAATCTCCTTGAGAATGGGAGGAAGATTCAGCTCTAGAAAGTAAGAAATATTCAATACCATAAGAATAAACTTCATCTTTTCCTTCTACTGGGAGAAGTTGTTTTCATCTAAATGGTCAATTTTGACCATGTCTTCATTCATGACTTTAAGAGATTTGGAATCCATCTTCTAGGTTCTGCCTTTGGTTTCAAACCCTTTTGATTGTTAGAAAATAAGTAGGAAAAATGAGAAGACAGATAGAACCTTGATGTGTGAATTAAATTCACTATCCAAAAGGGTTTGATCCACCCCCCACATTGATGGTGTAGGGTTATCAGTGGAAGTATCCCTCAAGGATTTCATCAAGGTTTAGGGAAAATTAAACACCAATTTCCAATTACCCTGTTACACCGATGTTGGCAGAACTATAGAGAATTTATTGGATTGAAAAATTAATTAACCCATAATAGATCTCATCATCACTTATTTATAAATCAGAATCGGTACAAATTGCACTGGTTTGGTCAAAGAAAACATTGGTTTGACTGAAACAAGAAAACTCTTGGTAAGGGAAACACTGGTTCGATCTCACCATTTTGGTTAAATAACACATTGGTTCAGCTGAAATGACACAACTCTTGGTGAGGGACACACCAGTTCAAATTTTAAAAAACACTCTATTTATTTTAATAAATAATTTGAATAAAATTATAACAATAAAATATTTTGAATAAAATTATAATAGGAGATCATTTTCTAAGAGAAAAAATGCTATAGATTTGTAACCACAACCACCTAAAACCAAAAATTCACCACCACAAAGCTCCTATATAACCGTTTAAATAAGAACCCATCCCGCACCACTGAAACACTAAATCCACCACCATATCTGAAACCTCAAGCCAAGTCACGGTCGAACAGCACCCCTCTCCTCTAAATTCATTATTTTTAGAACTTGATCACTTCCCTAGAAAATCATGACCCCAAATGCACCACCAATTAAAGAAAATTGAATTCAAGTGTCGACTGAATTTGGTCACGGCCGAAGAACCAAAAATTAAATATCTAAAACATTGATGTTTGAAGAACAAAGATGAAGAAGACAGAACAAACTTTTCTGATTAGAATTTGAGATTTGTAGTTTGATGTTGAAACAAGGATGAAGCCGGTCATATTTTCACTGATCATTTCCACCAATTTGAAGCCATCGTTGAGCTTCAATGTGCCACAAGATGACCTTCACTAGTGTAGATGAACCGAGCTTTACTAACCCTCGCTAGAAGAAGCCCCGTAGTATGAAAGAAAAAAAATAAAAAGATATAAAAAAAGAAAAAAATATAATAATATATATATATTAATAATAATAAGTATATATGTAAATATTTTTATATTTTTATATATATTTATTTAATACTAAGAATATAATATAATTAAAAAGATATATATATAATAAAAAATGTTTGGACGTTAACTAGTGAAGTCTGATCCTAAAATGGATTTGGGAATGGGTCCTAAAATGATAGGATGACCAACTGAGTTTTATTTCAACTTGGCCCATGGTCCAACATTTAGAAATGGGAGAATAATTCCAAAATCAAAAATGCATAATGTTCATTTTTCTATTTCTAAAAGAATCAGTAAATCTCGATGATCATGGGCACTAATAATGTGTAGTGATCATGGGAATGCATGATGTATTCGAGGGGAATGATTATTCATTGGGAGATATAAGGTTCTTTCATAGACATTTCATTAAGAGATAATGACAAGTGTAGAAATTCATGTCACGTGGAATCCCACTTCCTGTTATTTTGAATGTAATTTTTTTCTATTATTATTTCAGAATAAGTGGAGGTGTTCTCTTCTATTTTCATTATTTCAAATTCACAAGACCTAGGGAATATCCTTTTCTCCTCATTCATTTAATCCATTCTATAATTTTTGTTCTTTGGTGATTGTAAATACATGTCGTGTGTTCTCCTCCCTATGTTTTGTGATCTTGAATATCTATAAATAGAGAACTAATTTTCGATCCCATCTTCATGAAGTGAAACTCAATGCCTCCTAAAGATTTATGATTTATGAAGATAATAACTTCTTATTTACTCTTAGAAGATTGTGAAGGTAATTTGAGGTCATTACTACTCATATTCCCTTTAACAGCATGCAAATCAGTTTTTAATAGCACTAAAAAAGTGTTATTAATCACAGCGATGATAAAGGGGGTATCCTTTATCAGTTCTATTTTTAGTGATGATAAAGTCTTAGCTACCTGTAATGTGCTGTTAATATAACATCACACCCAAAAGAAAAATCATGTAATTTTAAATGCTATATACAACCTGTAATTTCAAACAATGATATAATTTCAAACAACTATATATACATTTAATTGAAATCATGAATAAAAAAATGTATACCCATGTTATATACAAAAAAAATACTATTTACATTTCAAACAAAATTTTTTATATAATTACATTTTCAATTATCCAACAAACATTCTAAAACATTAATATTTCATATTTTGATGCCTGTGATCCCCTCTCAAAAATATTTTTCCATGGAATCATTTGTTGAACAAATCATCTCAACCTGAGAAAAAGATTACACCTATATAAGAAAACAAATATTATGTTATTAATACTATAAAGAAATAAATTAAACATTAATATGAAAGAATACATTAATAAAATGTCAATATTTAATAAAAATGACACCTTTGGAGTTATACCGGTCATACCATGCATCCTATTGAGGTGGGGTTGATTTTTACATATCACAAATGAGTTATGGATAATTTTCCTAAAATATCAAAACAATCTGAATGTTTTTTATCAGTTTTTAGTATGTCACTTGTTATTTTAATAAAATTAATGTCAATTTTAAATAATGACACATTTAGAGTTATAACGGTCACATTGTGTGCCGGATTGAGATGAGGTTGATTCCTACTGGTCATAAATTACTGATGGATCATTTTCCTAAAGTATCCAAACAATATGAATGTGTTTTCTTATTTTTCAGTATGTCACTTGTGTTTTTTACTAAAATGACATTTAAAAACGGAAACGTGCATTATGAGTCATACAGGTCACATCATGTGTCAATTTGACATGAGACTACTTCATACACGTCACAAATGACTTAGGAATAATTTTACTAAATTAAAAAGATAATAAAAGTATGTTTTCTTAGTTTTCAGTGAGTGATACATTTTGAACTAAAATGTTAATTTTAAACTAATAACTGACACGTTTCTTCATAACAGCCACACCGTGCATCGAATTAAGGTTAAGTTGAATCCTACACATCAAAAATGACTCATTAATCATTATCCTAAAGTATCATAACAATCCAAACTAGTTTTATCAATTTTCAGTATGTCACTTGTTGATTTTACTTAAATTAATGTCAATTTTAAATAAAAAGAAACACTTTGAGTTATACTGGACACACCATGTGTCGGATTGAGGTGATTCTAATTCCTAAAAATCAAAAATGTTTAATAGATCATTTTTATAAAATATCAAAACAATACAATTGTGTTTTCTCATTTTTCAGTTTTTCACTTGTTGTTTTTACTTAAATTAATGTCAATTTTAAATAAAAAGTCACTTTGAGTTATACCGGCCACACTGTGTATCAGATTGAGGTTTTATTGATTCCTACATGTCAAAAATGACTAATATATAATTTTAATAAAATATAAAAACAATATGTCACTTGTTGTTTTTACTTAAATTAATGTCAATTTTAAATAAAAAGAGACACTTTGAATTATACTAGCCACACCATACATCGTATTGAGGTACGGATGATTATTACACATCACAAATGACTAATAAATAATTTTACTAAAATATCAAAAACAATACGAATGTATTTTCTTGTTTTTCAATATGTAACTTGTTCTTTTACAAAAATTAATATCAATTTTAAATAATGACACATTTGGAGTTATACTGGTCACACCATGCGTCAGATTGAGGTGTGGTGTAATCCTACCTATCCAAAATTACTAATGAATCATTATACTAAATTATAAAAATAATTTGAATGTTTTTCTTTGTTTTTAGTATCTCACTTGTGTTTTTTGACTAAAATATCATTTCAAACTAGAAATGTGCATTATGAGTCATATCGGTTGCATCGTGTGTCAGTTTTACATGAGACTACTTCATATATGTAAAAATGAAATAAAAAAATTTCTATATTATCAAGAAAATTAGATCATGTTTTCTTGGTTTTCAGTGAGTGACATATTTTGAACTAAACTGTCAATTTCAAACTGATAACAGACACTTTTAATCATACCGGTCACACTCTGCATCGGATTGAGCTATAGTTGACTCCTACACATCCCAAATGACTCATGAATTGTTTTTCTAAAGTATCAAAACAATATGAATGCATTTTATTGGTTTTCAGTATGTCAATTTTTTGTTTTTACTTAAATTAATATAAATTTTAAATAAAATTAGACACTTTGAGTTATACCGGCCACACCATGTGTCAAATTGAGGTTCAGTTGACTCCTAAACATCACAAATTACTCATGGATCATCTTTATAAAGTATCAAAAATAATTCAAATGTGTTTTCTTGGTTTTTAGTATGTCACTTGTTTTTTTAATTAAATTAATGTCAATTTAAAATAAAAAGAGACACTTTGATTTATACCAACCACACCATGTGTTGGATTGATTTTTGACTGATTCTTACATGTCACAAATGACTAAAATATTGTTTTCATAAAATATCAAAACAATCTGAATGCATTTGCTCAGTTTTTAGTATGTCACTTGTTTTTTTTACTTAAATTAATGTAAATTTTAAATAAAAAGAGACACTTTGAGTTATACTGGACACACCGTGTGTCGAATTGAGGCACGGATAATTCCTACACATCAAAAATAAAAAATAGATCATTTTTATAAAATATTAAAATAATATAAATGTTTTTTCTTTCTTTTCAAAATTTAACTTGTTGTTTTTACTTAAATTAATGTCAATTTTAAATAAAAAGAGACACTTTGAGTTATACTGGCCACATTGTGTGTCGTATTGAGGTGAGGATGATTCTTATACATCAAAAATGACTAATATATTATTTTCCTAAAATATTAAAATATTATAAATGTGTTTTCTCAGTTTTTAGTATGTTAGTTGTGTTTTTTTACTAAAATGTCATTTTAAACTGGAAACACATATTTTGAGTCATAATGGTTGCATCATGCATCGGTTTGACATGATACTTCATTGTGCACATAAAAAATGACTTTCTAATCACTTTACTAAATTATCAATACAATATGAGTGCATTTTCTTAGTTTTTATTGAGTGCTATGTTTTGAACTAAAATGTCAATTTTAAACTGATATTGGGCACTTTTAGTCATACCAGTCACATCGTGCATCGGATTGAGGTGAAATTGACTCATACACATAACATATAAATCATGGATTTTATTACTAAATTATCAAAACAATTTGAATGAATTTTCTTTTTTTTCATTATTTCACTGGTTCTTTTTACTTAAATTTGTGTCAATTTTAAATAAAAAGACACACTTTGAGTCATGCCGGCCAAACTGTACATTTGATTGATATTTTTTTGATTCATACACATCGAAAATGACTTATGAATCATTTTAATAAAGTATCAAAATAATCATAATTCGTTTTCTTAGTTTTCAGTAAGTCACTTTTTCTTTTTACTATAATTAGTGACAATTTTAAATAAAAAGAGTCACTTTGAGTGATACAGGCCTCTTATTATTTTTTCTCAATTTTGAGTAGGTAAAATGATGACAAAATTAATTAATTACATGTTTAGTAGGAATTCACCTGTATACATTCTTGACCAATTTCCTTATTTTTATTATCTCAGTTGTAGTCTTAAAGTCCAATCTCTCATGAGCATGATCAGTTTCGAATAAACCGCCCCAACTCGTACAAAGGAATCCACCTATATAAGAAAACAATTCTTATTTGAGTAATACTAAAAATAAGTGAATTAAAAAAATATGAAACAATCCACTACTTCTATGGAAGTCACATCTTCATGATATTAGTGTACATTCTTCCATCAGGTATGTTGCCCATTCGTTTTTTAGCACATCTATATCATCTTGTGAATATGAGTCTTTTTTACGATTATAGTAGTACTGGAAAAATATAAATACACAAAGGATAAATAAATATTTTAAATAAAATATTAATTATCTTTGAATATACCTCTTTAGGGATACTATTTTGTTCATGGAATATGATCTCTCCCCTAAATTTACAAACATAATAACCGAAATCTTTTCCATTGGTCTATTTTAGACACTGTAGAAACATTAAGAAGAATAAGTAATTTGTTTTTATATTTATTTGTATAGTGAAATCTTATTATATATACCCCGATACTTATCTAGTCATATAACTTGTCTTCTTTCCTATCCTTATCCCCTAGCCTCATTCCTTATTTTTCACGATATTGATGCACCACCCTATCATAATAGAATCATCTTTAAAAGATAATATAAATTATATAACTTTATGTTTAGTTATAAAATGTTGTATTTAGTGTATTACCAATTGAAAAATGTCATCATGTGTATATGGTTTTATCATAAACCTCCTTCAAGATGAGGGAAGGGATAACAAGGTGTCATTACCTTCCTTCTTCAAGATGAAAAAGAGATAATGATCCCCAAGTCCTGCCTTCACTAGGACATGGGGGGAGACTAGCACCAAGGGTAGGTAAAAATTCTCATAAAGATGGGAGGCATTATCCCTTTTTTAGAAAAATATTTGGAGATAAGATGTTTTAACCCCAACAAATCCAAACATTTTATATGAAAAAGGAAACTAAAATCCAACCCATATGCATGTTTAAACAAAACTGATATAAAGTACAAGAAAAACTCGTAGTAAAGTACCAAAAACAAGGCTAAGCAGTGACATGACAACTATCATCATACCTGATCTAGTAAGGTCCAGCACGGTTTGCATAAACTCCCTAGAAACTCGATACTCAGTAGGAAAAGACAAAGTCACTCATGGATAAGTGGGAGAAGCATACTAATACCCCTGTGAGAAAACAGGAGAAACTAAAAAGCACTTAACAAGGTATACTACCCACCCCAACCTCACCAAGGCACATTCACCAAATAACACAAGTCAAGTAAAGTAAAGTAGTAATCACATAGATTATAGGTTACCCCACACTACTTCTCACTGGTTAACTTCTCATCCCTAATGTAGAATGTCTTGATGCTACCAATCTCTTCCACAAGCCTCACATCAAAACCCACTCACACACACTTAGGCTACAACCATAGCCTCATCCAGTCCGCAAACACATGGGCCTCACCCTAAATACACCTAGGAAAGCACAACACAACTCATCTTGAAGACACCTAGGAAGAACACCTCAACTGCAGACACCTAGGCCTCACAACTGCACCACAAACTGCCTAAAGAGTCATGGGCTTCCAATGCCTAGAAGAGGGAGCATAGAAGAGCCAATAACCACCCATCCATCCTCCCACTAGGATTTTGGAAAAGTACACCCTCTCCCATAATTATTTGGGTGTTCGGTGTGTATTTATCAACACGGGTGGGTTGCGTATATAAATCACAAGGAACTAAATGTATATATATGTGTGTGTGTGGGTGTGGGTGTGTCAAACACTCTTCTCAGCCTATGGGTTTCCAAAAAAACACCCGACCACACAAAACTTATAAGGCCTTGACCCTAAACATTACTTAATCTTGAGATAATTTAGTAATTTTACTTTAATTCACATTGAGGATCATTTTAGTTTTAGAGTTATAGATAATTATGCCATAACTCATACATAATAAAACAATAAAAATACAATGTGGACACTTCTAATAGTATCCATTTCTTCGATAAAACAAAAACTTTTAATTTGAAACATGGTTTCTTTTAATTTTTAATCATAACTTTTCCTTGATCCCAGCCCTGACTATATTCTTCTTTAAATCCTATGAAAAACATTTCAAACTTAGCATAAGCTAAAAACTTAGAAAGGGATACACAAAGAAGGAAAATGGTTAGTCTTGAAAAAACATGTAAAACATGAATACTTTATCATAAAGTAATATTTTTCACCTTTAAGAATTATTAAATACACTTCACTGAATATAAACTCATTGATTTCCATTTTTTATATCAAAAGATCACCTTAAACCCATAGAAATCACATATAACATATAAAGGTAACTTGGGACATAATATACTTAAATGGAATAATCATATGGTCAACTTCCACACATATCACCAAATGGAATAGCCGTACGCCTAACTTCTATATCCAGTGCATTATATGTTATATCGTAACCACCTGTCCTTGGTTTATCATGGAACCACCTATCTTTGGTTTATCACATAACCATTCATTTTTTGTTTATCACGTAACCACCCATATTTGGTTTATTATGTAACCACCCGTCAAATGTCCTAGTACTATTATATAATAATAACAAATAAAATATTGCAATTATTAACATTTTTCCCATAAATTTTTATTTTCAATCACAAGAAATCATTTCAAGATATTGAAATACTCAATCCACTTTCAAAATGATTTAAAACATTTAATAAAGATACTTTTGAATCAAAGTGTCTCATACCACTTTGAAAATTTTGAAATAAATTAACATTTTAAAACATTCATGTCTATATAAATAAATTCATAAAGCCCATTTTGAAAATATGGACATGAATTAGAAGGTTTTAGAAGAATAAATCTTTAAACATTAAAAATTATGTTTTAGTTACAGATTCTCTTGCCACTTGAGAAACATTTAAATAAAAATCATTAAGGAATAACAATAATAAAAAATTTAAATATAATTATAATATACCAATTCATGATATAATGAGTAAAAATGTTTGTATATACACTTTATAAGATAATAAAGGTGTATAACATCAAGATAAGCCTCAATGAATGGAGATTAAGATGAAATACCTTACAAAGATTGTATCATTAGATTAAAGATAAATCAATGACATAATTATGTGTGATGGGTATAAAGACACCAAATATAATTGGATATTCAATGTAAAACAATCATATTTAATTCACACATATTCTTGGAAAAACAAAACCAATGGCATGGATATTTAATTCAATGAATGGAGATTGAGTTAATATTTTTATTACCTTGAGTCCAACTTGTCTTGACTGTTCTTTATTTTCCTGATTAATAAACTTAGTTTAATTTATAATTTCTTTAGAAACTTTTCAAAGTTTATTATTCCTTTTATATCACTTATTACCATGTTATAAAAAATATATAATTATTTAAGTTCATATCGGATGTTTTGTTGATATTCGGTACTTGAGTTAAAAATGAACTGGTTTGGATGTAAATTGTCCATGTGGTAAAAATTTAATAATCTCTAGAATATTATTCATGATTTAAATATCATATATATCTAGTATATATGTATTTATAATATCCATAATATTTGGATATAATAA
This sequence comes from Viscum album, assembly GCA_963277665.1. NCBI lineage: Eukaryota > Viridiplantae > Streptophyta > Magnoliopsida > Santalales > Viscaceae > Viscum > Viscum album. Next base: position 1,745,332,655 of record OY728159.1, on the reverse strand, counting down.
ATTAAATGAACTGTTCATGGAGATGGTAGGTCGTACATACGCATGAATGTTATTTTCATTTATTTTCTATATTAAAATAATAATAGTAAAATGGTATGTATATTATAATACCAGTGTTATATTAATTTCATTTATGTCTCATTTTTTTAATAAAACCATCATTCATATGTTCTATGAATAGCAGGAATGATTCATATTGCTTTTAGGGGGTGGTAGTCCACACTACCTCAAACAAAATTATCGTATTTTTATAACATGGAAAGCATAAAGGTATATTCTAAATAAAAATTACATAATAATAGAGATAAAATAAATATAATATATATCATATATAAAATAGTTTCCATTATAATATCCACCATGAAAGGTGTTATGGAAAAATTGAACAATCATCATTTCATGAGGCAGTAGTTTTCCATACACAGAAACAGTATGTCCGTTTCCGATTAAATGGAGGTGTGTGTAAGAGTAGATTGAAAACATATAATAAAAAAATCCTAGTATATTTAGAATAATTTTTCTATTATTTAATTATAGAATAATAAAAGTTTAGGGAGTAGATAATGGAAATGAAACTAAAAGGAATGAGAGAAGGTGTTACCTCTTAATCGGGTAACTTCTTTTGGTTTATACCAAAAGGCTTCCTTGGAAGGATTTCTACCCTAAGTGAGGCTTCTAGAATGAGGGGAGGGTTTCAAGGAATATTTCTGGTCAGTTTTTGGATGAACCAAATGGTTCTTTAAGTGTTGATATTAGATAATAGAGGGTTCCATTTTATAGGAGAGGAAAGTGGCACCCTTGGAAACTCTTAAATTATTAAAATAATATAAATTAATATTTTAATTTAAAAGGATCTAACTTGAGATATGTTGAAGATAATATGAGAATAGGTTGAAATAATCTCATCTAATAATTTTTAGATAAGTATTGATTTTATTTTAAACCTTATCTTTTTTGTTTACCCTTAATTATTCTCTTTTAATTTTAATTGTGGTAATAACAATTTAATTATTAAGGGGCTGTTAATTTTACTTATATATATTTAATTTCCCATAATCAGATTCTTAATGAAATTTCTGACTTTATCATAGTTCATTTTTTATTTTAAAATGTTTTTATAATTTTTAAATAATGCAATAAATTAATATTTTTATAAAACATCAATTATGTCAATTTTTACACTATTCATTTTATTGAATTTATATAAAATCAAAAAAGATAGATAAATTAAAAAATAATAATTTAATAGTATTATAACATGTCATATTGAATTATAAAAATCATGTATGACATAAATTATGTCAAATAATATTTATTTTAATATTTATAATATCATTTATTTGATTTCTTCATTAATAAGGCAATCACTGCATCATCATTGTGTCATAATTAAATTTAATTATTTAATATATAAAAATTATAAATAAAATATAATGATGTAGGAAATATTTTAATATTTCTAATTACTATTTATAGTCATATATATAACTTATATAAAACCATATTAAAATTGTTTTAGTAAGAAGATATATGTTTATAACATATTTTCCTTTACTTTAAATTAAAAGATATAAGTGTCATAATCACACCCAAGTGGATTATAAAGGAAAAATTTTCATCCCAAGGGTTTTATTGGTCAGCTATATCTCATACAATAGTATTAGGACACGTTTTTGGGTGGTTTTATATTATTATAATATTATTTTTACCCTTATTTACCTGATTTACCCTTTAACTGTGGTAAATAAAAATAATTACTAAAGTTACTATTCATCATGTCCAAAAATAAAAGGTACATATTTACATAATTTTACACCTATGATTAAAAATATGGAATCCATTTTTTTAAATTCAAAACACAGAATTTGCAGTAATTGATTTAAAATTAATTCTCGTTGTCAAAACGAGAAAACGGGTTTTTTAAAAGTAAAACCATCAAAATATTAACATGTATTTATATATAATTTCAATGTGAAAATGCTTCCAATGAAAAAAAAATTGAATTAAATTATAAAAAATTAATCCAATTACACTTCAAAACCAATTAAAAGTAAATTTTAACTATATAAAAAAATTAGATGAAAAGACAGTTTTGAATTAAAATGCAGTATTTTTCAATATTCATTGAAAAATGAATTTTATTAGAAAAATACCAAAATTCAATCAAAGTAAATTTTTATGTACCTATTATAAATAAGAATTTTATTTTTTAAAATATAACATATAAAATTTTTAAAAACTAGATTTAAAATGGGTTCGCCATCAAAAGGAGGTAAAAATGCCTTTTTTGAAAAATACTTATTTTATGCTTGAAATTTGATTTTGTTCTTATATATTGTATATAAAAGATACTATATGAATTTTAAATATTAAATTGGATATATTACATATATATTTCATTAATAAAATCCATCAAGAGTGGTTTTATTATTTTATACTCACTTATTTTCATTCAAATAGTTTTTCAAAAAAAACATTTCCTTTTTATAAAAAAAGGTTTTATTTTCATTTATAAATAATTATTTAAAAAAGAATTAATTATATACATGTGTAAACAATATTTTTATAAATCAATTAATATTTTTTATTCCCTCTAATATAACGGCTAGGCATTAACTACCATTTAAAATAATAATATTGATGATGTATTATTTTTTGGTATAACACAGTCTTATGTGCAACATAAGATTTCAGAGAAACTTGTTATTGTGTGTTGAGTATGATATCATAAAAAGTGTCCCCTTTAATGTAAAATTAATATCTTATTCATAAATATTAATAGATATGAAAATTTTCTTATTATAATTACCTGGGATGTTACAAAATTACCCTTGTTGCTGCCCTTACATGCATGTATTTACACCAGCAACAATCACTTCGAAAGTTGATAAATGAAAGGTAGTTAATAAAGCTCCTTTACTTAAAACCCATTCAATTAAATGTTATTAAGCAATAACTTTTGTTATTCCATCCCTACCTGGGAAACTACCAGCCATAGCACACCACAAGTAACAGCATAACCCACACACTTCACACTGCCTCTTTACTGCCACCATCATTCTTCAAAGTAATGCTACCCAAACCACCCACCAAAACAGAAAAACTACCAACTCACAGTCACACCCAACACATCAGCAGCATAACCAACATGTCGTCCAATTATAATCTCACTACAAAAACACATCACACCCAACAAACATAACCCACCTAAATGTAGCCCCACTGAACAACAAGTTCATCCATTACACAATAAATAAAACTCTCCATATGAGATTCCATTAAACCACATACACCACCCCATACACACATCCACACTCCTAGCCACAACACCACACAACTCGCACAAGACACCGGGTCGAACAGAACCACACACAGCACACATCCATACCAAATAAGTGAGGTGTATTCATATTTAACCAATAATCATTCTTTAATTTTACTTTATTAATTCATGGGTAATCACAGAAAAATTCAATCCTAGGGAATACATTGATTTAACCAAGTATATGTGATTAGTTGGATTTTCATATTAGCATCCATTCAACAGATGATCAATAACAAGTATAAAGTGTCACCCATGTGCAAGCAAAGAACACCAACGACCATGATTTTTAGAGGGCTTACTGCTCATACAGCTCACAACATGGATCAAAGATAACAGATAAAACAAAATAAGCATCATCATCATCTTCCCTACCCTACATTTATTACTAAGGTAACAAAATCCATTATCGTAACAGGTCTGATTATCTTCGTAACATCCTTAATTTTAAAAAAAATGGGATTCCACCATATTCATAAAGTGAAAACATTACACTAAACCTACATGATAAATAATTAAAATATATATAAAGTAATTCCTACTTAAAACAACAGTTGATTAGAAACTCCTCCTTGTGCTAAAACAGAGGGTCGTTCGAGAAGAAAGAGACTCCAAGGAAAAATGAATCTAAAGGCCATAGCACAATACATGACTCTGTGGGGAAGAAAGGCTCTGGGCACACCAAGAGAAAATGGAAACACATGGGAAAGAGAAGATCTTGGATTATAAGAGCTAGATCCTATGTCAACAGAATGGAGATGGTTTCAAAGTACTTAAAAGTCGGATCATGATCAAGATTATGTGGTTTCACTATTTCAAATCCCCCTAAACCTTATAAATTTAAGATATGATTTATATCCTTTTAAATGGATTTAAAACAACTTAAATATGATAGGTAACTCATTTAATGTCAAATAAAATGTAAGAGGGGAAAAATGGGAAAAACTGGAAATGACTCACTGATGGCTGAGTCACCGACGTGAGTCACCGATGGTTGAGTCACCGATGTGAGTCACCGATAGTTGAGTCATTGATACAAGTCACTGATTCCACTCACTGATGCTACTCATTAACAACAAGTCACTACCACAGGTCACTAACACCACTCACTGATTCCACTCACTGATAACGAGTCACCGACACAACCCACTGATGCCACTTACTGACAGTGAGTCACTGATGCCACTCACTAATACCACTGACCAACGCCACTCACCAATAGTGATTCATCGAATCCACTCACCAATAGTAAGTCATTGATTCCACTCACCGATGTCACTCACCAACAGTGATTCATCGATGCGACTCACTGATGCCACTCACCGGAACCAACCTACCAATTCCAACCTACCAATGGAAAAATTGGATTTTTGGAAAACTCTTGAAATGAGCTAGCATTTCCTACCAAAGAACCCCAAACACTACATTTTCACAAATTAATGGACCAAAGAGGTCTGGTCCATTACATAAAATACCTCTCAAACTAATCTCACCCTCAAGAATTCAAAACCAACCCAAAAGAAAAAGAGGTCCGAACAACCACCTTGTAAGATACCTCTCAAGTAAAAACCATCCTATTGGTTCCAAAGGTGAAGTAAAACCTCAATATCAAAGAACACCTCTCTTGACATCAACCACCCCAACCGACCACAAGACACACCACACAAGCACCAAAGAAAAACACACTACCCTAACACATGAATCAGAGAGTTCCTTCCTCCATGTCAAGATAATATCCACTCTGGGCGGCACTTACTCGCCCGAATAGGTTTAATTTCATCTCAATTAATGTGTCTTTATTAGTAATTGGGTCCTCCCCTCCTTATTGTTAGGACTTTATCACACTTTATTCAACAAGGAAATAGTCCATATTATAAACAAGATTCGATCATTACATCATAATCAAAGAACATAAGAAAAACTCAAAACAACTCTGGGTACTGGGCACACATCTACACCTCTTTCTCCCAAGTAATCTCTTCTAGGAAACCATTCCTTCAGAACACATGAACAAAGGGAATAGTTACTCCACACAGCACCTTCTCTAGATGATCCTAGATCTCTATCAGCCACTCAACTAATGTTGTGTCGTCCTCGATATCCAACTCTCCCTAGTCAATGATGTGGGATTTATCATGTAGATACCATTGAAATTGAGAGACAAGAAAGACGTTGTGGATCCTCTCCAACTATGGTGGCAACGCCAACTAGTACGCCACATCACCAACTCATACCAACACTTCAAAGGCCTGATGAAATTGGGAGAAATATTGTTCCCCTTACCAAACCTCCACTTCCCACGTTGAGGGGAATCCTTTAAGAACATGTGGTCTCCAACCTCGAACTCCAAGGGCCTCCTCCTGCGATCGCCATATGACTTCTTCTGGTCCTAATCTTCCTTCATCCCCTCTCACATGAGTTGAACCTTATCTATCGTTCTCTTCACCACATCCATCCCAAAAACAGTTGTTTCCCAAACCTCTGTCCATCATAAAGTTGAACAACGCAGTCTTCTATACAAGGCTTCAAATGGTGTCATTCCAATGGTGGAGTGACAGCTATTATTGTAAGAAAATTATACTAGGGGAAATTTTCATACCCATGATCCTCAAAAGTCTAGAACACACGCACGCAACATATCCTCTATTATTTGGATAGTATGCTAGGTCTTCCCATCTATCTGAGGGTGAAAAGTAATGTTGAGGCGTAATTGAGTGCTAAAAGAATGTTGTAACCCCCTCTAGACTAATGAGGTAAACCGCACCTCCTGATCTGAGATGATGGATCTAAAAAATACATGTAACTGCACTACCTCATCCACATACCTTTTTTCCAAGTCATCCACTACGCTCAACTTCTTAATTTCTAAGTAGTGAGATGATTTTTCCATCTATTCCACCACTACCCAGATAGAATCACAGCCTCCCTGAGCCTTGGGTAGTCATGGGATGAAGTCCATAGATATTTCATTCTACTTCCATGTAGGGACAGCCAATGGCTAGAGCAAACTACCAATAACACCGTGCTAAACCTTACTTGTTGGCACACTAAACACGTTTCCACAAACTCCGACACTACCCACTTCATCCTGAGCCACAAAAACTACTCCCTTAATCCATGGTACATCTTGGAAACCCCTCGGTGTACCGATAAGGGTGAGCTATGAAAACTCACCAAGAACTCCCCCATGCATTACCACTGGGACAAATAGCTTCCCATGGAACAACATCCAATTATGACCATCCTCTGACCACCCCTCTAGAGCTTCACCCTAGTCAATGGGATCATGCATCACCTCTACCTATGAGACTCCCCACTGAGACTCATCCACCTTCTACATCAGAGATGATTGGATTTTCATCTAAAATAGAAAACCTATTCCACCCTCCATTCTTGAATCTAAGTGCAAGTCAGACAACTCCTCCATCACTTTTCAAACATCTGTAGATTCATGAACTACCTCTCTTTATGACTTCCTTCTCAAAGAATCAACCAAGACATTCCCTTTTCCTGAATTTTAAGTGATTTAAAAGTTGTATTCCTAGAGAAACTCTACCCACCTCTATTGTTTCAAGTTTAGATCTCATTGGGAAAAGATATACCTCAATATCTTATGATCTGTGAAGACCAAAAAGCACTCCCCAATGAGGTAATGTCACCACAACTTCAGCATAAACATGATCGACACTAGATCTATATCATGGGTGGCATAGTTATGTTCATGGGGATATAACTTTATAGACCCATAAGATATACCTCCCTACTATTACATTAGCACACATCCCAAACCGAGATCGGAAGCATCACAAAACACCTCAAACATAACCCCTTCCTCTGGAAACCAGAGCACTGGAGCACTGACCAACTTCCCCTTAAGATAGTCAAATGCTCATGACACTGCTCACTCCACACAAAATCCTAGTATTTTCTAGTCAGGGCTATTAATGGAGCTATTACTCAAGAGAAATCGGGTACAAATCTCTGGTAATAGCTTACCAGACTGAGGAAATTGTGAACCTATGCAACATTATTGGGTACTTACCAAGAAAAAATTGCCTATACCTTCGATGGGTCCACTACTACACCCTACTGAGACACCACATGTCTAAGGAATTTCACCTCCCACATCCAAAACTTTCACTTGGATAACTTTTCATAGAGATGGTGGCGTCGAATGGCCTATAAGATAGTCCTGAGATGCTCAGTATGCCCCTCCTATGAATTTGAGTAGATGAGGATATCATTAATGAATTTGATGATGAACCAGTCCAGGAACTCATGAAATATGGATTTCATGAGCCCCATGAACACATCTCATGCATTTGTAACACTGAACAGAATAACCACGAACTCAAAGTGCCCATACCTGCACCTGAAAGTATTATTCAGGATTTCACCATCTTTTACCCTCAACTGGTGATATCCAGACCACATATCAATCTCATATAACCAAATTGATCCCCTCAACTGGTCAAAAATATCATTTATCCTCAGAAAGGGGTAATGGTTCTTGATCATCAGCTGATTTAGCCTCCATTAGTATATACATAGCCTCATACCACTATATTCCTTCTTCACAAACAAGACCGGAGCAACCTACAGTGACACAATGGGCCATATAAATTACTTCTCCATCATATCATCAATATAGATCTATAGCTCCTGCAACTCATAAGGTGTCATATGATAATAATCCATCGAAATCAGACGATCATCGGGTTGTAAGTTTATCCCAAACCCAACGTCACATCGAGGGGGTAGAGTCACAACCTCCTTGGGGAAAACATCCAAGAACACCATTAAAACTCCTAGAACCTCCACCATCTCATCATCTACTGATTCCAATGACAGCTCAGCAAACAAGGAAAAAAGAGGCTCCACACACAGACTTCCCACCTAACAACTCTGCTTGCCAATGAAATCCACACGTTGGCTATCCACGTATGAAAACATGACTCTCCTACAGAAGCAATCGATGATAGCATGCACTAAACACAACTAGTATATTCCAAGTATGACATTGTATGGTTATATATATAGAAAAAAGAGATCCCCTCTAGAATGATGTGGCCCCAACATCAGTCCATATCTCCAAAAAACATCAAACAAGATGGTATGACCTTCGAATAGTATACTCAACACCAAGGGAAAATAAAGCCTCTCTATGTATAGTCTCAGATCATAGGCCATCATGGGTTCAACAAATGAGTGAAAAGATCCCAAATCAAACAAGACACAAGAAAGAGTACTGAATAAACTGATTGTACCTCGAAACGATCTACGAACCTGATGGAACTGCTGCCTCTACAGTATGAAACTGAACACACCCATATCATCTACCCCTCTGTTTTTTGCCACCCCACCCCCACCCCTGAAAATTCCCATTTAGAGGTCTCTGAGGAACTCTCTAAGGTCAGTATCCACCTTCTTCGTCTCCCCTTAATGGAGCAGCAGCTTGCTGTCCCTAGTACTGAATCATCCTAGCCAGAAACTGTTGTTGAGTTAGACACTGAACCTGACCACCTCCACTATACTGAGATTGAACTAGTCACTAACTCTAAAGATTCCCATGACCTCCACAAGAAAAGGACATCAGTCCCAAGACCATGGGAAAACCATGAGGACTAGTAGGCTAGAACAAAAACTAATGAGGTCAACCCCCTGACAGCCAAAACCATAAAGGCCCTAGTGCCTGATACCTGCTTCTGGTTTCCTTTTCTTCAGAATAACCATGTTGTCTTCCCTCTTATAGTATACCTCCTTGTTATTTCATCCTCTCAACTACCTCATCCTTCTTCTGGACCACTAATTATGTCGGTAATGTGAAGAGAGTAACCGCATATTAGAGAGAAGGATGAAGTGCCTCCTCTAAGCGTCTCTCCTGAGACTCCTTATCTAGAAATAGATCTGGAGAAAAGTGAAGTAGATCCTTAAACTTGATCCCCAAATCCTATACCAACATAATTCCCTACTGGAGGGATATTAACTCCTGCCTCTTTTCATCCTTCATGGTCAAAGAAAGGAATTATGCTTGGAACTCCTTCTCAAAATCAACCCACAGAACATCGGTCTCCTTCCTCTCCTCAAAGTAGAGCATCCACCGCTGATACACATCTCCCAAGTATATGTCTTACTTCCAGAGGAACCCGGTACTCCTTATAATCTTGGATCAAGCTAAATATGATCACCATCTCCTCAATCCAACTCTCTGTCTCTATATCTGAAACACTACCTTCTTACTTCCCCATATTCTTCCACTGGAAATAAAAAAAGTGTATTCTACCACTAATCATCCTCCTCCATGGTATTGACCCTCCGTTGTTCAACCAGTTCATCCTTCTAGGCCTCCACTTCCCGCACTACACGCGGACAAAGACTAGGTTCCATAGCTAAAAATGTAAACAAGGTACTCTTAAGCCTGAGTAGTATGAACTTTTATTTATAATTCATTTTAACACATTATTTATTTTAAATTTCCAAAAAAACCCCAATAAAAACAAGAACACAAGTCATTATGATTCATGTACCTTTTCTAGGGTCCCTACCCTACAAATGGTGTAGCCTCACTTGGTCTTTTAGTAAGCTCAGAGTCCTTGCATCAGATCACAAGGGGTCCTAAAATCCCATGTCTCAGCTGATCTTCCTTGGCCTATGTCACATATCAAGATCGCCCAAAACTATTTACCTACCATCCCATGCAATCCTCACTATTCCTAACTCCAAACTTCATACTATCTCTCAATTATAACCTCTGATACCACTATAACGACCATCCTTCTTCAAGATGAGGGAAGGGATATCAAGGTTTTATGACCTTACTTATTCAAGATGAAAAAGAGATAATGAACCTTGAGTCCCACCTCCAATAGTCCATGGGGTGGAGACTAGAACCAAGGGTAGGTAAACATTCTCAAAAATATGGGAGGCATTACCCTTTTTTTAGAAATAGATTGGGAGATAAGATGGTCCATCCCAAATAAATCCAAACATTTTATATGAAAAAGGAAACTAAAATCCAACCTATATGTATGTTTAAACAAAACTGCTATAAATTAAAACAAAACCCCAAAGTAAGTTACTAGAAACAAGGATAAGTAGTGACACAGTAATTATCCCGACACCCGAGCTAGTAAGGTCCATCACAGTCTTCATAATCTCCCTAGAAATCTAAAAATAGTTTTATATACGTAGAGATAGCATACAAGTATACCTAGTGAGAAAATCCAAAGTAACTCATGCACAAGTGGTAGAAGCATATTAATTCCCCTATGAGAAAATAATAGAAACTCAAAAGCACCTAATAAGGTATACTATCCACCCCAAACTCACCAAGGCATGCTCACCAAATAACGCGAGTCAAGTAAAGTAAATTAGTAAGCACATCGATGATATGATATCCCAAACCACTTCTCACTGGTTAACTTCTCATCCATAATGGAGAATGTCTTGACACTAACATGCTCTTACACATTCCCCACATCACAAACTTCCCACATAGACCTGTGTGTATGGGTTAGTGCAGGTGGTGTAATTAAATCTCAGATGGAGAGTTTGATTGATTGTAGAATAGATGAACTTTTTTTCAGTGGGAATACATCTGGGTGTGTTATGTTTGTTTGGAATGATATTTTTGTGCAGTGGGACTGCAATCAAGTGGTTCCTTGGTTGTGCTAATAATGTGTTGGGTGTGACTATTAGTTAGTTTTTGTTCTTTTTTAGTGGGTGGTTTGGGCAGCATTAATTTGAAGAATGATGGTGGTAGTAAATAGGTGGTGTAAAGTGTGTGGGTTATGTTGTTACTTGTAGTGTGTTGTGGTTGGTAGTTTCCCAGGTAGGGATGGAATAAAAAAATAATGATTAATAACATTTAATTGAATGTGTGTTAAGTAAGGGATCTTTATGAATTGGCTTTCATTTATCAACTTTTGACACGACTATTGCTGGTGTAAATACATGCATATAGGGTGGTAGCAAGGGAAATTTTGTGTGGGCTGGTTATTTGTTTGGAAACCCATCAGTTGGGTAGAGTGTTTTATACCTATATATATACATGTAGTTCCTTGTGATTTCTATATGAACCCCTCCTATGTTGATCACTACATGTCGAACACATGCATCATTATGGGGGAGGGTTTCCTTTCCCAAAATCCCAGTAGGAGGATGGATGGATGGTTATTGGTTCTTCCCTACTCTCTCTTCTAGGCATTGGCATCCCAAGACTCTTCAGGCGGGTTCTAGTGCAGTTCTGAGACCTAAGTGTATGTGGGTGAGGTGTGCTTCCCAGGTGTCTTCGGGATGAGTTGTGTTATGATTTCCTAGGTGTCTTTGGGATGAGGCCTAGGTGTCTATATGTGGTATGAGGTTGTGGTTATGGCCCATGTGTGTATAGGAAGGTTGTGATGTGGGGCTTGTGGAAGAGCGTGGTAGCATCAGGACGTTCTCCATTATTGATGATCAGTTAACTAGTGGGAAGTGGTGTGAGGTACCCTATCATTGATGTGCTTACTAATTTACTTTAATTGACTTGGTTATTTGGTGAGGTTGGGGTGGATAGTATACTTTATTAGGTACTTTTGATTTTCTCATGTTTTCTCACAGGGGCATTAGTATGCTTCTCCAACTTGTGCATGAGTGAATTTTGATTTTCCTACTAGGTATACTTGTATGCTCACCCTACGTATATAAAACTATTTTCAAGTTTCTAGGAAGATTACACAGACCGTTATAGACATTACCATATCGGGCACTGAGATAGTTGTTGTGTCGCTACTTAGCCTTGTTTTTGGTACATTACTTTAGGGTTTTCTTGTACTTTATAATAGTTTTGTTTAAACATGTATATGGGTTGGATTTTAGTTTCCTTTTTCATATAAAATGTTTAGATTTGTATGGGATGGACCATCTTATCTCCTAATCTTTTTCTAAAAAAAAGGTAATGACTCCCATCTTTGTGAGAATGTTTACCTACCCTTGGTGCTAGTTTCGACCTTGTGGCCTATTATAGGTAAGAATCAAGTTTCATTGTCTATTTTTATTCTTTAATAAGAAAGGTCATGGCACCTTGTTATCCCTTTTCTCTTCTTGAAGGAGGTTTATGATTGTTTTTTTGGATATCAATGCATTGAATCCAAGAAATATATCTTTGGAGTATCCAAATTTATAGAAATGAGCATCCAATGATGCATAAAAATACAAAAAAGAATAAGTAATTAAAGAAATGAAAATATATTCGATATGATTAAATTGTATAGTTTTACCCCTACATCATTGGTATTAAATAGAGTCTATCATTTTAAAGTTTTCTTTTAAATGATTTGATCAAACCTTCCACTATTTTATCCTTTTTTTATCTTTTTTTTTCTTCTATAGAGGTTCTGTAAGGACTAACGAGTCCAAATTTTCTTTCATGGGAAAATCCCTTCAATTGTTTTTCATATATACATCTTCCAAGAATATGAAATGTATTTAGTTATAATTAACACTGTATATTGGATTTTGTAAAATAAAATAATGAAAACATACCTCATGTATACATTTAAAACTAAGTCATCTAGCCAATAATAGTTGAGGATTTTTCTTACAATTTAATGAATTTTATTTTCCCAGTTTTATTTTTATAAAATTTATAGGAAAATTGTGAGACCATGTGCTAAGACGAAGTGCGATCTGGATGTCCAATGTTCCCAGAATGGTTCGACAAAATATTTTAAGTTTTTAATAGCACTTGTGAGGGTTTTTCCTGAAAAAGTGGAATAACTATTAAATGGGTGCCTGGATTAAAAATCCTAGGGCGCCTTTGCGTTCAGGATGGCAGGTTTACCCCAGGCGTGGCTTAACTTTAGTCAGTGCGGGTCTCTAGTGATAAAACCAAAAAAGGAAGTAACCTTAAATAAAATTCTTAAATAAAATTATTTTATTTTAAAATATTAATAACTCATGAATGGTGACTCATATTGGAAATACGAGATGACCATTGATTTATTAATGTGTCATTTTCTATAGACGATGCCTAACACCGAACGATGTGGATTGACTATAAAAGTTAATTTTTGGACATTTTAAAGAAGAATAAAATAAAATTAAATAAGTTTATTTTATTTATTTTTAAACATTTCATAGCAACACAGCAAATCTACAACATAGTGATGAGTCATCCTATTTTGTTTCTTAAATGAAACAGTGTGGTGACACTACAATGCTGCAAGGGGACGACACGTTTTATTTTCTCCCTAATTAAATAGGAATTCGGGGTTAACACATAACCTTATAATTCCTTGGAAACTCTAGAGAAAGGTGTTGGTGGTTCCCTCCCATTGTATAATGACAAATGATGACGAACACCAACAGATCATGAATCACGGATCGCAGATCACGGATTGAGGATCAACAAACGACGACGGCACAGCTCCATTCTTCACCAAAAACAGATCCAACCCATGAGGTATGGGGTTAATTTTTTGGTGATTTATTTCCAAATTCTTGATTCAAATGAATAATTCAGACCAACCCATGATCAAGTTGATTCGTGGTTCGATCATTCTTGTAGGATGGTTAAAATGTAGGGTAAAAAGGAAATTGATGTTGTGGAATATTCTATTGTTTATTCTTTATAATCATGCTAACATTAATGGACTAAGGATAACATGAACAAGGATAAGGTATGTTCTAAGGGTGTTGTTGTGCCCTTTCTCTCTCCAATTCTTGCGTTCTTCATCGATGGACCCTCATGGTCACAGTGAGTTTTACCAGGTGGTTCTGAACATGGTCAGACACCTAGACTGACTGCGAGAAGATCTAGAGACCGCAGCAGTGATGGTGGTGACCCAAGGATCGCAAAGGTATTCTCGGTTCGAAGAATAGACCACCACAGAGATGGTGGTGGCCCACAAAAGAGGATCTGTCGACAGTGGTGGCATGGCCACCCAACAGTAGGTGGATTCCAGCTCGACGACTAGTAGTGGAGGGGCCCGTGGAAGCCGCCGGCATGACGACTGGTGGTGGAGGGGGCCATGGAAGCTTCCGGCTCGACAGTCGGTGGAGGAGGGGGCCGTGGTGGTCATCGACTCAACAACCAGTGACAGAGGGGCCCACGGCAGCTACCAATTCGACGACTAGTGGCAGAGGGGCATGTGGTGGCGCGGTCATGGGCGGCGATTGAGACCCACAGCCAAGGGAGGTCACAGCGGTACAAAATGCATGTGGGGGGAGCGGTCGTCCTGTGGTCAGTCGCATTGACCAGGCGATGCGGTCACCCGACCACATCTACCATGTGTGAGGGGCGCATCTCGTGTGCCATGCCCAGCTGGATGAACTGACCCACACAAGTTGGCTGGGTTGGAGAAAAACTGGTTCATCAGGTAGCCCGGTGGGCTGGACCGCATGACCCAGTGGGTCATGGTCCAGCGGCCCGATGGTCCTGGACTTTGGGCTAGGTCAGTTTGGGCTGGACCATACCCAAACTGGCTAGTTTGGGTTGGGTCGGGTCGGCCAAACCAGTTCAGGATGGTCTTACCTGGACCCAACCAACCCCTTTTTACTAAAATACTCATAACTCTCAAATTGTGTGTTCATTTGATGATCTATTTGTAGTGTTTGTACCCTCATGATGAGGCGGTCCTTTTGAAATACTCTTTATAAGTTTTTGTGGAGTTTTAAGTATGACCTATTGGCTCAAGGAGTAGGTTCTCCCAGAACGAGCATGCTAAGAGTAGAATCTTGTGGTTGATACCTACATGGAGTAAGTATCCTACAAAATGTGACATTCATGGAGTAAGTCTCATGTGAAGACATGGAGTAGGTCTCCTATGAAGACACGAAGTAGGTCTCCTATGAAGATGTGGAGTAGGTCTCCTGCAAAGATGTGGAGTATGTTTCCTGCGAAGATGCTGATTATGTCTCCTACGAAGACACGGAGTAGGTCTCCTATGAAGATACGGAGTGAGTCTCCTACAGAGATTGTATGTCCCATTGGATTTGAATATTTCTGGAATTTATTAAGTATTTTCATGTTATAGACATGTACCTGTGTGAGTTGTCTCTTGTGTCTTTATTGGTTGTGATATTGATACTTCTTATCTTAGTGAGACCAGATGTCTTAGGGAAACTTTGTGATGTATTGAGACGAGGTGTTTTCTCAGATACTTTTGGTAGACCGGTTCTATGCGCTTACTATCAGATAGATTGAGGAGTGAGATATCCTAGATAGAAAATGCTATGAGTGGGACCGTATGGATAGTAGTGGATGATACCTTGAGTCTTATAATCCTTTACGAGTATACTTGGATGTTCTTATTATATGTGTTGTTGACACATACCTATATTGATCTGATGGTATCTTATTAGTGGTGTTTTATTTTTGGTCTTTTACTTTGGTTTTGGGAGTGCCCTACTAATTATTGTTTTACCAACCCCTACATGGGTTTTGCCCGCACGTGTCGTGTCTTGTACAGACAATCAACACATTGAAGGATTCCTTGGTGGAACGGGGCCAGGTGGTGCTTAGAGTGACCTGACAGATGAGGTGTGCTTCTACGTCTTCATACAGCTATTTCTATACCAACCCTTCAGGTAGGGTTTTCTATAGAGGAGTTATATAGACTTTCACTTTTACTTTTACTTTTTGTTGGTATTGTATTTTGGCCCCGTTTACCTTCAGTTTTATACTATCGTACCTTGTGTTTGTTTGCTTAGTTTTTTCACTTTCCATAATCTGTGGCTGGGAGTTGTGTGCATGTGTATAGGTACTTAGGCAAATTCTTCTCATTTGTTTGGGATATTCCTACTTGGTGATAGTTTCTAGCCCCTGTTCTATGAGAGGCGGGCTTGGGGTAGTCACAGCACAGGCCCCAAGGGACGGGTCATGATAGAGTGGTATCAAATGAGGTTGGTTCTACCTTAATAACCCATATTCTATGCGTTTTGTTTGGGTAAATAGTGTTGAGTTTTTTGAGTTTGGCTTTCAGGATATGGAATCCAGTATTGGTGTGGTGGCTGATGTATCCATACAACGAGACCCTGAATTCTGCTTTTCAACTTAGTACATGAAAACACTAGTTGCAGGCAAAAACAATGGTACATGAATCATATAGTAATGGGTTGTGTTTTTTATATCCTTATTTAGTCAACTCACTAGGTATACTCTATTCATTATGGTACATCTTGTTTTGCTTCAAGATGCTTCCACATAGACAGTCATCCAGGATTCCAACACATGATCACGAGGATGATATGTGGGGTGACAAGATTTGGGTACATGGATTTGTACCAGAGATAGAACCTTTGGGTGGTGTACCAGCTATACCACCACCTGTAGAGTATTATATGGTACTCATAGTATCAATGTATGAGATGTGCATGCTGAGCACACATCATGAGTTTCGGCAAAAGAGACCCCTTGGGTTCTGAGGTGAGCCCAACTTTCAGGTGGTTGAGGACTGTCTTGAGGTGGTGACCGAGTTTTCTATCCAGTTGGGACACCATTATATCATATGGTGTTCCTAGTAGTGATCCTTCTATGTGGATCAGAAAATTGATGGTGGGGTTTAGATTACCTGATCTTATTATGAGGTGACTCTTCCACGGATAGATTTTGAGAACCTTTCTCAGAGAAGGGGCTCTCACCATAAATGCTTTGGGATATACATGCCCAAGAGATTCTACAGATTTGGTAGGATTACATGTCAGTATCTAAGTATTCATTGAGGAATACTAACCTTCCAAGGTACTCAATGGATATGATAAACGACTAGTGCTTCAGGGATCATACCTTTTAGAAAGGTGTTCTTAGGGACATCTAAGCCATCATTATTCCTCTGTGCATTCTTACTTATGCTAGGGTGCAAGAATGAACCTTTGTGGTTGAAATTCCTTTGGATGAGTAGATATATCTAGTGGATGTTAGCAGTGGGAAAGCAAGAGAAGAGACATCAGGAGTAGGAATCCAAAATCAGTCCCAGATACATGGACATGTGAGACATTCTGAGAGTAGGTCCCATGACAGGGGATCTATAACTCAAATATTATAGGGTGAGTCCAATTTTCCTAGAGAGATGCAATGATTTTCATGATATGGCAAGGGACATATCACTAGGGATTGTCCAGCCCATAGTACTACTGACAATGAAATGGTGGATGGGCCATTGAGGTAAAGAAATTGACAGAAACATATGGATATGTGGGGAGGAAGATGTGGTAGAGGAGTTGAGGGAGCAGTAGGAGGTGGTATACATTTTGACATGTTACCACCACAACCCCCATGTGGTCCACACCAGGCTCAGGGAGCTGGAGGACAGGGGAAGGGGAAACTACATGCAGTCAAGGCATATGACCCAAGGGATCCAAGAATGATTTGATATATGATATGTGTCTACTCTTAACTTTCATATTAATAGACATAGGTTCTATTCATTATTCCTTGTCATGGATCTTGTTTGAGACCTAGAGATCCAGTTAAACCGTTAACTTGAACCTTACAAATTGAGATACCTATGGGAGGAGACTCAATAATCACACTTATGTCGATAGTGTGATCTGACCCTTGAGGTGATAGTTTCGGTTGGAACCTCTTGGTGGAAGCGTCGATGCCTTATGATGTCATTCTTGGTATGGATTGGTTATCAACAGTCTATGATCAGATTGATTATTTTAGGCAAAATGGTGTGGTATGTATGCAGTGATGGAATGGGTTTTTCCTTTGTTAGTGAAAAAGAAAACCCAGACAGTACAAGATAGACTCATGCATAGGAGGGTATAGCTGATCACTCTTAACTTGGATAGACTTACCCTCAGAGCATTAAATGTTATGAGTTTTCAGTTCCTAGAAGTAGTGGAGAAGTACGAAGACATCTTTCCAAGAGATGTTTCCTAGTTTAAATCCCCTTAGAGAGATAGACTTCTACATTGTTCTACACTCCGAGATGGAACCGATATCAGCATCAGTATATCAGATGTCTTTCATAGAGCTTCGTGAGCTGAGGTTGTAGGTGGAGGACTTGGAGAGGAAGGGATTAATAGTACCTAGTGTTTGAGGTTATGTGTGGATTATCAGCATATTAACCAAGTGATTATGAAGAACAAGTATCAACCACCAAAGGGTTTTTGAACACTTTGATCAGTTGAAAGGGGTAGCCTTTGTGTGGATTTAAAGGTGTCCTCAGGATTTTTAGTAGTTAAGATAGGGTTTGACGAGTGCCCTGATCTTGAGTTTTCTAGATGAGGGAGTTGAGTGTGTAGTGTTTTACGATGCATCAGGGACCGAACTTAGTTGTGTCCAGATGTAGAGGAAATTAGTGGTTTTCTATGGTTCACGTTAGTTGAGACCACATGAGAATAACTACGCGACCCACAATCTTGAGTTAGAAATGGTAGTTTTTACATTGAAGATGTGGAGACACTACCTGATGGGTGGGAAGTTTATTGTCTACTCAGACCACAAGAGTCTCAAGTATATATTCTCTCAGTAGATTCTAAACTTGGGACAGAATCCTTAGCTATATTTTCTCCTGTACTATGACTTAGAGAGAGTCTATACTTCTAGTAAGAGAAACGTGGTAGAGGATTATCTCAGTTTTTGATCCAGTTCATAGTTTCTAAATGATGCAATGGATAAATTGGACTCATTATAGTTATCCTTCATAGATATAGATGATACAAATTGCCTCTATTAGGTGGTTTTTACCCCTCCATTCTTATAGTGAGTCAGAGAGGCATGGCTCAGTGATACTGATGGGGAGACTTTACGTGCTCAATTTTCTATAGGGAATTCCCCTGATGGATATTCAAAGGGTGGGGAACACGTTGTCCCTTTAAGAGGATGCACAATATTAGCAGTGGATTCCTAGAGTGGTGAGATGCATTGGGATACACATGTGAGTGTCAAGGCGGACACCAGGGATGATGGAATAGGTTGAAGCTAGGATTACCTGTTGATATAAAAGTTTAGTGCTTCTTTGAATCAGTTTTGTGGTTTGTCAACTCACCGTGTTGAACCCTTGTGCTTTGAAGGGGTTTCTATTTTCTTAATTGGGGTTCTAGGAAGGGAGTGAGAAAGGATATCAATATACGTCATGATGGGTTTACCATGTATATCCAGGGGACACGATATCATTTGGGATATCGTTTATTGACTCACCAAGTTATCCACTTCTTATCTTTTTAGGAGAAGAGTCCAGTAGAGAGCTTGGGATGACACTATGTGAAATAGATAGCTCGACTCCATGGAATCCCATAGACAATAGTTTCTTATCATGATTATCTCTTTTCATCCTAGTCGTTGAGATTGAGGATCGATAGTAGAGGACCCCATGTTAGTAGTCTATTACTTTAGTGCATCCCCAGTGGTAGCCCAAGAATCTCTAAAAGAGAACATGGGAGTGGGGGCTCAGTTTCATGCTCGTACCCTTGTCTGTTTGGGTATCCATTGGTTTCGATTTTAGGGATGTAAATCCTTAAGGTGGGGATAATTTAATGACTCATATTTTCATAGTTTTTTTTAGAAAATTTCTGGGAAAATTCTGAGACCAGGTGTTGAGACAACGTGTGATTATGAGGCTCGGTGTACCTGTAATGGTTCGACGAAAAATGTTAAGTTTTTAATAGCGTGTGTGAGTGGTTTTATTAAAAAGTGGAATATCTCTTAAATAGGTGCCCAAATTATAAATATGAGGACACCATTGCATTTAGGATGGCAGGTTTACCCTAGGCATGAATTAACTTTAGTTAACGCGGATCTTCAATGATAAAACCCGAAAAGGATTTTAACCATAAATAAAATTATTAAATAAAATTATTTTATTTTAAAATATTAATAACTAATGAACGGTGACTTGGATTGGAAATACGATACCACCATTGAGTTTGTAATGTAGTGTTTTCCTTAGGCGGGGTATAACATCGACCGGCACGGATCAACTTCAAAAGTTAATTTTTTAGACATTTTAAATAAGAATAAAATAAAATTAAAGAATATTATTTATTTATTTTTAAATTTTTTGCAGCGATGTGGCAACGCAGCGATAAGTCATCCAATTTTGTTTCTTAAATGAAATAGTGTAGAGATGTTGCAATGCTACAACTGACTGACACGTTTTCTTTCATACCTACCTAAATAGGAATTCAGGGTTAATGCATAACCCTAGAATTTCCTGAAAACTTTGGAGATAGGCATTGGTGGTTCCCTCCCATTGGAGAACAATAAATGATGATAAATACTGGTGGATCACAGATCGCAGATCATGGATCATGGATTGAGGATCGAGGATCAACGAATGATGGTGGCGCAACTCCATTCTTCACCAATGAAAAATCCAAACCTTGAGGTAGGGGTTAATTTCTTGGTGATTTCTTTCCCCATTATTGATTCCAATGATGAACACGGACCAACCCATGAACAGGTTGATCCATGGTTCAATCATTCTTTCAAGATGGTTAAAATGTAGGGTAAAAAGGGAATTGATGTTGTGGAATATTCTACTATTTCTTCTTTATAATCCTACTAACATGAACGGACCAAGGCTGACACAAACAAGGACAAGGTCTGTTCTAAGGGTGTTCTTGTGATCTTTCTCTCTTTTGTTCTTGTGCTCTTCATCAGCAGACACTCATGGTCACGGTGTGTTTTTTTAGGTGGTTCTGAACATGGTCAAACCCCTGGAGTGATGGTGAAAAGATCTGGAGCCCACAATAGTGATGGTGGGAGACCAAGGGTCACAAATGAATTCTTGGTTCATAGAATATACCAGCATGGAAACAGTGGTGGCCCACAGAAGTGGATCCACTGGTGGTGGCGGCACGGCCACTCGGTAGCAGGTATCCTCCGGATCGACTTCCGGTGGTGGAGGGGCATGCGGTGGCGCAGCCTTAGGTGGAGACCAGGAGCTGCGGCCAGGGAGGGACATAGAGGTGAGGACTGGCGATGCAGTGGGACACTGCATCAGTTGGCCGGCACGTGGTCCCTCAGACCACGTGCGGGAAGAGTGGTCACCTGACCACGTCTGCCAGGTGGGAGGGGCGCAGCCCGCATATCGTTCCCAATTGGATGAACCAGCCCGCATAGGTGGGCCAGGTTAGAGAAAAATAGGGTTTCGGTCTAGTGGTCCAATGTTACTATCCTTTGGGCTAGTCCAGGATGGTTTGGGCTAGCCCAGACCCTACCGGGTTGGGTCAGATCGGGTCGTACCCAAACCCAACCAATCCCTTTTTACTAAAACACCTATAAATCTCAAATTGTGTGTCCATTTGAAGAGTTGTTTATGGTGTTGGTAACCTCACGATGAGGCGGTCCTTTTGAGATACTCTATGATATTTTTCATGGATTTTGACATATGACCTAATGGCTCGAGGATTAGGTTCTCCATGAACGACCATGCTAAGAACAGAATCATGTGGCTGAGACCTACATGGAGTAAGTCTCTTGTGAACTGTGACATAGGTAGAGTATGTCTCCTGCGAAGATGTGAATTAGGTCTCTTGTGAATACATAGAGTAGGTTTCCTGTGAATATGCGTAGTAGATCTCTTACGAAGATGCGGAGTAGTTATCCTGTAAATATGTGTAGTGAGTCTCCTGTAAAGACTGTATGTATCATTGGATTTTAATATGCCTGGACTTTCTTAAGTATTTTCATGATATAGACATGTACCTATATGAGTAGACTCTAGTGACTCTATTGGATGTGATATCGGGACTCTTTATCTTAGCGAGACCAAATGTTTTAGGAAAACTTCATGACGTACTGATACCTAGTGTTGTCTCGGATGCTTTTGGTAGACTAGTTCTACGCTGTTACTATTAGATATCTTGAGGAGTGAGATCTACCTGATCAAACATGCTATGAGAAATACCATATGGTTGGAATTGGATGAGACCTTGAGTCTTGGAATCCTTTATTAGTATACCTGGATGCTCTTGTTATATGGGTTATTCACACATACCTGTGTTGAGCTAACGGTATCTTCTTAGTGGTGTTTCCTTTGTAATATTTTACTTTGTCTTTCGAGGTTCCCTGCTGAGTATTATTTTAATCACCCCTATATAGGATTTTCCTACACATGTCATGTCTTGTGTATATGATCAATACTTTGACAGTCCTTGGTGGACCGGGTCCAGGTGGTGCTTAGAGTTACCCAACAGACGAGGTGTGCTTCTATGGATTTAGACAGTTGTTTCTATACCTACCCTTCAAGTAGGGTTTTCTATGGAGGAGTTCTAGAGAGTTGTACTTTTACTTTTCCTTTTTTTTAGCTTGTATTTTGGCCCTGTTTACCTTTAGTTTTCTTCTGACATACTTTGTATTTGTTTGCTTTGCTTTTTACTTTCCAGCATCTGTAGCTGGGAGTTGTGTGCGTGTGTATAGGTACTTAGGAAAATTCCTCTCATTTTTTGGGATATTCCTACTCTGTGTTAGTTACTAGCCTCTAGTCTATGGGAGATAGTCTTGGGGTAGTCACGGCACAAACCCTGGGGGACGGGTCATGACATACACTCTCAACATCAATGAAGTCTTGATCTTTCTCTCCATATATATTTTCTTCAAAATCAACTATGTGATTACAACTATATTTTAACTTTGTATCTACATGAACCTTCAATGATAGTAAATGTGGATATAGAACGGGTAGGGTAATGGTGCTTTTGGTAGATCTTTTGGATCATTTGGTTGATCCTTTATATGGTTTTGTGTCACTCTATCATTTCATCCCCATCCCTTTTTATGTATGAAATAAAATTCATCATTTCATACCTTTTTTCATTAATTTTTAAAGTTTTAGCTTGAGAAATAAATTGGAAATGAATACCTCCTCATCAACATGTTTTTTACAAGATGTGATAGCCATGTTATGAATGTTGCAACATCTTTTTCGATTGTATAAATATCTTCCTCATGAATTGGAACAAGTAGCTCATTACTTGGATCATGGGTACGCTAATCGACACTCGCACATTCCCTTTTGGAAGTGGTCTGTTCTGTAGCATGTATTTTTAGATATTTAACACTCTAGCCCTCACTACAAGGTGATGGGTGGGTGTTAACAGATATAAATCATAGTCATTATCACCTTGTAGAATATCATTACAGGAAAGGTATCATTGTTCGTATTATTCACATTTCACGGAAACATTTATTATAACATTGATTACCTTGGCTAATACATCTCTTTGAGGAGAATGGATCACCTCATAGATGGTGTGGGTTGGGTGAGATCTCCATGTAGTGGATATTCTTGAGTTTCTTCTTCTCTTCCCCCCCATAAGAGTTTCTATAATTTATATCTATCATTGGAATTACTCTTCAATGGTAGATATTATTTCTCTCATCTATTTTATTAATTCACTTTGATCCTCCTCTTATTTTTTTCTCAAAATATGTTTCGGGTGTCACCCAAAAACCCATACCTCTGACGCGGCCATACTGTTTCGGCTGCTTCAAGGCCACTGAAATTATGTTTTCATCTGGTATAGGTGTTGTTGATTTGTGTAACTATGTCGAATAGAAAATATAGGAAAATAATTTATCATTGTTATGTAATAGTGATTTAAATAAAAAATTATTATTATGTAATACTTGCACATGTTTACCACACTTTTTGTGTCTTTTAATCTATTAGTATCTCATCTTTATTTACATGCGCCTCCTTCCATATCACATGGTGTGGGATGGAAGTGGATTTGGATTTGGAGTCAACAATATTCATATAAACATAGGAACATAATTATGGTGTTGTTTCATGTCACATAAAAGTATTGTAGAAGATTTAATATACATACCAACTTTTTCCAAGTGAAGCATACCTCATCCTTGCTTTACGGTAGGGGTATACTGGTTTTGTTGCTCGTTCCTTATTTTCATCTCTCATTTTATGATTTATAAATAAAAAATAATAATCAAAGTGATAAATACATGTATCGTCAAAAAATTTATTACTATCCACAATGTACTTGAAAAGTAACATCTGCACGACGACCAGTAAATGCATCCCATGCTTCTTGGGTTATTAGGTGTGCATAGATAAGTGATGGTTGTGGGTTTATTTTCCCTTCAGCATCTTTAAGATGATTTCTTGTAAATATTATATGAAATACTCTATGAATCCTTCCAGAAATAATTAATACATATTTCTTATGGGAGTCATATACTATAAATGCACTCTATAATGGATGTTGAGGAGTAAGTCAATGTTTCATTATTTTATTTTTTAGTAAAATAAAGAAATGATATCATAATGTTACCATAATTTCTTCCCCCATTAGTGTCTTAAGCCTGGACGTAACATGGTTCCATGAATATACAATCAAAATGCATTATCGAGTGATGATTCCAATGTAACTATTGAACATGGCTTTTGGGGTTAACTGTTGGCCCTGCACATTCTATCCGACCTAAAATATAATGCCTTTGACTTTTTCTTTAATTATTTTTGATAAAACTGTCAAACTACATCGCTCCTTTTTTTTGCATCGATGGTCCTTCATTGCCTACCATTTCCCCAGAATCAACATCGTCAATGTGTTCCTCTAGAGCGGTATAATAGGAATGTGCATATGGTCATTGTACCTCTACAATAGGAGTAGCAATAGGTTAAGAATCCTATTGTTCCTTAGGAATTGGAGCACCATCACATGCAGAAGATTGTTCCTATTCACTATGAGCATAAGCACGTTGAGAGACATGTTGTTCCTCAGGATTGGGAGCACCAACATGTATAGAAGTCACTATATATACAATTAGTTTAACATTTAATTTAGAGTACATAAATGCAGAAGCAAACTGATAATAACATGAGGTAACATGATGTATATTACAAAAAAAATGTAACCTGATTATTGAACTAATTTTTTTTTTAAAGGATGGAGGGATTTGACCCCTCTATCAATGATCCAAATCCCTTAATTCTGGTCTCCTCTAACATAAAAAACACCATCTACATTGGCACCACTATGAAATGATTGTGACATCCTAATGAAAGGGTCATCCTCAGTTGAATTTTCATCTAGCCCTTCAATGGTTTTGGTCGATAACAGAATAATTGACCACTTTTGGTTTACAGGATCTGGAACATAAAATACTTGTACTTCCTATGATGTCATTACAATCAGTTTTTCTTTGTACCCTTCCTTATTGAAATCAACTTTCAAGAATCCCAATTCATCTAGTTTAACAGCAATCCTATTATCAACCTACTTGCATTAAAAAATCAGCACTTGGAATGTTTTATAATAAAACTCCCATATTTTTTTGATGATTCCAAAGTATGACATATTCCCATAAATTGTATTTCTTTCTTTAGTACCAGAAACATGTATTGCTTCATCCATAAGTGTAAATCCACTATTTTTCATGGTACTGTATCTATCATTCTCATTTTTATAGAACATATAATCATTAATTGCATATCCATTATAAGATAATACATATGCACTTTGTCCTCTATCTAGCTATCGAATTAATTCTGAAATTGAATCCAAATTTTCATCTAATTCCTTTAAAATATAGTTCTAAAACTATCCTATAAACTATTTATTATGTGTATTTGATATCCATTTTCATCCCTTTATGGATTCAAATTCCTAATAATTTCTTTGTGTGTTTCAAAATATGGGGAAACCTCCAAACTATTATGAAAAATGTAAAGGTGGACCTACTCCCAATCTGTAATATTGATTTTGGCAACATATATTCCAGAAATTTCTTCACCCACAAGCCACCCAATGTGACAAGATTTTGGTAAACCAATTATTTCCACACTAGATAGGTATTTGGTACAGAATTAAATAGCTTCCTTAATAATATATCGCTCTGCAATACAAACCTCTAGCCAACTTCAATTTTTGACATATCCTTTCAAAATATTCATATATCATTCAATGGGGTACATCCATCTATAGTGTGCAGTACCACATAGTCAAATCTCTCTCACCAAGTGAAACATCAAATGAACCATCATATCAAAGAATGTTGGTAGTAAGAACATTTCCAATTCACATAATATGACATCAATTTCTCTTTCCATAGTCGTCAGTTTCGCCAGGTCTATAACTTTACTGCATAAATCTTTGAAGAATAAATAAATCTTGGTTAATATATATTGGACATTCTTGGTAAAAATGCAATGTAAATCTATAGTCATTAGATCTTTTATCAAAGCATGGAATTCATGTGATTTCAAACCCTTTATCTTTAAATTTTTTATTGATACAATGTTCCTTATATTCTATGAATACCCCTCTATAACCTTTACGGCATTCAGGAAGTTGTAAAACTGACATCTCTCTTAACTGGAAAAGGTGTAAGAAGCTGGAAGAATAAAATTTTATTTTTCACCCTTTACTGGCACCAACTCTTCTTGTATTCCCATGTCAACCATATCTAACCTATCCTTAATCTCATCCTTTGTTTTGTTAGGTGCATTTAGAAATGTGTCGATGACACTATCACATACATTTTTTCCAACATGCATAACATCAAGAAAATTTTTTATGTATAGATAATTCTAGTATAGTAATTCTAAAAAAACTAATCCCTTTTTTTAGCTAGTTTTCATAAGGTTTTTCGAAAATAGTTTTCTAAAATTAGTGTCCATGTCTTTTACTTTCTCAAATAGTTGATCACCTGTTAGTGGAGATGGTGTTATGTGTTCTTATGAATTTTCATCGAATGATGTCATCCAAGATAGGTACTTATACCATTGGGTTATAAATCTATGATGTTATAGAAACATGGTTTTTGATGAATTTTTCAACCTAATTGATTGTATACCTTGTTTTCTGATGGAACACCCTTGAGTTCCTTTAATTCTATATCCTTACAAATTTTCATAAGTAGGAAAGTAATTTATCATTCCATAAAGCATGGATCACAATGTGAAATATTTATTTTTATAAGAATCTTACAATATAACACTTAAATCTCACAATAATTTCAAATTCGCGATCAATGGATCCAAATAAACATCAATATCATTACCTAGTTTTTTTGTCCTAATATAAGCATAGATAACCTGATGTATTTTCATTTCATGCATAACCATGGTGGCAAGTTATAATTTACCAACATAACTGGCCATGTACTATGAGTGCTTCTTTGAAAACCAAAAAGTATTCACTCCATCTATAGATAATTCAAGATGAAGGTTTCTCGACTCATTTCTAATTTCAGAATACTCATGATCAATTCTCTTCTATTAAGGAAATTTTTCTAGGTGATGTTGTTTCCTATCTTTATTTCTTGTATCTACATGCCACATCAATTACCATGTAGTCTCCTCACTTTAATATAGGTGCCTAAACCTTGGAATGATTGGAAAATACCATACAACTTTCATAGGATCAGATTAATCTTTCTTGTATCGAGAAGCACCACACTTTGGTCATTCTCTAATTAATTTATGGTCCTTATGAAATAGTATACATTCATCCGGGCAAAAATTTATTCTTTTAAATATCATACCCATCAATTGTAACATTTTTTTGGCATCGTATGTTCGGATTAGGAGATAATTATCTTCTAGGAGAATGTCATTCAAGAGAGAAATTAATTTTGTAAAACTGGCATCACTCCATTTTTTTTCCTAATTTCAAATTATATAGCTTCAGTATGGATGAAAATGTTGTATATCTAGTGAAACCACCATATAATGATGTCTTTACACAACTATTTAACTTTTCAAACAATTTTGGGTAATCACAAAGTTCATCTTCAACTGTCCTTTTCATTCCCTCAATACGATCTTCATCAACAATCACATTTGTAATGACATCCTTGATACAATCTTCTTCATTTTCTACACTTATAATCATATTAGATGATCCATAAAATGTAGTGTTATCTCATCCACTAGCAATATTCTCTTTTTCCCCATGTTTATTCCAACATTTATAAATTTGATCTATTCTATGATAGATCAAGTGTTCTTCCAACTCCTCTGAACTAATTAGTCTTGAATAAAAACAGCATAAAAATGGAAAAAGGATTTGAGAAGGGATTAGAAAACCTTGATGAACTCTTTCACTCCATCTTCATACTCTTTTGTCAGATGATTGGTTTCCATCCATTCTTTATTTATATTAATCCTATTTGATTTGGTTTTATTAATATTTAACAAAATAAATACAAAAAATGTTGATATAAAAATTAACCAAGGCTAAAAAAGTTATAGACATTAAGTATCCTTCAATATTTATCCCAAATATCCACTTTCCAGAACTAAGGTCCTTTATTTGGGATCTTCTAGATAAATCAATATTCATCTCTTCCAATATTTTTTTCATTGGTCAAACTGAGAGAAATTCATCCACATAAAGAAGTAAAATGACAAAACTCCCATCATAATGCACCTTCATATAGTATCAATTATTTGAATTAAATTTCATGAACATTAATTCTACCATTAAAGCATTGAAATTCCAGTTAAATTATTTTGGTTCCTACTTAAGACCAAAAAAAATCCATTTGAGACTAGAACTAAACCTTCTATTCCATTTACCATGAAACCTTCTAGTTGATCTATGCAGATATCTTCCTCTGAATCTCCATGAATGAATATAATCATGACATCCATTTTTTCTAGAAATAAACCTTCAATGGATACCAAGTCGAGAACCATCTAAATTATTATATGCTTTACAGTAGGAGATAAAATCTAACATAAATCTAATCCTTCTAATTATTGAAATACATTTACCCTTTCCATAGTGTTATTATCTATCTACTTGTCTTCCCTGTATAATGTAATGGTTTTCCTAATTATATAAAAATATAAACTTAAAATATTATGGAAAAAATATATTTCACATGTCATTTGAAAAGTATTTATAAAACCATAATTGAAATCCCATCAAAAAAACCAACCATTTACACAAATTCCTCTTTAAAATGACACACCCTTTTTAAAATAAACCAATCAGTTCCAAAAAATCTTTTGCAAAACCCCAATTCATTTTTTTTAATCATTTAAGGTAACTTCATGAACCAAAAATCTTAATTATTTAAAATGAGAGATAACCCTCTATATTTTACAAATTTTCATTTAAAATTTCACAAACCCCTTGTTAAAATGAAACTATCATTACATGTGCTTTCAAAACAGTCACATCCCATTAATAAATCCAAACATGTGAGTCAAAAAACACTTTTCATGAAAACTAAGTCCATGCCAAGTGTTTAAATATATTTAAAACCAAAAAATTGTGTGTTGAACACATATAATTTTTTAAGAAACATTTCAAAACACTTTAATAATTTTAAAATATCCATTATAAATTTTTACAAAGACAAAAATTCCAAGAGAAACACTTTATAAAGGATACATGAATCAAAAATAACTAATATTTTATAAAATATAAATCTATAAAAGGTGTATCATGTCTCTCATGAATAAATAGTATGAATCCAATAGTTTACTCTAATAATACTACTAAGGAGTGAATAAGTAATAGATAAATACATAAGTGTCACTTGTCCATGATACTTTTGAACATAAATTCACATATCTTCAAAATGAGAAACCATCTTCCACTTTATGCTTGAATCATTTACTACCTAAGCTTGATCCTTCCAATATGGTACAAAAGAAAAAAAAATCACCTTCTTGAGGGTATAAATTTGGTAAAAGTTAAAGGACTATAGGTACTCAAACCTTCTCTGGTATAAATGGTTCATTTCACTTGGTGATTAAATATATTTCAAAAAAATTAGTGTATTCCAAAAATATCTCACCCTAAATACAATACCAATAACACATCATGGAAAGAACCACTATTTCCAAATCTAGGAAAGGATTTGGGAAGTTTATCTTATGTGTCCTTAACTATCTATACCCATAAGAAACCACATGACCATCATGGACTGGAACTGTTCAAATTTTGACTCCTGATACATCACAATATAAGTCATACTCATTACCCATCTCATTTATGGTTAAGATTTGTGTTTTCATAAATCTCCCATTAAGATATTATAAGTATCTCTCATGAACATATAAGTAAAAGAACCATACCACATTCTTGGTTAAGGCCTTCTTAGTGTTTCTAATCAGGAAGAATCCTAGATGACCCTCTGGTAATCACTGGAAATTCCCAAAAAAAATTGTATCTCAAAAAAATTATTTGACCTCACTAAATAAACTATAACAACAAACTTCTCAGGTTCTAAAAATATGTTATCCACTAATATCATTTTTTCCATGAAGTGAACTTCTTATGTTCTAAAAATATGCTATCCACTAATATCATTTTCCCCATGAAGTGTACATTATCAATCCAAAATATACACTTCGAGATCATGGAATATATTTTATGTTCCATAAGTTTTCTCAAAATGATCTTTAGATATCGAGCATGTTCCTCCCTAAACTAGGAATACATGATGATATGATTGAAAAATATGGCTACAAAATTATACAAATAAGGATGGAAGACCCAATTAATATCACCCATGAACACTACCATTTTATTTTTTAAACTAAATGACATGACTAGATACCCATAAAATACATACATACTTCTAAATATAGTATGTAGTATATCAAAATACCTCACCATAAACCGATGATAACCTGATATCAAATCGATCTTAGATAACACTTTAGCACCTTTAAGTTGATCAAATGGTCCATCAATATGTATAAGTGGATATAATTTCATTTATATCACTTATCATAACCTCTAATAGTCCACACATATTTTAAATGATCCATTTGAATTTTTATAGAAAAAACTAAGGCACCCTAAGGGGATATAATCATTCATATGTACCCTTTCACCTCAAAGTTGTTCAATTGAGCCTTATTCTATCATAGATCTATAGGATCTATATTATATGGTTGAATAGATATATGCTCCACACTTGGTAAGAACACAATCATAAACTCAACCTATCCCTTGGGTGGTAACCTAGATAAGTCCTTGGTAAATACATCTAGAAACTTTTCAATGATAGTAGGACATACTAACTGATGTTTCTCTCTATCATCCAAAATTACTCTAGAAAAATGGGCTATGATTTTACCCAAATATAGAAATATAGGTCCTACATAACTAGTTTTCATATCCAAATCTTCAATATAGACATAATCATCACCCTCAAAAAATATAATTCCACCCATGGATGAAAACAATTGATATAGTAGATACATCACTACATGGGGGGTTTTAATTGTAGTCATAAACTAGACTCATAGTTTTCATGTCACTCAAATTTATTATTTATTAGTTATTATAATTTTTTATTATAAAAGTATATCAATCTAAAATGTGCTTATGTAGTTCATTTTCAATGGAAAGAAAAATCAATAAAATGAGATGCACTTTCTTATATAAATAATAACATTGTGGAAATAAAGATACAATGTAAAAAAATTTAAGAAGTCAACAATGACAATCCTCAAGATTATAAAAATATATTTATTACCAATATAATTTCAATCAAATGAACATGTTTCTTTTACCCAATTTATTTAGAGGATCTATAGATTTTATCCTAAGTATCCTAGATCCACACCCAAAATATCCTTGACTATATACCTATTGCAAGTTATCAAGTTCTAATCCTGAATATTCATTAATTATTATCTCATTGGTGGAAATAGGTATTTAATTCACCAAGACCCACTTCGATATAATGATTAGCGACAACTCTACACCATAAATTCATCAAACATGATGATTTGGACAATAGATATTCTATCCCTAGAAGCTCATCAATATCCTTGATCTAAAATAGAAAAGTTACAGATATGGAATTAATCATGGAAAATTATACAATGAGAAAATATAATGGAAATACTAAGATCATTACAAGAATACTCACAGTGGTAGCACCTAAGGAGTTGGGTTCACGATAGAGGTGGGACCGCATAGGGGAAGGGTTTCACAACAAAGGTGGGGTTTGGAAGCAGTGGTGGGGTGCGCAAAGGAGGTGGGTTCATAGCAAAGGAAGGGTTCAGGGTGGAGGTGGGATTCGGCTCACGGAATAGGTGGGGTTCGTAGTAGATGGGGTTCGGTGGTGGAGGTGATGTTCACGGTGGAGGAGGGCTTCGTAGTAGCAAAAGAGGGCTTTGCGGTGGTGGAGGATGGATTCGTAGCAATAGAGGAGGAGGAGGAGGAGGAGGAGGCGACAGTGGAGGAGGAGGAGGAGTCGACAGGGTTCATCTTCCACGAGAGCTTGAGGCGTGCGAGCAGAGGTGACTGCCAGGGTTTATATATAAAAGCGAGTAAACCTTTTATCAGCGTAGATAAAGGTATGTTTTATCAGTGCTAAAATAGAAAGCGCTGATAAAACTATAATGATAATAAATTATTTATATTTATATATATATATATATATATTTATTTATAAAATTATATATATATATATAATATATTTATTTAATTATTTATAATTATAAATTTATCATAAATATATCTATTATATTTATAATTATATATAATTAATATATTTATTATATTTGTAATTATATATACTTAATATCTTTATTATAATTTTATAATTATTTAAATATATCTATATTTTTTTAGAATTATAATTGTAAGTATTTTTATATTTATTATAATTTTATAATCATTTAATATCTATAAATTTATATATATATATATAGTTATAATAAATATATATTTATTTATAGTTATAATTGTAAATATATTTATTTATTTATTTATTTATTTCAATTATTATAAAATTATAACAAATATATTTATTACATTTATAATTTTATAAATATATATAATTAATAAATTTATTATAATTTAATAATTGTTTAAATATATATGTAATATTTAGAATTATAATTATAAATATTTGTATTTATTTATAAATATTTGTATTTATTTATAAATATTTGTATTTATTTATAAATATTAGTATTTATTTATAAATATTTGTGTATATTTATAAATATATTTATTTAATTATATATATTTATAACTATAATTATAATAAATATATTTATTATAATTTTATAATTACATATATATTTTTTTATTTATAATTACAACTATAAATAAATATATATATATATAATATTTATTTATTTATAATTATAAATATATAATAAATATATTTATAATTATATATAATTAATATCTTTATTATAATTTTATAATTATTTAAATATATCTATATTTATTTAGAAAAAACATTCAAAAGTCCAATTAGTGATTTAACACTTTTGAAACACGAAATGAGGATACTTGCTTTAATGAAAGTAAGAAAAAACATATCTTTATAAATATATTTAATTAATTATATATATTTATAACATTATAAGTATAATAAATATATTTATTATAATTTTATAATTATATATATATATATAATTATAAATATATTTATAAATATTTGTATATAATTATTAATATATATAGATATATACCTAATAAAGTATATATCATAAGAAATGAGTCATCACATATATATGGACAACATGAATAGTAATGAGGGTGTAATATGTAAATGAACACTCATGATGAATACATAACATATAAACGTCAATTATATTCACACATCAATATATTTATTGACCAAATTCATTAAGAACATTTATTTATTTAAATATATATGTATGTATGTATGTATGTATTTATAATTATATATAAATATATATATATTTAAAAAGTATTTATATATAATTATAAATTTATAATTATAAATATAATAAATATATTTATAATTTGATGAAATTTATAATAATCTTATAATTATTTAAATATATATTTATTTAAGTATATTCTTATAAATAATTTTTTTAAACATTATATATATATATATTAATTATTAAAAAATATATATTAATTATAAACATGCGTTTTTTATTTAATGTATACAAATAAACATTATTTTTAAATATAAATATAATAATTGTATATAAATTAATAATATCTGTTATTAAAAACTTTTATCAACACTAAAAATAGCATTGATAAAGGGTAGATTTATCAGCACTTTTAACTAACATTAATAAAGGCCCCCCTTTTATCAGTGCTTTCTGGTTAGTACTGATAAAAGTCAGCGCATCTCTAGCTCGGATATGTGGTAGTGGGTGCTGCAAGAGCACATTCTTGCATGTGATTGGTTTGTTACTCTTTTTTCCTTGATGTTTTCCCCCTTCTTCTCTTAGTTTCTCATTATATTGCTTAGGTGAGGTTGTATGTTTTGTGATCTTATGAAGATCTCTTCGGTTGGGAAGATATTTTGGGCTAGAGTGGTTTGATTGGGTGATTTATTCACTTTGGGAGAGTGCTCGTGTGTTGGAAGACATTTTGTGTATGAATGCTCTATATTTTGGGTGAGATATGTGTGTGTGTCGAGCCATCGACCATGCACTGATTGAGGATAAGAATTGATGGTTTCTTCTTCAAATAATCTAGGAAAGGGGGTTAAGGGCGGATCAACCTGGATCTGGTGCTTGTTTCTTTTTAATTTCTATTTCCTTCTATTTGTCTTGTTTTCTTTGTTTTTCATTCATGATCATTGTTTCCATTCCACTCTCACCCTCTGTGATTTTTATCACTATTTATACTATTTTCATTTCCTACTTTCCAAATATTTAAAATCTCAAAAAGTGTTTCAGGAAGACCACTAGGGTATTTGACATTATTTTCTTAAGATAAACCCCGAGGTTAGCCACTGTGCTATATTTTGGGTTTATAAAAGTATCTTTGATTGTCCCCATAATAAGGACGCCATCAATACTAAAAGATGAAAACACACAAAAAGTATGGGAAACATGTGTAAGTATGTCATAATAAATAAAATCTTTAAATTGGTATTACATAAAAATGATTACTTATTTTCCTATATTATTTATTTGACTTAGACATAAGAATTATCATCAGTTGTACCTTAAGAACGGCTACTATCAGTGGCCTTGAAGCATCTATAACAATATGGTTGCATTACAGGTGCAGGTTTTAGGGTGTCACCCTGAACATGTTATGATAAAAGAAATTGATAGGGGGATAAAGATAATAAAATTGGAGAGATGAAGGCACGATTAGCTACTCTATAAGAAAAAATCAATTGGTAGTCAGAGTTGTTAGAAAATGTTATGGGAAGGAATCAAATACAAGAAACAACACAAAAAACAACCACTGTGTGAATATCCCACCACCCTCACCCCCACACACACACACTAGATTTGAGGTGATCCATTACCCTAAAAGGGATATCTTATAAGAGGTAATCAATTTTTTCATAATTATTTCTGTGAAATTTGAATCAGGCATACACTAATACATTTCATGTACTAATATTCTATACGGTGAAAATGATTGTTATTTATAACTATCATCACTCACCCATCACCTTATTGTGAGGGGTATTATGTACAATATCCAAAGAGATAATCTAAATAAAAAACAACCTCCAATAGGTCATGTGAGTGTGGGGATTCACATAGCTCACACACCAAACACTGAGTTACTCGTTCCACCTGATGATCTGGATGTTCATACGGTTGAGATTGCTATTTTAACTTTCATATAATGGTCATTTGATCTTGTAAAAATACATGTCAACAAGGAGGTATTCCTTTCCAATTATTTTTTTATGAAAAACCATTATAAATTTAATGACCCGGTGATTCCCATATGGTTGAGAGTACAATGAGTCATTACTGAGCCTTAAGAGACATCCCCAAGACACCAAAGGCTGGAAATAAATGACGAAGGGTTTCAAAGCAATTGGGGGAGGATTTACCCTTTAATGACTAAAACCAATAACCCAACAAACCAACAACAAACATCTCACTATATAATGCATGAAATAAACTAATTCATTTTAATCATTCTCTTCATAACAACCAACCAAAGTATGATATAGTGTAAGACAAACCAATATCAAAGTAAACAGTAGAAAAATGAAAAATAAACTCCAAGAAGACACCCAAACTCCAAGCTCCACAAGCTCCATGCTCCAACATCCCCAAGTAGTCCAAAGTATCACGACGTGGTGCTAAAGAAGTGTGATACTTTACCTTTTCCCAAGTCCCAGAAGGTAGAATCTTCAAAAGAACCAAAGTGAAAAAGTAGGGGTGAGTATATAACTGAGTAGATTTTCCTCAATGACTTCCCTTCTCACACCACTAGAATAGAAAGGTTAGCAACATTTATATAAAACCTTTTATATAAAATAATTCTGCAAAACAGTTTATAACGAAATATAAACAAGTTCCAAAAACCATTTACAACCAAGTGAAAACAAAACTAAATAAAACCAATTTCCAATAAGTTATTTTTCTAAAAAATAACTAATCAAGTCTTAAAAACCAATTATTATTATCATTTTGGCATACCCATTCCATAGTTCACAACACACCCATACATGCATACTTCATTCGACAGCTCTATATTCATGAGTGGTATCTTGTCCAATTACCATGTGTCCCAATGACACATGGCCTCGATCCAGGGTCACACACCTTATACCCCAATGGTACACATCCCTTATTCAAGGGAACATCGAACATGAACTCACACAACCCCATGTATTCCAAACCATTTCAAATCACCAAAACAAACTGTTTCAATAAAACTACATTTTTATTAAAAACTAAAGAACAAACCAATTTAAAAGCATCCATTTCATTTCAATAAAACATCCCCTTTTGTTGAAAAAATATAATCCAAACCATGTGACACAATTCCAAAAAAAATCCCCATTTTAAAATATCTATTTTAAAATTAAGAACACACACTTTATTCAAATTCCCAATTTTCTAGATTTCCCCAATTTTCCAAACCATCACAAATAAGGATTTCCAACGATTGCTAAATATCCAAATCACAACCAATTCAACACAAGATATTCAATTTTAAATAATTCAAGTCATTTATACTAAGTGGAGTTGAGATAGAAGCCACCTACATCAAAGGTTTTGATGAAACATGACAACAAACGAAGAACTCTTAAGAAAACCAGGTTGATTCTTCACAGAACCTCCTTAGATCTCTTCTCTTTGAAATATCAAGACCAAATTTCAACTTATTTGGAATATATACTCATATATCTACCCATAACAGTTGTAGATATGAGAAACCAAGAATAGAGGAGAAGTATATCTAAGTATATCTAAGAAACCGATCAAGAACAATGAAGAATGATCACATACCTCAAGAATATGGGTTCAAAAACCAAGGTAAGACTTTAGATTGACTCTAAATCACTTGTTAGAGGTTCTTATACCTTCAAGAAAGATAAATCCAGAGTTATGGATACTTAGGATAAAAAAATATTAACTTATAGGTAAAAAAGTGTGAGATCCACTTTTTTAGGATCTCATTTAAATCATATGCATGGTTAGACAAACTATGCATTAGCTACTACCTAGGAAAACCCTCTCATGGCCTCCTCGAACAGTCTCCCTAACAGTGTGCACACTGTTCCAAAGATCTCTACCTCAAATCTACTCTTGTGCATGGTTTATAATAGGATTTTTGCATGGTTTGGATAAATCATGTGCAGCCCGTGCGCCTCAACTTTTGTCCCCAAAACATAGTGAAAGATCACCAAAATCTCCCAAATTTTCCTCCTATAATTTATATCCATAAAAACACAAATAAAGGGTTACATACTAGAAACCAGGGTACTACATTATCCCCACCATCTGTCTTTTTTTCCCTAGAAAGTATAAAACAATTATTACTCTAAAAGATTTCTGGCCATTACTCTTTCATTTCCTTCTCACATTCCCAAGTCTCTTATTGAATATGACCATGCTTCCATTAAACTCACACCAGACTGATGCTTTTTCCATGTAATAATTTCTCTTGCCTATCCACAATCTGTACTGAGATATGTATCAACGAAGCATCCAACTCTAGGTCAATGTGATCTCATCTGATCACATAGTCAGGATCAGGATAATACTTTTTTAAATGAGATACATGGAACACATTATGCACCGAACTGAACCGTGGTGGTAATTCTAACCAATATTCCACCTCTCCGATCCGTTCCAGTATCATGAAAGGTAATGTGTATTGAGGAGATAACTTTCCCTGCTTCCCAAAATGATGATGTCCATGTCTTGGAGAGATCCTCAAGAACACATGATCACTCACAACAAAAGAAAATGGCCTTTGATGATGATCTGCATAAGATTTCTGACGACTCTGAGTTGTCTCCATCTTCTTTCTAATCAATTATATCTTCTTCATTGTTTCTTGGACAAGGCTCATCCCAACTAGTGAAGTATCACCCATTTACACACAACACAGTGGATAATGACAAGGATGCCCATACAAGGATTCAAATAGAGCTATATGTATCAAGGCCCGATAGCTGTTATTATATGAGAACTCTACAAAGGGTAATTGATCCTCCCATGAGCCACGAAAATCCATTACACAAGCCTACAACATGTCTTCCAACATTTGTATAGTCTGCTCAGACTGATCGTCTATCTGAGGATGATATGTCATTCTCATAGTTAATTGAGTCCCAAGGGATTTCTGTAAGGATTTTTAGAAACAAGATATAAACCTTGAATCTCTATCTGACACAATTAAAACTGGTATGCCATGTCTCTTTACCACTTCTTGGATATAAATTTCATATAGATCATCCACCGTATGAGTTTCACAAATAGGGATAAAATGGGCCAACATAGAAAGTCAATCCACTATCACCCATATGGCATCGTGTTTCCAAACCGTTCTTGGAAGACCTGTAATAAAATCCATCAATATCTACTCCAATTTCCACACTGTAATATGTAAAGACCACAACATACATGTAGGTCTCTGATGATTATCTTTAACCTGCTGAAACTTTAAGCATCACAAGACAAACTCGGCCACCTTTCCTATCATGTCGCTCCACCTAAATTGGGACTTCAATTCCTTATACATATTCTATGTACCTAGATGTACATCCCATTTTTAATGGTGGTAAGCATGAAGTATTTATTCCTAAAAAGCCATTGGTACAACCATATGATCTCTAAAACACAAAACTGAACTTCCATCAAGTCTCTATCCCTCAATGGTCTCCCTACCATTGAGTTTTGAACTCATAACCAGACATTTTACATCATATGTTTGTGCCTCTTTGACCATATTTACCAAATCAATAACAATCATAGCTGAAAATAAAACCACAATATCACCTTGATTTTCACATTCCACATGTATGTCAGCTAGGACTGACACCAACTTTCATTCATCTGAAGCTTCTTTCACCAATTGAGCATATGACTTTCTACTCAATGCATCCACCAATGAATTACCTTTTATTAGTGTATACATAAAGTCAAAGTCAAAATTTTGGAGATACTCCATCCATCTCCTTTGCCGCATATTCAAATCTCACTATGAGAAAATATGTTTCAAGATTTTATGATCCGTAAACATAGTGAATTTCTCACCAAAGAGATAATGTATCTATGTTTTCAAAGCATGGAAGGCTGCAGCTAACTCCAAATAGTGTGTTGGGTAATTCTTCTCATGCACCCTCAACTTCCTTGAACCATAAGCCACAACATGGTCTCCTTGCATGAGAAAAAATCCCAACCCTGATCCCGAAGCACCAAAGTACACCACATACCCCTGTCATGATTCTGGAAAAATCAAGATAGGTTCTAATGTAAGACAAACTTTCAGTTCCTAGAAAGACTTATGGCATTCCTCTATCCATTGGAATGGAGCATTCTTCTTTTTCAGAGCTATCATTGGTGAATCTAGTCATGAGAAATCATGCACAAAGCATTGATAGTAACTATCTAGACCAAGAAAACTTTGTATCTAGAAGACATTATTTGGTGGTTTCCATGAGATAACAGCTTCTATCTTTTCAGGATCAATAGAAACACCATTCTCATAAATGACATGGCTAAGAAAATGTACTTCTTGTATCCAAAAATCACACTTTGATAATTTGGCATACAAACGGTGACCTCAAAAAATTTGTAACATTATTTCCAGGTGTTCCTCAGGGTCAGCCATTGTCTTTGAATACACCAAGATGTCATCCACAAACACCACAACAAAAGAATCTAGATATCACTGAAATATCTGATTCATCAAATCCATAAAGACTGCTGGTGCATTCGTCAGACCAAAAGGCATGACATCATATTCGTAATGTCCATATATGCTTCTAAAAGTTATCTTTGAAATATCTTCCTTCCGAACTCACAATTGGTGATATCCTAATCGCAAGTCAATATTGGAGAACCATTGAGGTCCCCTTAATTGATCGAATAAATCATCAATGCATGAATGTGGGTACATGCTCTTTATCGTAACTTGGTTCAACTTACGATAATCAACATATAGTTGAAGAGTTCCATCTTCTTTTTTCACAAACAAGACTGGTGCTGCCCATAGATATGTACTTGTACGAATGAAATGTAAAGACTGATATTTTCCATGTAATTTTTTTTGATTATATAGAACTATTCTGAGGCTGTGAAATCAGACGGCGTTTGATTCTGATGCCCAGTGTTCCCAGAATAGAATTTTAAACTTTCTTAAGGTACATTCTGTAAATGTGAGACCAGGAATCCTAACTTTTGAACCGGTGCTTGGAATTGAAATCTGAGGGCGCCATTGAACTCGCTGCACCGGGATTCACTTAAGAGAGCCTTAACCTATACCACAGTAGGTTGAGAGTAAAAAAAATTTTTTTGTGGTTTTTCATAGAGTATTAATAAAATAAATCTAATTTATTTTAAATGTCCTCCACCTCTCTTTAGGTTTTGGTGGAAAGGACCACAAGGGGTGTTCGGGCATTTAATATAGGACATTAAATTCCTGGTTACACAAAAATGTGTAACCACCCTACATGCAATTAAGGAGGTTCATTAATTGCACCAATTAATGAACCTCTCTTAATTGTGTGTTGTAAAGATAACTCCCATCATATCTCTTTTTGA
The DNA here is from genome assembly GCA_963277665.1 of Viscum album. Lineage (NCBI taxonomy): Eukaryota > Viridiplantae > Streptophyta > Magnoliopsida > Santalales > Viscaceae > Viscum > Viscum album. The sequence goes on along the minus strand of OY728159.1, from coordinate 1,745,291,471 downwards.
ATTGGTTGGAAAAAGGAGAGGTGTTTTTGGGAGAGGATGATTTTGGAGGAGTCTCTTAACGAAGAATGGATCCATTAAGCAAGAACCTAAGATCTTCGTTTGAGCGGCATCATTGGAGGCTTGCTTCGGGATCGACGAACACCGACCGATATTCAAATGTGGGACGCTCTCCAACGACTCACAAGGTAGGGTTTTGTATTTTTTAAATTTCAATATTTGTTGAATCATTTATCTTCTCCCTTAATAAGATGCTAACGTGGAGGGCATGGGCCAAATGAACAAGGCCCAGTCCCTCTGCCTCTTGTTCAATCGTTGCGTTCAATGGGGTGAATTTTCGGGTTGGACGTAACCCAAATCTGAGGATCAAGAAGCAAAGGAGATAACCCAAGAAGTTTGTAGGTGTGATCGATTGGAAAAACGGAACACCGGACCTCACCTAGTGGCTTGAAGAAGACCATCGGTGCGACAGCACTGGCAACTCATGCCGACAGGCGATAGAGGTGGCCAGCACCGACCAGCCGCGGTGGTGGAAACATGTCATCGCATGCCGCAGGAGGAGGTCGTGATACTGGGTCGCGCTGGTCAGTAGGTGGCTAGCTGTGGAGATGGCAGTGCGCCGTTGCACATCGCAGGAGGAGGAGGTCGTGGCTTTCCATCCGCAGCGGTTGAGCAGGGCGACTATCACTAGCCGACCGCAGAGGCGGAGTGGCACGCCATCACGCACAGTTGGATGTGGTCATGGCTCAAAGCCATGGCGGAGGATGGACCCGCTCCCTGTGGGTCCCACGACGACCAGGCAGTACCATGTGGTGGCGCTGCTCTGTATCCTGAATGGCTTAGCCATTTGAGAGAAAGGGGTAACATCCCCCCCCCCCTCGTTCCAGCTAGGGAAGGCCCCTCTCCCTCCTGCGGGATGAGTCGTACCCCCCTGCGGACTGGGTTGCACCCCCTGCGGGTAGGACTGCGCCCTCCTGCAGGCTGGTTTGCCCCCTCTTATGGGCTGGGTTGCCCCCACCATGTGGACCGAGCTGTGCCCCCCTTTAGGTTGGGCCACGTCCCCTTCGAGTTGGGCCTCACCCCCCCTTCGAGTCCCCCCCCCCCCTGCGGGTCGGGCCTCCCCCCCTGTGGGTCGGGTCGGACCGCAGCCCAGTAGGCCGATCCCACCACAGCTCAGCCCAATCGGGTCGGCCCAGGCTGGTTCGGGCTAGGCCGGGTCGGACCCAGGCTGGTTCGGTTCAACCCAAACCGGGTCGGGTGGGTCGGTCCGACAGGGTCGGTCCGACAGGGTTGGACCGAACTCGAATCCAACCGGGCCCTCGGTACTAAAACACTTATAACTCATAGACCGGGAATCTGATTGATGCACCATTTGTCGTGTTGGAACCCTTATGACATGGTAGTCCTTTGGGATACTCCTTTGTAGAGCTTAGTGGTGATAGAGGTATGAATGATATCTCATGGAGTGGATACTATAGAACATGAGCGCACCAAGTGCGGGGAAACCTGTGGCTGACTGTCTTTGAAGTAGCAATCATGTGTGGATCAACATCATAGTGACCATGTGTGGATCAGCATCATAGCTACCCGACGAGGACCAGTTTTAGAGCGGCTTGTCGAGGATCAGCATCTAGTGACCCTGTGTGGATCAGCATCAAGTGTCCCTATGTGGATCATCATTCCAGTGACCCTGTGTGGATCGGAATTCCTGTGACCCTGTGTGGATCGAGATTCTAGTGACCCTGTATGGATCAGCGGTAGCGTGACCTGATGAGGACCAGCCTTGCAGTGGCCCGTCGTGTAATTGCGACTTACGTCCAAGAGTGGATCGATAATAGAACAACTTCTTTGTGGATAAGTTTTGGAACTTCTAAATGGAATAAGATGATATATCCTAAGATTAATCATCTATATTCTTGATTTATGAGTTTTATACCTATTGTGATCTGACTATTTCTTCATGCTCTGTGATTGAGGTCTTGCTTTGTGGTTTTTCCTTTATGGAACTCAGGGAGACCTTTGGGGGTCTCGGGGTCCCTAGTGAGTATTTTTATACTCACCCTTGCATTGGCTTCGCCCACACCTTATTGTAACTTATGCAGATGACATAAAATTTTGACCGAGGTTTGGGAGCAAGTACTAGACGGTGCTCTAAGGTGGACCTTTAGACGTGATGTGACGTAGTGACAACTGATCATGATATGTACCTACCCTTCAGGTGGGAACCTTGGTGGATGATTCTGAGAGTTTTTTTTTGTTGCTATTGTACTTTTCAGTTGGGCTTGTATTCCGGCCCCCTTTACTTGCAGTACTCACCCTTTTTGCTTTCAGTACACATCTTTTTACTATTGCATTTTTACTACATGGTTTGTGCTTGTTGTATTCTTGGACTGTGTGTTTGCAGTTTTAAAGGCAATGCCTTCTTGTTTTTCAGGGATATGTCTTTCGGTGCTAGTCACCAACCCCTGGCCAATGGAAGGCGGGCTTGGGGTAGTCACGTAACAGGCCCCAGGTGATGGGTCGTAACAAAGTGGTATTAGAGGAGTCAGTTCTACTAGAGAACTAGGAATCTAATCTTTTTAATGGATCAATAGTTTTAAGTGTTTTGAGTGTGGTTTTCAGTTCAGGGAGTCCAGTGTTGGTGCGGAGGCCAACGTATCCATACACTGGGACCCTGAATTCTTATTTTTGACTCGGTGCATGAAAACACTGATTGTGTGTGTTTTGGAAATGTTTCTACTTTGATCTCTTTGAGTCATCTCACCAGGTATAACTTATTGACCATGGCACACCTGTTTCCTTTTAGGATGTTGCCACATAGACAGACAGTCAGGATTCTCGAGAGAGTACACGATGACGGCCCACCAAGTGATGAGGCTTCAGTGTTGGGTCCTTTTACTGTGTTAGCACCTTTGGGTGGTGTACCAGTAGCACCACTACCTATTGGGAAGCCATTTCCACCATCCCCACCAGCAGATGGTTCACACTTACTGAGCACGTTGCATGGGTTTTAGTGGAAGAGGCCTCTGAGGTTCCAAGGCGATATGGATCTGCAGGTGGCTGAGGACTGACTGGATGCTATGAACAAAGTTTTTCGCCTGGTTAGGACACCAGCCGACTAGAGGGTGATCCTAGCTGCTATCCTTTTCCAGGGCGCAGCAGAGATATGGTGGATCCTGACACTCCATATACATGATGAGGAAACCCTCACCTAGGTAGATTTAAAGGGCCTCTTCAGGGCAGAGTTCATTCCAGTGACTCTATGCTCTATGCATATATAGGAGCTACTACATTTATAGTAGGTCAGCCTGATTGTGGCCCAGTACTCAGTGAGGTTCACCGACCTTTCGCGCTACTCTACTGACATGGTGCGGGACCCTTTCTTCAGGGCCCGGAACTACAAGAAAGGACTCTGATGGGAGATCAGAGCTTTAATGGTATCTCTCAACATCCTTATGCATTCTAGAGTGCTAAAGAGAGCACTCTTGGTGGAGAGCTTCCTTGCAGAGCAGACACCGACAGTGAGACCCACCACTGGCCAACGCGTAGCAGTCATCTGAGGCTGGTATTAGGTAGATGACATAGAATTCCAAGCATACCAAACCATCTGGTGGACGACTCCAGGATGTAGGGTCAGAGGTGTGAGGCTCATGAGGTAGAGCAGGCCAACAGAGGATCATATTATGCTTCACGTGCGGCGGGCAAGGTCACATGGCTCGTGACTACCCGACCAGCCACACTGACGACCAGCAGACGGTTAAGGGATCACTGAGCCAGAGGAAAAGATTTTATTAGGTAGTTCCATAGGCATCAGGCGGACGTGGCAGAGGAGCTAGGCATGTAGCAGGAAGTGGGCAGTGATTTGATGTTCTACCACCACCACCTTCAGGTGGTCCACCCCGACCACAGGGAGCAGGTGTAAAGGGATGATCTCAGCTCTAGGTAGCTGAGGTCTATGACCACAGTGCTCCATAGATGATTTGAGGTATGATATGTGTCTAATCCACCTTAGCTGCAGTACTTATAGACATAGTCTCAAGTCACTCTTTCATTTCCACAGCCCTTGTTTGGAGCTCAGATATTTTAGTGGAATCGTTGGCTCGATCCTTATGGCTAGAGACTCCTACGGGAGGGTATTCGATGATTACCCACTGGTGTCGACGGTGTGAGCATACTCAAGGAGGTGAGAGCTTTGGTTGGGATCTTCTAGTAGCATCGTCGAGGCCTTACAACGTCATCTTGGGTATGGACTGGTTATCTACAGTCCATGCTTAGATTGATTTCATTAGGTGCAAAGTGTGGTGTGTCCACGAGGATGGTACCATGTTTTCCTTCACTGGTGAGAAGGGAACCTTTGCAGCACATTATGGACTTACCCAGAGGAGGGTGTATCCAATCACACATCAGTTGTCTAGCCTTACCCTCAGAGCAGTTGATGTTTAGAGTCCAAGATATCCTATAGTGTTGGACCAGTATGTTGATGTCTTCTCTAATGATGTTTTGTTACTACCTCCTCGTAGATAGGTAGACATTTATATTAACATGTACCCTATGATGACACCGATATCTACACCAGTATATCGGATGCCTCATGTGGAGCTTCGTGAGTTATGGGTACAGTTGGAGGACTTATAGAGGAAGGGGTTCATAAGGCCTAGTGTTTCTCCATGAGCACCCCCGATTTTGTTCGCCAAGAAGGAATATGAGAGTTTGAGGCTTTGTGGGGATTATCGGCACATGAACCAGGTGATTATGAAGAACAAGTATCCACTTCTGAGGATTGATGATCTCTTTGATTAGCTAAAGGGAGATAGTTGTTTCTCAAAGATAGACCCCAGATCAGACTATCATCAGCTCAGGGTACGAGATGAGGATGTGTAGAAGATGACCTTTAGATGTTGGTATGGCTACTATGAGTTCTTGGTTATGCCATTTGGCATAACCAATGCCCCTATAGTGTTCATGGGACTCATGAAAAATATCTTTTAGCCATACCTTGATCGATTCATGGTGGTCTTCATCGACGACATCTTTATATACTCGACATCGAAGGAGGATCATGCCTATCATCTATATATAGTTCTGGATACACTCTAAGAGCACCAGTGTGGATCAGCATTCCAGTGAACCTATGTGGATCAGCATTATAGTGACCCTGTATGGATCAGTAGTAGCATGACCCGATGAGGACCAGCCATACATTGGCCCATCGTGGAATTGCAACTTACGCTCAAGAGTGGATCAATAATAGAATAACTTCTTTATGGATCAGTTGTGGAACTTCTAAATGGAATAAGATGATATATCTTAAGACTAATCATTTATATTTCTGATCTCTAAGTCGTATACCTAGTGTGAGCTGAATATTGCCTCGTGATTTGTGATTGAGATCTTGCTTTGTGGTTTTTTCTTTGTTGAACTTTGGGAGACCTTTGGGGGTCTCAGGGTCCCTAATGAGTATTGTTATACTCACCCCAGCACGGGTTTTACCCACACCTTATTGTGTCTTGTGCAGATGATGAACAGCTTTGACTGAGGTTTGGGATCCAGGACTGGACGGTGCTTGGAGGTGGACCTTTAGACGTGATGTGCCATAGTGATGACTGACCGTGAGCTGTATCTACCCTTCAGGTAGGAACCTTGGCGGATGATTCTGGGAGCTATTTTTCTGTTGATGTTTTACTTTTCAGTTGGACTTGTATTTCGGAACCCTTTACTTACAATACTCACCCTTTTTACTTTTAGTATACATCTTTTTACTATTGCATTTTTACTACATAGGTTGTGCTCATTGTATCCTTGGACTGTTGTTTTCAGGTTTAAAGGAAATTCCTTCCTATTTTTCAGGGATATTCCTTTCAATTCTAGTAGCTAACCCATAAACTATGGAAGGCGGGCTTGGGGTAGTCACGAAACAAGCCCTGAGAGATGGTTCATGATGTGAAACCCTTTCTTTCTAGCTCCTTCAATTGCACTTTAAATTCTTGTAACTTTGTTCGTGCCATCCTATAAGATAGAAGGGGAATAAGAGTGGTCCCCAGAAGGAGATCAATCATAAACTCCACTTCCCTTAGATGTGGTAACCCTTAGAATTTTTTGGGAAAGAAATCTGGAAATTGATCCACAACTACTAGAAAACTATTTTCCTCGATCTATTCCATTGATACCAAAGTCAATGCTACCAACTGATAAGATATTTTTTCCACTGTTAGTGCCAACACGCTCTTTTCACTTTTCTTCACCATCCTCTCTCCTCTGAAGAGATTCTCGACACCATCCTCAGTCATGAAACTAACTATTCTCCTATAATAGTTGATGTGATCCTTGGATGTTGTCAACCAATCCATACCCAGGATTACATCATAGACATCCATATCCAACATCGAGATGTCCCATTTCATATCACCTCTATCAAAAGTTATAGCACATGCTCTACACACAAAGGCTTGATCTTCTATTTCCCCAATAGGAGTTTGTAGTTTTAAAATAAAAGGCATAATTTCCAACTTTAAACATAGAAAATAAATAGCATGAGTAGCAATTAAAGAATACGATGCACCAATATCGAAGATCACTTTCATAAGGATAGAATTCAAAAGAATCATACCTCTCATCGTAGATGGTCCAGCCTTATCATCAGCAATCATCTGCTCAGCTCCATACAATTGCTTCATCGTTTCACTTTTCTCATTATTGCTTTACTAAGATTACCCTAGTTGAGGAGTCATGGTATTTCTATAATCACCATGGCTAGCTCTACTCTGTTGATGATACTGATTCTTTTTTCCTCGCCCTATTGAAGCATACGATACTTGTGGTGCCTGAAAAGTGTCTCAAGAACCTGGCCTTGGATCACTATGACAATAGCGTTGAAGATTCCCCATCTTATTGTAGTTATGGCATGCGCTAGGTTGTGTCATACAATCTCACTTTATGTGGTCAAATTAACCGCATTGAAAATAACCTTCTTTGCTCTTGGGTCATGGAAGAAGGTTCACTAATCCAATCGTCTGATTCTGATTTCCACTTCCACCTTGGAAATAGGTGTCCCTTTTACGCTTGCTCCTAGAATTTGAGTTCCCACCATTCCTTATAGGTATCATCATACCTCCTCCTATAGATCCTGAGATATCACGTTCATCCACAGTCACTCTGTTCACCATCTCTGTATAATCTGTAATACAGAGCACCGCAATCTTCAATCGAATCTCCTTCATTAGCCTCGATTTGAAGATGTGTGTCTTCAAGGATGCACTTGCCAAAAATTCTGGTGAAAACCACACTAAATTCATGAATTTAGATACATATTCTATGACAGATAAATTATCCTGCTTTAGGCTAAAGAAGTCTATCATTTTTTGGATTTTGAACATATGAGGATATAATTGTTTGTTGAATAATTCCTCAAACTCTTCTCATGTAAGGACTTCATCCAATTTAGCCTATACTACCAAATCCCACCACTGGCATGCAAGATCCTCAAGAATATAAGTCACCACCATGACTTTGAGATCTGATGGTGTGCTAATGAAATCGAAGATATGATTCATCCTACTCAGCCACACCTCTGCTTTTTTGGGTTTAGCATCACCCTGAACGTAAGGTGGATTTTTCTTCATGAACTGGATGGTATGATCCACATTCCTTGGATCATTCCTCTGATTCCATGTATCCACTGCTTGAAAATCTTGGAAAATACTCTGAACTAGCTCTTGGTTCACCCATGGTTCATGTTCAACCACATTCTCTACAGCTTCTTTGGGTTGGTTTCAATGATGCCTATTGGGTGACATTTTCTAAACCAACAACAAACTCCATCAATCTCACTCTCTAAAAACTTATAGCTTAGCATTTCAAATTCTATTACATAAACTATCACAACATTGTTTTCTAAAAACAACCTTTTTCCATGTTCAACCATTTTAGAAACTTTCAAATTGCTTTTTGAAAATTAAACCATTTTCAAAATACCATAAGCATTTCCTTTTTAAAAATATTTCATTTGAAAAATAATTTCACACTTTTTCCAAAATCAACAATTATTTCACAACATGAATCATTCCTCAAAATGATGTATGCACTCCTAGTGAGAATTCATTTCTCTACAATGCATTTCATGCTCATCTCATTGGCTAAACCCATGACAATGAGGTTTAAAAATCCTAGAAGTTTCTCCAAACACTTATGTACCCAAATCCCTGGTAACTTGAAGTTCAGAAAAAAAGGGTTAGCTGCGTCCTTTTATGCTATACATTTCAAGTTCTGATAATCCTACTCCTTTATAAGATTCCAACCCAAGGAATATACAAGAAATAATTCCAACTCCAAGACCAAGAACATTGATGACTACTTGTTGGGAAAGGATTGAACAAACTGATACCATTTGTAATGACCCAGTGATTCCTATTGGGTTGAGAGCACAATGAGTCATTACTGAGCCTTAAGTGACATCCCTAATATGAAAAAGGCTAGAAATAAATGTCGAAGGGTTTCAAAGCAATTGGGGGATGATTTACCCTTTAATGACTAAAACCAATAACCCAACAAACCAACAACAAACAACTCACTATATAACGCATGAAATAAACTAAGTCATTTTAATCATTCTCTTTATAACAACTAACCGAAGTATGCTACAACAGAAGAATAACCAATATCAAAGTAAATAGTGTAAAAAAGACAAATAAACTCCAATACAACACCCAAAATCTAAGCTCCACAAGATCCATGCTCCAACATCACCAAGTAGTCCAAAGTATCACGACGTGGTGCTAAAGAAGTGTGATACTTTACCTTTGTCCAAGTCCTGGAAGGTAGCATCTATAAAAGCACAAAAGTGCCAAATAAAGGGTGAGTATATAACTCAGTATGTTTTACTCAATGACTTCCCTTATCATGCCACTAGGATGGAAAGGTTAGAAACATTTATATAAAACCATTTATATAAAAGAATTCTGCAAAATAGTTTATAACGAAATATAAACAAGTTCTAAAAACCATTTACAACCAAGTGAAAACAAAACTAAAAGAAACCAATTTACAGCAAGTTGTTTTTCTATAAAATTACTAATCAAGGCTTAAAAACCAATTCTTATTATCATTTTGGCATACCTATTCCATAGTTCACAACACACCCACACATGCATGCTTCGTTTGATAGTTCCATACTCATGAGCGGTCTCTTGTCCAATTACCTTATGTCCCAATGATACACACCCATGATCTAGGGTCACGTACCTTGTACCCCAATGGTACACATCCATTTTTTAGGGGAACATCAAACATGAACTCACACAACCCCATGTATGCCAAATCATTTCAAATCACCAAAACAAAATGTTTCAATAAAACTGCATTTTTATTAAAAATAAAAGAACAAACCAATTTCAAAGCAGCCATTTAATTTCAATAAAACATACCCTTTTATTGAAAAAAATCTAATACAAACCATGTTCCACAATTCTAGAAAATCCCCATTTTAAAATATCTATTTTAAAATTAAGAACACGCGCACTTGATTCAAATGCCCAATTTTCCAGATTTCCCCAATTTGTCAAACTATCACAAAAAAGGATTTCCAAAGATTGATAAACATCCAAACCATATCCAATTAAACACAAGATATTCAATTTGAAATCATTCCCATCATTTATACTAAGTGGATTCAAGAGATAATCCACCTACATCAAAGGTTTTGACGAAACTTGACAACGAATGAAGAACGCTTAAGAAAACCAGGTTAATTCTTCACGGATCCTCCTTAGATCCCTTATCCTAGAAAGATCAAGAACAAATTTCAACTTATTTGGAATAAAAACTCATATATATACCCATAATTGGTGTAGATCTGAGAAACCAAGAATAGAGGAGAATTAGATATAAGTAGATCTAAGAAACTGATCAAGAACGATGAAGAACGATCACATACCTCAAGAATATAGGTTCAAAACACCAAGGGAAGCCTTATTATTGACTCCAAATCACTTGGGAAATGTTCTTATACCTTCAAGGAAGAGAAACCCAGAGTTATGGATTATTAGGAGCAAAAATGATCAACTTAGAGGCAAAAATGTGTTAAATCCACTTTTTTAGGATATAATTTAAACATACACATGGTTAGTTCACACGGTTAGAAAAAATGTGTGCTAACTGTGTGTTAGATATTGCCTAGTAAGTCCCTCACATGGCCACCTCGCACGGTCTCCCTAACCGTGTGCACACTGTGCTGAAGCTCTCTGCCTCAAATCTTATCTTGTGTACGTTTTCTACTAGGATTTCCACACAATTTGGATAAATTGTACGCAGCCCGTGTGCCTCTCCTTTTGTCCCCAAAACTTAGTGAAAGATCAAAAAACTCTCCCAAATTTTCCTCCTATACTTTATATCCATAAAAAAAGAAAGAAATGGTTACATACCAGAAATTGGGGTACTACAGTAAATTAATGAAAAACCTTTATCAATTAATGAAAAAATGCCTAAACTGATGAATGTTATTGCAGATGAAGAAAGGGAATGGGGTGAAATAGAAGGTAAAATAAAAATGATATAAAGGATCAAACAACCAATCAAAAATATCTTTAGAAAGTACCTTTACCAAACCTATTCAACTTCCACATTTACTAACATTAAAGGTTCATATAGATACAACATTAAAAAATGGTGATACGGCCATAATTGATTTTGAAGAACAAATATATGGAGAGGACATTATATACTATGTTGTTAATGAGAATGTAAATGAAATCCTCAAGCATGAATAGCTAGTATTATTAGTTGTAAATGTATACATGAGGTGTTTTTTCATAATTTTTTTGTCTAATAGCTGATCTACTATGTAAATTATGAATAAATACTATTCATATTTATTACAGGAATATATATCAATAATATTTCAAGGGAAAACCCTTTGAATAGAAATTTAGACTCATTAGTACTCACATCACTTCTATAAAACTATTCTCATTGGAATCAAAGCAATATGAAGTAATAGTGGAAAAACTAGCTGCAAAGTTTGAAAGAAAACTTACAGATGACGTACTCTTCTTAATACCCATGATGAGGAAGTAAAACTCTATAATTTAATCATATAAAATGTATTTTAATTACTTTAATTACTTATTAATTTTTTAGGAATCACTGGTTACTCATTTCAAACAATTTTGATACTCCAGAGATTTATTTTCTGGATTCAATGCATGGATACCTAACAAACCTACCACATGTGATGAATTTTATGAATTTTTAATACACTACATAAAAAAATTTATAAATAAACTTCAAGTTATACATTTTATATTATGTTTTAATCAAAATTCTAATATGTTAGGTTGGTGTTTAAATATCATCAAAATCATGCTATGAGGACAATCCATGGTCACAAAAAGCCTATCAAATTCTAAAACTAGATAAGTATCAAGGTATATATAATAATAATTCACTATCAAAACATATATGAAAGAAAAAATGTTGATGGTCCTCATATTCAAAATAGGAAATATATTTGTTTTGAAATGAATGGGAAGAATACATGGTGTCAGAATGCATACAGACATCATGAATAGGTGACTTCCTACTACTTATTTAGTTAATTTTCTCGTCATTTTATCTGCTTTTTTAGTTAATTTCTTTATCAATCTTATTTGATGCTTATTTTATTAATTTTCATAGAGATCATGAAGAAATGACTTCGTCTATGATTGTTTTTTTGTCCGACCATTTTGTTCTCTATTAAGATCACAAAATGATCAGAGAAAAAATTATTGTAGAGGAAGTCTTCAATAAGGATGATGCACTTGTGTACTATGATCATGCACTCAACAAGGAGGATTCACTCATGATGATTCACTTTTCTTTTTATTCTAAAATTCATTCAAAATTATGTGTTATCAAACAAAAATATTTTTATATAACCCTGAATTCTGAATGCATCGCAGAATAAAACGACAGGGTGTGATGTGTATAAATCAAGCGCACCTCAATCTGATACACATTATGCTTGGTATGACTCAAAGTTTATGTGTTTAGTTTAAAATTTATATTTTAGTTCAAAACACATGTCGCATACTCAAAAACATGAAAACACATTCAGGTTGTTTTAATACTTTAGGGAGATGATTCGTAAGTCATTTTTGATATGTAGGAATCAGCCGCACATCAATCTAATACACGGTGTTCCCGGTATGACAGAGTTGATAATATGTTCGAATGTCACACCCGGACTTCTTAAATTATTTATATTTTATTATTTCTTCACTCCGGGTCATCACGCCAAGGTCTGGGCTGGGTCCCAACTTAAAATTTTCATCGTTTAATATCTTTCGTGGGTTTCAGACTCGTGCGTGGTCACTGCACAGCAGGCGGTGGTCGCGTCGTTAGTCGGGTGTCCGTGCAAGTATCTAACTATTAAAACAAATTAATTTTATGTAAATAAAGTGGGTTAATTGGTTAAATTGCAATAATAATAATGTTATTGTATAATTGATAATGTTAATATCGATAAGGTGTTATTATTGTCATTATTTTTATTATTATTATTTTTTGTTATTATCATCTTTATTATTATAACTTTTATGGTTATTATTATTTTTATTATTGTTTTATTATTATTCTTTATATTATTATTACTATTATTATTATTATTTGTATTATCATTATTATTCTTTACATTATGATTATTATTATTGGTAATACTAATTTTACTATTTATAACATTACTATTATTGTTACTATTATAATTGAATTAAAAAAATGATAACCCTAGTATCTACCCACAAACCTGAAGCACCCCCCCCCCTTATCCATCTATTGTGCGGTGCCCTCTTTCCCTAGTTCCGCACTACATGCCCCGTCCCCGACCCTTGCTCCCTCGCCCTCAACCTGCCTCCTGCCTCCACACCCCAACTGTGCTCCTCACCTCACGGCTTCCCCTCCACTCGACCTCGCCCCCTTGCTACCCTCCCCGCTTGCCCCTCTCGTCCTACCAGCACACTTGGCCTCACCCACACTATCACCTCGTGCCCATCACTCCAGCCGGCAGCCTGCATTCCTCGCTCCGACCTCCCGCTCACCAACCCCGTCGCACTCCAACCTGTGTTCCCTCAACCTCAGCTTGTCCCGGCCTTCCTCGCCTAGCACCTCGCCCCCTGTCTGTTGTCCCTTCGAGCAGACCCACCGCACGCCCTCATCCTGCCTTTCTGGCTACCGTTGCACACCCGACCAGACCCACTTGCCTCTTGCGCGCGTCTCCCCTTTGCCCAAACCCATGGACAGCCAACTCGCAACCCCCCCCCCTGTGGTAGTATTTCTTTATTTTGGGTGTTAAATATCATTAAGGTTTATTATTTAGGGGTTAATCTTGTTTTAGTTGGTTCGATTTTAATTGTGTGTGGTGTTTTAGGATTCTCGTAGGTGCGGTTGCGGTGCGAACAAGGTTTCGCACCATTTTTGGTTGGTTCGTCAATGACTGAGGTAGGTGTTTCTATGTATAATGTTTGTTTGACGAATTAATTTGTGAGTTTAATTATTTTATCATGTTTATTTATTAGTTTTTGTGCTGAGAATTTGGTTTTGTTTGATATTTAATATACATTTGATTTGTTAGTAGCATGTTTAGGCGTTATGTGTGCAATTTCCTATGAAAACCCTCGTTGAGCTTTTTATTAGTGTTTTATAAACCGTGCAGATAGTTCGTTAGAATGTGCAAAGGGTTCATTTTGTTTTTTTGGATGTGTTTCATATGTAAACTCTTTTTTTCCACTCATGATTATTTTATAAGTTGTTCAGTTGGTTTATTAAATTATATAGGGGTTCCAAATCATGTTTTAATATGGTGTTTGTGTACGATTGATTTTAAAAGAGGATTTTGGGTGTGTTTTTGGTGTAAAATCCTTGTAGAATTTCTTGAATTTGATATATAAATTATTTTAATGGTTTATTAAAATGTGTATGAAATGAAAAACATGTTTGGGGTAGGTTTTTTTTTGTGTTTGGTTTAAAAAGATGATTTGAGTGTTTTGGTATAACACCTTGTGGTATTTCATGGAATTGTTTTATAAAATTTTAAATGATTTATTAAATAACATGGATACTGCAAATTTGGTTTTGAAAATGTGTTTAGGTGAACGTGTTTTTAAATGTTAATTTCATCATGTCGTGCACTTTAGTCTGGTTTTGCACTCTAGTGTTTTCTTGAAATGGCCTGGTGTCTCTTTAAAATAATTAGTGAGTTATTTTGGCATTGTGTGGTTTTTTTAAACACTTTGTGGATTTTAAAGGGTTTTAATAAATAGTGTTGATGGTGCGACTTGTGTGTTGAAAACATATCGAGGTGGTGTTTGTGTTGTTTGTTCGTTTTAATTGTTTTAAGTCTATGTTTAGGTATTTTAGTTACCTTTGTGGTTGCAGTGCGTTGATAAGATTCTTCCACGGTCCTGCGGTGGTCGGCGTGCGCATGTTTGTGCGTCTGTGTGAGGCGTGACGTGCCATTATGTTTTTACAACGAGTCGAGGTAGGTCCCCCACTGCACTCACCTTTAAATTCAGAATTTATTAATTGCTTGATATTTTATTAATTTTAATTAATGAGAAATAATATAAGATAATTAATTTTAAAATGATTATTTGGTGTAAAAAGAGCCGTTTATTTTATACACGACACTTGAAATATTTTCTTGACGAGTGGACACCTAGTAGTGAAAGAATGCCCATTTGGATTTTAAACATAATTCACAGAATTTCAAATGTAGTTCTATTTTATTGATAAATGATTTCTTTTGAAGCGTGAGCAAGAGTTTTGGTTCTCTTGAGAAATAAGTATTTTCTTTAAAATTGGTGAAGGCCCGTTTGGAACGTTAATAAAATAAATTGTTTTGGAAAACTCACTTTGGGGTGACTCAGAGGTGATATTATGTGTATGATTCCTGCATGATTTGTGTGTGATGTTTATGCTACTTGATTGACTTTGTTGACTCGCCCCTTTTCTGTTTATTATATGTGTTAACATGGGAACTTGGCATAGTAAGTGAATCTTCTGAGAATGATTTCTGCACTAGTTTAGATTATTTACTGGCTAGTGGCCCCTAGTACGGATGACACTCTGCTAGGGGATTGGGCCCCTCGGTTAGGACATGTAGGGAAACACTGGGCGTTAGGGCGTTATGATGTCATCGAGAGTAGTCATGCCTTCAGGATGAGTCACATGTATGGTATGTTCTTGATTGTTCACGAGCTCCTAGGTTCGACCCATGTTTTATTTAGTGTTTATTTTTATGTTGTGATTGATTGAGAGTTCTAGTTCAGTTGATGGCCCCTGTATGCCACTTCTCTTCCATTTCCCTTAGTGTGTGTTGTATGTTGTGTGTGGTTTTCCATTTGACTAACAATTGAAATTTGAATTTCTAACTTGCTCGCAGAAATGTTTTAAAATTCAACGCATTTGTTTCTTTCAATCATTAAACTTATTTTCAAATTAAAAAGGGAAATGGACTGTTACTTGTTTTATAAATGTAAGTGTGTGTGTGGAAACCCATATTTTGTATAATTTAGTTCAAACCTAGAATTAGTAAATTTCTTTGTTTAAAGGTAGTGCATTGGGAATAGTTTGTTGGGAACGCCTACTGAGTTTTAATATTCACGCCTATAGTGTTTTCCTTTTTTTAGTTTTGTTGCAAGTTTGACTTGAGCTCTCTCACTTTGGGTGAGAGTTGGTTGTGGACTGGTGAGTGACTCTCGGAGTCACGAGGAGTTTTGGTTATGGTTAGGTTAGTTTGTTGTTGTTGGTTGTTCTTCCTTTTTCATGTCATTTATTTTTCTTGTGTTATTCTACTTTTTATGATACTTTATTTATTTTCAATGGGCCAAATCGTTCCCTCTTGTTTGGTTTTGATGTCTGGTGCTAGTTTCCCACCCGTGTGGATTGGGAACGCCCCTCGGGCCATGTCATGGGCCGTCTCGGGTGACCGGTTCAGGGTCGACCCAGGTTGGTTCGTAACAAAATGGTATCAGAGGATGCCCTTGTTATTTGGGATGCCTGGTGGATGAATATTAGGACTGTCGGGACTCGAGAGATAGGTACGGGAAGGACTTCATGAACCCTCACCTGTTCCGAACCTCGAGTCGTCGGTGGTAGTCCGGGAATTGAGTCCTTGTCTCGTTTTGGTTTGTTTTAGATTGATGTATGACAACGGAGGCAAGCCAATGTTACATCGTGATTTCAAATTGAGTTGTGACCCATGTGGATTCTGAGTACATGGTTTAAGTTCCTTCAAGTTGTTGACGCTTACTTAGGGTATGGCCCACTACCATGTCGCCAGGTTAAGTGTAACTACTAGTCCTTTAGTCTGGTAGTTTGATGAAAGTTGAGTGTCATCTTGGTTCTGACTGGTGTAAGTGCGCTTTTGAAAATGAAAAAAGGGTTTTTGAAATGAGAATGATTTCTTTTAAATGAATTTAAATTCATGAAATGGGTTTTAAAACTGAAATCTCTTGGTCAAAAAAAATTCAGTGTTTGCTTGGAACTGGTAGAGATATGGTTTGGGTGCAACCTCGCGTACTCTTTATGAACGATTTCACATGTGAGGGAATGAATGGAAAGTGTGTGTTGGTGCGTATGGATGAAAGCGGATGAAGACATGTGAAAATGTTCATGGGATTACTGAGGTGTTCACTTGGAATTAAAGGCTTGACCTTTTTTTCTAAAGCAATTTTAATAAAGGGAAAATGATTTTAAAAAAAATTGAATTTGGTTTGAAAAGTGGGTTTGGGTATTTGGAAAATGGCCTTAAAAGAAGGCGGTTTTGAAATCTACAATAAAAAGGGACTTTTGTGTTTTGTTAGTATTTTTTTGGTTTTTGAGTTGGATGTTTTTGGATGAAAAGGCTTTCAATGATATAACTTCGGCTTGATATTGGTTTTGGTTCTGGGTTTTATATGTTGTTCAAAAAATGCCACCCAGAAAGGTCCCTAGAGTTTCTAATAAGTCATGCCCAATTTTTGGTCCTTCTTGGACATTGTTTGTACTTAACAGTGATCAGGGTCCGTTAAAGGTAGTTATGTGGTTTTAAGAGGTATAGTGTGCTTTTAGGATGTTAGGAACTCCCAAAGCTATCTATCAAAGTGCGTGGTGTTTTGGGACTGTTTGAAGGTCCATCTCTGGATGTATGGGAGTTTCTCACCCCACCGTTAATGCAAGTTGAGATGATGTGGGATGTCTTCAAATCTTTCTTTGTCTGATGGTTTATACCTGAAGAGGTGAAGACGAATAAAAGGAAAGAACTTATGCGCTTTCAATAAGGACAATGGACAGTGAAGGCATAGGTTGACCACTTCAAGGAGCTTGTGTCATTTTCTCTGGAAGTAGCGTCGCAGGGATCGATAAAGACTTCCCTCTTCATCAGGGATCTTCGTGTAGAGATCAAGGAGTGGGTCCTCCCTTCTAGAGACCATTGTTTTGATAAGTTGGTGGATGATGCATTTTTAACAGAGCTGGTATCTGGAGCGCAGATGGTTGGAAATATAGCATGTTCGGTTGCTTGAAAAGGTTCCCCATTTGGCGAGCAGGGTGTGCCAAAGGAACCGGTTTCTAAAGAGTCCTCTACAGTGGTTCTGTCTTCCAGTTCATGAGACTGTTCACTAGTGTGCCACCAGTGTGGCTGGTTCGGGCACGTGAAGCCGTCATGTCACATCCCTCTGAAGATGTGTCATCGTTGCGGATGTCTGGATCATCTAGTGAAGTTCTGCAAGAAGCATCTCCTAAAGAAGATGATGTGACTAAAGGATTACAGTGCCTGACTGTGAGGCAGGAGATGGTTCATCCATCAAAACCCCAACCACAGGTCTTGGGGTGAAGCTCGCGCGTAGTCCGGAGTTGTTTGGGGTGTGAAGCCTCGGTTCGAGTTTCGTGTTCCGTGTTGGTGGTGGAACATTTAAAGTTGTTTTGTTCTTGTCTTTATACTGTTAAAGTTTTGACATTGTTGAAAGTTCATTGTTTTTCCATGGAGTTATAACAAACATGCTCTATTGTAATCTAAATAGATTTATTTGTCGGGTTAGGGTTTTTTGTGTTGTTTGTTTTTCTTAAGAGTGTGATTGACCCTTGTATGGGTTAATCTTGGTTTAACAGTGTTCGTTTGGAGATGTAAGTGCCTACGGAGGAGTCCAGGCTTGCGGTTATGCTTGGGTTTACTGCTTGGGTTAAGTTATGCTCGGAGGTTTTTCTCTTGTGTTCAGGCTTTCTTTGGTCTAAGTCGAGAGTTCCAAGTTTTGGTGGAGGTGTTGTTTCGCTCATGCTATAGAGGTTAGTCTGGATCGGTTGGGAGTTCATGTGTCGCCCCCCCTCCCGGGGTGGTATGTTTGGGTGTTAAAATTTCCACACTAGTTGATTTCTTGTGGTGGGGAGAACCCTCTCGTGTTCTCTCATTCTCTTATTTTGTGGTTTCTTATGGTTTTATTTGGGCATGGATTCTTGTTTGGTCCATTTTTCGGCTAGGTGACTTTCTGGGGGAAGAAAGTGTCTGTGGGGGGGAGAATTGTCACACCTGGACTTCTTAAATTATTTATATTTTATTATTTCTTGGCTTCAAGTCATCGCGCCAAGGTCTGGGCTGGGTCCTGACTTAAAATTTTTGTCGTTTAATATCTTTTGTGGGTTTCAAACCCGTGCGCGGTCACCACACAACAGGCGGTGGTCACGTCGTTAGTCGGGTGTCCGTGCAAGTATCTAATGATTAAAACAAATGAATTTTATGTAAATAAAGTGGTTTAAATAGTTAAAATGCAATAATAATAATGTTATTATATAATTGATAATGTTAATATTGATAAGGTGTTATTCTTATCATTATTTTTATTTTTATTATTTTTGGTTATTATCATCTTTATTATTATAAATTTTATGGTTATTATTATTTTCATTATTGTTTTATTATTATTCTTTATATTATTATTACTATTATTATTATTATTTTTATTATCATTATTATTCTTTACATTATTATTATTATTATTGGTAATAATAATATTGCTATTTATAACATTACTATTAGTATTACTATTATAATTGAATTAAAAAAATGCTAACCCTAGTATCTACCCGCAAACCCGAAGCACCGCCCTTTTTTCCTCATCTGTTGTGCGGTGCCCTCTTTCCCTGGTTCTACACTGTGTGCCCCGTCCCCAACCCCTGCTCCCTCACCCTTAACCTTTCTCCTGCCTCCGCACCCCAGTTTTGCTCCTCGCCTCACGGATTCCCCTCTACTTGACCTTGCCCCCTCGCTACCCTCCATGCTCACCCCTCCCGGCCTACCAGCGCACCCGGCCTCACCCACACTATCACCTCACGCCCAGCACTCCAGCCGGAAGCTTTCCTTCCTCGCTTCGGCCTCCCACTCGACAACCCCATCGCGCTCTAATCTGCATTCCCTCACGCTCGGCTCATCCCAGCCTTCCTCACCCAGCACCTCGCCCCCCTGTCCACTGTCTCTTCAAGAAGACCCACCACACGCCCTTCTCCTGCCTGTCCGGCCGCTGTTGCACACCCGACCAGACCCACTCGTCTCTTGCGTGCATCGCCCCTTTTCCCAAACCCCTGGACAGCCAACCCGCAACCCCCCCCCCCATGGTAGTATTTCGTTATTTTGGGTATTAAATATCATTAGGATTTATTATTTATGGTTTAATATTGTTTTATTCGGTTCTATTTTAATTGCGTATGGTGGTTTTGGCTTTCCGTAGGTGCGGTTGTGGTGCGAATGAGGTTTTGCACCATTTTCGGGTGGTCTGTCAACGTCTGAGGTAAGTGTTTTTGTGTATAACTTTTGTTTGACGAATTAATTTGTGATTTTAATTATTTTAGCATGTTTATTTATTAGTTTGCATGTTGCGAATCTGGTTTTGTTTGATATTTAATATAGATTTGATTTGTAGTAGCATGTTTATGCATTATACGTGCAATTTCCTGTGAAACCCCTCGTTGAGCTTTTTATTAGTGTTTTATAAATCGTGCAGATAGGTCGTTAGAATGTGCAAAGGGTGCATTTTGTGTTTTTGGATGTGTTTCATATGTAAACTCTTATTGTGCAACTTAATATTATTTTATAAGTTGTGTAGTTGGTTTATTAAATTATATAGGGGTTGCGAATTGTGTTTTAATATGGTGTTTGTGTACAGTTGGTTTTAAAAGATGATTTTGGGTGCGTTTTTTGTGTAAAAACCTTGTGGAACTTCTTGAATTTGCTTTATAAATTATTTTAATGTTTTATTAAATTGTGTATGAAATGAGAAACATGTTTGGGGTAGGTTTTTATGCGTGTTTGGTTTAAAAAGATGATTTGAGTGTTTTGGTATAACACCTTGTGGTATTTCATGGAATTGTTTTATAAAATTTTAAATGATTTATTAAATAACATGGATACAGTGAATTTGGTTTTGAAAACTTGTTTAGGAACACGTGCTTTTAAATGTTAATTTCATCATGTCGTGCACTTTTGTCTAGTTTTTCACTCTGGTGTTTTCTTGAAATGGTCTAGTGGCTCTTTAAAATAATTAGTGAGTTATTTTGGCATTGTGTGATTTTTGTAAACACTTTGTGGATTTTAAAGGGGTTTAATAAATTTTGTTGATGGTGTGACTTGTGTGTTGAAAACATATCGAGGTGGTGTTTGCATTGTTTGTTCATTTGAATTGTTTTAAGTCCGTGTTTATGTATTTTAGTTACCTTTGTCGTTGCAGCACATTGACAAGATTCTTCCACGGTCCTGTGGTGGTCGGCGTGCGCGTTTTTGTGCATCTGTACGAGGCATGACGTGCCATTATGTTTGGACAACGATTCGAGGTAGGTCCCCCACTACACTCGCCTTTAAATTTAGAATTTATTAATTGCTTGATATTTTATTAATTTTAATTAATGAGAAATAATATAAGATAATTAATTTTAAAATGATTATTTGGTGTAAAAATAGCCGTTTATTTTATACATGACACTTGAAATATTTTCTTGACTAGTGGACACCTAGTAGTGAAAGAATGCCCATTTGGCTTTTAAACATAATTCATGGAATTTCAAATGTAGTTCTAGTTTATTGATAAATGATTTTTTTTAAAGCATGAGCAAGCGTTTTGGTTCTCTTGAGAAATGAGGATTTTCATTAAAATTGGTGAAGGCCCGTTTGGCACTCTAATAAAATAAATTGTTTTGGAAAACTCACTTTGGGGTGACTCAGAGGTGGTATTTGGTGTACGTTGCCTGCATGATTTGTGTGTGATGTTTTTTCTACTTGATTGACTTTGTTGACTCACCCCTTTCCTGTTTATTATATGTGTTAACATGGGAACTTGGCATAGTAATTGAATCTTCTGAGAATGATTGTTGCACTAGTTTAGATTATACACTGGCTAGTGGCCCCTAGTACGGATGACACTCTGCTAGGGGATTGGGCCCCTCGGTTAGGCCATGTAGGGAAACACCGGGCATTAGGGCATTATGACATCATCAAGAGTAGGCATGCCTTTAGGATGAGTCACATGTATGGTATGTTCTGGATTGTTCATGAGCTCCTAGGTTCGACCCATGTATTCTTTAGTGTTTATTTTTATGTGGCGGACGTTTGAGAGGTCTAGTTCGGTTGCTGGCCCATGTGTTCCACTTCTCTTCCATTTCCCTTAGTGTGTGTTTTGTGTTGTGTGTGGTTTTCCATTTGAATAACAATTGAAATTTGAATTTCTAACTTGCTCGCAGAAATGTTTTAAAATGCAGCGCACCTGTTTCTTTCAATCATTAAACTTTTTTTTAAATTAAAAGGGGCAATGGACTGTTACTTGTTTTAGAAATGGAAGTGTGTGTGTGGAAACCCATATTTTGTATAATTTAGTTCAAACCTAGAATTAGTAAAATAAAATTTAAAGGTAGTGCATTGGGAATAGTTTGTTGGGCACACCTACTGAGTTTTAATACTCACGCCTATAGTGTTTTTCTGTTTTTAGTTTTGTTGTGGGTTTGACTTGAGCTCTCTCACTGTGGGTGATAGTTGGTTGTGGATTGGTGAGCGACTCTCGAAGTCAAGAGAAGTTTTGGTTGTGGTCAGGTTATGTAATGGCACGGACCTCTCCGGCCCATTCCTTTGTCAAAAAGAAGGCTACAAGTGTTCTGGAGGGTAAAATGGACTTTTCCCACACTTCCTAGATTTTTTTGAAACTACACGCCTTGTAGTTTTAGTACACACCATGTACCCCCCTTGCCGAGTATACCCCGTGTGGATGGCCGTGTCTTTGCCGTGTGGAGAAAATGGGTACCCGCCGTGTGTCCAATCTACATGTCGTGTAGTCCTTCCCCGCGTACGCGTTACTTTGTGTTGACTAGTCGTCGGTCGTGTGCCACATTAGAGTCGTTTCCCTTCCATGTGAAATAAATGGGTACACTTCGTGTGTCCAATATACACGCCGTGTAGTCCTTCCCCGCATATGCGTTACCTTCAAACCGTGTGTTGACCAGTCAACGGTCGCGGAACCATGTTGGAGGCCGCGTGGAGACCGTGTGAAAACGGTTGAGTACACGTCGTGTACCATAAGTACACACCGTGTACTTTTACTTTTCACACCTATAAAAGGAGGGGTCCCCTCCTTTCAACTCACACCTCTCCTCCCCTCTCCTCTGAGCAGAGCTCTCTTAAGAGACTCGAAGACTCTTTCTTCCATAACTTCTCCGTCCGAGCTCCGATTTGCGATCCATCAGTGGCCACGGGATCGTAACGATGAGGCGGAGCTTTCGAGCCTGGGTCTGTTGTATTTCCTTCAGCCATTCCTTTCCGACTTCCACCTGAGGAGGTTTTTTCGGGACCCTACAGAAGTGACGGACGCCGATAGACGTCTTCTAAGGTTGATCCGGGGGAGCGTTGCGATCAAGAACCTGTTGAGGTAGGGATTTTACCTTCGTCTCTCTAATTTGTGAATCATGCAGGGTGGGTATCCTTTTTTTCATGAGAAATGGTTGAACCATTAAATAAAGATAATAACTGGTTTAAGAACGGGGGATGGGAATTTTGTGATTACTGTTACTTTATCTTTTATATCATGTGATATTATGTTGTGAAATGAATAAGCTTATGCCTACTGAAAATTATGGTCGTTGGGGGCCTTTACTTGTGCAATTAAATGTTTCCCTATCTTTCTAGACTGTTTATGTGAATGGAACTTTTTGGAATGTGTAAATTTGATAATCACGTAAAGTTGGATGATTAAATAAAAATCTGGAACCCTTGTGTGATCACCCTGGTTGAACCCAAATAGAATAATGAACATGTGGGTGTTGGCTTGGTTATGTGGCATGTGATGGGGGTGTTTTTGTGGGCTATTGTGGTTTGGGTGAGCAGCGGGGCTGCGGTTGGCTTGGTCGTGGGAAGGTGTGAATGTTTAATGGTGATGGGCATCGGGGCTACAATAAATGGTATTAAAGGGATAATGATGTATGGTGTGGTTATGGTGGTTGGAAGTGGGGCTACAGGGATGGGTTTAAATGTGAACGGACTATGGGTTTTGTTTAATAAATGTGGAAGAGTTAATGAATGATGGGGCTTGGTAATGAAACAGAAATAATAATCAATGGGTTGGTTGGTTGTTAAGAAGGGTTTGTTGTGCTGCTTGTGTTTCCCTAACTTGTTTTGTGGATGGAAGGGATATGTTTTACGAACGATTGAAGTGGTTGGTTGTGGATAGTTGCCCAGTAGTTAAGGAACTAAATAATCTAATTTCTACTGAAGTATGAAAACCTAAAGGGGGGTTGGGTTTGTTTGTTGTATGCATGCTTCGTAGTAGCAGTGCTGAGGCACATGCTCAGTTTTCTGCTTAGAAGCCATAGGTTGGGCTGTGTGTTTGGTTGCTATATATATATATCTGTATCTTTTGTGTTTTATCGCACCGCACCCATGTTGAGCACTTAGTTCCGAACACTCCCATTTCATGGGAGAGGGTGTTTTCCCATAGTTACTAGCTCCTTCCTGCTCCTTCTCCCCTAGGCTGTGATGGCTTGAGGTGACCTTACACCTAAGACTCTTCGGGTAGGTTTCGATTGGGGTGATTAGGCCCAAGACTCTTCGGGCAGGCTTATAGGCTATAATGGCTTGAGGCGACCTTACACCTAAGACTCTTCAGGTAGGTTTCGATTTCAGGCCCATGTGTCTTCGGGCGAAAGTTATGTTACTATTATTGTTCCCAAGAATCTTCGGGATGAGGCCCAGGTGTCTTCGGGCGGGGATGTGGTTGTGGTTGTGAGGACCAGGTGTGTGCGGGCGGGATGCGTGGTTGTGAGGCCCAGGTGTGTGCGGGCGGGATACGTGGTTGTGAGGCCCAGGTGTGTGCGGGCGAGGAGAGTGTGACAGCGTCAGGACGTTCAGCTAACTAATGGGAAATGGTGCAGGGTATCCAATACTCTTGTTCTTATACTACTAATACCTGTTGTGATTGTGTTTTGGTGAGTGTGGCTGGTGAGGTTGGGTGGATATATTTCCTTGTTAGGTTTCTTCTGTTGTTCTCACGGGACATTAGGATGTCTCCTCACTTGTTTATGAGAGCTTTAGGTTTTCCTACTGAGTATACTTGTATGCTCACCTTACGTTTACTTTCAGGTTTCCAGGAGGACTACCAGGGCCGTGCGGGACCCTACTAGTCAGGCAGTTGGAGTTGTTGCAGTTGTTGTTCTCTTGTTTTCTTTTGGTATTGTACTTTTGAGCTTTCTTGTACTTGTACCTTGTTATAAAATTGTTTAAACATGCATGTGGGCTTGGTTTGGGTTTATTTCTATACACTTGCTCTTTCCCTTTTTGGTGGTTGACTCATCCTATTTCCCGATCCTAATTAATAAAAAGTTTAATGCCTCCCATATTTGTGAAAACTCATACCCTTGGTGCTAGTCTCCAACCCGGGGCCTACTGGAGGCACGACTCGGGGGTCATTATCTCCCTTTCACCATTACCAGCTTAGGAGGGGCATCTTTGGTGGGAGGGGGTCATGACAGAATGGTATCAGAGGTGATGGTTGAGAGATAGGATGGAGTCTGGAGTTAGGCACAGTGAGGATTGCATGGGATGGTAGGGAAACAGTGTTAGTTAACCTTGGTGCGTGACATAGGCCAGGGAAGACCGGCTAGGACACGGGATTTTAGGGCCCCCCGTGATCCGATGCAAGGACTCTGAGCCTACCGAACGACCAAGTGAGACTACATTGATTGCAGGGTAGAGACCCTAGGGAAGGTACATGCATCATCATGATTGTGTTTTACTTGATTTGGGTGTTCTGGGAAAGAAATTAAAATAAAATGATAATTAAAACTTTGAGAAAATTCCTTACTACTTGGGATTAGGCGATCCTTGTTTACCATACAGCTATGGCACCTGGACGTCGTCCCCGGGTGGCTCAGATGGCCGAGGCCCAGCAGATCCAGGCGGTCGATCAGTTGAGGATTGATCGAGAGGAGGAAGATAGCCAGTGGCATAAGACTCTCCATTCCTTCCAGCGGCAGACCCTCAAGAAGTACGAGGGTAGTACTTCGGATACGGAGACGGAGGGGTGGCTTGAGGAGCTGGGGATTGATTTTACCTTGATCCGTGCTCCGAGGGAGTAGTGAGTTCCCCTAGCAGTCAGTCAGCTGAGAGGTGCGGCGCAACAATGGTGGACGCTCTACCTCGGAGAGAGGATAGAGGCATAGGTTCCATGGGCTGACTTTGAGAAAGAATTCTGAGAGGAATTCCTTTCTTCAATGATCAAGGCGGAGAAGCAGTAGGATTTACTCTCCCTTCAGCATGGGAGTATGTCCGTGCGATAGTTGGGGATCAAGTTCAAGGATCTCCTGCGCTTTACTCCGGATCTCTTTACGGATGAGGAGTCTCGGGCAAGACGTTTGGAGGAGGCGCTTCGTCCTTCGCTTCATTATGTTGTCACCCCCTTAACCCTTCCGACGTACTTGGCGGTGTAGAAGAAGGCAGTGGTTGTAGAGAGGATGCACTCGCTGGGAGGTGCACCGCGTGAGGTGTTCCAGCCAGGTTCGTCTAAGGGGAAGGCAGTCAGCAGCAGGTCTCCTGCAACAGGACCTTCCAGGTTCAGGCCAGTGGGGAGCAGGCCCCAGCAGTTCCAGTTCATATCTTTGGGTCCTCGTCCCTTTTCCACGAGCCCAGGATCGAGGTGTTTTTTCTTTTGGAGGTTTCGGGCACGTTCAGAGTTGGTGCCCGACCCGAGCTCTGTACGGTGGAGGTGGGAAGGTTCAACGCCCACCGCAGCAGCACCAGTTGCCGACGAGGCCCTTCCAGTAGCAGCAGGACCATGCTCTTCCGAGGGTAGACTTTGTGGGAGGAGGCCGACCTCAGGGACCTCGACTAGGGCGTGGTCGGGGAAGTGGATGACATCAGAGAGGCAGAGGAGCTGGGCATGGACAGTTGAACGCATCAGAGTTGGCAGCTCCAGCAGGACCAGAGGTGGTGCGAGGTACGATTTGTTTGTTCAGCACTCTTGTTTCTGCTTTGTTCGATTCGGGAGCTTCACACTCCTTTGTTGCACCTGGTCTACCCCATGCTTTGGGACTAGACGTAGAGAGACTTTCCGTACCACTGGTGCTGAGTACACTAGTTGGAGGCCAGACCAGCGTATCTTTTGTTTGCCGGGGATGTGGGCTGACGTTGGGACCACATCGATCTAGTGGGGACCTTCTTATGGTACAGATGCATCCATACGATGTCATCCTAGGCATCAACTGGTTTTTTTCTGTTAGTGCCGTTATCGACTGCTTTTGGAGAAGAGTCGTGTTCTCTGACGTGGATGGGCAGTGCGTATCTTTTGTTGGAGAGAGGAGCTATCAGGTGGGAATCTTGCATATGGAGCCTCTCCTTTCTTTGTTAGGCGGGTTATCAGTGGTTCCAGCAGATACAGAGATGATGGATGTCCCGAAAGTTGTTGGGGAGTTCCTCGATGTTTTTTCTGAGGAGGTTGTGACTCTACCCCCCCCCCCCCCCCCGACGTGATGTTGAGTTCGGGGTAGACTTACAGCCTGGTGCTCGTCCAATTTCGATGGCCCCTTATCGGATGGCGCCTTCGGAGTTACGGGAGTTGCGGATTCAGATTGACGATCTGATGGATAAGGGTTTTGTTTGACCCAGTGTGTTGCCATGGGGTGCTCCAGTTTTGTTCGTGAAGAAGGCAGATGGTGGTCTCAAGCTATGCATAGACTACCGAAGTCTGAACCAGGTAACGATCAAGAACCGTTACCCCCTTCCAAGGATAGATGTTCTCTTCGACCAGCTGAGGGGAGCAAGTTGGTTTTCTAAGATTGATCTACGATCGGGATATCATCAGATGAGGGTGAAGGACAGTGACATCTCGAAGATAGCTTTCAGGTGCAGGTATGGGCACTTCGAGTTTTTAGTGATGTCATTTGGAGTTACGAATGCACCGGTTGTGTTCATGGGACTTATGAACTTTGTCTTCCGAGAGTTTCTGGACCGGTTTGTCATTGTGTTTATCGATGACATCCTGATCTACTCAAGATCAGAGGAGGATCGCGTTGATCATCTCAGGGAAGTCTTGGAAGTCCTTCGACACCACCAGCTTTACGGGAAATTGTCGAAGTGTAAGTTCTTGACACAAGAAGTACACTTCCTTGGGCACGTGGTGTCTCAGCATGGAGTATCGGTGGACCCATCGAAGGTGGAGGCATTTGTTTATTGGGAAGCACCCAAGAGCATGGCAGAAGTTCGTAGTTTCCTGGGGTTAGCAGGTTACTATCGGAGGTTCGTTTCGGACTTCTCTCGAGTTGCTGCTCCATTGACAGCTTTGACTAGAAAGAATCAGATCTTTCTATAGAGCGATCAGTGCCAGAAATCTTTCGACTACCTGAAGGAGAATTTGGTTAGTGCTCCCGTACTCAGGTTTCCAGAGGAAGGGTTGTTGTATGAAGTGTTTTTTGATGCTTATGGCCTTGTTCTGGGGTGCATGCTGATGCAGAAGAAGGGCGTGATTTGTTACGGGTCTAGGCAGTTGCGCCCTCATGAGCGTAACTATGCCACCCATGAACTGGAGCTTGTAGCAGTAGTATTCGCATTGAAGTTGTGGTGACATTACCTCTTTGGGGAGCGCTTTGTGGTCTTCTCAGATCACAAGAGCATGCGTTATATCTTCTCCCAGCGTGACCTGAACTTACGGCAGCGGAGATGGGTCGAGTTTCTCCAAGACTATGACTTAGAGATCTCTTACACTGAAGGTAAGGGCAACGTTGTGGCGGATGCCCTGAGTAGGAAGTCACATAAGTAAGTGGTTCGGGAATCCGCTGATGCTTGGAAGGCGATGGGAGAGTTGGTTTCCCTACACTTAGATGCAAGGGAAGAAGGTGTTAGAGGCTTTTTGTTCCAGATGATGGTGCAATCCTCCTTGTCGCAGCAGGTGGAAGAGTCTCAGTGGGGGGACTCCGAGGCGGAAGTGATGCGGGATCGAGTCGATCAGGGGAACGCTCTAGAAGGATGGTCAGAGTACAGCCGACATCGGATGCTTTTCCATGGAAGGTTGTTTGTCCCAGAGGCGATGCATGTAGGATTTCTCCGTGAGTTCCATAGCTCAGCCTTGGCGGTACATCCAGGAGTTTCAAAAATGTATCGAGGCCTGAGGGATCAGTTTTTGTGGCCCGGGGTGAAACGGGCAGTGGCGGAGTTTGTGGCTAAATGCCTAGTGTGTCAGCAAGTGAAGGCTGAACATCGTGTTCCCAGTGGTTTTCTGCATTCTTTAGATGCCCTGGAGTGGAAGTGGGATGACATCTCAATGGACTTCGTCACAGGACTACCCAGAGCTCAGGGTGGTTATGATGCTATCTGGGTAGTGGTGGATCATCTGACGAAATCAGCTCACTTCTTAGAAATCAAGGAGTCGGTCCTGGTGAGTACCTTAGCACAGAGGTACGTAGATGAGGTGGTGCATTTGCATGGAGTTCCAAGGACTATCGTCTCAGACCGGGATACTCGGTTTACCTCATGAGTCTGGAGGGGGTTACAGCATGCTTTTGGCACCCATCTATGCCTTAGCACTTCTTTCCACCCCCAGACCGACGGGCAAACAGAGCGGACTATCCAGACACTGGAGGACATGCTGCAAGCATGCGTTCTGGATTTCGGAGGATCATGGGTATGACACTTTCCTTTAGTAGAGTTTGCCTACAACAACAGCTTCCACTCTACTATTGGCATGGCACCATTTGAGGCTTTGTATGGAAGGCCATGTCGTTCACCCATTTGCTGGGCAGAGGTTGGTGAGACAGGTGCTCTTGGGCCAGAGGTAGTGCAGAGCACCATGGAGAAAGTCCAGCTTGTACGTGAGAGGATGAAGGCAGCTCAGGACCTACATAAGTCTTATGCTGATCGTCGGAGGAGGCCCTTGGAGTTCGAGGTGGGAAACAATGTGTTCTTGAAGGTTTCCCCTCGACGGGGGCAGCGGAGGTTTGGGAAAGGGAGCAAGCTCTCACCCAGGTTCATCGGACCTTTTGAGGTGCTGAGGCGAGTCGGCGAGGTGGCATATCAGCTGGCCCTGTCACCTCAGATGGAGAAATTCCATGACGTCTTCCACGTCTCCCAGCTTCGTCATTACTTACATGATGACTCTCACGTTATCGACTGGGGAGAGTTAGATATGGGAGACGCGACCTTTGAGGAACGGCCAGTCAGAATCGAGGATCGTAAATAGAAGGTTCTCCGTGGACGTACCATTCCCTTGGTTCATGTGTTGTGGAGGCATGGCGGTCTCGAGGAGAGCACTTAGGATCGGGAGACCCAGATGCACGCTGAGTACCCGGAGTTGTTTTGACTTGTGTTTTCCCGTGTTCTTCTGAGCTTTGTGTTGATGTTGTACTTTGTACCTTTGATATATGGAATGCTTGGCTTTTCAGTTGTGAGACCTTTTGTTTCCTTGTTCCCTGGTAATGTGTAACATGTCCGAATATGTGGGAAAATGGGAAAACCTAACCCTTAATCGAGACGCATTAATGCGGATGTGATTGAACCCGTGTGGGCGAGTCAGTGCTGCCTAAAGCGGATAATATCTCGACATAGGAAAAGGAATTTTTCCCCAAACCACATGTTTGGGCAGTGTGTGGGTTGTGCGGTGTTGGGGGCAGTATGAGTTGTAAAAAATCCTAATGTATGGAAGTGGTAAGACCCGATCCTTCATCGAGATGCATTGATGAGGATGCGATTGAACTCATGCAGGCGATTCAGTGCCGCCTAAATTGGATAATATCTCGTCATAGGAGAACGAATTCCTAACACCCATGATTAGGATTGTTGGTTGGGTTCCTGTTATAACGAGGACCCTAAGAGGTATCTTGTTAGGTTCCCCTGGGTTGGTTTTTTTTTTGAATTCTTGGGGACAAGAATGTTTTAAGAGGTATCTGATGTAATGGCCCGGACCTCTCTGGCCCATTCCTTTGTCAAAAAGAAGGCTACAAGTGTTCTGGAGGGTAAAATGGACTTTTCCCACACTTCGCAGATTTTTTTGAAACTACACGCCGTGTAGTTTTAGTACACACCGTGTACCCCCCTTGCCGGGTATACCCCGTGTGGATGGCCGCGTCTTTGCCGTGTGGAGAAAATGGGTACACGCCGTGTGTCCAATCTACACGCCGCGTAGTCCTTCCCTGCGTACGCGTTACCGTGTGTTGACCACTCATCGGCCATGTGCCGGGTTGGAGCCGTGTCCCTACCGTGTGCAATAAATGGGCACACGTCGTGTGTCCAATCTACACGCCGTGTAGTCCTTCCCCGCGTATGCGTTACCTTTAAACCGTGTGTTGACCAGTCAACGGCCGTGGAACCATGTTGGAGGCTGCGTGGAGACCATGTGAAAACGGCCGAGTACATGCCGTATACCATAATTACACGCCGTGTACTTTTTCTTTTCATGCCTATAAAAGTAGGGTTCCCCTCCTTTCAACTCACACCTCTTCTCCCCTCTCCTCTGAGCAGAGCTCTCTTAAGAGACTTGAAGGCTCTTTCTTCCATAACTTCTCTGTCCGAGATCCGATTTGCGATCCTTCAGTGGCCACGGGATTGTAATGATGAGGCGGAGCTTCCGAGCCTGGGTCCATTGTCTTTCCTTTGGCCCTTCCTTTCCTCCTTCCACCTGAGGAGGTTTTTCCGGGACCCGACATAAGTGACGGACGCTGACAGACGTCTTCTAAGGTTGATCCGGGGGAGCGTTGCGATCAAGAACCTGTTGAGGTAGGGATTTTACCTTCATCTCTCTAATTTGTGCATCATGCGGGGTGGGTATCATTTTGTTTTCATTAGAAATGGTTGAACCATTAAATAAAGATAATAACTGGTTTAAGAACAGGGGATGGGAAGTTTGTGATTACTGTTACTTTATCTTTTATATCCTGTGATATTATGTTGTGAAATGAATAGGCTTATGCCTACTGAAAATTACGGTTGTTGGGGGCCTTTTCTTGTGCAGTTAAATGTTGCCCTATCTTTCTAGACCGTTTATGTGAATGGAACTTTGTGGAATGTGTAAATTTGATAATCACGTAAAGTTGGCTGATTAAATGAAAATTTGGAACCCTTGTGTGATCACCCCGGTTGAACCAAAATGGAATAATGAACATGTGGGTGTTGGCTTGGTTACGTGGCATGTGATGGGGGTGTTTTTGTGGGCTATTGTGGTTTGGGTGAGTAGCAGGGCTGCGGTTGGCTTGGTCGTGGGAAGGTGTGAATGTTTAATGGTGATGGGCAGCGGGGCTGCAATAAATGGTATTAAAGGGATAATGATGTATGGTGTGGTTATGGTGGTTGGCAGCGGGGCTGCAGGGATGGGTTTAAATGTGAACGGACTATGGGTTGTGTTTAATAAATGTGGAAGAGTTAATGAATTATGGGGCTTGGTAATGAAACATAAATAATAATCAATGGGTTGGTTGGTTGTTAAGAAGGGTTTGTTGTGCTGCTTGTGTTTCCCTAACTTGTTTTGTGGATGGCAGGGATATGTTTTACGAACGATTGAATTGGTTGGTTGTGGATAGTTGCCCAGTAGTTAAGGAACTAAATAAGCTAATTTCTACTAAAGTATGAAAACCTAAAGGGGGGTTGGGTTTGTTTGTTGTATGCATGCTTCGTAGTAGCAGTGCCGAGGCACGTGCTCAGTTTTCTGCTTAGAAGCCATAGGTTGGGTTGTGTGTTTGGTTGCTATATATATATATATATATATATATATATATATCTTTTGTGTTTTATCGCACCTCACCCATGTTGAGCACTTAGTGCCGAACACTCCCATTTCATGGGAGAGGGTGTTTTCCCATAGTTACTAGCTTCTTCCTGCTTCTTCTCCCCTAGGCTGTGATGGCTTGTGGCGACCTTACACCTAAGACTCTTCGGGTAGGTTTCGATTGGGGTGATTAGGCCCAAGACTCTTCGGGAATGCTTATAGGCTATAATGGCTTGAGGCAACCTTACACCTAAGAATCTTCAGGTGGGTTTTGATTTCAGGCCCAAGTGTCTTCAAGTGAGAGTTTTGTTACTATTACTGTTCCCAAGAATCTTCAGGATGAGGCCCAGGTGTCTTCGGGCGGGGATGTGGTTGTGGTTCTGAGGCTCAGGTGTGTGTGGGCAGGATGTGTGGTTGTGAGGCCCAGGTGTGTGCGGGCGGGATACGTGGTTGTGAGGCCCCAGGTGTGTGTGGGCGGGTAGAGTGTGACAGCGTCAGGATGTTCAGCTAACTAATGGGAAATGGTGCAGGGTACCCAACACTCTTGTTCTTATACTACTACTACTTGTTTTGATTGTGTTTTGGTGAGTGTGGCTGGTGAGGTTGGGTGGATATATTTCCTTGTTAGGTTTCTTCTGTTGTTCTCACGGGACATTAGGATGTCTCCCCACTTGTGCATGAGAGTTTTAGGTTTTTCTACTGAGTATACTTGTATTCTCACCCTACGTTTACTTTCAGGTTTCCAGGAGGACTACCAGAGCCGTGCGGGACCCTACTAGTCAGGCAGTTGGAGTTGTTGCAGTTGTTGTTCTCTTGTTTTCTTT
Source organism: Viscum album (assembly GCA_963277665.1). Taxonomy (NCBI): domain Eukaryota; kingdom Viridiplantae; phylum Streptophyta; class Magnoliopsida; order Santalales; family Viscaceae; genus Viscum; species Viscum album. Next base: position 1,745,258,437 of record OY728159.1, on the reverse strand, counting down.
TGGTATTGTACTTTTGAGCTTTCTTGTACTTTTACCTTGTTATAAAATTGTTTAAACATGCATGTGGGCTTGGTTTGGGTTTATTTCTATACACTTTCTCTTTCCCTTTTTGGTGGTTGACTCATCCTATTTCCTGATCCTAATTAATAAAAAGGGTAATGCCTCCCATATTTGTGAAAACTCATACCCTTGGTGATAGTCGCCAACCCGGGGCCTACTAGAGGAGGGACTCGGGGGGTCATTATCTCCCTTTCACCATTGCCATCTCAGGAGGGGCATCTTTGGTGGGAGGGGGTCATGACAGGTTAGTTTTCTATTGTTAGTTGTTCTTCCTTTTTCGTGTCATTTATTTTCTTTTCGTTATTCTACTTTTTCCATTTCTTTATTTATTTTCACTAGGCCAAATCATTCCCTCTTGTTTCTTTTTGATGCATGGAACTATTTACCAGCCCGTGGGGATCGGGAACGCCCCTCGGGCCATGTCGCGGGCCAGCTCGGGTGCCCGGTTCATGGTCGACCCAGGTTGGTTCATGACATCAAATCTGCTCATTCTCATGATAGATTGGACTTCAAGGATGAAACTGAGATAATTGTGATAGGAAAATGGTTCAAGAATGTATATAGTCATCATGAAAAGGTGAATTCATACTACTTATTTAGTTAATTTTTTCATCATTTTATCTAATATTATTAAGTTGATTTTCTTATTAGTTTTATTTATTATTTATTTTTTTCATGGATTTTTTGGGAAATCATACTTTTCTTTCAATTATATTCAACGATCCGGAAAAGAGAGAACATGTTCCTTTCAAATGGAAGAGGAAATCGCATGCTTCCTAAAATGTGAAGTGAATTGTAAGGATTCATCTACAAAATCTATGATCAGTCTAATTTTCTTCAATTCATTTTTTGAAGTGACATTGTAGTTCAAATAGGATCTCTCATCTATAAAGGGATTTTTCTATAGTTGAAGGAAAATTATGACTTCCCAAAATATTTTTTTGTGAACATTATCTTGAATGATGTAGTAATAAGCCACACCTCAATCAATCGCAACTCAATCAAATGCATGGTGTTCTCAGTATGACTCTAAGTGCATGTTTTTAGTTTATAATTGAAATTTTAGTTCAAAACACATGACACATACTCAAAACTTATAAAACACACTCGGATTGTCTTAATAATTTAAGAAAATGATCCATATTTCATTTGTGACATTTAGGGATCAACCACATCTCAACCAATACATGGTGTGTACAATATGACTCAAAGTGTGTGTTTTCAGTTTAAAATTGATATTTTAGTTCAAAACACATGTGGCATACTCAAAACTAAGAAAACACATTCATATTATTTTGATATTTATAAAAATTATCCATAAGTAATTTTTGACATGTAGAAATCAACCACGCCTCAATTTGATATATGGTGTGTCTCGTATGACTCGAAGTGTATTTTTTAGTTTAAAATTGATAGTTTAGTTCAAAACACATGCCACATAATCAAAACTAAGAAAATGAACACTAATTATCTTGATACTTTAGAACAATGATTTATAAGTCATTTGTGATATGTAGGAATCAGTCGCACGCCAAATCGACACATGATGTGACCAGTATGACTCAAAGTACATGTTTTTAGTTTAAATTGACATTTTAATAAAAAGAACACATGACATACTAAAAATGAGAAAATGTATTCATGTTGTATTAATACTTTAAGAAAATGATCTGTAATTCATTTTTGACATGTATTAATCAATTTCACATCCATCTGATGCATGATGCAACCGATATGATTAAATATGTATGTTCTTATTTAAAATTGACACTTTAGTTCAAAACACGCATCTCATACTAAAAACTAAGAAAACACAATTGTTTTATTTTGATACCTTAGGAAAATGATCCATAAGTCTTTTTTTATGCTTAAAAATTAGCTCCACCTCAATCTGATACACGGTGTGCCTAGTATGACTTAAAGTGTATGTTATCAATTTAAAACTAACATTTTAGTTTAAAACATGTGTCAAAAATTAAAAACCAAGACAACACACTTAAATTATCTTGATACTTTATAAAAACGATTCATAAGTCAATTATGACGTGTGGGAATCAGTCTCACATCAAAATGACACGTGATGTGACCCGTATGACTCAAAGTGTGTGTTTTCAGTTTAAATTAACATTTTAGTAAAAAAGAAATGTGACATACTCCAAGCTAATAAAATGTATTTGGATTATTTTGATACTTTATGAAAATGGTAATTAAGTCATTTTTGACGTGTAGAAATCAACCGCGCATTAATTTGACGCACGGTGTGTCCGATATGACTCCAAGTGTATCTTTTAGTTCAAAACATCTCACTCGGTGAAAAGTGATAAAATGCACATGGATTCTCTTGATACTTTAGGAAAATGATTCATAAGTAAATTGTGATGTGTAGGAATCAGCCTCACTTCAAACTGGCACATGATGCGACCAGTATGACTCAAAGTGGATGTTTTCATTTTAAATTGACATTTTAGTAAAAAAGAAAGCTGACATACTCAAAACCAAGTAAAATCATTTGGATTGTTTTGATAATTTAGGAAAACAATCCATAACTTTTTTTGATGTGTATAAATCAATTGCATGTCATTCTGATGCATGGTGGGAGTGGTATGACTCCAAGTGTCACTACCAAAAAAACTAGGTTTCCACAGCACCACCCTTTAACAGCGCTAAAAAAATCATTGATAAAGGGGGGGAATTATCAGTGCTAAAAAAGGCACTGATAAAGGGCACTTCTAACAGCGCTAAAAAAACGTTATTAAAGTGGCCCTTTATCAGCGCTTTTTTTAGTAACGCTGATAAAGGGGGGGCTATATCATCGCTTTTTCCTAGCGCTGATAAATTTCAAAAAAAATCATGAAAAATAATATATTATTATATTAGTATATTTATATTGATATAAATATAATATAAATATGTTTTAGATAAGTATAAATATACTATTACATTTAATATATAAGAAATTTAGTTAAAATGGCTTTAAAATATTTTAAAAAAAATTATTAATTAATAATTTTCTAATTATCATCGATTAATAATCATTTAATAACAATTTGAAGACACAAAAAATAAAAAAAAATGATCTAAAATAAGTTGAAAATGTAACTCAAACTTCAAACAGACATAACTTTTGATCCGGGTGTCCGTTTGAGTTCTACAGCATATTAAATCGAAGCCTGTGATGAGCTATACATGCTAGTGGACTAAGAAAATCTTCTATCACATTTTTTAGGCTAAAAATGTCCATAAGGCCTCCAAAATTGAGTTTTTAGTTGGGATACCCCAATTTTTTAACATTCAAACAGCTATAACTTCTGATCCAGAAGTCCTCTAGGCCTGTACCACATATCATATCGAAGATTGTTTCATTTTATTTTATTTGACTAGTTGTGGAGTTGAAACGAACTTCTGGATTAGAAGTTATGGTCTTTTTAACATTCTATGGCTTTTCAGGTACACATATATATGTATTTATTCGTAAATATGTGTGTGTGTGTGTGTGTATTGTATATATGTATGTATGTATTTATTTATTTATTTAAAAACACACATAAAAAACATATTTTATAAATGTATTTAAAACTAATCTTATAAATATATATTAATATACAAATAAATATGCGGATAAAGAATTACAGCTATATATATATATATTAATATACATATATATATATATATATTAATATATGAATAAATATATATGCATTAATATAACTGAATATATTTATATTAATATGAATATATATTAATATACGAATAAATATAACTATATATATATATATATATTAATATACGAATAAATATATATATAGGAATAAATATGTACTAATATAAATATATATATTTATATTAATATGAATCTATATTAATATATGAATAAATATAACTATATATAGATATATAGATATATCATTAAATGGAGAAAAAAACAAATGGTTTAGTGGTAAAGGTGCAGGTGTGCAAGGGGGGAGATCGCGGGTTCGAGTTCTGGTGGAATTAAGGGCGCGCAGGCAAGTGGGAGGGGGTTGTGCGGGCAAGGGAAGCATGCGGGGTGAGAGGGAGGGGGCTCCGCCTAGCGCTGATAAAAGGGTCAAGTGTTGTTAAAAGCCCCCCCTGCATTACATTATATATTATTTTTAATTTTTTTTAATTTTTTTATCTTTTATCAGCGCTTAAAAAAAAGCGATGATAAAAGGGGTCTTTATCAGTGCTAAAAAACGTTGATAAAGGACCTTTTTATCAGTGATTTTTTTAGCGCTGATAAAAGACACCTTTTATCTGCGTTTTTTTAGCGCTGATAAAAGGAACATTTATTAGTTCTTTTCTGATCCCTGATAAAAGGGAACCCCCTTTATTTTCGCCTTAATTAAGAGCACTTTTCTAGAGATGTTAATGCCCTTTTCTAGTACTTAAAAAAAGCGATGATAAAAGGGGTATTTATCAGCGCTAAAAAACGCTGATAAAGGACCTTTTTATCAGCGCTTTTTTTTAGTGCTGATAAAAGACACCTTTTATCTGCATTTTTTTGGAGCTGATAAAAGGGAAATTTATCAGCGATTTTCTAAGCCCTGATAAAAGAGACCCCCCTTTATTTTCCCCTTGATTAATAGCACTTTTCTATTGATGTTAATGCCCTTTTCTAGCGTTGATAAAGGCCATATTTGAAGTAGTGTGTGTCTTTTTATTTAAAATTGACATTTTAGTTCAAAACATGCATCACATACTCAAAATCAATAAAACGCATTTAGATTGTTTTGATAATCTAGGAAAAATGATCGATAATTCATTTGTGATGTGTAAGAATCAGTCACACCTCAATCTGATACACAGCGTTTCCAATATGACTCAAAGTATCCGTTATCAATTTAAAATTGATGTTTTAGTTTAGAACATGTGTCACTCATTGAAAACTAAGAAAACATGCTCAAAATGTCATGATACATTAGTAAAATGATTCAGAAGTCAATTTTCACATGTATGAATTAATCTCACATCAAACCGACACACGATGTGATCGGTATGACTAAAAGTGCATATTTTCAATTTTAATTGACATTTTAGTAAAAATGATATGTGACATACTCAAAACTAAGAAAATTCATTCAGATTATTTTGATACTTTATAAAAATGATCCTTAAGTAATTTTTGATGTGTAGGAATCAACTGCGCATCAATCCGACTTGCGGTGTGATCGATATGACTCCAAGTGGGTCATTTTATTTAAAAATGACATTTTAGATCAAAATATGTATCGCATACTCAACACCAAGAAAATTCATTTGGACTGTCTTAATACTTTAGGGAAATGATCCATTAGTCATTTTTTGACATATAGGAATCAGTCGCACCTCAATTTGATGCACGATGTGTCCGGTATGACTCAAAGTGTTTGTTTCTAATTTAAAATTGATATTTTAGTTCAAATCATGTCACTCAATACAAACTGAGTAAATGCGCTCATATTGTATTTATTTTTTAGGAAAACGATTCATAAGTCAATTGTGATGTGTATAAATTAGTTTCATGCCAAACCAACACATGATGTGACCAGTATGTGACATGTGTTTTGAACATATTATTGGCTCTGTCATACCGGGAACACCGTGTATTAGATTGAGGTGCGGCTGATTCCTACATATCAAAAATGACATATGAATCATCTCTCTAAAGTATTAAAACAACCTGAATGTGTTTTCATGGTTTTGAGTATGTGACATGTGTTTTGAACTAAAATATCAATTTTAAACTAAACACATAAACTTTGAGTCATACCAGGCATAATGTGTATCAGATTGAGGTGTGATTGATTCATACACATTACACCATGTCATTTTATTCTACGATGCATTCAGAATTTGGGGTTATATAACAATATTTTTGTTTTATAACACATAATTTTGAATGCATTGTAGAATAAAAATAAAATTGAATCATCATGAGTGAATCATCCTTGTTGAGTGCATGATCATAGTACATGAGTGCATCATCCTTGTTGAAGACTTCCTCTATTATTATTTTTTCTCTGATCATTTTGTGATCTTAATAGAGCACAAAATGGTCAGAGAAAAAAACAATCATAGATGAAGTCATTTATTCATGATCTCAATGAAAATTAATAAAATAAACATCAAATAATAAAATTAAGAAAATTAACTAAAAAAGTAGATAAAATGATGAGAAAATTAACTAAATAAGTAGTAGGAAATCACCTCTTTATGATGTTTGTATGCATTCTGACACCATGTATTTTTCCCATTCATTTAAAAATGAATATATTTTCTATTTTAAATATGAGGACCATCAAAATTTTTGTTTTCATATATATTTTTATAGTGAATTATTATTATATATACCTTGATACTTATCTAGTTTTAGAATTTGATAGGCTTTTTGTGACCATGGATTGTCCTCATACCATGATTTTGATGATATTTAAACACCACCCTAACATATTAGAATTTTTATTAAAACATAATATAAAATGTATAACTTGAAGTTTATTTATAAAAATTTTCATGTAGTGTATTACAAATTCATAAAATTCATCACATGTGGTATGTTTGTGAGGTATCCATGCAATGAATCCAGAAAATAAATCTTTAGAGTATAAAAATTGTTTTCAATGAGTAACCAGTGATTACTAAAAAGGAATAATTAATTAAAGTAATTAAAATACATTTGATATGATTAAATTATAGAGTTTTACTTCTGCATCATGGGTATTAAGAAGAGTATGCCATCTATAAGTTTTCTTTCAAACTTTGCAGCCAGTTTTTCCACTATTACTTCATATTACTTTGATTCCAATGAGAATAGTTATGTAGAAGTGATGCGAGTACTAATGAGTCCAAATTTCTATTCAAAGGGGTTTTCCTTGAAATAGTATTGATATATATGCCTGTAAAAAAATATGAATAGTATTTTGTTATAATTTACATAGTAGATCAGCTATTAGACAAAAAAATTATGAAAAACACCTCATGTATACATTTACAACTGATACTCCTAACTATTCATGCTTGATGATTTCATTTAAATTCTCAAGAACAACATAGTATGTAATGGCCTCTCCATATATTTGTTCTTCAAAATCAATTATGGGTGCATCACCATTTTTTAACGTTGTATCTATATGAATCTTTAATGTTAGTAAATTCAGAAGTTGAACAGGTTTGGTAATGGTACTTTCTAAAGATATTTTTGATTGGTTGGTTGATCATTTAGATCATTTGTATTTGACCTTCTATTTCACCCCATTCCCTTTCTTCATCTGTAATAACATTCATCAGTTTAGGAATTTTTTCATTAATTGATAAAGGTTTTTCATTAATTTATTTTAGTACCCCCAGTTTTTGGTACGTAACCATTTCTTTTTTTATTGATATAAAGTATAGGAGGGAAATTTGTGAGAGTTTTGTTATATTTCACTAAGTTTTTGGGACAAAAGGAGAGGCGCACGGGCTGCGCATAGTTTATCCAAACTGTGTGGAAATCCTAGTAGAAACCGTGCGCAAGAGATGATTTGAGGTAGAGAGCTTCAGCACAGTGTGCACACGGTTAGGGAGACCGTGCGAGGAGGCCATGTGAGGGTCTTCTTAGGTAGTATCTAACACATAGTTAGTGCACATTTTGTCTAACTGTGTGAACTAACCGTGCATATGTTTAAATGAGATCCTTAAAAAGTGGATTTCAAATGTTTTTGCCTCTAAGTTGCTCATTTTTTCTTCTAAGCAGCCATAACATGGGATTTCTATTCCTTGAAGGTATAATAACCTTTACTAAGTGATTTTGAATCAATCTAAAGGCTTCCCTTGGTGTTTCAAACCCATATTCTTGAGGTATGTGATTATTCTTCATCGTTCTTGATCAGTTTCTTAAATCTACTTAGATATACTTATCCTCTCTTCTTGGTTTCTCAGATCTACACCCTTTATGGGTAGATTTATGAGTGTTTATTCTAAATAAGTTGAAATTTGGTCTTTATATTTCTAGGAGAAGGGATCTAAGGAGGATCTGTGAAGAATCAACCCGGTTTTCTTAAGTGTTCTTTGTCTGTTGTCATGTTTCGTCAAAAGCTTTGATGTAGGTGGCTTCTCTCTCGACTCCACTTAGTATAAATTATGGTCATGATTTCAAATTGAATATACTGTGTTGAATTGGATATGATTTGGATGTTTATCAATCGTTGTAAATCCTTCTTTGTGATGGTTTGACAAATTGGGGAAATTTGGAAAATTGGGCATTTGAATAAAGTGTGTGTGTTCTTAATTTTAAAATAGAGATTTTAAAATGGGGATTTTCTAGAGTTTTGGAACATGTTTTTTATTATATGTTTTCAATAAAAGGGGATGTTTTATTGAAATGAAATGGCTGCTTTGAAATTGGTTTGTTCTTTTGTTTTTTAATAAAAATGCACTTTTATTGAAATAGTTTGTTTTGGTGATTTAAAATGCTTTGGCATACGTGATGTGACCCGTATGACTCAAAGTGCGTGTTTTCAGTTTAAATTGATATTTTAGTAAAAAAGAAATGTTACATACTCAAAAATAATAAAATGTATTTGGATTATTTTGATATTTTATGAAAATGATCATTAAGTCAATTTTGACATGTAGGAATCAACCATGTATTAAGTTGACACATGATGTGGAAAATATGACTCCAAGTGTGTATTTTTATTTAAAATTGACATTTTAATTTAAAACACATGTCACATACTCAAAATCGATCTGATACTTTAAGAAAATGATCCATAAGTCAATTGTTACATGTAGGATTCATCCTCACCTCAATCTGATACACAGTGTTCCTGGTATGACTCAAAGTGTTCGTTATCAGTTTAAAATTGAAATTTTAGTTCAAAACGTATCAATCTGTGAAAAGTGAGAAAATGCACACGGATTCTCTTGATACTTTAGGAAAATGATACATAAGTCAATTGTGATGTGTAGGAAGCAGTCTCACTTCAAACTGACACATGATGCGACCAGTATGACTCAAAGTGGATGTTTTCATTTTAAATTGACATTTTTGTAAAAAATACAGCTGACATACTCAAAACCAAGTAAAATCATTTGGATTGTTTTGATAATTTAGGAAAACAATCCATAACTCTTTTTTTATGTGTAGAAATCAATTGCATGTCATTATGATGCATGGTGTGACTGGTATGACTCTAAGTATCACTATCACAAAACTTTGTTTCCGCAGCGCCACCCTTTAACAGTGCTAAAAAAATCTCTGATAAAGGGGGGGCCTTTGTGAGCGCTAAAAAACGCTGATAAAGGACACTTCTAACAGTGCTAAAAAAAGCGTTGTTATAAGTGACCATTTATCATCGTTTTTTTTAGTAGCGCTGATAAAGAGGGGGCTTTATCAGTGTTTTTTCCTAGCGCTGATAAATTTCAAAAAAAAATCATGAAAAATAATATATTGTTATATAAGTATATTTATATTGATATAAATATAATATATATTTTTTAAATATGTTTTAGATAAGTATAAATATACTATTACATTTAATATATAAGAAATCTAGTGAAATGGCTTTAAAATATTTTAAAAAATATTTTAAATTATTAATTTTCTAATTATCATCGATTAATAATCATTTAATAACAATTTGAAGACACAAAAAATCAAAAAAAATCTAAAATAAGTTGAAAATGTAACTCAAACTTCAAATGGCCTTAACTTTTGATCCGGGTGTCTGTTTGAGCTCTACAGTATATCAAATCCAAGTCTGCGATGAGATCTACGTGCTAGTGACCTAAGAAAACTTTCTATCACATTTTTTTAGGCCAAAAAAGGCCTAGAAGGTATCCAAAACTGAGTTTTTAGTCGGGATACCCCAATTGTTTAACATTCAAATAGCTATAACTTCTTATCCGAAAGTCCACTAGGCCTGTACGACATATTATATCGAATATTGTTTCATTTTATTTGATTTGACTAGTTGTGGAGTTAAAATGGACTTCTGGATTAAAAGTTATGGTCTTTTTAACATTCTATGTCTTTTCAGGTACATATATATATGTATTTATTCGTAAATATGTGTGTGAGTGTGTTGTATATAGGTATGTATGTATTTATTTATTTATTTATTTATTTATAAACACACATAAAAATATATTTTATAAATGTATTTAAAACTAATCTTATAAATATATATTAATATACAAATAAATATACGGATAAAAATTATAACTAAATATATATATATATAAATAGATATAAATATATATATTAATATAAAAATAAATAAATATATATATATTAATATATGAATAAATATATATGTATTAATATAATAAATATATTTACATTAATATGAATCTATATTAATATACGAATAAATATATATGTATTAATATAACTAAATATATTTATATTAATATGAATCTATATTAATATACGAATGAATATAACTATATATAGATATATAGATATATCATTAAATGGAGAAAAAACCAAATGGCCTAGTGGTAAAGGTGTAGGTGTGCAAGGGGGAGGTCGTGGGTTCGAGTTCTGGTGGAAGCAAGGGCGCGCGGGCAAGTGGGAGGGGGTTGTGCGGGAAAGGGAAGTGTGTGGGTGAGAGGGAAGGGGCTCTGCCTAGCGCTGATAAGGGGGGGTCAAGCATTGTTAAAAGCTCCCCCCCCCCACATTACATTATATATTATGTTTAACTTTTATTAGCACTTAAAAAAAGCACTGATAAAAGGGGTCTTTATCAGCGCTAAAAAAACGTCGATAAATGACCTTTTTATCAGCGCTTTTTTTAGCCCTGATAAAAGGGACATTTATCAGCTCTTTTCTGAGCACTGATAAAAGGGACCCCCATTTATCTTTGCCTCAATTAATAGCACTTTTCTAGCATTGTTAATGCCCTTTTCTAGTGCTGATAAAGATCATATCTGCAGTAGTGTGTGTATTTTTATTTAAAATTGACATTTTAGTTCAAAACATGCATCACATACTCAAAATCGATAAAATGAATTTAGATTGTTTTGATAATCTAGGACAATGATCGATAATTCATTTGTGACGTGTAAGAATCAGGCACACCTCAATCTGATACACGGTGTTCCCAATAAGACTCAAAGTATCCGTTATCAGTTTAAAATTGACATTTTAGTTCAGAACATGTGTCACTCATTGAAAACTAAGAAAAAGTGCTCAAAATGTCATGATACTTTAGTAAAATGATTCAGAAGTCAATTTTCACATGTAGGAATTAGTCTCACATCAAACCGACACATGATGTGATCGGTATGACTAAAAGTGCGTATTTTCAATTTTAATTGACATTTTAGTAAAAATGACACGTGACATACTCAAAACCAAGAAAATGCATTTGGATTCTTTTGATACTTTATAAAAATGATCCTTAAGTAATTTTTGATGTTTAGGAATCAACCGATATATTAATATAACTAAATATATTTATATTAATATGAATCTATATTAATATACGAATAAATATAACTATATATATATAAATAAATATACATATATATTAATATAAGAATAAATATGTATATATATATATATTAATATAGGAATAAATATATATGTATTAATATAACTAAATATATTTATATTAATATGAATCTATATTAATATATGAATAAATATAACTATGTATAGATATATAGATATATCGTTAAATGGGGAAAAATAACAAATGGCTTAGTGGTAAAGGTGCAGGCGCGCAAGGGGGGGTCACGGGTTCGAGTTATGGTGGAAGCAAGGGTGCGCGGGCAAGTGGGAGGGGGTTGCGTGGGAAAGGGAAGCGTGCAGGGTGAGAGGGAGGGGGCTCATCCTAGCACTGATAAAAGGGGAGTTAAGTGTTGTTAAAAGCTCTCCCCCCCCCCCCGTATTACATTATATATTATTTTTAACTTTTTTTAACGTTTTTTAATTTTTATCAGCGCTTAAAAAAATGCTGATAAAAGGGGCATTTATCAGTGCTAAAAAAATGATGATAAATGACCTTTTTATCAACGCTTCTTTTAGCGCTGATAAAAGGGGAATTTATCAGTTCTTTTCTGAGCACTGATAAAAGGTCCCCCCTTTTATTTTCGCTTCGATTAATAGTGTTTTTCTAGCGCTGTTAATGCCCTTTTCTAACACTGATAAAGGCCATATTTACAGTAGTGTGTGTCTTTATTTAAAATTGACATTTTTAGTTCAAAACATGCATCACATACTCAAAATCGATAAAACACATTTAGATTGTTTTGATAATCTAGGACAACGATCGATAATTCATTTGTGACATGTAAGAATCAGTCACACCTCAATCTGATACACGGCGTTCCCAATATGACTCAAAGTATCCGTTATCAGTTTCAAATTGAAATTTTAGTTCAGAACATGTGTCACTCATTAAAAACTAAGAAAACATGCTCAAAATGTCATGATACTTTAGTAAAATGATTCAGAAGTCAACTTTCAATATAGGAATTAGTCTCACATCAAACCGACACACGATGTGACTGGTATGACTAAAAGTGCGTATTTTCAATTTTAATTGAAATTTTATTAAAAATGACACGTGACATACTCAAAACTAAGCAAATACGTTTGGATTCTTTTGATACTTTATAAAAATTATCCTTAAGTAATTTTTGATGTGTAGGAATCAACTGTGCGTCAATCCGACTTGCGGTGTGATCGGTATGACTCCAAGTGAGTCATTTTATTTAAAAATGACATTTTAGTTCAAAACACGTGTCGCATATTCAATGCCAATAAAACACATTTTAATTGTCTTAATACTTTAGGGCAATGATCTATTAGTCATTTTTGACATATATGAATTAGCCGCACCTCAATCTGATGCACGATGTGCCCGGTATGACTCAAAGTGTTCGTTCTCAATTTAAAATTGACATTTTAGTTCAAAACATGTCACTCACTACAAACTAAGTAAATGTGCTCATATTGTCTTGATGTTTTAGGACAATGTTTTATAAGTCAATTGTGATGTCTATGAATCAGTTTCATGTCAAACTAACACATGATGTGACCGATATGACTAAAAGTGCGTATTTTCAATTTAAATTGACATTTTAGTAAAAAAGACACTTGACATACTCCAAACTGGACAAAGGCATTTGGATTATTTTGAAACTTTATAGAAATTATTCTTAAGTCTTTTTTAACATGTAGGAATTTACCACACGTCAATCTGATGCACGGTGTGACCGGTATGATTTCAAGTGTGACTTTTTTACTTAAAATTGACTTTTTCGTTGAAAACACATGCCACATGATCAAAACGATCAAACGCATTCAAATTGTCTTGATACGTTAGAACAATGATTCATAAGTCAATTGTGACGTATATGAATCAGTCTCATGTCAAACTGACACCCGATGTGACAGGTATGACTCAAAGTGTGTGTTTTTAGTTTAAATTGACATTTTATTAATGTATTATTTCATATTTGTGTTTAAGTTATTTATTTTTTATTCTTAATAGCATAAGACTTGTTTTTTTATATAGGTGTACTCTTTTGCTCGAGCTGGAGTAGTTTGTTGGACAACTGGTAGCATGATCGTGCTCTTTTAAAATGGGGTCGATGACCAAAGACGATAAAATATTAATGTTTTTTAATGTTTGTGATAAATTGTACTTACCAATGTAATTGTACAAACTAATATGTTTAAAATGTTCATAATATAGTTTTTTTTGTATTTGTAATTCTAATTTAAATTCAATTAAATTATCTATTTGATACTACAGTGTGGTGTAATTTTAATACCACAATGTAGCAGCATGGCCTTATTTAGTGCTAGTTTAGCATTGATAAAAGGTTTTTTAATCAGTGTTATTTTTAACGTTAATAAAATTTGCAGGATTTTAAAGACGTTTATGATAACAGTGCCTTTTTAGCGATAATAAAACCGTTTTTGCATGATGTTAAAGGATTGATCAGTGGTAGTGATTTAATTCAAATGCACCATGGTTGCATCTTGTGGCAATGAGTTTAGGAGGTTGTTCCCGCTATCTTTGGAAAATTGTTAACCCCTCCAAAGCACAACACGTTATTCATAAAAAACAGAAATGAATTATGTGACACTCATGATCTTTTTCACCGTTTTAAAAACTTCTCACATCCATTTAAAAATTTCGGACGGTTTCAAAAATTATCATTTAAAGTTTTCGCTCTCATTTTATGTTGTTGCAATATTTTTTAATTATATTATTCATTCAATACAATCTCAGAGGATTCTTGGAATAATTTTTCTTCTTTTTTTCATTGCGTTTGAATTTTTAAGAGATCCCTGAATTTCAACAGAAGCAACACTTTTATAATCAACATTTAAATCATTTGTAATTTTACTTTATTATATTTAGCGCTAAATTCTCTAACTATTAAATTTTCAATAAAATTATGATGTTTCTATTTATTGATAATTTTTTTAACATTTTTAAATTTATGAATAGTAGTTTAAATTAATTAGACCGTATATATAATCTTCCATAACTATCACGGAATATCATTTATTTATTTATTTTTCGGGAATACGATTATACCATACTTTCATAATTTAAAATGTAAAGACAAGTTGTGAATTAATTTAATTTTATTTTCTTAAATTGTTTTACTAATTGTGAAATAAGGCACAAGTGGATGGCTACTAGCTTAGGTCCGGGGGAGAGAGAGAGAATAAAATGAGATCCTTCGAAAAAACTGGATTTAATATGTTTCTCCTGATAAATGATGAGTTTGGTTTTAAAAAACAACTTATGTTTTAATTTTATAAAAAATGTATTTAGAAGCGTTGTTATTTTCATGTTAGTTTTTAAAACAATTTATAGCATAATTTTAAATCCATGTTTAAAAAAATAAAAAAAAATTCCAAGACCAAACAAGAACTTGATTTTTCTAATTAACATGTAAATAATAAGTAGGTTTAAGTTGGTAACCCAATCTTGACAATAATTATCTGTGCATATGGTTCATATAAAAGATGGTGTTAAATATAGTATAAAAGTTAAATTAGGAGCATGTTTGGAAAATTATTATAATTGGTAATAATTTGGTTGGATTTATTTATTTTTATTAAATACTAGTACTCCACCCGTGCATTCGCACGGCGCTATAAAACAATTCTTATATTCAATAATAGAATACCATGTTTCAAACATAATAATTCATATTAATATCGGTAATATTTAAAATACAAATGAGGGGTATATTATAATGAAATTATAATGAAATAGAAGTTAACAAAATGATTGGAGTGGGAAATAAATCCATAAATAAAGTGGTCGCCTAATAGCAGCTTAAAGAAAGATTCATCAGTATTTGAACAATTAGAATAACTAGAAATATCAATTATGATCCTTACAATAAATACCATATAGAGGAGGAAACAAATTAGAAGTCCCAGCTGTAATAAGTTGTGGAAGAACACAAAAATATAATCTCTTTAAACTTTAGAAAAATATTGGCTTCTAGGGATCATTTCCACGCAACTCTTCCTCCAACAGAATCCTCAATCTCTTTAAACTATGTAGCATTGGAGGGGACCTTATTTCTTGGATTCATGATTGACTGTTCTTGAGTGCAGAACATCTCCCTCATGGTGCATATTTTTGATACAGCCATAGTCATGATCACGCACTGTGAGTCCCCTCCCAAGGATAACTCCAATGTTTTCCAAACTATAATGAATCCAAGAAAGGAGTTTTGGGTGAAAAGAATCAATCCCATGATCTTACTCACAAGAACAGTAAATTGGAAAAAAATTAATTCAATCAAACCTCTTATGGAACCCTTTCAATAAAAACTATTTACCTATGGAGGGGACCATGTTTCTTGGATTCATGGTATTATTTCCAGAGTAAAGAACATATCCCTCATGGTGCATGTTGTTGATCCAACCATAATCACGATCATGCAGTGTGATTCCCCTCCTGGCGATAACTCCAATGTTGTCCAAACAATAAGGAAACCAAGAAAGGAGTTGTGGGTAAAAAACAATCAATCCCACGATCTTAATCTCAAGGAAAATCAATTGGAAACAATTAATTCAATCAAAACATGTTATGGAACCCTTTTATCAAAAACTATATACCTTTGTAGGGGACCCTGTTTCTTGGATTCAAGGTAGTATTTCCCGAGTACACAACATATCCCTCACGGTGCATTTTGTTGATCCAGCCATAGTCACGATCAAGCATTGTGAGTCCCCTCTCGAAGATAACTCCAATGTTGTCCAAACAATAATGAAACCAAGAAAAGGGTTGTTGGTGAAAAAATCAATCCTATGATCTTACTCTTAAGAATAGTCAATTGGAAAAGCACGGTTACCTTAGATACATGCGACAAAAATCATGAGCTGAATCTATGTCCAATGAAATGAATGGCATTAAATTGTTTGAAATGGATGGATGAATATGCACCCATGACCTTACTCATAACTGGAGTTGCTGGAATCATTGATTATCATGTCGCAAACAGGATGGTCTAGAGCTACCTTAACTAAAAGATTGTTATGCTAGATAAAATCAATTACTTTTCCATGTTGAAGGGGGGAATTAGCAAGCTTAATTTTCTACTCATTTATGCTATAAGAGATGAAATATGCTTGGTCTGGCTTATGGAAAGTCATAAGGGATACCCATTATAATAACATAGGGAAATATTATTTATTGAGCCGTGTGTGAATAGATAATATGGAAAAATTATAGATATATTCATAAAATCTAAATATGCAATGCATATTTTATGAATGATGATTATTTTGATAATTTATAAACTGCATAATATAGAAATCAATAGTGTGCAATGAAATACAGTAATAAAAGAAGGGATTATCATCTTAAGACAAATTTAATGAATAAACAGCAATATCAATTTTCAATGCATTCAAATACAATGCAGATGGGTTGAGCCAAAACTGAACATGAATTTTCCTCATAATTGAAATTAAAGAGAAAAATTATTAAACATCAATATATATTATAACATATACAGTGTGCATCAACAACGAAAGTTATATTATTTTGTTTCAAAAACTAAAATGCATGTTTTGTTTATTACAGAAGCATATATCCATTCCAAAATAAAAACATACATAACACATATATTGTTGAGAAAAAATTCATTAACACCATAAAAAACAAAACATTATATATATAAAAAAACAAATTCCATCTTCATTTAAAAATTTCACACCTAATATTCATTGTTTAAAACCCTGAAACAGAAAATATATTCACTCTAATATAAGCATATAAATCTATTATAGAAAATAAAAAAATCAATGTAACACAAAGGTAAACTTCATTAAACAAAAAAAACTTAACAATTTGACTATTAATCCAAAATTAAAACGGAATCTTCAGTTGAAAATCAAGCAACTCAGATGCAAACAACATCATTATCAAATATAATTAACTACTAATCAAAAATTACAAGGGATTTTCAGTTTGAAAAAAAAACAGAATATCTGTTTTTTATATCAACTAAACAAACTGCAATAAACGTGTGTTCTCTTATATATAAAGAACTTCATTAATATAGAAAAACGGAACTGCTGATAAAAAATACAATGATATTGTCAATTAAAAAGACAAACTAAAAATAGAAAGCTTGTTCTGTTTTAATTAATTCAACTTCAACAATCAAAAATCACACCCAATCAAATGAAAACTAACAATGTATGGATAAACAGAGAAAAGTAACCTCTATGATAGACTAAAAAACGATCAGCATCATCCAATGAACAGAAATCAGGTGGGTGCGATCAATCATAGAACAGCTCATCTGCAATAACTAATTATCAACATCATCCAGTGAATAGTTGTTATTGGAATTCATTTACAAAAACTGTAACAGCAACGGTCTACATTATTTTCATACCACCATTCTCCTTGACATTATAATCAATCATCTTCATCGTCATCAAAATCAATATTCTGCAGGAAAACAATCAGAAACCAAATCAAAGGTTTTTCCCCATACCAATGCTTGGTGAAATCATGATTCGTGTTAAGTGAGAACCTGATTGTAATCATCGTCCTCACTGTGCTCTTCATTCTCATAATGGATGTCATCGTCTCCATCCTCATTTGAACCTTGCTTATTTTCTTTCAGTCCTTCACTGTCGTTCCCCTACCCAATTTGAATTAATAACTTGAACCAAGAAAAATAAGATAATAGTTAAAAAATCTCAATGAATTTCTGGTAATTATATGAGAAAGCATATTGATATGGCACAGTTTTACATTATAAAAAACAATGACATCATCACTTTCTAGATAATTTATGGTACCATAATGATCCAGGGTGACTAAATACATAGTTTGTCAACTTAATTTTCCAGATGTTTCTATTCCAGCTTCTCAAACATATCAAACATTATCAAATTTATAACAAAAGAACTCCGGACGGTAAATTTAGATACAATATAAAAATTTAATCCCAAAATATATTTGCAATGTATCTAAAACATACACAAATCTACAACCACATATTAAAATTAAAAATTTGGAGTAAAACCTGAATCAGGATTCCACTAAACTTGTTTTTTCTTTTGTGTTTGGAGTCTAACTTAAATTTCAAAACCACATCCAAATAGAGCATTGAAAATTTAGAGAAAAGAAAGATGCAAACTACAAACAACATATGCAACATCTAAATCAGTTAGTCAACTCCCAAAATTCATATAACATTCAATTCACATACCAATTAGTTCAAGAAGAAAGTTATCCTTACTGAGTTCCAAATAATCCCGAAGGTAATGTTGGCCACTTTTTTTCATCAACTTTTTCTTATCTGAGAACCTCTATATGTCAGCATCTCGGTCATCTTAAGAGTCAAGTAAAATGCAATATTTAGATAACATTTTGGATAAAAAACACATGAAATAAAATACACAAATATATATTGAAATTTCATACAACAATTGATATATATATACAAAGTATCTGCCATAAACAAAACATGTTATCAATATTAAAGGAATGTTCATGTTTGAAGATCAAAAAATCAAGAATATTTATTATGACCATGAAACAACAAAAACAACTCATACCTGCCCTTTGAAGTCTAATTGAAGTATTATTAAGTCAAAATCATGAAGCACGTGATTATCACTGTATTATTAACCCTTTGAGTTGTAAAAAATGTAAAATTGATGAGTGGTTAACTGTAAATCAAACCCAGATGATGAATTAGTTGGTAAAATAATAGCAGGATCAACCAAAAACAATGATGGTCCAATAACATTTCAAAAATATCAGAAAACAAACAACAATAATGAATGATCTCCTTATAGATCTCAAAAATGATTAAAGAAAATAACATTGATCGTTCTAAATTTACAAAGATATGCAATTTCATTAAAATGCTTAAAAACAGGAAAATCAAGGTATACCAAACACGTTTAGTTAGTTTAATTTTGGCTAGCATAAAACAACAACAGACCAATGGAAATTAGGGAAATTTTTGCTTTATACTGCATTTGAAAACACATTGAAAACGTCATATAATATGAGAATGAACTGTTAGAACACATATAAAGCTGGAAACACATTTGTAGTAGAAACACACCATATTATCAATGAAAAAACTAACAATGAATACAATATTCAGATAGTGAATAGAAACACATACCTGTTGTGGGGAGAGCAACAGGCCGTTTGAAACTCGATTGACCAGAAAGAGTCAATAGTTGTAGATGTGGATGGAAATCACGAGCTTGAGGGAGTCATGAAACGGGATGCAGTGAATGTGGAGGGAACGTGACTGAAATAATTTGATAGTAGGATAAACGGGGAACATACGATGAGTTGAGGGTATTCTGGAAGATGAACCATAGTAGAAGGCGGGCATATTAGCGCGGAAGACACCGACAATGTATTGCGGGTACTGCAGGACGATGGGAGGGGAAACACGAGCAGGAACCCTAGGAGCAGCGGCAGAGGAGTGACGGTAGCGGGAACCGTAGGAGTGGCGCCGGAGGGGAAACGAGAGTGAGAACCGTAGGAACATGGGAAGAGGTTAAATGGGATGTGGGGAGAAAATCTAGATGGGGAATCAGGAACAACAACGGAGGACCAGAGGGAACCCTAGGAGTAGCGACATAGGTGAAATGTGAGCGGGACCATAGGAGCAGCGAGAATCGTAGGAGGACACCTTGATTGGGAATCGTAGGAGCAGTGGGGGTGGTGGAACTGCAGAGAGAACCCTAGGAGAAGCATAAAATCTCTGATGGAGGTGAAACGGGAGCGTGAATCATAAGAACAGTGGAAGATGTGAAATGGGAGCGGGATCCTAGAAGGAGACGAAAATCTCGAGCGGGGTCGAGTTTTGGACGGAGGGAATGAAAGGAAAGATGTTTTTAGGTTGACGTGGACCATTGTGAAGGGGACACGTGTAGGTGGAGGAAGCCAAGTTTAGTATAGATAATAGATAATAGATTTATTTATTTTCATTTCAATGTTTTCTAGAAAATAAAACATGGTTTTTTTTATTGAACTAGACACTGATGCATCGGATAGAAAAATTTCAGAGCAAATATTTAAATATTTTAAAAAATAAAAAATTAGAACTTAAAATATACTCAATCAAAAAAACAGGTATACGAGTTAGTTTTGTAAATCAAGCAATCATTCTTCATCCTCGGGGTTTTCTGGATCGTCGTGAACGTGACATCAGCAATAATCTTCATCCGTTTTTCCCAAATCCACGCCGGTCACTTGATCAACCCAAGCTGGAAGGGCGCCCCCGTAAACCTCAGCCACACGTCGCCGTTCAAGAACGGCCCGGCGGTGAACTGCGCAGCTTCCGGCCGGGCGATCACATGGAACCCCCTCCACCTCACCCGCCGGTCCGTCCTCGCGCCGGGGCCGCGGTTCCCGTACTCGGCGTAGTACAGGGTGTCCAGCGCGAAGTCGCCCGCCCACGGCAGGTACCCGGCCGGCTGTATGAAGTCCGCCAGCGTCGACTCCATGATCACCGTCCGGGAGAACTCCTTCCACGGCCGCCCGAGGAAGGTCTGGATCCGGAACCGGTCGGGGAACAGCTTCTGCTCCGGCACGATCCTGCAGTTCTGGATCACGAGTCCGGTGGTCTCCCGGCGGTCGGTGCGCCCTTGGGCGGTGACGGTGTTCTTCTGGTTCGGGTTGGGCGTCCGGGCGATGATGAGGGAGTTCTGGATCAGGGCGCTGGAGTCGCCGAAGATGAAGTCGACGGTGCCGGAGATGACGCAGTTCCGGTAGAACTGGCGGTGGGTCTGGACGTAGAGGGTGTCCTGGTACCCGTCCATCCGGCAGTTGAAGAAGGCGGACATGTCCGACTGGACGCGCAGCGCCACCGCCTGGTGCCCGTCCGGCCCCGCCGTGTTGCTGAACCCCATCGCCTTCGCCACGAACCCGCTCCCGATCGCGGCTGCATGCGCACGTTATTACAAATAAGCTGACAGTCGGTATGCAGTGGATAAAGCACGCGTACCGAAGGAAGCCGTCTTGAAGGTGGAATAACCAGAGGCGAAGCTTTTGTGGCCGGTGACGGTGGTTTTTCTGGGCCCATCGCCATACATGAAGACGTTCACTTTGTTCTTATCAACCAGCACCTCCTCGTCGTACACGCCGGCCTTCACGTAGATCACGAATCTCCCCCTGGGATTCTTCGGGTGCGCCGCCAACGCCGCCATGATGGTCCTGTACTGCCCGCTCCCGTCCTTGGCCACCACGGCGTCGGGCCTCACCGCCCCCGCCGCCTGCTGCGCCAGCAGCTTCCGGTCCGCCCCGGAGAACCACGTCGGCAAACCGTCCTCGCCCTGACCCACCTCCGCCTGACCCAGGAGCCGCCGTCCGGGAGCTGCGGCGTTCGCAAACCCTCCCAGGCTCTTGGAGATGTCGGAAATATCGGAGACGATGGCAAGCGCGTTGCTGGTGAGCTGGGAGGCGTTGGCGAGCTCGTTGCCCATGACCCTGTGGAACTCCGGCTTGTCGAGCCCGTCCAGGCACGTCTGCTGGTACGAGACGACCGCGCTGAGCCAGTTGTTGAGCTCCGCCGCCTTATCCGCCAGCGTGCGCATGTCGCTGTCGCCCACCGTGGAGAACGACACCTGGAGCTCGTCGACGGCGAACTGGAGGAGTTCCTTGCAGTCCTCGACGGCCATGTGCTCCTGGGAGTTGTTGGCCGCCGCGGGGCCGAGCTCGCCGGCCTTGGGGACGACGCGCCTCACCTCATCCAGGGTGGCGGCCACGGCGGCCTGCACCAGGTCCTTCGGGGTGGCGCTGGAGTTCTGCGCCGCCCCCTTGAGGCTGCTGACGCAGGCCTCTTTGTAATCCGTCGGGGCGCAGATGGAGGTGACGGCCTTCATCGCCGGTGAAGCGTCCGCCCCGCCGGAGTTGTGGCGGTTGACGCCGGCGACGACGCCGATCACGACGCCGACGACGAGGATCAGGGATATCCCCATAACCACTACCTTCCCAATCATTTTCGATGATCCTTCTACCGACGGTCAATCGCGGTTCCCCTCCCCCGGCAAATACATGTAAACGATGCAGTGTGGGGAGGGAGTGGATCCAAGATCTCTCTCTCTCTCCAGAATATGATCAAGGGAGGGGGAAGTGGGGGAGTTGGGTTTTATATTATTTCTGCATGGGGTATTCGACGGCAGGGGCTGGCCGGATTTTGAGGCCGTCCCTCCCCGTGCCGTTGGCCGTAGGACGCGCGACGCCGCCAATTGCCGACGGGCGGGGATTTGTCCCGTGCCATAGTCAAATCTTGGTCAAATCATCTTCTTTTGTCGTTTTGCCGGCCCACGACCCCTCTATTTCGCGATCGATTTCCCCCACCTCAATCCCCACTCCATTCCAAAATTTAACGTATCTTACTAAAATAGCCGCATTTTAGGGAGAAAGCGGCCACCTCCATCTCCATGCTTTATTCTCTCTCCTCTCCCTCTCCCCAACTACATTTTATTTATAAACTTTCATCTAATATTTAAAAAAAAAAAAAATCTAAATCCGTATATGATATGTTATTTGGAACTTTATTTTTTTCATATGCACATAAATTTACATATAAATTCTAGAACCATATAGCTCTACAGGACAGTGACACCAAAACAATTAATACCAAACCCATATATAATACATTATTTTGAACTTTTCGGTATATACATTCAAATTTGCAATATTGTTTTATATACAATGCATATAATAATTAAGTTTTTTTTATGCCTACATATTGATAAATATATTTAAAAATTATTGACTATACACATATATAATAACAATGAACACATATATATAATTTATTTTTATACGCACAGTACAAAAGTATATACAAATATAAGTATATACATGCGCGCGCACACACAGAGCTATATACAAATACAAATATTTATAATTATATTTTAATACATGTACATACACACATCTAAAGGTTTTTTTAAATGAGTTTTTGATTTTTTTTTTCAAAACGGGATAGGGTTCGTACTAATTTTTAAAAATGGGTCCGGAGATGCGTGAACCCCATTCACGCATCTTCCCTTGATAGGATGCGTGAACAGGGTTCACGCACCACACATAACGTTTTTTTTTTTGTATTTTTAAAATTTTTATTTTTGTTTTGTTTTGTTTATATATATATATGTAACAAAAATTTTCAGCAGAATTTATCTGCTATTTAATATCCAGCAATACTGTCAATACAACAGTCTGGATTCTGACAAAAACTCTTGTCCAATGCTCTCTTTTATAAGAGATCTTACCCTGGAAATAATTATGCATTTTCGATGTGGGATTCAAGTTCTCTTTTTCTTGCGCAGAACATTTTGCATTTCCGATTTGAGATTCTGTTTCAAGTATATGACTTTGAAAGACTATAAAATACAAACTATATGACCAATATAAATGAAACTTAAAACATGGATTAAACATATAACAGATAGTTGAAAATAATTTTTTTTTATAAAAAATGTTGATGAATAATAATTTATAAGCTTTCAAAACCATCAACTTGAAACTTAAAAATGTTTCAAGTACGTGTCTTTGAAAGATTATAAAATACAAACTATAAGACCAATATGAATGAAACTTAAAATATGGATTAAGCATATAAGAAATAGTTGAAAATAAAAATAATTTCGTAAAAAATGTTGATGAATAATAAATTATAAGCTTTCAAAACCACCAACTTGAAACTTAAAAATGTTTCAAATACGTGGCTTTGAAAGATTATAAAATACAAACTATATATAAATGAAACTTAAAACATCGATTAAACATGTAAGAAATAGTTCAAAATAAAAATAATCTCCTAAAAAATGTTGATGAAAAATAATTTATAAGCTTTCAAAACCACCAACTTGAAACTTAAAAATGTTTCAAGTACGTGACTTTGAAAGACTATAAAGTTCAAACTATAAGACCAATATAAATGAAATTTAAAACATGGATTAAACATATAAGAAATAGTTAATAAATAATTAGTTAATTAGTAATATAATTTTTAATTAGTTAATAATTAATAAAATTATTAATTATTAATTATTAATTATTAATTACTAATATTCAATAATTAATTAGTTAATTAGTAATATAATTATATAATAATTAATTCGTTGATTACTAATATAATTATTAATTATAATTATTCATTATAATTATTAATTATATAATAATTAATTAGTTAATTAGTAATATAATTATTAATTATTTATTATATAATAATTAATTAGTTAATTAGTAATATATTTATTAATTGTAATTATTAATTATTTATTATATAAAAATTAATTAGTTAATTTGTAATATAATTATTAATTATAAAATAAAAAAATAAATAGTAATATAATTATTAATTACTAATTATATAATAATTAATTAGTTAATTATTAATATAATTATTAATTATATAATAATTAATTAGTTAAGTAGAAATATCATTATTAATTATAATTAGTAATATGGTTATTAATTATAATTAGTAATTATTAATTATAAAATAATTAATTAGTTAATTAGTAATATAATTATTAATTACTAATATACAATAATTAATTAGTGAATTAGTAATAATATTATATAATAATTAATTAGTTAATTGCTAATATAAGTATTAATTATAAAATAATTAATTAATAATACAATTATTAATTATAATTATTAATTATTGATTGTATACTAATTAATTAGTTAATTAGTAATAATTAATAATAATAATTATTCCTTATAATTATTAATTATTAATTATTAATTATTAATTATTAATTATATAATAATTAATTAGTGAATTAGTAATATAATTATTAATTATATAATAAATAAATAGTTAAATAGTAATATAATTATTAATTATAATTAGTAACATAATTATTAATTATAATTAGTAATTATTAATTATATAATAATTAATTAGTTAAATACCAATATAATTATTAATTATTAAAAATTAATTATATAATAATTAATTAGTTAATTAGTAATATAATTATTAATTATATAATTAATAATTATATTAATAATTAACTAATTAACTATTAACTAATTAATTATTAATAATTAATAACTAATAATTATAACTAATAATTATAAGTATTTATTATATTACTAATTTACTCATTAAATTATGAATTATTATATAATTAATAATTATATTAGTAATTAAATACTTAATTATTATATAATTAATAATTATAATATTAATTAAATAATTAATTATTATATAATTAATAATTATATTACAAATTAACTAATTAATTATTATATAAGTAATAATTATATCACTAATTAATTATTATATAATTAATAGTTATATTACTAATTAATCATTATATAATTAATAATGATATTACTAATTAACTAATAATTATATAATCAATAATTATATTACTAATTAACTAATTAATTATTAACTATTTTTATATGTTTAATCTATGTTTTTATTTTCATTTATATTGGTATTATAGTTTTTATTTTATAGGTTTTCAAAGCCACGTACTTGAAACGTTTTTAAGTTTCAAGTTGGTGGTTTTGAAAGCTTATAAATTATTTTTCATCAATATTTTTGATGAAATTCTTTTTATTTTCAATTATTTCTTATATTTTTAATCCATATTTTAAGTTTTATTCATAGTGATCTTATAGTTTGTATTTTATATTCTTTCAAAAATACGTACTTGGAACATTTTTAAGTTTCAAGTTGGTGGTTTTGAAAGCTTATAAATTATTATTCATCAACATTTTTTACGATTTTTTTTATTTTCAACTATTTCTTATATGGTTAATCCATGTTTTAAGTTTTATTTATATTGGTCTTATAGTTTGTATTTTATAGTCTTTCAAAGACACGTACTTAAAACAGAATCCCACATCGGAAATGCAGAATGTTCTGCGCAGGAGAGAGAAAACCTGAATCCCACATCAGAAATGCATAATGATTTTCAGGGCTTGCTCTCCTATAAAAGGAAGCTATGGATGAAGATTTCTGTCAGAATCCAGACTACTGTAATAACAGTACTGCTAGATATTAAATAACAGATAAATTCCGTTGAAAGTTTTTGTTATATATATATATATATATATAAACAAAACAAAACAAAACAAAAAAAATATATTTTTTTAAAAATATTACAAAAATAAATAAATAAAAGTTTATGTATGATGCGTGAACCCTGTTCACGCATCGTTCAACAACTTCTCGAATGATGCATGAACGAGGTTTACACATCTTTCAACTTGCCTATGATGTGTGAACCCCGTTCACGCATCTTCCTGGGATCGGGGATGCGTGAATGAGGTTCACAAATCTCGAGACCCATTTTTAAAAATATTGGAAACCCTATCCTGTTTTTCAAAAAAAAACTTAAAAACCCATTTTATAAAAACTACCCACATCTAAATATTATTATATGTACATACATACACATATTCTAACATCCTCGCTAAATTCGATGTACGGGGTGGTTTAAGTTTATAGAACTCACTTTCTCTGTTCTTTCATCTATGTTATGGGTGTTTTGAGGTTCGTTTTTATGTATAAAGGGTTCAGAATCAGTGGTTGGAGAGATGTGTAGAGTCTTGGCCTAGTGGAGGCAACAAACCGCCACCAGCCAGCCAGTGGAGTTAATGCAGGTTTGCAGTTTTACATAGATCCCACCAGCCAGCCAGTGGTGGTAGCAGAACCCAAGTGATTCTGCCTTGCACATCGGCCTGCTGGGGGCCAATCACACCCCCTCCCCAGTGGTGCCACTGGTCGACCATTGAGGCCCACCGGCTTGCCGATACATCCTGTCCAAGTGTGTATTAAATACACCTTGCGACTTTTAATTCCACTCGGTTTCCCACGTTGTTACACTACAAAAAAGGGCATTAGCGGCGGTTTAAACCGCCACCTAATAATACTACTGTGTCTGTTACCAAAGTCATCGCGTATTACACGATCTCTAGTCATTTAACAGCGGTTTCTTTAATTTCACGGTGGGTTTGTTATGTATTGTTTTTGGAGCATTTAGCGGTATTTTATTATTTATTTAGCGGCGATTTTTTTATAAAAAAATACTCGAGGGGAGATAAAATGAAACTAACCACTGTTGAACATATTAGCGGCGGTTAAGCATAACCACCCCTAAACATATTTTAATTAATGTAATTAGTGGAAGTTACTAAAAACCACACCTAAATCATTTTTCTGGTAAAATATTTAATAAAAAACTATAAATATAAAAAAGATGACATGCAATAAACTAAAACATAAATGTACGATAAATTCATCATACATACATTATACATCCACAGTCATATATACAAATATCCACAGTCATCATAACTTAAGTCTCAGTCAACCCATACATCAGTCAACCAATACCTCATTCATCAATATATACATATAAAATATGTCCAACAACAACCATACCCAATATACGTCCACATCACGTCCTCCGCTGCATCTGTCTGCCTCCACATCATCTCATCAACTGTAACAAAAAAGACAATAGAAATTAAAACTAAACATAATAAATCAGAATTACAGTAGAACAATTGATAAAACTTTAACATACCAAGAAAACTAAGAATCATCACGATTACCTTCTGAAAAATGTCGCAGATCAGAATGGTCAACCTCATGCCTACTGTTAGCATCTATCACCTACAATGAAAGTCAGAACATTTAAGAAAAATAAATGTGAAAAAGAAAAGACACCGAATATATTCATAATGTTGCACATAAAATTTTTTATTTTTTTAATCAAACAGAAGACATTTTAGCATAAAACAAACATAAACTTACCTATTTAAGATATGATTTAACACTTGAAAGTAAAAAGAGATACATAAATATTCTAATTATTTTTTAAATCAGCATGTGGTGAGATTGAAATTTACTTAATAATTTTTTTAAAGACTTCCTATCACATAATGTAATATATATTAAAAATAACTCAGCGATGATTGTTTCATGATTCCACATCAATATGAGATTGTTTGATATGGTTTTGACCGTTCCATGCATGTTTTAGTGTTTTAAAACACTAAAAATGCGTTTATGGTCATCCCGGGAAAATCATAATTTAAAATGACATGTCATCAGTTCCTACATTTCACAATTCAATCTAATTTTCCTTTAATTTCAGGGTAATCTGACATCGTTTTCCCGACATTGACCCTCTGACTCATGTTTTTAAAGGATTTGGTACCTTTAAGAAGTGTTTACCGAGTCATTTTGACCACAACACACGTCAAATTGATGGTTTGTCTACGCGTACATGTCAAAAATAACTTAATAGTGGTTGTCCCATGATTTTACATCAATCTGAGGTCGTTTTCTATTGTTTGACCATTCCACACATGTTATATATATATATATTAGATGCTTGTGGGTACAATTACATTTAAACACACACACACATACACACATCACACATAGGCCAGAAAGGCAGGGTATATCCCCCCAAGGGGATAACCCACCATCAAGGCTTATTTATTCAATACATGACCTGTTGGTCCAATAGGCATGAAGTCTATTACATGACTCGTAGCCCCAATGAGCATTAAAGTCCATTATATGGCCCTGAAGACCCAATTTTTTAAACCAAAGGCTCTCTGGTGAATAGTGCTTCTATAGTGCCTGGGCTGATACAATACTTGCTATAGTGTTGCAGCCGCTACAGTCCCTACTACAGTGCCCACCACCGCTACAGTGCCGTCGGTGCTACAATCTCACGCCCACTACAGTATGCTATAGTACTGCTAAAATACTACCACAGTACCTACACCCAATGGGTTTTGAACCCCCCAACCTTGATGTATTATTATAGGCTGATTTACCACTAAGTCAAACACCAAATACAAAATGCGTGCACGGTAACGTTCGCCTCCCACTAGGACCCCCGCCAGGCCCAGAGCGCACCACACATTCCCTTATTAGGAAAACGGATTTGAATCTCCTTGTGCATAATATGAAAAGTGTTCGAGTCTAAAAGGACTTGATATTGGGCCAGTTCCCACAGAGAGCGAGGGGTGAAACCAACAGGCACCACTCGGCTAACACCCCATGAGCTTTCACGCACGTTATAGTGTTTTAAAACACTAAAAATGTGTTTACGACCATCTTGGGAAAACCATAATTCAGAATTAAGTGTAGTCAGTTCCTACATCTCAAAATTCAATCTACAGTCATTTTCCTTTGATTTCAAGGGAATCTGAATTTGTTTTCCAGGTTTTGACCCCCTAATATATGTTTTTAAAGGCTTTTGTACCTTTAAGAAGTGTTTACCGAGTTATTCTGACCACACCGTATATAAAATTGACATGTTTTCTATGATTACACATAAAAAATAACTCATTAGTGGGTTTACTATGATTCCACATCAATCCAAGGTCATTTTCTATGGTTTTGACCATTCCACACATGTTTTAGTTTTTTAAAACACTAAAAACGTATTTATGGTCATCACAGGAAAACCATAATTCGGAATGACGTGCCATCAGTTTCTATATTTTAAAATTAAATATATGGTCATTTTCCTATTATTTTAGGGTAATATGATGTTTTTTCCTAATTTTGATCCCTTTACATATGTTTTTAAAGGATTTTATACTTTTAAGAAGTGTTTACCAAGTCATTCTGACCACACTGCACATCAGATTGATGTGATGTCTATGCATACAAATCAAAAATAATTCAGAGGTAATTTTCCCATGATTCCAAATCAATATAAGTCCTTTTTCTATGTTTTTTTACAACCCCATGCACATTTTAGTGTTTTAAAATACTAACAAAGCATTTACGACCATCTCTAGAAAACCGTAATTCGGAATGACATGACGTCAGTTCCTACATTTCAAATTTCAATCTACGATCATTTTACTCTGATTTTAGGGCAACCCAATGTCATTTTATTACTTTTGGTTCTTGACACATGTTTTTAAAGGCTTTTATACCTTTAAGAAGTGTTTAGCGAGTCATTTCGACCACATCGCACGTCATATTGACGTTTTGTCTATGCGTACACGTCAAAAATAACTCAGCGATGGTTGTACCATGATTTGATGTCAATATGAGGTGATTTTATATGGTTTTAACCATTCCACACATGTTTTAGTATTTTAAACACTAAAAACACGTTTATGAAGAACATTTGGATTTAGGGTTTTTCAACAAATCTCTCTGAAAAAGGTACAAAACTTAACTAGAACCATAATTAATTTTTCAAGTAATGTATTACACAATGCCAATGGAAACAACTACTCTATCAAAATATATGACTCATGAATCTTCAATTCATGCAACTTTCAATTTTTTAAGTCAATGCACCTTGATATGTTACTTGAATATCCATTTGACACTTTTACATTCTTTAAATTTCAAAAGAATGTGTCTTTATCATGATTTTTCATTGTAAAAATAGCTAAAGCATACTTTCCATTCTCATTTTCCCACAAACCATGATTTATATTCATTGAATCTAAATACTTACGATCATTAAGGTGATCCTTCAATTTACCCTACTCATTAAGAAAAGTAAAAATTACATTGTCACAAATGTTATTCTCATTATACATTACGTCAAGATTATGACGTATCAAATTAAACTCCCAATAAGGAAGTT
Organism: Viscum album; assembly: GCA_963277665.1. NCBI lineage: Eukaryota > Viridiplantae > Streptophyta > Magnoliopsida > Santalales > Viscaceae > Viscum > Viscum album. The sequence continues at coordinate 1,745,227,290 of OY728159.1, read as the reverse complement.
TGAAAAATATACTCCTTTTCTTCCATTATTATGTTTCAGCTGCTTCAGATATTGTACCTCATACCCTTTCCCCTCTTCTTTAAAATGATGAAAATTTTCAAACTCTTTAATGACATTCATTAATTGTCCCAATATTCATGAAACAGATAACACCTTATATGAATTTCTCATTTTAATATCTCTATTAAATCATGTCTTGTTAACCCTGAATTTATGAGAATCATTAAGAAATCAATGATGACACATAAAACACCATTTTATGCTATGAGATAATCATTGAGGTTCAAAATCAAAATTACAAACTGGACAAGACAAACTAGTATGAGTGTTCCAATCAGATAAATTTCTCAGTCTAGGAAAGTCACTATTTTTTCACATTAAAGCATCATTAATTTTGAATAGTGTCTCGTTGAGGCATCATATGTTTCCATGCCATCACCCCATAATTCTCATAATTATTTGATTAGATATTAAAGGTATACATCAATGTCATTTTCATGCATTTTCTTTCCAGGAATAATCATTGAAATAATGAAATAATTCTTCTTCATACACATCCATGGAGGCAGATTATTAGGGATCAAAACAACTAGCCAAATGCTATAATTAGTACTTAAAGTACCAAAAGGGTTAAAACCATTAGAATCTAATACCAAACATATATTCCTAAGATTTGAAGAAAAATATGGATATATAGAATCAAACATCTTCTATGATGTTGAATCTTTTGGATGTCTCATCAAGCCATCGTCACTATCCCAATCATGCCACTTCATGTCATATGCAGTCTTGATGATATGAATAATCTATGCAAGCATGGTTTCAGAGGAAAGTAACTCAATACCTTTGCATGAGTTTTTTTCTTCTATTTCTTCTTAGAGTTTCATTGATTTATACTCTCATTGTTGTTCATTGACTTTCATCTGCTTGTATGAAATCTTATGTATTCTTCTTTATTATACTCTTCTCCCCAATAAAACATGCAATCCTTAGGGCATGAATGTATCTTTGTATAATCAAGTCCAAGTTTGTTAATGACTTTCTTCATCTCATATAATGATGCAGTGATCTTAGCTTCGCTAAATTCATCATGAATCAACTCTAAAATTATGGACATTTCTTTGTTAGTAATTCCATATAGACACTTTATATAATAGAACTTAAGTATAAAAATGACAACTTCAAATACTTGGAACACTCTTCATATAGTTCTTGTTGTTCATCTTCAAATAATTCATAAAACTCATTTTTTGGTCACTGAAGTTCTGAGAAAGATTAACCTGCTCAGGATCAACTGAAGGTTCTGTTGATCTATTAAAATCTTGGACATTGTATTCTATAAAACCAAATGTGTCATTTAATAAATTTCGAACTGAATTCTTCTATTCCAGGTCACTTTTTATTTTGTTGACATTACTTTCATTATTTTGACTTTCCATAACATTTGATTCACCATACCAAATCCAATATACATATCGACCAGGAAACTATTTCAATATCAAATGCTCATATACTTCATTTCTATTCAACTATCTCTTGAATTTACAATCAGGACACAAACATTTTATTCTACTATCCACTTATTGGTTTTCAATTTCATAATCTAAAAATTCTTCCAAACCCTTATCATACCAAGGAGTGTTTTGATCTAAAATAATCCAAATTTTATCCATAGGTATTGTATTTTCACTTTTCCCCTTGCATATTCAGATATAAAGATACAAATGGTTATTCAAACAAGTACAATCAAAATTAAACATCACCCAACTTCATAATTGACCAGGGTAGGTTCTTGATTCGACATAGAACAAATTCAACATCAAAATGATTCAATTAAACATTAAAATATCTATAAATTTTCTAATTTTCATATTATCTATTTTAATTTTATATTGTAGAAACATGATTGTCTCTATAGCAAGCTATTTTTTTAATAATTATGAAAATCAAGATTTTGTGTATCTCAAAACAAGAAATTAATATTGTGATATCTTGTCACATTGTATCTTTTAGTCTAGATTGCAAATTCTTACATTTATCAAATATAAAATATATTCACAAAAAATGTGAATTAATTTAAAAATCAAAGATAAAACCCAAAGCATCAAAAAGATGGTCAACATCCCATTTATAAAAAAATTAGGGATAAAAAACAAAACATCACACCAATCAAGAACCACCAAAATAATCTTCATCTACTCTAGGGTCAGGAAGAATAAGACCCAAAAATTATAACCATCACTATTTTAAAATAGAACTATACCTAGATGGAAAAACGAATAATCCTATGAACTATCTTAAAGTAATGAATTTCACCCTTTCCCTCAAGAATTTTCTGGGGAGAAAAATCAAAATAACATGAAACATAATCTCAAAGAAGCAATACTCCACGAATCAAATCAAATGAATCCAAATTAAAGCAATAAAAGTGCCTAGAAAAATAACCCACAAAATTTAAAACACCATTAAAAAATTTCCCATATCATCTTACAAGAAAAAAAAACTTTAAATAAAGGGATCAAAAAATATTTCATAAATTTAAATATACCATAAAAATGTTTTCCCCTTTTTAAACATAACATATTTTTGTATCATTTAGAAAAACAGAAAAAATTCATTTCTAAAAATCCACTTACTCTTTAAAATACCACCATGATTTTAGTATTAAATAATCTATGGTTATTTAAAAATATTTTCAAGAATAATTCACATGAAAAACCTTTTTTAAATAATTTTTTGAACCCAAGAAGAAACCAACTTTGATACTTAAAACACCAACCTTTAAAACCATTAATTTTTTAAAAATAATTCAGGGAAACCAAAAAAAATTCAAAAAATGCCCCAAAATGTTTTAAAACATTTAAAATAACACCAAATAAATGTTTTAAAATGATTGGAGTACCACAAAAATTTTTTCTCAAAAAAAATTCATTTTGGATCTATCACATACAAAATAACACTAAATAAATTGTTAATTAAATGAAAGTTTTAGTATTAATGCATTATTATAACATATTTTAATCCATAATTACTAATTATAAAATAATATATGTAATTAAATATTAAATATGAAACTTAATGATATTATTAATAATTATAACATTATATGAATATTCATAATTATCAAACATGAAACTTAATAAAATTATTAACTATGAAACATTATTCTAATTATTAAACATTCAATTTTATTATACATATAATTTAATATTCATAACTAATATTAATCATGTAATTTATTAATATTCAAGATAATTAAACATAAAATATATTGATATTTCTAATAATTAAACTCACTATATAAATAATAAATTAGCTCAAAACCCTATAGGAACCAAAATATAAAAAATATAGAAAATTTACCACAATGCACGATTTAGTAGGTGTGGTGATGGATCAGGTAGCGGTCATTAGGGCTCAGTCTGGAGCTGTTGCAAGGGGGAAAGAGAGTGGCGGTGAGCGCTGTAAGGTGGAAAGGAAGATTTTGGGCATAGGGATTAGGGAGTAGCGGTGAGGGGGAAAGGTGCGTGGTAGCGAGGGATCAAGGGAGAGTGGGGTGCTCAGGGGAGAAGGGGGAGTGAACAGTGGTGAGGGGGGAGTGGCCAGTAGTGAGGGGGTAGTAAGGGCTGAGGGGGAGGTGAGAAGCGAGGGGGCGAAGATCGGCGAGGGATCTAGGGAGAAGGGGGGAGCAGTAGTGGTGGCGGGCGGTGAGTGGTGAGGGGGAGAAGGGGGAGCGTCGACAGTGAGGGATTAAGGAGTGTGTGTGTGTGGGGGGGGGGCTCAGGGAGAGGGGGGGGGGGGGGCTTGGGGAGGAGGGGGGGGGGGGTTAAAATTAGGTTTTTAGAAAACATTTAGTGGTGGTTTTAATAAAACCATTGGTAAATATTAAAATAAAAAAAATATAGCGGTAGTTAAAGTAAAGCACTGCTATATTATAATTTTTTTAAATGAGATTTATTTAGTGGCAGTTCTAATAACTACCACTAATAAACTATAGCTAAGACCTAATTTTTTATAGTGGTAATTACCCAAATATGACCCAAACCCCCTATTTTGAACCAAGTTCCCCCTCCCATGATTCTTAGGCTCTCCCATTCATCTCCCCTTGGTTCTTCAAGGTTGGATCAAACTAGTGATGCTAGAATGATAAGTTTACTCTAGATTTACACCAAAATCCTATTACTCTTTGAGATATGTGCATGAAAATATGATGGATCTATGGTTTATATGGTGTTTTGTTGAATAATTTTTCCTTTATTCATTGATCAGTGTAAGATCTAGAAATTTGACTATGTCTCTTGATTGGATCTTGATCAAACATCAACTACGATCATCTCACAGTTATGTGATCATGGATCTTCTTCATAGACCTCTTCTTGATGGCATATTGATAATAAAAATCTAATATTTTGGAAAGATATTTGTGCTCCTTCAAGATCTAATGTGATATTGATGATCCTTTGATATATTGTTGGTGGATTCGATGTGTAAACAACACCTCATTGACCAAAGCTAGATATCTCGTGAACGTTGGACATTTCTGAGTAACTCATCATAGATCGATCTTCTTGAGACCTTCCTCTTCTTGAATCTCATCTTAGATCTTTATTCTAATGATGAATTCATGGTGGATTGATGTTTGTTAACTAGACCCGAGGTTATCTTCTAGATTCAATGAAGAATTCATGATTTGTTATTGAATCGACAATGGATCTTGTGAATCAGTGTACTCTTCTTTGAAATATCTTAGATGTAGTTTCATTAATGGACTCCATGAGGTATGTGATTCTAAAACTATCTTCTTGGCACAAAATCTTCTCAGGTCTTTTTTAACCCTTTTCTTTGATGAACCAAAACCTGAGATTGGCATCCTCACTACCACATATCTTCCCTTTAACACTACAAAAAATGGGATTTATTAGTGCTAAAGAAAGAATTGTTAATATAAGTACCCTTAAAAGCCTATGACTTTTATCAGTGATAAACTGATAATGGTCATGCTGCTATAGTGTGCTACTAAAATTATAGCACACTATAAAGTAAATAGAGGTATATAGAAAATTCATGATATAATTAGAATAAAAATTACATCACAAATTAAAGAAAAAGAAACTATATTATAGAAATTTCAAACATTTTTTATAATCACATTATCAAGTAAAATTTATCACCAATATTCAAAAACATCAATGGTTTCATTGTCTTTGGCACCTAACCCCCTCTCAAAAAAGCCCGATCATGGTATTAGTTCAAAAAACCGCCCCAACTTGAGAAAAAGAATACACCTATATAAAAAACAATTATTATGTTATAATACTATAAAGAAATAAATTAAACATAAATATAAAACAATATATTAATAACATGTCATTATTAAACTGAAACAACATAATTTGAGTAACAACGGTCATACCGTGTATTGAATTGTGATGAAGATAATTTATATACATTACAAATGAATTATGGATTGTTGTCCTAAAATATCAAAAAAATCTGAATGTTTTTTCTTGGTTTTGAGTATGTCACATGTGTCTTGAACTAAAATGTTAATTTTAAACTGATATCATACAATTTGAGTCATACCGGACACACCATGTATCAGATTGACATGAGGTTGATTCTTACATTTCACAAATGACTTATGGATTGTTTTTCTAAGGTATCAAAAAAATTTGAATGTGTTTTTTAGGTTTTGAGTATGTGACATGTGTTTTAAACTAAAATGTAAATTTTAAATAAAAAACAAACTTGGAGTCATACCAGTCATATGGTGTGTTATATTTACATGTGGTAGATTTCTACACATCATAAATGACTTAAGTATCATTTTCCAAAATTATCAAGATAATATAAATATGTTTGATCAGTTTTGAGTACGTCACGTGTCTTTTTAACTAAAATGTCAATTTAAACTAAAAACACACACTTTCAGTCATACCAACAACATCATGTGTCAGTTTGACATAATAATGATTCCTACATGTCACAAATGAATTATGAATCATTTTATTAAATTATCTAGACATTATGAGTGTGTTTTCTCAGTTTTCAGTGAGTAACACATGTTTTGAACTAAAATGTCAATTTTAAACTGATAATAGACTCTTTGAGTCATACCAACCACACTGTATGTTATATTAACATGCAGTTGATTCCTAAAAGTCACAAATGACTTAAGGATCTCTTTCCTAAAATATCAAAACAATTTGAATGTATTTTCACTATTTTGAGTATGTGATGTGTGTTTTGAACTAAAATTCCAATTTTAAATAAAAAGACACACTTGTAATCATACAAGTCACACTGTGCATTGGATTGGTGCAGTTGATTCCTACATGTAAAAAATGACTTAAGGATTGTTTTCCAAAAGTATAAAGACAATCAGAATGATTTTTCTTGGTTTCTAGAATGTCATGTGTCATTTTTACTAAAATATATATTTAAACTAAAAACAAACAATTTTAGTCATTCTGGTCACATCGTGTGTTGGTTTTACATGAGACTAATTCCTATATACCATAAATGAATTATGAATCTTTTTCCTAATGTATCAATACAATATGAGATTTTTTTCATTTTTTAGTGAGTGACACACATTTTGAACTAAAATATCATTTTTAAACCGATAACAAAAAATTTGATTTATATCGGGCACACGATGTATCAGATTGACATGCGACTAATTCCAACAAGTCAAAAATGACTTATGTATCATTGTTCTAAAGTATCAAAACAATATGACTTTTTTTTCTAGTTTTTGAGTATGTGATGTGTGTTTTGAACTAAAATGTCAATTTTAAATAAAAAGACACACTTGGAGTCATACCATTCACATGGTGCATTGTATTGACATGCGATTGATTTCTACACATCAAAAATGACTAAAGGATAATTTTCCTAAAGTATAAGTACAATTTGAATGTGTTTACTTAGTTTTGCGTATTTCACATGTCTTTTTTACTAAAATGACAATTTAGACTAAAAATACGCACTTTAAGACATACCATTCACATATTCTGTCAGTTTGATGTGAGACTGATTCCTATATATAAAAAATTACTTATGAATCATTATCCTAAAGTATTAAGATCATATGAGCATGTTTGCTTAGTTTTTAGTGAGTGACACAAGTTTTGAACTAAAATGTCAATTTTAAACTGATAATATACACTTTGAGTCATACCAGTTGCACTGCAAGTATTTTTTTCCCTGAAAGTATAAAAACAATCTGAATGCTTTTTCTTATTTTTAAGTACGTGTCATGTATTTTGAACTAAAATATTGATTTTAAATAAAAATACACACTTAGAGTCATATCGATCACCCGATGTGTTAGATTAAATTCATACACATCACAAATTCCTTAAGGATCATTTTCCTAAAGTATCAAGATAATTTGAATAAATTTTCTTAGTTTTAAGTATGCCGCATGTATTTTTTACTAAAATGTCAATATAAACTAAAAACATGCACTTTTAGTTATACCAGTTGTTAGAATCGTCAGGTTGAATACCCTGAGAGGGGGGGGGGTGAATCAGGGTATGATAGTTTAAAACAAATTCCCCTTTTGATCTTGTTTTAATGTTAAGAAAAGCTATCTTCTCTCTCTTTCATGTAGAACAATATGGATAGAAATAAAAACATGCACAAAACACATCAATTTTACTTGGTTCACCCTTACTGGGCTACATCCAAGGAGCATACATCCACAATGTGCCAATGTACCAAATACACTATAAGAATATTACTGTTTAAAAAGTTTGAAGAGGACTCAATGTCCCTCCTGGCTTACAACCAATCACAATTTGAAAGCTCACTGCTCTCTCAACTGAAGTGTGTTCACTTCTTCTTTAGAAGATCCACTCATAGTTTATAGACTTGTAGTTCCTTTCATTATCTCTAATGAATGTATCCTCCACTATATGTAGATGCTATATTAATGCCCCACTTTCATCCAAAGATGAATACCTCTTTGCCACTGAACTCTAGGAAATACCTTTCAACCACTTTTCGCAAAGCTCACTACCTTCACAAAGCCCCTCTTTCACAAAGCACAAACAAGCCTTTGTGAAGCACCTTCTTTCACGAAGAAAAAATTGGCCTTCGCAAAGTTCCTTCTTTAACAAATCTCAAAATGGAATTTGTAAAGCTCTTGACTTTTCAAAAATCTCACTTAGCCTTCACGAAGTATACCTCTTTCATGAAGTTCAAACTATCATTCACGAAGCTCACAAGTTTCTATTAGCTTTTTAGGGAATTTGTGAAATCCTTGCCTTCAAGATGCTTAGAACATTCAGTTTTATTATATCCTTTGTGAATTAATTCACATATCACCTTAGTGAAATCCTCTACGAACTTGGAGACTTATAATTTTTTGTTGAGTCTCTCTTATCTTCTTTCTTCTGAAGTGGGGTAGCCTCATATTTATAGGCTCGACTCTTCATGAAGCTCCACCAAATCTAGTGCATTTTATGGATCTATCAAAAACCATCTTTATGGAATACCTCCATTTTTAAAGATCCACTAAAATTTCCTGTTCATGAAGCCCATCGTAATCGTAGAGAATTCAGTCAACAACCGTGAAGAACTCCTTCACTGATCGCAAAGCTCTATTTTCTTGGAATTGTGAAGCTTATCTCTTTCATGAAGACCTCTGCCAGAATTCTTTTATCCTTCATGAAACACAAATAAAAAATCCCATCTTCAAGAAATTCATGCCTTTTCTATATTTTGATGATATCTTTGAGAAAATCCACTTTTCGTGATGAAAACCAAACTCTAAATTTTGGACCCCAAAAATCTAGCAAACACTGGAAAACAACAACACCTTGTATCTATTATTCTTGTACCGCTTCCAGATCTTCTATTCTTTTATCATGGTTCTTTTTCAACATTGATTGCCAACAATATCTATCGAACTTGACAACTCATCTTGAAAACCTTCTTTTTCAATAAACACAACCAACCCAAAAATGTTGCAATGTTACTTGGAGGGATTTTTTCCCAACAATACCCCCTTTGGGTTTGTTGACAACTGTTTTATAATGATTATCCATACTTTGATACCCCATTAAAGCTTCTTCCAACCAATACCACTATTCGCCTCTTGCGATTTAGATAGCGATCAAAGATTTACTCAACACATACTATAATCCCACATGAGCAATGCTCGACACGAGGAACAAGATTATAATGAAAAGTTCATCAATGAATCACTTAATTCCTAACACTAATTGTTGATACCATTCTAACACCACTCTTGTGATTTCATTACAAACCTCAGTTTTCATGATATATAATCTTTTATTGATCACTTATAATATCATCAGATTTAATACTCCTCCTATCTCATTGCTCCCCCTATCTCGATGCTCCATATGCCAACTTCTCCTCATGTCTTGACTAAGACATTTTATCCCCCTCAAATAACTATGCTTTCTCCACCTTTTTCAATGAACCCAAAGGCCACTCCTTTGTGGTATGCAACATCAGAAAGAAAACATATTAACACATTAGGGAAAAACACACCATACCTCGGGGAGAGGGGGTCTCACATCCACAATCTTTAAAATGTGAGGTGTCTACTAAACTCCTAGAGCCAGTTGATGCCTCTCAAAATCTTCATTGGGTAAGGCCTTTATCAGAATGTTTTCAACCTATAGTTTTATAGGCACATACTCTAACTTCACAAGACATTGCTCCACCTTCTCCTTGATAAAATGATATTTGATATCAATTTTCTTTATCCTTGAGTGATGGAATGGATTTTTTCTAAGATTGATAGCACTCAAATTATCACACTGGAATATGATAAAAGAATTAAATTCAACTCCCATATCATCAATCCACTGCTTCATCCACAATAATTGTGTTCATGCTTAAGTGGCTACAATATACTCAGATTCTATAGTGACCAATGAAATAAAATCTTGCTTCTTTCTTAGATAATAAATTCACAATCCACCAAGATAGAAAGCACCTCCTGATATTTATTTCCTGTCATCCGCTGAACCGGCCCAATCTGTATCTGTATATCCCAACAGCTCTGGATGAAATTTTTCATTATACATCAAACTGAAATTCATAGTTCCTTTGATATACTGAAGTATCCTTTTCACTATAAGTATGTGGATTTCACTGGGATTGCTTTGATCTCACACTGCTTGGCATGTGGTGAAAACAATATCAGGTCTTGTCGCTATCAGGTGTAACAAACTTCTAATAACCTGCCTATATTCTGTGATATTAACTACCTTGTCATCATCATCTTTTGATAATTTTACCTGAGTAGCAACTGGAGTCTTCATCTCCTTGTAATTTTCCATTACGAATCATATTAGAACCTCTTTGGAATAATTGTATTGATAAATGAAAGTTTCATTCCTTTCTTGTGTCACATGTAAAACAAGGAAAAATGTCAGCTCACCAATCATTGAAATTTCAAACTCACTTTTCATGAATTCATAGAATTGTCTGCACTGAGCTTCATCTATCCACCAAATATTATTTCATCAACATAAACTAGCACCATCATTATTTGATTACTGTCATTATTGAAATAGAGATTGTAATCAACTACATCATGCTAAAATCCAAGATTCTTCAAATACCGATTAAGTCTCAAATACCATGATCTTGGTACCTTTTTCAGACCATATAGTAATTTATTTAACTGAAAAACTTTGTTCTCATCTTAATAAATGAGAAAACCATCTGGATTCTCAATATAAACTTCTTCTTCTAGAACCCCATTCAAAAAGGAAGATTTAATGTCCATATGGAACAATTTGAACTTCTATTTCACTACAATGTCCAAGAATAATCTGATTGTATCCAGCCTTGAAATAGGTGAAAATGTCTCATCAACATCGATACCCTCTATCTAGTAGTACCCTTTGCACAACAATCATGATTTGTTTCGAATCACTGCACTATCTTTATTTATCTTGTTGCGGAAGATCTATTTATTCCCGATGAAATTATTATCTGTTGGCCTTGAAATAATCTCCCACATCTGATTCTTTTTAATCTTATCAAGATATTCATGCATAGAATAAACCCATTTTTCATCTCCATTTTTATTATAAAAACATTTTGGCTCTACTTGAGATAAAAAGTATGTCTCCTGTAATGAATTAATTATTATTGTCAAGATAGGTGTTGTCTGACCACCAATGATATTTCACCTATCAATTTCAGCTCGACTCTTTGGCTTCTGTGCAGATATAAATTTTAATTTCTCCTAATCATCATCAGTATCTTCTTCTGAATCAATATTTTCCACTTCTGCACTCCCTGTGTTGCTTGTATCATCATCACTTTCATCAGCAAACTATTCACTATGTTGTTGAATATTCTCTTCATTCTCCACTACAGTGACATCATTTCTATCAACTAGTTTTCCCAGCCTCTTATTAAATAATTTATATGCTTTTATTTTTCTTGAGTAGCCAAAGAATATCCCCTCATATCCATGTGACTCAAATTTCATGTGTTTTTATTTGTTGAGGATAAAGAACTTACTTCCAAAGATTCAAAAGTATTTTAAAATTGTCTTTTTTCCATACCACATATCGTATGGAGTTTTTTCTTCCTTTAGTCACAACAGAGCCTTGTTAGAAATGTAGACCGATGTCAACACTACTTCCAAAATTTCTCTGATATGTCTTTTAAAATGAGCATTGTTTTAGCCATGTTGTTGATGATCTGATTTCTTCTTTCAACTACTCCATTCTGTTGGGGAGTTCTCACCAAAGAAACTTGATGTATTATCCCATGTTTCTCGAGATAGTCTTCCAATTGATTGTTTTTGAATTCCATACCATTATTAGTACAAAACTTTAGAATTTTCTGTCCAAGCATCCTTTTAGATTCCCTTCGATACTATTTTATGAAACTAAACACATCATACTTATGGAAAATGAAAAATACCCATGCCATTTTTCTATATTCATAAATTAAAATAATGTAATACCTCTTCCCATCAATGGATCTTGGTAATATAGGTTCATAAAAATTAGCATGAACTAATTAAAGAACTCTTGTTGACTTCTTTTCCTTTGATTTGTATGTAATTATAATTATCTCCCCTTGTTTACATGCATCTCATGTATGTGTACAATCACATGATAACTTAGAAAGGTATCTGGGTGCATCATACTTCACCAGATCTTCTATGGATGGTTGGTATAGATGACCCAGTTGTTTATTACAAAACTTTTTTTGTTTATCTCAAAAAATCAAATATATTATTCTCTTCTTACGAGGTAGATATTTCCCTTTTTTCTTTTTCCATGTATAACCACTACACAATATTTTCCTTTAACAATACTTGTATTCTTAGTAAACCTTATAGAATGTCCTAAGTCACATATTTGGATGATGCTAAGAAAATTTTGACTAGGAACTTATACTACTAATACATCATCACGCCTCATTTCTTTTCCCCCAAACCTATCCTTTATCAATATAATTATCTTTATGAATTCATTGTTTCCAAACTAGAAAACTCATTATTTGTTATATTTTATTTTTGTAACAAGATCCTTATTACCTGTCATGTGGGATGTGAAACTATTGTCAATGATTCATACAACAGAACAATCTGATGCTTTAAGGGAAATTTCCGAAACCACTACCTTCTATTCTCTTTTCTTTTTGATCCATGTTTTTGAATTCACACTTAGTGTAGATTAGAAATATTGATCTTCCTTGGAGTGAGATGCCCCAACTACATCCTACAGTGTTGCAAATTGATTTTTCATTTTCAAATCACCTATTGGTTTGTTTATTTTCTTCTTACGACTACTTCAATTATGCCTTGGCACATTGCTCTACATGGTTGATGTAAAATATCTATCCATGTGTTCAAATAATCCTCACCCAAAACAATGTCCCTAAAAATATTTTCTAGAGTATCATTCTCTATTTGGTTTCCACTTCTGTTCTTGTTCCCTTCGGTATCTATTGGATATGGAACACACATACTGTAAATGTCTCATCTTTCTATAGTAATAACACTTGATATAGTGTGTATTCATGCATGTTAATTATGCACTGCTAGTTATACCTTGGTATCTCTGAATATTCTGATTTTTCTTCATGCCCAAATCAACTCTCAATCTCAGAATGCGTGCTTGTGGTCTAACTTCAAATTTCACAGTTTTCTATTTTTGGTCAATCCCCACATCATCCTTACCATATGAACATAATTTTTGCTTATTTTCTGCTGGACCACTATTCTTCACTTCTAACTTTTCAGTCTTCTGAATGATATTCTTCGCTGGTATCGTACTAGGAGTCAAGAGTTTTTCTCGATCCTTTACTTTTCATCGTAGACCGAAAACTTCTTCTTCAAGTTCTTAGATATACTTGATTTGACCTTTTACTGTATTATTCAAGCCATTGATCTCCCTTTTATGTTATTCAACCTTGATTTTATGTTCATAAAACTTTTCTGAGATCTATGGACTGGAAGACTTAAGATTTTCAATTTCTTTCTTCAACTCAGACTTTTCTTCTTCCTGCTATTTCATATAGAGTTTGGAATCATGTACCACTTTGTTGGTTTTCTTTATTTTTTCTCTCCAAACATCTATCTCCTCAAAATATTCTTCTAATAAATCTTCCATATCAACTCATCCTTCAACTTTTTCTTCTTCTTCATCAGCGCTAGTTTCTTCCTTTTTCTAAGAACTACTGACAATTGACACCATAACATTTTCTCCATGATCTTTGAAGTTCTCTATCTCTTCAACCACCCCAACCTCAGACTCATATGAAGTATCACATTCTTGTAAAAGAAGATTATTTTTCTTAAATATTTTTCTCTTGAACTGTTTCTTGCCTTTCACATTGGATAAAGACTTCTTCTTGGGAATTTTGACTTCATCCTCATCCCATTCTTGGAACTTCTTGGGGCACCTTGCCACAAGATGTTCAACCTTTCCACATTAAAAACATGCTAGTGTAAGTTTCCCTTTAAACTTTACTTTTTCTATTTGTAGGTTTGAGGAAAGGAATTACACCACCTCATCTGTATCTTTATCTTCTTGAGAATATTCAATGGTGAGATTCTTCATGGACTTGAATTCCACCTCTTTAGATTTATCCTTTTCCATAGCATCATTATCATCATTTCTCATTTCATATGCAACAAGGGTGCTATGTAGTTTATCCAATGTTAGCTCTTTAGGGTATTTATCATCCAAAACTGAAACTTTTAGATTGAACCGAAGTGAAAGTTTGTTCAAGTTGTTCTTCACAATTTTTATGTCTTCAATAACTTCTCCAAGACCTCGCATGTCTTCCATAACAATATTTACCCTATCAAATAATGCATCAATAAACTCATTTGGGTTCATTATCATATCTTCATACTTGTTCCACATAACTTTCATATTTTTCTCTACAACCTTTGTATATCCTTCATATATATTCAATATATTTTTCCATATAGCGTGTGATGTTTTTCATGAAATCACCTTCGTATAGATAACATTGGATAGGGCTCCCCCTAAAGAATTGATTCCCTTAGCATCAACATCCAGTTCTCTTTTTTAGCCTCTGATAACACACCACTATTGATGTCGGCTAAGATACCATGCATCGCTACTATAAACACATCCATTCCTAAAGATCAAAAGTAGTGTTGAATCTGATTATTCTATAATTGAAAGTTTTTCCCATCGAGGATCAAAATACCTTTATGATTGGTAACCTTCATTAATATAGAAACACTGATATCAACCTTTCCCTATAATACCACTTGTTAGAACCACCAAGACGAATACCCTGGGGGGGGGGGGTGAATCAGGGTATGATAGTTTAAAACAACTTCCCCTTTTGATCTTATTTAACTTTAAAAAAAACTCTCCTCTCTATTTCCTACAACACAGTATGGATAGAAATTAAAACATTCAAAAAACATAGAAATTTTACTTGGTTCACCCTCATTGTGCTACATCCAAGGAGTATACACCGACAATGTGCTGATGTACCAAATCCACTATAAGCGCACTACTGTTTACAAAGTTTGAATCAGACTCACTGTCCCTCCTGGTTTATAACCAATCACAATTTGAAAGCTTAATTCTCTCTCAACTGAAGTGTGCTCACTTATTCTTTAGAATATCCACTCATAGTTTATAGACTTTTAGGTCCTTTCATTATCTCTAATGAATGAATCCTCTACTATATGTAGATTCTCTATTGATGTCCCACTTTCATCCACAGATGAATACCTATTCACCACTGAACTCCGGGAAATACCTTTTAACCGCTTTTCACAAAGCTCACAGACTTCACGAAGCCCCTCTTTCATGAAGCACAAACATGCCTTCGCAAAGCACCTTCTTTCACAAAGATCAAACTGGCCTTCGCGAAGCTCCTTCTTTTGCAAATCTCAAACCAGACTTCGTGAAACTATTTACTTTTAAAAAATCTCACTTAGCCTTCGTGAAGTAAACCTCTTTTGTGAAGCTCAAACTAGCCTTCGTGAAGCTCACAAGTTTTAGTTGGATTTTTAGGGCCTTCACTAAATCCTTGCTTTTGTGATGCTCAGAACATTCGATTAGCTTATAGCCTTCACGAATTATTTTGCATATAACCTTTTTGAACTCCTCTGTGAACTTAAAGGCTTATAATTTTCATTGAGTCTCTCTTATCTTATTTCTTATAAAGGGTGTATCCTCATATTTATAGGCTAATATCTTCGCAAATCTCCACTGAATCTAGTGTGTTTTTCAGATCCATCAAAAACTGTCTTCACAGAGCACCTCCATTTGATAAGATCCACTAAGATTTCATGTTCATAAATCCCTTCGTAATGATAGATCATTCCATCAACAACTACGAAGAACTCCATCACCGATCATGAAGCTCTATTTTCTCGAAATCGTGAAGCTCATCACTTTCATGAAGTCCTCCACCAGAATTCTTTGATCCTTCACAAAACACAACTCGCAAATCCCATATTCACGAAATTCATGAATTTTTCATATTTTGATGATATCTTCAAGGAAATCACTTTTCGTGATGAAAACCAAACTCCAAATTTTAGACCTCAAAAATTTGGAAAACACTAGAAAATGGAATCACCTTATATCTGTTCTTTTTATACCACCTTTAGATGTTCCATTCCTTTATCATGGTTCTTTGTAAACATTTCTTTCCAACAATATCTCTAGAAATAAAAAACTCATCTTAAAAACCTACTTTTTCAACAAACACAACCAACCCAAAAATGCTGTAATGTTACCTAGGGGGATTTTTTTCCAACACTAGTTACATCACGTGTTATTTGGATATGAGACTGATTCATATACATCACAAATAAATTAAGAATATTTTTTCTAAATTATAAAGAAAATTTGTGTATGTTTTATCATTTTTAGTGAGTGACACATGTTTTGAACTAAAATGTAGATTTTAAACATATAATATACACTTTGAGTCATACCGGGCTCACTGTGTATCAGATTGAGATGCAACTAATTCCTACATGTAAAAAAATGGCTTATGAATAATTTTTCTAAAGTATCAAAACAATATGAATGTGTTTCATAAATTTTAGTATATAACTAGTGTTTTGAAATAAAATTTAAATTTAAAACTAAAAACATTAACTTCAAGTCATACTGGGAATATCTTGTTTTAGATTGAGGTGTGGTTAATTCTTACACATCACATTGTGTCATTTTATTCTGCAATGCATTCATAATTTATGGTTATCTAGCAATATTATTTCTTGATAACCTATAATGATGAATGCATTGGAGAATAAAAATAAAAGTGTATCATCATGAGTGCATCATCCATGTTGAGTTTATTATCATAGTACATGAGTGCATAATCCTTTTTAGAGGCTTTGTCTATAATTTTTTTCTATAATCATTTTTTGATCTTAATAGAGAACAAAATGGTCATATAAAAAACAATAATAGATGAAGTCATTTCTTCACAATCTCTGTCAAAATTAACAAAATAAGTATCAGATAAAAATAATAAATAAATTAACTAAAAAATTAGATAAAATGATAAGAAAATTAACTAAATAAGTAGTATTAAGTCACCTCTCCATGATGTTTATATACATTTAGACACAAAATATTCTACATATTTGTTTCTAAATAAATCTATTTCCTCTTTTGAATACGAGTAATGTCGATGGTTCTGGTATTAATAGAAAAATATAAATAAATAAATGATTAATAAATATTTTAAATGAAATTGTAATTACCATTGGAAATTCATATTTGGGGATTCTATTTTTTTGATGTAATATGATATCTTTCATAAATTTTAAAACATAATAGCCAAAATATTTTCCATTAGTTTTTTTCGAGCACTGAGAAAAAATTGATAAAAATAAGTAATTTTATTTGATATATGTTTTGATAGTGAAATATAATTATATATACCCTATTACTTATCTAGATGTATAAGTCTATAGGCTTTTTGTTTTCATGGACTATCCTCATGCCATGATTTTGATGATATTTAAATACCACCCTATCATAAAAAAACTTTCAATAAAATATAATATATATTGTATAAAATGATTTTTATTTGTAAAATTTTACATGTAGTGCATTACAAACTGATAAACATCATCATGTGTGGTCAGTTTGTTGGGTATCCATACATTGAATCTAGAAAATAAATCTTTGGAGTATCTAAATTTATTTGAATGAGTAACGATTTCTGTGTAAAAAAATAATAATTAAAGAAAGGAATGAAAATATATTTGATATGATTAAATTTTAGAGTTTTACCCATGAATCATGGGTATTAAAAAGAGTCTTTTATCTTTACATTTTATTTCAAAAATTATGGATAGTTTTTCCACTATTTCTTAATATTATTTTGGTTCTAATGAGACTAGGTATGTAGAAGTGATGCGACGAATAATGAGTTTGAATTTTTGTTTACAGGGGTTTCCCTTCAAATAGTACTAATATATACAACTATAAAAAATATGAATAGTATTTAGTCATAATTAACATAGTAGATCAGCTATTGAACAAAAAAATCATGAAAACACACCTCATTTATATATTTACAACTGTGACTCCTATCCATTCATTATTGAGGATTTCAGTTACATTATCAAGGAAAATATAGTCTATAATGGCCTCTCTGTATATCTGTTCTTAAAAATTAATTATGGTCGTATCACCACTTTTTAACATTATATATGCATGAACCATTAATGTTAGTAAATGCATAAGGTGAATGGGTGGGGTAAAGGTACTTTCTAAAGATATTTTTGATTGGTTGGTTGATCCTTTAGATTGTTTTGATCTGAACTTCTATTTCACCCCTTCCCTTTATTCTTCTGTAATTATATTAATCAATTCATGAATTTTTCATTAATTACTAATGATTTTTTATAAAAAAAATAAATAGGAAATGAATACCTCCTTGTCAAAATTTATTTTTACAAGATCAAACAACCATGCTATGAAAGTTCCAATAACAAGATTGACCATATGAATATTCACATCATCAATTGGAAGAGGTATCTTGGTGCTTGACTCATGAGATACATAAATCCCTAAACTCACATGACATATTGGAAGTTGATTGTTGTGTAGAATATTTCATTCGATATTGTACATAGTACCCCTCACAACAAGCTGATGGGTGGGTGATGATAGATATAAATCCTAATAAATTTAAACCTATAGAATATATTACAATAAAGGTATCAGTGTTAGTTTAGTCCACATTTTACATAAAAAAATATGAAAAATTTGATTACCTCTTCTAAGACAACCCTTCAAGGGGAAAGGATCACCTTAAAGCTGGTGGGAGTGGGTGGGGAGATCTTCACATAGTGGTTATTGTTATGCTTTTTCTTCTCTTTGATTCCTTCCCGTAACATTTTCTAACAACTCTGACAACCAATTAAGTTTTTCTTCTGGATAAGTTAATCATGCTTGTATCTCTTCTATTTTCTTATCTTTATCTCCTTGTTCATTTATTTTATCAAAATTTGTTTGGGGTGACACCCCAAAAGCCGCACCTCTAACCTGGCCATACTTTTTTGGATTCTTCAAGGCCACTGATAATAGTTGTTCATTGGGTATAGTTGATGATGATTCTTATGTCTAATTTGGATAAAAAATATAGGAAAATAAGTAGTCACTATTATGTAATACCAATTTAAATATTTTTTTATTTCATACTTACACACGTATCTCATACTTTTTATGTGTTTTCATCTATTATTATTCCATTGTTATTTACTCAAGCCTCCTTCCATAAAACTTAACTTGGGATAAAAGTGGATTTGGATTTTGATTCATCAATATGCACATAAAAAAATGAACATAATTATGTTTGTGTTTCATGTCACATTAAAGTATTATTGTATATTTAAAATACATTCCATTCTTTTCAATTGAAGTACACCACATCCTTCCTTTATGGTAGGGATACGTTGGTTTTTCCATATGTTGCTTATTTTTAGCACTAAATTACTATTTCATAAAATAAAAATTCTTAATCAAAGTGATTAATACACATATTTTCATGCAATTTATTACCGTTCATAATGTACCTGAAAATATGTATCCCCACGATGACCAATAAATTCATTTCAAACTTGTTGGTTTATCAAGTGTGCATACATCTATGGTGGGTGAAAGTTTATTTCTCCTTCAACATCTTTGATATGATACTTCATAATAATTCTTTGAAAGCCTCTATGAGCCTTTCCGATAAGAATTGATAAAAATTTAATTCGATAGACATATACTATAAATGTACTATACAAGGGATAATGAAGAGTAAATAAGTGTTTCATTTTTTTAGTAAAATAAATAAAGTATATCATTATGTTACCCTAATATATTCCCAAATTAGTGTCTTAATAATGGGCTCAATATCATGCCATGAATCTATATAAACCAACACGTGCCTTCAAGTGGTGATCCCAATGTAACTACTAAACATGTCCTTGTCGGGGTTAACAGGACAACCATGTTCATTCCATCCAACCTAGAATTTGATGCCTTTGTTTCTCACCTTAATAATGTTTTTAACACCGTTACACTATGATGCTCATATTTTTTATGGTACATAGGTTGTTCTCTATCTAAAATTTCCTAAGTAGGTGCATAAGCTTGTTGTTCCTCTATAATGAGAGCATTAACATGTTAAGAAACATGTTGTTCCTCTGCATTGAGAGAATTGACATGTATAGAACTAATTATATATAGTAGTGGTTGAACATTTAATTTAGAATATGTAAATGAAAAAATGAACAAATAATAATATGAGGTAACACAATGTATATTATAAAAAAAATATAACTTGATTATTAAACTATCTATTTTTAAAGGTTTAAGGGATTTGACCCCTATATCGAGTATCTAGATCCCCTAATTGTTATCTCCTTTTACATAAAAGACCCTATCTACATTGGTACCACTATAAAATGATAGCAACATACCAATGAAAGGGTCATCCTCTGTTGAATTGACATCTGACCCTTCAGTGATTTTGGTCGATAATAGAACAATTGACCACTTTTAGTTTACAGTATCTGGAATATAAAATACATGTACCACCTATGATTCCATTATAAATGGATCATATTTGTTTGATTCCTTACTAAAATCCACTTTCATAAATCCCAATTCATTTACTTTAACTACACTCATGTTATCAACCCACTTTCATTGAAAAACCAACACTTGGAATGTTTTATAATCCAACTCCCATATTTATTTAATGATACTAAAGTATAAAATATTTGCATAAATTATATTTCTTTCCCTAGTACTATGTACATTCATCACTTCATCCATAAATGTAACTCTACTATTTTTCATGGAACTGTGTTCATCATGTTCATTTGTATAGAACATATAACCATTAATTACATAAAAATTATAAGATAATATGTGCACACTTGGTCCTATGGCTAGACATCGAAGTCATTCTGAAATTGAATCTAGATTTGTAGTTGAAACCTTAAAAATATGATCTTGAAACCGTCCTATAAACTATTTATTATATGTATTTGATATCCAGATTTCATCCCTTGATGAATTCAAATACCTAATAATTTCATTATGGGTTTCAACATATAACACAACCTATAAACTATTATTAAAAATGTAAAGGTGATATTGTTCCCACTCTGCACTAGTAATTGTGACAACATATATTATAGAAATTCCTTCACCCAAAATATTCTTGGTGTGATGAGATTTCAATAGACCAATTCTTTCCACATAGGATAGGAAGTTGGTACAAAATTCAATGGATTCCTCAACAACATATCACTACACAATAAAACCTTATGGACAACTTTTATTGTTGACATACCCTTTCAAAATAATCATATACAATTCAATGGGGTATATCCATCTATAATGTATAGGACCATATGATAGAATCTCTCAAACTAAGTGAACCATCATATCAAAGAATGAAAAAAGGAAGTTCATCTCTTATTCAAATAATATGATAGAAATTTCCTTTTCAATAGTTTAAATTTTTGTCGGGTCTATAAATTTTCTACATATAGATCTGGGATCATAATGACATGATGGAGGTGTGACGATAGAGATGGAGTGATTCATATGATAGTGGATACCTGATTTTGCGTTCCTCAGCGTTCTTCAATATACAATGAAGAATGACGATTTGATCTATTTTCCAAGAATATCTGATAAAGAAAGTGTTGTTTGATGATGGATAGTCTTGGATGAGTTTGGATATTTTATACCATGGAAATATGATCTAAATTTTGAAGGAAGGAGGTGCCTAATTGAATGAGGGATCAGATCTGGGATTCTGAAAAAACCTGAACAATACGACGCGTAATCTGAATCTACACATCATGTGGTCCCCCTGAGTGGAAACTAGGGTTTCTAGAGGAATTTAAATATCACACGGCATGTGAAACCTATCACATAGTGTGTATTATCTCTCGAATGCCTCAGAATATAATTGGAAAGTACACATACATGAGGTGGACTACACAGGTTGCAACATACCGTGTACTCCCCCAGATAGACATGACTTGGAATAGGTACATAGGCTAGGCCATGTACTGTGACACATGAAAATGTACACAGGATGGAGCCATGAACAGGAACATAGGTATAATACATGGGCAATATACATGTTGTGTAATTATACACAGAGATGGCTTGATGACACGATCTATTTACACAGGCGGGACTTGGTGTCAAGGGACACGACGTGTGACCCATACTAAATGTCGTATACTCTTTTATACATGGATTTTAGCCCATTTCATTCATATATTGGACAAGTTTCATTAGGGTATGTTCCCATTATCCTTTCCCTGAAGGTTAGTATGGAATCATCTCATACTCCTAGAACTACGATACCTTCAGTATAAATTCTTATATAGAGTCATTGGAATCACTCTGAGAGGCCCGGCATGAGATCCTCTATTCATCTTCATTCCCTAGGTGGAGTTCTTGATATCTTCATGACCAAAACTATATGAGTGTCAATCCTATACTTAGCGGGTTAATATATATTGAGTTGTTAGAATCACCCCATGGACTTGGCAGTGACCTTAATATGTGTATCATATTCTCTTCAGACTATCAGTGTGTTCTTTCTCATGAAAAGAACCAATGAGAAGTACCACTCAGATAGACATCATTAGTGATATCAGACTCAGGAGTGTTTTCTCCCAGATGAGTGCTTTGTGGAATCTTCAAAATGGAATCCTAGGTTGGTATACTACGGTTGGGACTTACCTCTAGACTGTGTGTTTTTGTTGATTATATCTATATATTCTTGTTATATGTGTTGTAGATATATACCTGTGTAGAGATAACTATATTTCCTCTGTTGCATTCTTTGTGGTTTTAGGATATCCTATTGAATATTGTTAAACTCACCCCTACATAGTATTTTCACACATGTGGTGTGTCTTTTGAAGAAGAATGAACTTTTAAAAGAGTCTTAGGTGGACTAGGACTAGAAGACTCTTAGTCAGATCAAACATATTGAGGTGTGTTCCTTGGATTTTTGACAGAAATCCCAATGCTTAATTTCTAGTCAGACTTGTGTTTTCTGATTCTTCATGGTGGGTTTGTATTTGGCCTTGTTTACTTTCTTTTACTTCCTTTCGTACTCTAGTTATGAGATTTAGATGTATTTATGAATGTTTGTTATGCAGTTTTTACATTTTATCATTGTATATGCTTGGAGATGTGTGCATGTATACAATTACTTAGGCTAAGGCCTCCCATGTTAGTGATATTCCTTCTTGGTGCTAGTCGATAGACCCTATCCTATTAGAGGCAGGCTTGGGGAGTTGAGACACATGCCCCACTGGGATGGTTCATGACAATTCAATAATTTTCAAAATTGATATCTCTCTTTTTTTGGAAAGAGTGTAAGAAGATAGAGGAAGAAAATTCCATTTTTCACCCTTCACTGGAGCTAACTCTTCCCATATCCCCATGTCAATCATATCAATCCAAGCATTAATTCCATAATTTTTTTTCGAGTGTATTTAGTAACATTCCAATTACACTATCACATACATTTATTTCTACATGCATGGCATCAAGAAAATTCCTAACATACAAACAATTCTAGTATGGTAATTAAAAAAATGATCTCTTTTTCCAATAATTTTTTGTACGTTTTTTCAAAAAAGTTTTACCAAAAGCAGTGTCCATATATTTTACTTTCTCAAATAGTTGATTATCTATTAGTGGAGAGGGTGTTTTACCTTCTTCTGAACTCCCATAAAATGATATCATCCAAGATCAGTATTTATTTCCATGAGCAAGAAATCTATGATGTCCTAGAAACACAATATTCAATGAATTTTTCAACCCAATTGAGTGTGTAACTTGTTTAAAAATGAAACAACCTTGAGTTACTTTAATTATATATCCTAAAAAGTTTCTATAAGTAGGAAAGTCATTTTTTCCTATAAAATATGGCTCTCAACATGAAATATTCATTTCTGTAAGCATCATACAATGTAACACATGAATCTCACAATAATTTCAAATCTTCAATCAATAGATCCAAATAACCATCAATATCATTACTTAGTTGTTTTGGTACTGATATAAGTAAAGACATTATAATGAATTTTTATTTCATGCATAACCACAATGGAAATTTATAGTTTACCAACATAATTGTCCATGTACTATGAGTGATGCTTTAAAAAACCAAAGGATTCACTATATCTGTAGACAATATAAGATGAAGGTTTCTTAGATTATTCTCAAATTCAATAAGGTTTCTTAGATTATTCTCAAATTCAAGATACTCGTGATCAATTTTCTTACACTGAGGAGAGTCTACCAGGTGATGAAGTTTCTCATATTTATTTCTTATATCTATATGCCATGAAAATTTTCTTGTAGTCTCCCCACTTTCATATAGGCACCTAAACCTTGGAATGATTATAAAATATCATACAACTTTCATGGGACTTGATTCATATTTCTTGTATCGAGATACACCCCAAATTGGTAACTTTTTAAGTGATTTGTGTTTCTTATGAAACAATATATATTAATTTTTACAAGTATGTATTCTTTTAGAGACCATACCCATTGAGAATGGTATTTTTTAACATCATATGTTCGGAAAGGAAGCTCATTATCTTCTACGAGTATATCATTCAATAGAATAGGTAGTTCAGTAAAGTTGACATCATTCCATCCATTGAAAAATTTTATATTATATAGATTTAGTATGGTTTAAAATTCTATATATTTATTACAACCAACGAAAAATGACGTATTTATACAACTCTTTAACTTATCAAACAATTTTATGTAATCACAGTGTTCATCTTCCAGTTTCATTGTTATTTCCTCAATATTATATTCATTATAGTTAACACCAATAATAATATCCCCAATACAGTCTTAATCATTGTTCAAACTTGTAATCATATCAGATGATCAATAAAGTGTAGTGTTATCTCAGTCATTAGTTGTATCTAGTTTTTCTCTATGTTTATTTAAACATTTATAACTTCAATATATTCCATGATAGATAAAGTGTTCTTCCAACTCCTTTGGAATAATTAATCTTGAATAAAAATAGCATAAACATGGAAAAAATATATAAGAAGGTTAATATGAATGATCTTTTGAAATCTTGGTGAACTATTTGACCCCTTACTTATACCCTTTTGTTATATGATTGGCACCCATCAATTTTAGATTCATATACATCCTATTTGATTCAGTAATATTAATATTTAATAAAATAAATAAATACAAAAAATTTATGATCTTAGAACCCATAAAAGGTCATTCTTAAAGAATAAATTAAGTTACATGAAGCCATTTTTCTATGATAATAAGAGACGAAGGATGTGTATTGAGATTTTTTTGTAGTGGTGGAAATAATTGAAGGAAAGGAATGTGTGATATCTATAAAGTTACAAAGAATATAATTAAATTTTTATCTATTGAAAAACACATAGATCAAGGATGTTTTCTTTAAATTTATAGAGGAGTTTATTTTTATCCATTTCTTATGTGGTACATGGAATCTCAGGTAGTGTATTGGTGAAAATATGCTCAAGAGTTGAATCTGATCATTTTTTAGTTGATGAAAATGTTGAAAGGTCACAATCACATGGTCTTGAGAACCCAAAATTTGAAGAAAATAATGCATTTAAATCCAAAAAACTAAAATTATTGGGCTAGGGTTATCAATATAATGAAAAAATCAAAGAAAAATCCAATTGGGGTTCCATAAATGCTTCAAATTTAAAAAATTCACATGGTTGAGAACAAGACTCAAAGAAAAGAAATGAAAATTATTATTGGGGTTTTAAGGAACAATCAATTTCAACATAAGTTGAAGGAATCCTAAATGGATTCATCATGGAAAAGAAACTATTAAAAGTGATAATTTACAAAACTGGAGAACAATGAATGAAAAAGGAGGTGAATTAACCAACATAATAATGATTTGAAACTTTCTATTGTGTATGCTCATTTTTTATCATTCTTATAAGAATAAATTTTTAATTGAACCTAGGGTTAGTAGTTTGTGTTCCAAATTTCTTATCATATATGTTCATGAAAATGAAAATATAATAATAACTAGGGATCTTATTTCTAGTAATGGAAGAAAATGTGAATAATTGTTTGATTTTAATTTATGGGACCAATAAGGATACCCAAAAATTTGAGTGTATTACCATTTTTTACATTGAGAAAACCTTACTTACTTATCATTTCAAATCACCATTTTACATGATAAGTTGGAAGAGTTTTTTCAATTAATATATGGTCCTTTCATCCACATTCTCATTAAGATGGGAGCTCCATGAAATATGAGTGATAAATTCACAAAATAAGATCTCATGTATGATTAATCCCATGATATCTCATATGATTAAATAGACATACAAAATCTAGGAAAAGCAGGAAGCGATTGAAAACAACAAGAAAGAGGATTTGATGTTTATTCATTTCTTCACTTGGTATGCAGTGTTCTGGGTGGTATTTCAGTGATAGGATGATTAGGAGTCGAATTTGATTTTTTTTTGGATGATAAAAACATTGATAGGTCCCAATCACATGGTCTTGAGAACCCAATTTTTAAAGAAACTCTTGAATTTAAATCTAATAAACTAGAAAGACTCATCTTAAACTACTAATTAGAGTATAATCCCAAAATAAATTAAACTCATTTCGTACCTATAAAAATTATAAACAAATCAGGAGATATTAAAATGACTGGAGTTAATCTACATGGTAATGGAATCATATGATATTTTTTTATTTTAATCCACAGGAAAAGGAAGGATACTTGGAACTTGAATCATATTACCATCTGTGCACTGTAAAAACTCTTTCTACTTATCATTTGTAGTCACCAACTTACATGATGAGTGGGAATATTCTTTGTGGTGCATAGCTAGGAGTTCAATGCCACTAGAGTGTGAAATTATGATGAATGAATGAAATGAACATAAGAGAGAGAGAGAGAGAGATAGAGAGGGTGAAACAACAATGGATCTAGGTAAAGAATATTTGATGGAGAATCAACAAAGTATATCGAGGAAAACTAAGATCACTCATGTGCACAGTTTAAACCCTTTTGGAAAATTAAAAACACACAAAGATGTTCAAGGGGGAGAAACAAATCACAATTCACATACCTTGGGTTTTGAAAGTGCCGATTTGTCTTAAATGTTCAAGGGAGGGTGACGACAAAGCTTCAGTTCAGCAAGATCTTGAACAATGAGAGGATAAATAACTCTTTTGAAGTTTAATTTAAAATACTGAGAAGAGTGTTGTCAGTTCTTTTAAAAAAGCACTAATAATAGGGGTTTTATCAGAACTAAAATAATAAGCACTAATAAAAATCATATTTATCAGTGTTTTTTTAGTGCTGATAAAGAGGGGTTTTATCAGTGCTAAAATAATAATCATTGATAAAAATTATGTTTATCAGTGATTTTTTAGTGTTGATAAAGATATATCTTTATCAGTGCTAAAAAATCATTGATAAATATGTATTTAATTAATTTTAATAATATAATTAATATAATTTAAAAATTTAAATGTATATAATTATAAATAAATATAAATGTATATAATTATAAATATATTTAAAGAATTGTATATATGTATTTATTAATATAAATATATATAATTATAAACAAATGATTATTTATATAATTATAAATATATTAAAACAATTTTAAAAATTTATTTATAAATATAATTATAGCAGGAATTATGCGGTACTGTAGTAGGAACTGTGTGGTACTATAGCGGGAACTGTAACAGACACTATTTGACACTGTAGTACCCGGGAATATTCCCCCGTTTGGGCCTTCAGGCCACCGATTTGGTCCCCGAGTCCTTTAAGGCCTTCGGGCCACCCAGGAATTCGGGTCAGTAAGGCCTTCGGGCCACCTCAAGGCCTTCGAGCCACTTTAAAATGCAGATGCAAACCAGAAAACCTACAAGGAACAAGCTTTAGAAGGAGGATGAGCAAGGAGATTTTACCATAGTAGAAGCTAAATGGATTGCAAGAATGAGAGGGTATGACACCTACCATCGGGACAAGCATGTGCATGCACGGGAAAGCCTAGCCGAACAACTATGCGAAGGTGGAGAGCTGATTTCACGATGAAGATGCTGGGGAGGAGCAATTCCAAGTAGTTAGTTTGGGTTGTATGTAATGTTTGAAGCCTACAGGCATTGAATTCCTCTAAGGCCTACGGGCCATGTAATCTTTCACCTATGGGCCTTGTAAGGGTTCCACCTCACCCCTTGAAAGGTGGATTATCCAAAATCAATAAAAAATGAAGGCCTTCGGGCCATTGGATGGAATATATAAATATATATATTTATAAATATAATAAATATATTTGTTATTTTAATATATTTATTATAATTTTATAATTATATAAATATATAATTATTTATATATAATTATGTAAATACAATTTTTTTTTAAAATTTTATATATTTATTTATAATCATAAATATAGTAAATATACATTTATAAATATATTTATATATAAATATAAATATAAATATAAATATATATTTATAAATATTTATTTAAAAATATATTTTTATAAATATATTTTCACCATTATTAATGAATATATAATCTTAAATGCATGAATGTTAAAAATGAGTGAAATTGTATAATTAAAAATGAAAAGACTTCAAAAATATTAAAAAATGGATAAGTTTTATTAATTATAAAAATTATTAAGAAAAATAAAAAATCAATATATATTAAAATGAAGATAAATACATATTGAAAATATTAAAAATTATTAAATAAATATGTATAAATTTTAAAAAATGAACAAATTCCAAAAAAATAAAAATAAAAAATTAATAAATATGAAAAATAAAAAAAATAATATTAACTGAAATAATATTAAAAATGATTACATAAAATTAAATATATTACAAAAATATTAACTATTTAAATTAAAAATTATTAAAAATTTCATTTAAATAGATTAATTATATAAATTTCAAACATATTTAAAATGTTAAAACTTAATAAACAAAAACAAATAGATATTATTCATATGAATCACAAAAATATTGAAAATATTACATAGTAAATACATATATGTATAAATAAATATTACAAAATGATTAAAATCCAACAAATATAAAAATCATTAAATATTAAAAATAATTAAATAATATTAAATGAAATAAATAATAAAAATAAATTAACATAATTTAATAGAGAAATCTTTTTTAAAAAATGAATTCATATATAATTAACTACATGAATTATAAACATGTAAAAATGAAGTAAATATTAAAAAATTCATTTTAAATAACTTAATTATATAAATTTCAAACATTTTAGAAATATTACAACTTAATAAATAAAATTGAATAAATACTAATCATATAAATTTAAAAAAAATTAAAAATCATACTTAGTAAAATATAAATATGTATAAAAAATAAATAAATTCGAAAAATATTGTATTAAAAATGAAAAAAATACATCAAATGTGAAATAAGTATATGCATACATACACATATACACATATACACATATGTAACCACATAAATGTGCACGTACACATTTACTTACACATACATACATCTGTACATGTTCAACATCTATACACACAAACACACATACAAAACAGACACACAACATAATGCATACACATATATGCACGTAGACATTGATATAAATATATAAATTCAAATATCAAATATTAATAATACATCATTTATATTTATATAAATTAAATAAATAAATAAATATATATATCATATTTATATTAATTATATATATGCATTTTGTAATTAATGTATATAAATAATATTTTTTATTAAAAGGTTTTATCAATGCTATAAAATACATTGGTAAAGGATAACATTTTATCATCATTTTATTTATCACTGATAAATGTCACCTTTACCAGTGCTTTTATCTAGAATTGATAAAGATCACCCTTTCATCATCACTTTATGTTTAGTGCTGATAAAAGTTAGCAATGAATAAAGCACGATCTGTGGTAGTACCTTGACGTGAAAACTAGTTTTCCATGGGCGTGCAATGTGATTCGAGATTTTATCCTTCAATGAATATTAGAGTACTTCATCAATGAGATTGAGGTATAAAATTCCTTACCATTTGGGTACCTTGTATATACTTTTTTCCTTGATATGATTTGTAACGTCCTCGACCCGGTACTCTCTCATGTGACTGAGACAGGTGGTACATGGTCTTAGGAATGCCTTCCCATACACCAGATGTTTCTAACTAGCAGTGAGGGTGTAAAAAATATAGTGGGGAGATTATACCCTTAAGAAAAATAGTAGCATAAATAGTATAAAATAATATAAATAATAAAAAATGAAACCAGGCATAATAAAGGAAAAAACTGAACAATCCCAATAATAATAAATACCATGTAATGACAGGTTGAGTGTAACTAAATGATGCTCTGACAGTCATACAAGTAAAGTAATAAACAAAAATAATAAATAATACTCCAAATCCTTGATCCTGAACCCCATGTTTGTCTCATCTCTAAGATCCATCCCATCGAGTAAGAAAACAATCAAGTATAGGGTCCCTTTCCTTTGTCCATATGTGAATCCATAAAGTCTGCTAGTGTACCAAATGATTCCAAACAAGGTGTAAGTATAACTCACTAGGATGATAACCATGGTGCCTAAATAATCCAGTATGAATATATATTTCATGAAATAGTATGATAAACTGGGGTATTAGTTCATAAATCAATACAAAACATGAAATAAACTGACCAACCCCCAAGCTCCGGGTTGACACCCAAGGTTAGCCAAACATGATTCGACATGATGTCGAATAACTCTAGAAAGTGGTAGATCCTCCTAAATAGGATGAATCACCCTTAACGTTGGATGATTATCCTTCCTAATATGACTCTCCCATGTCATGTCTCAAGTAACTATGTGTCTCGCCCTCCAACATCAATTAATTAAACAAAACTAGGCTTTATACGAATTACCCATGCTAGAGCCACATAAATGTTCCCAGAGTGAATGTCCATGCCAAGGGAAAAGTAACAATATCATACAGGGATCTATGTGAATTACCCACACTAGATCCAATCATGTGTTCCTAAGTCTCATGTCTATGCCAAGGGAAAATTAACCATATCATACCAAGATTTATATAAATTACCCATTCTAGAGCCACTTACGTGTTCCCAAGGATCACGTATATTCCAAGGAAAGGTAACCATATCATATTGGGCTCTATATAAATTATACATGCTAGATCCATTTATGATATCCTAGGACAGATGTCCATACCAAGGTCAAAGTAACCATATCAATGGTGGATTCTCCTACCTAGGATGAATCATTGAAAACAAGCATAAAATAACCCACATCTGGCACAACAAATAAAAATAATACCAAGCATCAAACATTTAAAACATGTTATTGAAATCCATATTTGTCAACTCATTTAATTACCAATTAACAATCCATTTATTCTATTATTTCATGTTACTAATTATCACAATTCACATTATTATGACAATTCATAAATTTAATCTAAATCTCAAAAATTTACAAGACATCATAAAGAACTAGGTTCAATCAAACAAAGTTCTTTCCTAAGATCATAGGTTGTCACACCTCTTGGGTGGATACAAGTCCTAGTCTCAATTCTATCAGACCTAATGTGATCCATGGGAGGTATAAGCATATGGAATTCATCAATAAAAGGGTTACTGATTTTATTATGTCATAAGAATGGTGTGATGACACAATATCACTTATTTTACACACTATAAAAGAGATCATACATTAGGGAGTTGTTATAGACCACCCACCTCAAAGAAGATAAGAAAAGGAATTATTCAATGTTTAAGGTTGATCTAGGTTCCTCCTTCCTTCCCTTCAATGAAACCAATAAACTTTGTCAAAAAAATACATCAGATCTAGGTATGGATTTGGAAATCCCAAACTAGGGTTCTTACCAATTAAAAACCATTTAATCAAGATTTAAAAGAATATATGAGAGACTTACCTTCAATCCCTAGGTCTAGAACACAAAGATCATATGAAAGTTAATTTAGGTTTGAATAGGACATCCATATATTGTATTGTAAAGGGAAAGAAATCGAGAGGAAACAAGGGTGAAAAATAATAGAAATGTCAACACTAGAGGAAATAAAAACTTTTGGAAACACCCCATTCATAACATGAATCTAGGTTTCACATCTTGTATCCTTATATTACCACTTATGCCGAAAACCTCGATGCCATGGCCTCAAATTAGAATATCAGTTCACAGTGTAAAATACCATTTTAGGTCATGTACCAGCGATTCCTAGCTCAAAGGGTATTCACGGGGTCTACCTTTACCAATTCATGGCTTGAACCACTTTCAGGGGGTCCTCCCAACATATTTCACATCATGAATTACACATTCACAACATGAATTATTCCTATAGATAAATCCTTATCTCCCTTCTCTTTTCCCCTATGAACACTTATAGAACTCTAACCCAACTATGATGAGAACTTGATTACAGGGTTTTAAATGATTTAACCAACTCAAGTAGGTTTAAGAAAAAAACATAAACATGAAAACACCTATAAAAGAATTAATCTCACAACCTCCCCACAATATACTAGCTTGTCCTCAAGCTGTTCTCCAAAGCATCACTGTGGGGTGTCAGCGAATATGTTTGGCCACCATGTTATCATATCAGACTCCCTCTCCCAGGAATATTATTTCACATTATCATTCTTCCAATTCACTCGAACTAATGGAAAAATCTTACCTTGGATATTACTCTCACTATGGTCTATAATACATTTCAGATTCTCATCAAAGGATGCATCAACATCCAGCTTTATGTAATCAACTTCTATCACATTAGAAGGGATAAAATGATACCTCTAAAGAAGTGACACATGAAAAACATAATTAATGTAATTGTAACACAATGTAATGGATGGTACGCCACTGTACTGATCCTACCTACTATCTCAAATGACTCAACAAACCTAGGAATTAGATTCCCTTTCTTCCTAATTCAGTGTTTCCCTAACCTAGGAAACACCTGAATAAAAACTCGATGACTGACCTCAAACTCCAAAGTTCTTCTCTGATGGCTAGCATATGATTTCTTCCAGATTTTTGTGGTCACCAACCACTTCTTTATTAACTATACCTTCTCAGATGTCTCCTACTTGAGATGAGGTACAATGAGAACTGACTTTACATCCTCTAACTAGTAAAGAGGTGAACGATAATAACTTCTATATAAGTCCTTGTAAGAATGCATTTGGATTGATTCCTTGAATCTATTATTATAATTGAAAACCATGAGTTCCATATGATACTCCCACAAACCACTAAAATCCAAAACATAGGCTTACAACATATCTTACCGAATCTAAATTCTCTATTCTAATTAACCATCATTCTGAGGATGATATGTTGTACTCAGAAGAACATGTGATCCCAAATACTTCTATAGACCTTTACATAAATGGTATGTGAAATGAGGATCTTGATCAGAAATTATTATCCTTATAACATCATGCAATTGAACTATTTATCATACATAAAGACTACCTAGATCATTGGTGGTGAAGGTATCTCTGATTAGAAATAAGTGAGCTACCTCCATCAGTTGATCCATGATCACCCATATTGCATCATTTTTGTGAGGTGTCTGAGGTAATATTACCATGAAATCCATATTGATATCATATCACTTACATTATGGAATGTACAGAGGCTGAAACAACCTAGTAGGCCTCTAATGCTCGACCTTTGCCTACTGGAAGGTGATAAATCTTACCATGAAACCCACCATCTCTTTATTTATCCTCATAAACCAATTATATCTCTAGAGATCATGATACATATTTTTCAAACTAGGATATACCGCCCATTTAGACACATGAGACTCCCTCAACAGATTTTCACGCAAGCCCAAAGGAACCCAGATACAATCGTGGACAAAAACAACATCACCACTACCAAGAGGCCATCCTGATGGTGGCTCACCACCCTATAAGTTGTCCCTTAGAGATAATCTCTTAGGATATGATATTTTATCTTTCTTGATCTAGTCTAGGAGCATGGGTGTAGTGGATATAGAGGTTAGAGTATCTCTCTCCTGAGACCCTTGGATATTCATATTCTTGTCTCCAAAGAGTGCCATTATCCAACACTTTTCATAAGACTCATGCACTGTATTTTTTTGTATCTTTAGACTCAAGGAATTTGTAATGATTTTTCCATTTCCTAGTGTGTATGTAAGATTTAATTTGAAATACTATAGATACTCAACCCACCTTCTATGATGAAGGTTTAACTCCCACTGAGAAAAAATGATCTTGAGGCTCTTGTGGTCTATTTAGAATACAAACCTCTCACCCAAGTGATATCACTACCAACATCTCAAGGAATGTACCACCACATCCAACTCCAAAATAGGAGTATGATAATTACTCTCATGCGGTATCAACTGTCTAAATCCATAAGCAACCACTCGATCCTCCTACATCAGAACTGTTCTAAGTCTGACTCTAAATACATCACATTACACAGTATATCCCTTACTGGGCACAAGTAAGGTGACAATTAGTGTTGAGTCCATCCTTATCTTTAGCTCCAGGAAAGAACTCTCGTAAGAATTTGACCAAACAAAATTCACTCCCTTTTTGGTTAGTCCGTACATCAACACTGCAAGCTAGGATAAGTCTTAGATAAAACATTGATAATATCTTGATATACCTAGAAAGATCTGAATCTAAATTACACTCTTATGACTCTCTTGATATACCATGAATATAAACTTCTATGGGTTCACTGATACTCTATCCTATAAGATAACGTTACCCAAGAAGTGCACTTTATCAATCCATGAGTTTCATATGAATAGCTTGGAATAAACTTGATGCTCTATCAATGTAATCATGATGATGTCAAGACACAAATAGAAAAATGAACAATTTACACACAACTATTTCCATAGTTTTATTAAAGTGTGGAAATAGATAATGATATACCACGGTTTATTTTAATTGCATGGTAATACACCCAATATATCAACCCATCCCACCTCTCTGTTCGCGATCGATCTGCCTCTCATCCACCACTTCCCTTCTTTACTATTGAGCCCTAGATATGCTCCCAGTGATCCTCCTCCATTTATCCAACCATCCCACCTCCCTATCGATGTGGCTCTGAAGAAGCATCCTTACCTCCTTGCCAATGCGGTTCCGAAAATGACCTCCCCACCTCCCTATACACACGGCTCCGATGATGGCCTACCCACATCCCCATGATCCTCCTCCTCTAATGTGGATTGAAATGGATTTGACATAGCTCAATGAGGCTCTGAAACATCCACCACACCTCCTTGATATCCTTATCCTCCAATGACGACACCCTACCTCCCAGAACCATGAACTAACTCAAACACTCAATGCCCTTCCTTTTCAGTATGTTTCTTACATTCTTGTATTCAGTTTCTAATTTATATTAACATTATTCTAATTTATATTATTCTATTTTATAGTATCGATTATTCTATTCTATGTTTGGAAACATCTTAAAATCATTCATTGTAATTTTATTATATATCTTCACCCTTTTAATTTCCATGTTTTGAATTTTAAACTGATTTCCTTCAATCAATAGACTAATCAATAAGAAATTAAAATTAGTACTTCAAAAAAATTTATTCAAACTCAATTCATTATTTTTTATTACTTGTAACTTGACCAAAAATTTATTAGGATCCTTCTTTCAACCCTCCAGTTTAAATTATTTTTCTAATGGTTATGTTTATAGATACACTATAATACATACACATTTTTAAAATTACATTGATTATGTCTATTATTGTGGTTTTATTTTGATTTTGTTTATGTTATTAAATTTATATATAGCAATTATTTAAAAATTACAAGTATGATGAAATTGGAATGAAATAAATATAAGACATAGATTAATCTTATTAAAATGTAGTTTAATAGTTACAAACATCTAACTATGATTTGAAGGTAAAAATCAAAATTATTGATTAAAGGTAAATATAACTTGGTTCTATGTATCAATATTATTCTAATGATATAATGTTTTTGAAAATATGAATAATGGTTTTAGTTATTATTTTGAGATATGTTTTGATGTTATTTATTATAAATGTGTGTATAAATTCAAATCATTCAGAATTATTTTTCAAATAACATCCATATGACTAGATTGCGAAGAAATTAATCCTCTAATAATAAGAACATGATGATAAAACATATAGATTGAATGATATTGATGAGTGATGTTTTCTTTTACTTAATGTTTGATTCATTTATAGATACATACATTTCTTTGGTCATTATGTTGAGAACTAAAAAATAGTAGTTTTGAAGAAAAATTACACTATCACTCTTGAGATATTTGGAAGCACACAATGAAGGATATTGGAAAAGATAGGTTGTGGTGGAAGATCTAGGAGAGTAGTAGTGAAATGAATATTATCTGATTAAATGATCTATTAGTGATAGTGTGTCACACCCTCCTCAAATGCATGAGCATTATTGAACAGACTTTGAGTATCATATTTATCCCTAGTAAAAACATAGAACCTTATTAACATACCCATCTTCTTGTTTGGAAAACATGAAATGGAATATTGAATGATGATTAAATTGTAGATTATTTTTGGTATTTTCAACTACCTAATAATGTTTACTACTCTACATGCTTAACTTGTAGATATTATATTTGTTTGTAATTTATGGTTGACATGCTAAATTTCCAAAATCGATTTTCCCTCACTCTATATCGAGCTCCCACTAACACACCCAAGATACCAATATTTATTGGATAATATTGGAATAAACAGGATGATATATTGGTCTATATCTAGTTGTTTCTTCATCATGAATGTGCAATCCATCCTCCATGTAGTGGATCATAGACCATAAGAAGAAATATACTCATAAACATTTCAAGGAATGCCTCTAAGAAGACTAATGATTTTATTCAAGTAATAATTTTCCAGACCCACTCATTACAACAACTTTCCTCTATGGTTATAAAATAAACACCTAGATCCCCATGAGTCTTGTGGATTGGAACCATAACCATTTGATATGATAAATATCCCATATTAGTTGTTGAAAAGAATATAAAAGTAGGGACTAAGGCCCTTCTTCTCAATATCTCTTTCTAATTGTAATATCCCTCTTTATAGTAAAGGATTTCTCTATGTGTATTCCCATGTAAAGGCTATAAGGATCAATTCATCATAGATATCCCCTAGTATTAGTTCTCCATAGTTCATTTATAAATTCTAGAGGTTAATCTCAACATCCCCATGCATCGAGTGAAATGTGTTTGTGTTGATGATCTATTAGACGGTCAAGTCTGGAATGATTTTCTTATTGTGGTATGAAATGACTATGAAATATAGACCATCTCATAAATTACAACCAAGATTATCAATACCTAAAACTTATCACAGTTACAGAGGATTCATTAAGGCCACCCTCAATACATACCAAAAACACCTCTTGGGTGAAGATCCCACTATTTCACCCCTGCTTGTGGTCTTAAAAGTACTTCTACATAATAGTTGATTAATTAGGAATATATTTTTCCTAGATTTTAGGAACCACTTCTTGATTTAGTGAGGAATATCCAAGGACATACACATATCACTATTTATCATCCTTAATAAAATGCTCTGATGTTAATTGATCTAGTGCACTAGATGCTTCTCTCCTGGACGAGGTTCAAGGATGGGTGCATCAACTAGAAACCCAAATACATAATGAAAAAGCCTATTTAAATACAAGTAATATATTTCTATTGATCCAATCAACTTTAAAAGTATAAATTTACTTGGAAAAACATATTGGCACTAGTTATAGTCAATATTTTTATCCATATCAGTTCATGACAAAGTCAAAGATTAAGCATCTTGTGTTATATTTATGTTAATAAAAGAATGATGAAAAGATTTTATAGGCCATTCTAGTTTAAAAAAAGGAGTTAAAAATAAGAAAATATATTTTTTATAATGAATGA
The DNA here is from genome assembly GCA_963277665.1 of Viscum album. Lineage (NCBI taxonomy): Eukaryota > Viridiplantae > Streptophyta > Magnoliopsida > Santalales > Viscaceae > Viscum > Viscum album. The sequence goes on along the minus strand of OY728159.1, from coordinate 1,745,189,220 downwards.
ATTACATATAAAACTTATGTAAAGAACATGTCACATACGTTTTATGTGGGATAATGTAAATCATACTCATAAGTAGTGGTTCTGTGTAAGTTTTTATGTAGTTACCTAGTGGATTTTTGAATTCTTTTACAGGAAAATAATATGCAACGACACTAGAAAATTTTTTATGAATAAATAGAGAGAATTAAAGAACCCCATTCTCTTAAAAAATTATAGAATAAGGGGACCCTCCACAATATATAGTAGGGAAAAGATAAATATTCATCTTCCACTTTATGAGTTCCATGAAAGATTTATGTAGAAGTACCTGTTCACCTCAATTTTCAATCCTCTTTATTCTAATCAGATCCAATTATGATTAGGAATTTTTTTGGTTCTTGAAAAATTTTCAAACACTTTGAGATGAAGATATATATAGAATAATTACAATTTTTTTACTCTTTCATAAAAAAGATTATCCACTATGTAAAACATTAAAAGAAACTATATAGAAATTTCTTGAGGTGTGTGTTTTTTCTGGTCAGTTTAGACCCCTTATTATTGGTTGAAAGGATTCAGGGAGATTAGGTATCATTTAAGGGAGAAATATAACACCCTAAGGATATTAACAACATGCTTTATGGCCTATTTTTTGGGGTGTTTATGTAATGAAACATGTTGAGGCATGTAAATTTTATATGGTAGTATTTTTATAAGTCCAAGAAGAAGAACATATTAACTTTTCTTATAAATACACCCTAACACACTTTTTGAGAAATAAGTAATTTCACAAGGCATGTTATGGCCTATTTTTTGGGGTGTTTATGTAATGAAACATGTTGAGGCATGTAAATTTTATATGGTAGTATTTTTATAAGTCCAAGAAGAAGAACATATTAACTTTTCTTATAAATACACCCTAACACACTTTTTGAGAAATAAGTAATTTCACAAGGCATGGTGTTTGAGAAATGAAGTTCTTTATGAAGATATACATAGTGAGAAATTATTTGGAGATTAAATACCTCATGTAGACTTTAATTTAAGTCTAAAGAGAGTGAGAAACCTCTTAAAAAATATTTAGGTCCTTGAGATGCCCATATAAGATCCTTGTAGGTTGGGTCGTGTAAAACCATCATGAGACCCCCACCTCTTCTTACCCCATGTGACTCCTTCATGGAGGGATGGATACATAATTCTTATACAATGGACAACCTTATAATTTTTGGGCCAATTCATTCTCATAAAAACATAAATTTTATATGGTCCAAGAGTTTCACATAGTACATGTGTTCCATTTTCCAATGGGTTGTGACTACATAAATGTTTTCCCAAAGGTATTCCCTTCAATAAAATATTCCTTATAGAAGTATTTAAACCCCCTATTGATCTTTAAGACCACATTTTCTTCATTAATCCAAGTTAAAAACCCAAAAAGATACTCCTTCAAGGGATCCTCTAAATCCACCCAACTTACACGATCAATCAACATGCATGTTTTCATACTTCTCTTCAACCATGTATTCCTTTGATAATGGGAATTAGAAAACTTACAGAAGATGCCCATCAGTTTTCCTCCATGGCTAGTAGCATCCTAAGAATATAATAAATTATGTATTCCCATGATAACAAGGTTCCCTCTCTTTAGTAAACTTATTAAACCTAACTTATATCAAGAAACTAATATTATCTATACTAAACCAGTACTCATAGCTTCTAAGTATCCCATTAGACTCTTTGTATCTACTTAATGAGACAAAGACATAAATAGGAATCCAATTTTGTGTAATTTATAACTAGTCTTTTCTATATTACATTACCAATGAGTATAATTATACTTATCCAATTAACAATAATAAATCAACGACCATAATTTTATTCTCATGTATAAGTATCACATGAAACATTTCTAGGTCCCTTTCACCTAGATTTCAATTCCAAAAGACTTTACAATGATTAGAAATAGTCATAGTTGTATGATAAAAAACTACAAGACATATTTTTCCTTGTAACATGTCCTTAAATAGAATAACTATTTGGATAACTAATATAAGTGATACCACACTAATATTGGGGGGGATGAAAATTATTGTGAGTGACTTTAACTGATTAAAAACTTTTTACCCTATTGATCTTTGTACATGTTCAAGGAATGTATTTCTCACCCTTCTCACATTTTGTTTATATTTAAATAACAAAATTAGTGAAGAAAATCAACAAGGAACATATGTGTTTTTTAATGAGGTTCATCACTATGATGTATGACTACATCCCTAATGTATGATGTTTGTTATCCCCCCATACACACAAAACTTCTATTTTATTATCATAATGATGCTTAATAAATGGTATATAATTCAACCAGTTATCCTAGAATCAAACAAGTTATATAAAACCACTAAATTGTTAATTCAAACTTTGAAACTAGCCATTCCTTCCTCTATAAATTCTAAATTTAGCTAGATCCCCATGAATAATGATATATAAGAAAACAAAATTCACTTTAGTGGCCTTGAATATATTTTATCCTCTTCCTCAAATGCCATAATATCAAGGTTTCCTCTTGTATAAAAATATAAATATTTGTCTTAATTATAAACAAATCCTTCAAGGTTACCTATACTTCACAAAAATCATAAGGATTGTCTCACTTTTCTTCAATCCTTATGATATAGAGAATCATTGGCTAGTCATGTCACTTATTATTAAGCCTATATGATAATGAGAAAATAACATGCATGCCAATACCTATTTTTATTCTTCTTCCTCTTTAAAACACTTTCCTTCTTTGACTCATATAATATAAAATATAGTCGTAGTGTTGATTTCTTTCCCAAATTTAGTATCTTTAACTATAATACTATTTTTTATTACTAGAATATTCTTGAGGATATTATTCAAATGATTCAATATATAAATATTACTCCAATATAAGTATAATTATCTTTTATTAAAACATAAATATTACTTAGTCCAGTATATCAATTATTATTCTCAATATTAAATACTTGAATACCAAACCAATATGTTTCCATGATATCTCTTTGTTAATAGGATTTTAAATTTTCAAACATATCTATAAAATAATATTAAATAATATTAAAGCTTTATATAATTTATTTTATGACATTTCTCCTTATTTATCCATAAATATTATATTAATATCAACCTAATAAATATTTCAAGATATTATGAAAACTGATTACTGATCAATATATGATTTCTTAGTTTTCTTAATCACCTCATTTGGTATATGTGATATAGTTTAGTGGTTGGAAAATATCAATGGAGAAAGCACCCTAAAATAATTAATAATAATGTTTTCAATAAACCAAAGTGATGTATTATTATAATTTTTTATACCTATAATTATTTACTAATCTTGATATCCATGGTTTTATATTTAATTATATAATGGTTAAATTGTTATGATATGAATTTTAAAGAGTTTTATGCTTTTTCAGTTGACAATGTGTTTTAGAACCACTTAATCATTTATCTACTAAAGCATGGTATGTGTTTTATGTTTAATAGTATATTATAAGAGCTTTTATTGGGAATAAATAATAACCATATAATATGTTCTAAAATTTGTAAAATTCATTTTAAAGTGAGTCTTATATAAGTTATATATCAATATAAATTATTTTATAATCTGGTTTTGGGCATGCTCTTAGATATTTCATTATTGCGATATATGAAATTTTCAATAAAACATTTGAGTATTTTTAAAAGGAAATGATTTTTCAATTATTTTTTATTGCTCCCAATAGAATATCATCCCCATAAAATTGAATAAGACATAAAAATGACCCTCACTCAACCTCCAATGACCCCTTTGACCAATTAAAAAAGTCAAATTGATAACACTGAGCCCATTGAAGACCCATATCCAATATGTCTCCCAATTACACCATTAGCTCCATCAGAAATATTGGACTACATGATAAATTATAAGAGATACCAGTATAACCATAGAATAATGAAAATATATTTGTCATTTTCTGAATGAGATAAATTCTAGGATATTTTTTTGGATCAGTACCTCTCACTACTAAATGGTAACCATTACCCATCTACTCAAAAAAAATCCATAGAACTACTAAAAACCATCTATATCATACCAAGGATGGAGACAAGGGTATTATCCCAACATGATAAAGTCCTATAAAATACCTCTCTCATAAGAGGGAAATATCATGTTTCAACCACTATGAGCAAAGGTTTGATCACCACTTATAAGAGTCTTCAACAGAAGTATTCTAGATAAGATCTCCACTAGAATATCAAATTCTATGAAAAAAAAAGATAAAAAAGTAAAGGCTCCAACCAAAATTAATTATAATAAGTGTTAGTTTATTGGACACTTATTATACCTTGAATTAGTTTAATACTACCTAATAAGAACCATTCAGTGCATGAAACCACTTTTAGTCTACCTATTGATACACATTATCAAATTAGGAATACCATAAGGAGATGAAAGATACATTCTAAATAATATAATATCTCTTACTACTCCAACATCACAAATTCCTATACTAGAACATCCTCCCTAAAGGTTACAAATCAAAAAATAGGAATTCATCATATTTCCAAAATCTATTTAATATAGAGGTCTATCTATAACACTGCTCTATATAACTATAGAAAAATGCCGACCTAAACCGATCTAAGGTCCACATCTAATAAAAAACACATAACTGCCTATAAAATTTTAAAGGTCTTAATTATAGATGGGGAATGTAGAAAGGAATAAACCCAACTCAAATATCTCCCAAGTGATCTCACTCAAACTCTCAAGCTTTAAAATAATCCATTAAATTCATTTCTAATAAGTACCTCATCCTTAAATGTCAACACAAGATATCCATGATCTTTCTACCTTCAAGAGTTTACATTTCTTTCAATACTCAACCATAATCAACAGTGATGAATATGACCTCTTGATCAAAAGATCAAACTCTAACAATAGTTGAGTTATATAATAAAAAGTTGTGGAAAATTTCAAACAATGATTAAATAGATTGAGAAATAAAAATTATCTATAAGAACCATTATCTAGTTAGTCGATGGGAAAAAAGATGAAAAAACTAGAATGTTTGACTTCAACCAATCCTCTATCACCCAAGTATTATGATTACATTTTTTACCTCTGCTGAATTAATTTCTAGAACATATATAGCACACTTTATCTTTAGATAGTTCTATTTAGCTATAAGTGAGAAATACTATCTCTTCTACATGAAAATATGTATTGGTCACAAATAGTAGAGGATATACCTTATTATTTAGAGGAAATAATACCTCACAATCATAACACAACATTAACTCCTTTTTAATAAACTGATTCATAAAGAGAGTTTCAAACATAGGTATTGGAACATCGCAACCCCATATCTAAATATGAGTTGATTGTTTGTCACTAATATCCTATATTTGATAGGATGAATCCTATTATAACTAGAGGTATATGTGTTAGATAACATACAAATGGAATGAATGATAATAAATTACTACTACATGATACATGTGAACACATACATGAACCCTACAAATGATACCTTATATTTATAAGTAAACCAATAGGTTATAAAGGTATTAGAAAAATGATATGTTTTCCAACACTCCTATACTAGGTTTACTAGTAAGATAATAAGACTCATGAACACCACAACATTACTTCCAAAATTTATAATATAATTAATATAATATAACTATATATAAACATCATCCTCTATTTGATAGGTATGATAACATCACAACACCATATCTAAACATGAGTTGGTTGTTTGTCAGTAATATCCTTTATTTGATAGGATGAATCCTATGATCAATAGAGGAATATGTGTGAGCCAACATAAAATGGAATGAATCATAATGAATTACAACTACATGACACTTATGAACACATACATGAACCCTACAAATGATACCTAAGAGATCTATTTATTTATTTCATTTTTATCTGTTTTCATCATCTAGGTTTGATTTACTCCCTTATTCAAGATGTATAAAAATTGGTTTTAAAATCTTGGAGAAATAGGTTATCCACTATATAGTTGTATCAGTGCTGTTCCTACTTCAATCCCTTAATATATTTTTTCATTTTATTTATATTTTAATCCTATAAAATGTTACTTTTTATGTATATTTTTTCTTATGATAATTTAATGTGTTTTGGAAAATAGTTGTGTTTAGGTTATTTGAAGACAAAATTTGACTACCGTAAATCCGATCAGTGAAAGGTATGTATTTAATTTTTATTATAGGTTGTCCTCATGACCATCATGAAAAACAATTACTAAATTTATGTTTGGGTATATTTACTAATGACAAATACTTTTATGACAGGATTATAGGTTGTCTTGATGAGCAGGTTGTCTTGATGAGCATTCTGTATTATCATGTTTGTTTTCTCATATGCATAAAAGGTTTTCATGTTTGTCTTTTCATATTAATAGAATGGTTTCGTGCTTGTATTTTCATATCCATATAACAGGTTCTAATGTCTGATTTTACAGATGAAAAATATTTTTTTCATATGAAAACTTATTTTTTATATGAAAACCTGTTTGCATTATGTTTGTTTCATATGAAAACCTTTTTTTATATATACCTATTATTATGTTATAATTATGTGTAAAACTATTATTATACATGCCTACATTATGTTTTTTTCACACATATTATCATGTTACAAGAATTATACAATTTTTTTCTATATTATACACACATGAATTATGTGAACCTTATGTTTTTTTATATCTATTATTATGTTACCTATATTATAATTATATTCAAACCTATTCTGAATTATGAAAAATGATTATAATTATACAACAGTGCATTATGTTATCTACATTATAAAAACCTGTATGCTATATCATTACAAAAAATAGGTATGTTTAACAGTGCATTATGTTACCTTTATTATGTTAATATATGGTGTTTACTGATTGAAATTTTACTCCCCCTTGTTTAGTTTCTTAAAAAAAATGTTGTTTTGTAGTTAAAATTAAACTCCCACCAGAAAGGGGCATGCTATTTACCTCAAGATGACAATTAAACATGGAAGAGAGATTAATTCTTCAGTGCCTGAATTTTGAAATCATGCATGGATCGGGTTTCCAAGACCTGTTGATATGAAACTAGACTTAGAATAATGGTGATTCTATAGAGTTCTTGTTTCCATGCAAGAGATCTACAGATGGATCAAAGAGGATTCATACCCCACTTATACTCAACTAAAAACCTTGTGAGGATAATAAGAATCCAAGTTATACTAGAAGAAGATTAAAACATATTGGTGGGTTGATTAGGTACTGCTCTTGTATTTTGTGGATTTAGGTATTTATGCTATATGTGTGTGGATTCAGACATTTCTGTTATGTGTATGTGTGTGGATTTTGGTATTTATAGGTAAAACTAATTAGATTTTATACCACATAAAGGATATATCCACAATTTTAACCATGGAAGTATCCTCTAATTTTCATGGTTAAACCATAGCGGTATCAGGAAATAACCATGGTTAAACTGTGGCTCTAGAGGACCTACTGTCATGGTTTTAACCATGGAAATAGTTTCCAATTTCCACGGTTAAATTGTGGTTGTTGCTTAAAATAGCCATAATTTAAACTGTGGAAATATGATCCAATTTCCATGGTTAAACCATGGATATAGGTGACATATTTACACAATTTAAATTGTGGAAATAGGTAAGACCTATTGCAATGACTTTAGCTACCAAGGTTTTGAAAAACTATGGCCATAGGCCATTAAAACATTTTTTTCCTAAGGTCACGGTTCATATCATGGTCATAGATAAATTTTATAGTTGTGAGATGTTTGACATGATTATATGTAGACTAGGAGTAAAATAATATTTCCTTGATGAAAAATGCCACAAACTTATGCAAGAATGGATGAAATATCATGTTTATTGGATCCATGAATATTTTCGGTGTGTTTATGAGATCGAAAAACATCACATTGAACTCATAAAAGATATATAAACTTCTAAAAAAAGTATGGGGTATATATGATGCCATAACCCTCAAATTATGGTACCCTAACCTCAAGTCAATATTAGATAAAATTTGGGCACCTCTCAATAGATCGAAGAGATCATCGATGCATAGAAGTGAATACTGGTTCTTGACCATCATTTGGTCCAGTATTCAATAATCCACACATAAGCACAATATTTTGTCAACCTTATTAGAAAAAAGTATGGGATAAACCCATGGTGAGGTACTAGGACATATGAATCCATTTTATTTTAGATATTTTAACCACATTTTTGACACACACATTTATATTGGTGTTATCCTATAAGGAATAATGGAAATTGTCTCAGCTCTCAGCATCGACTTGATAGTGAACTCGATATCTCACTTGGGTGGTAATCTGAATAATTCTTCAATAAATACATCTCGAATGTAACACCTTGATATTTTAAAATAACACTATGTTCGATAGTATATATGACACACAACACCAAGCTTAAACAAGCAATAAAATATTATTATTTAAATATGAGCATTATAACCTATCTATTGAATTTGAGGGTATGAATAGTATTAAATAAATTATAAAATATAAATAACCTACTTAATACAAATTCATTGATTAATTATTAGGAAATAATTACTTATATTTTATTAAATTTATTTTATTCTTTAGAAATACACTGTCTTTAAAGATTATTTTTATTTATTTTTTGTGAGAAAATATTATAAAAAATTTATATAACTTCTATAATTTTTATTTTATAAAAATAATATAGTTTTATAAATCTAAATAGGTTTAAATTTTTAGATTTTTCTGAAAAGATTGATTTTCTAGTGAATTGTGATAAATACCATTTTTTTTTGAAAAATGTATTTTTGTTTTGGGAATTTAAAAAATTACACTTTTTAAAATGGGTTAAAACTAAAATAAATTATATTATATTATTAATATTTAAATTAATTTCATTGAAATAAATTTTATGATTTAATTTGGAATAAAAATATTTTTATACACAAAATCAATTTTCAGAAAAAATCGCTTTTCATTTTATTTTGTGTTTTAATTTTAAATTAAATTCTTACACTAAAAAGTATTTAATTTTAAAAAATGGATTAAATATTTTTAATCATGAGGTTTAAATTTATTAAATTTATTCCTTTTATTTTTTTGGCAATATGAATAATAACCATGGTAAAATTTATCACCTCGATAATGGGTAAATCCGATTAATCTAGGTTAAAAATAAATGACAAGGTCATAATTTTTTATAATAATAATTATTAAATGAAGTTAATTTGATCAATATAACCTTAGGATATAAATTTATATGTTTAATGGACACTTCTCTATTAATATTACCAATATAATATTTAAATCAAAGAAAGTTATAAAATGTCACCCTTTTAGTTTTAAATATCTATTATGTGTCCACAAAAGGACTAAAGAAAGTTTTGAATGAATATAAATGTGAATTTTATGAATAATGTAATTATATTTATGTTTATAATTTATTTATAATTTTTAATTATTATATAATTACCTTAAAATCTTGCACAACGCTAAAACATTATTTATTTAATTAATTGAAAAATAAAATAAATGATATTAAAAATATTAAAAGTGACATAATTTGAGCTATTTATAGTTTTAAATGAATTTTTTAGATTAATATGAAATATTAAAGATATTTAAATTAATTTTATTCTAAATCCAACCTTTTATTGATGTATTTGAAATCAAATTAAATGAATAATGTCAAATTGATACTAATAATAACTTATCAAAATAATATTTTATTAAATTATTTAAAAAATATAAAAAAAAAATTAAAGATTAAAATTAGGATAATTTATGGTCTAAAAATTTATAATTTATCCATTTATGAGTCAATAGTTACCTTATAAGTAGAATTAAAACCCCTTAAGTGAGAAAAATTTGTTACTGTGGTTAATGTTAAAATGGATTAACTAAGGGGTTAAACTAAAAGATAAGATTTAAATCACCAATTAAACCTATAAAATTTTATTTTTTAATGGGATTAAAAATAATCACATCCAAAATTAGAATATATATCTATTTGGAAGTATTTTTCTTGGTAATTACATTTTTATATTTTATTGTTTTAAGAAATTCTAAATGTGTCCTCTCCCCCACTTATAAAAGGACACGTCACCTTTCTCATCTTTACACCACATTGAGCCTTTTATATCAGCCACAAAATGACCATTTATTTTAAAAATATACCTATCCACATTATATAAGTGTTTTCATTCCCAAAAGACCAACCCTAGGGACCTTAAGAGGATATCCAAAGGACTTATTCCAAAAAAGAGGTAATCACTTTAACCGATCACTTTATTTTATTTACTTCTTCTTTTACCTAATATAAATCTATGGTATTTATCATAAAATTGTAACATAAGTATATTAAATATACTTAAATGTTATTAGGATTATTAAAATTCCATTATCCACCCTTTTTATCATCAAATGGGAAGTGAAAGTATTGCTTATGTGTACGTACGACTGACCGTCTCCACGTAGCGATACGATTCATTTTTCATTACCATATTTTATGGATGGGAATTATAATGGATTTAATATTTATATATGATATTTATGACATATTTATACTTATTTAATGATAATTTCATATCTAAATCTTTTCCTTTCAAACTATTGGGAAACGATAATGTCGCTCGTGCTTACGTGTGGACTACCACCTCCATGAAGTGATGTGATTTATTTTTTATTTATATTTTAATTGGATGGTAATAAGGATGGATTTGATGAGAATATATGATGTATATGTTATAATAGTTATTATGTAAATTATAATTATTATTTAACTTTCTTTCATTCTATCCTTCGAAAAGTGAAGACATCGTTCATGCGTATGTATGACCTAACATCTCCATAAATGATGTAATTAATTTCTATATATAAATTTTATTAATTATTATAAATATATATATAATAAATATATATAATATTTATACCATTATTTTCATTCTAGATATGATGAAACCTTAATTAAAGTACAAATACTAAAACTTCCATATTAAAACATACATAAAAAAGAAGCAGTGATTACCCGAAACAGTGATTTTAATAAAAAATTGTTAATAAACATGTGATAAAATATTATAAGAAAGTAATATATGGTATGATATATATGATTATTTTTATGTATTTTATTTATAATAAATATATATTTATTATAAAATAGGTTTAGACACATATTAAGGAATTCGATCCTGAGGTAAGGGTTTCTCATCTCACTTTTACTTCTTTGGGTCATATTTGTGTGGTGTATATAATAACCCTATAAAATTTTATATAATTAGTATATTTATATTCATGGTATTTAAAGTTTCATTTGAAGTTATTTATTTCATGGAGATTGTGATTCAAATGTGATCAAAGTGGAAAGGGTTTATTACATTATCTCATCATTATTCGAGATTGTTTATGTTTAAGTCTCCATTGGGGGAATTATTTGATATTTTTTTCTTAAAATAAATCTATTTTATTACCCTCTAGTTATTTATAAAATTTTAAATTAATGTTTTCATTTTCCTCTCTTTTCCACTTAAAATGATTTTGAATTTGTTTTATAGAAAATATGAGTTTATTCCACTCTTTGGTTGAAAATTATTTTTCTTCCATATCCATGTTTCCAAAAAAAATATTTTCAAGAATGTTTAAAAAATTATCCAAATGATTTACTAATGACATTTTTACCAATTTTTGAATTTTTACAAAATTTTTTGGAATAAATATTCTTTTCATTTTCCAAACGAGGTATTTTTTAATCTTTTTAAAATAGTTTTAAAGGAATGTTTCTTTAACTTATATAACATGAACAAATTTTCCCACCATCATGACTAATATTTTATTTGTAGATTCCTTTACAAGTTTACAAGGTTATTTTCAATGAAAATATTTTCCTTCATATTTTCCAAGTTTTTAAAATAAGTTATTTCAAAATGAAAAAGAAATTTTCTTCAAGAATTTTACAATGATATTTTTAAAGTATTTTCATATATATTAGCATCATTTCTTGAATCTTATGATTTATTGAGGTTATTCTCTTATGATATCATCCACTATATTTTTATGGATGTTTTATGATCGGTTTGACTGGAAAAATTATTGATTTTCCATATGCCCATTCTTTCAATACAAACAATTATTTATTTTTAAGGCATTTTAATTAAGTTGTGTTATTTATTAATATGTGAAATGCATTGGAATTATTAAGTGATGTGTGTAATATGGAATTATATATCCCATCAATTAATCAACAGGTCTCATGAGATAATCTAGATTGGTTATTTGGTCGAGGGCTTACCCATTTATGTAAAATGTCATGTCATGAATGTAACACCCCAGGTAAATAAAGAATATGATATTTTCATATTTATCCATATTTGTGAATAAAATATTAAAATTACTTTAAAGGGGATTCTATGCTCGATGCCGTACCCAATACGCAACAACGAGTTTCTTGGGAATCTTACGTTGCACTCTAATAATAAAATAATATTATTTTAAATGGTAGTTAACGCCCAGCCGTTGTAACGGTGGGAATGAATGAAACTAACTAAAAAATGATTATATATGTTTTTCAAATATTTTTACTTTTATCCAATAAATGTTAGAGGCTTAAAATGTGAATGAATCCAATTTTAAGCGTAAATATTCTAATATTCTTTAAAAGGTTGATTAACCGCCTTTTGATGGAGAACCTCTTTTAAATCCACTTTTTGACAATTTTATGTGTTATATTTGACAAAATAAAATTCTTCTTTAGAATCGGGACATCAAAATTTACTTTGTGTAAAATTTTGGTATTTTTCCGATAAAGTTCATTTTTTAATGAATAGTGAAAAATGTTGTATTTTAATTCAAAACCTCTTTTTAATTTAATTTATTTATATGATTATATTATCTTTTGAATTGGTTTTAAATTTAAATTAGAATATATTTTTTACCATTTAATCCAATAGTAGTCATTGGAATTAATTTCACTTTGAAATTGGACTTAAACTAGTGTCAATCTTTTAATAGATATTGTTTCTTAAAAACACGCTATTTTTTTGACAGTAGGAATTAATTATTAAATTAATTAATGCAACTTATATGTTTTTAATTTTTTAAAATATACATCATTTATGAATTCGGAATATCAAATATAGCTTAGGGTGATTTTTTGGTATTTTTCTGAAAAACTTCAATTTTTGATGAATAGTGAAACCACTAAGTGGTAGTTAAAAAGAAACTGATTTCTCATTTAAATGAAACTTTACCACTTCTGTGATTTGATTTTCAAAAATCCGACATACATGGTTGTAATTAGGAAGTAAAATTTAGTTCAATGAGATTAAAATAATTTTTTGGTGAATAGTAACTTTTAAGTTTTAATCGCGATTAGAGGTAATTAGTGCAATTTAAGGTAAAAATAATGTTTTAATAATATGAAATGACCTTGAAACATGTACTACCTTTATTGGATGAGTCATGGACGACCAAGACAATCCATGGGTCAACTTGGGGACCCCATGGATCCACTTTGGTAGGAAAATGACATTAATACCTTTTTATTTAAAGTTAAAATTAAAATGTCACAAACATGTGTTGTTTTACTAAAACAATTTTTACATGGGGTTATTCAAGTCATATTTTTTTACTATAAATATTAATTAGAATTATAAAAAGATTTATTACATCATGATATTTTTTTTATAATTTTTAGAAATTAAATAAATTAAATTATTTATGACACCATAATGATGAAGCGATTACCTCATTATTTAACGATATAAATAAAATAAAAATATAATGTAAAATATAAGACCTAAACTTGTCACAAACATATTGGATGGGTGGATTTAGAAACCTTATCACATTATCCTCTAAATTTATCCTTTTGGGACCATTAAAATCTGAGTAGCATTATATAATAAATTAATATTTTATAACTTTTCAAGAGTACCCCTCCTCTCCTCTTATAAAAGGCCCCACCCTCTACCACCTTACACACACCTCTCAAGCCTTTGGATCGGCCAAAACCTGACCATTTTGTCTCTACACATCCCTCTCTTACTCCTATAAGCCTAACTTTGGGCATAATTCTTTCCAAGGAAGCCTTTGAGCTCAAATTAGAAAGAGTTACTCGATTTAAAGGTAAAGTCTTCCCTAGTGTTCTTTTGTTTTATTTTGATTCTCCAACCCCAAAAACTCTTTTTATTTATTTATTTTGTAACAACACCAGTATCTTAAATATACTATGATTTCTTTATGAGGAGGATTCAAGCTACACTAACACACACCTCTGTCTAATGGTTAAAGAACATACTGTTTCCGTGGATGGCGAATTACTGCCTCACGAAACGATGATTGTTCTATCTTCTCATACCACCTCTCATGGTGGCCATTATGATGGAACTATATTTATTTATGATATATATTATATTAATTTATTCTCTATTCTTCTGTATTTTATAATTAAAACATACCTTTATGCTTTGCATGTTGTGCAAATGCGATAATTTAATTTGAGGAAGTGTGGACTACCGCCCCCTCAAGTGATGTGACTCATTCATGCAATACATGGAATGTATAAAGAATGAAATTGATGAACTTATGTGATATATATAACATATATATTATACTATAATTATAATATATACATATCTCTCATCTATGTTTACTTCCATTAATGTGCCAAATAAATGAAAGTAGAGTTCATGCGTACGTACGGCTTACCGTCTCCATGAACGATACATTTCATTTCTTATCTCCAAATGTTATGTAATATTATAAGTACATATATATAATGGATATATATGTCATATATTAAATCTAAATTATGGATATAATTCTCTAATTATAATATATATATCTCTCTTTTAAATTTAATTCCATTAATATGACAAACAAATGAAAGTAGCGTTCATGCGTACGTACGACCTACCGTCTCCATGAATGGTGCTTTTAATTTTTTATCTCCAAATGTTATGGAATAGTATAAAATGAATATATAATGGATATATAGGATATTTAAAACATCAATACTATTCTGGAGATGATTTACCTATAACTACATGGAAAATTCTCTTCCAACAAGTTCAATTTTTACTCATGTGCCGAACATCGACAAAAACGTCTGATATGAACTCACTTTATTAACCAATTATTATAACATTATAATATGTGATATGAACTGAATAATAATATTTAAAGTATCTCCTAAAGAAATTATAAATTGACCAAATTTTATTATTCAGGAGATTAAATAACGATCGAGTCATGTCGGACACGAGGTAAGGGATCCTACTCC
This sequence comes from Viscum album, assembly GCA_963277665.1. Lineage (NCBI taxonomy): Eukaryota > Viridiplantae > Streptophyta > Magnoliopsida > Santalales > Viscaceae > Viscum > Viscum album. The sequence continues at coordinate 1,745,173,880 of OY728159.1, read as the reverse complement.
TCTGTTTATTTTTAAGTACACTCTTTTATGTCATTCCTTTTAAGATCATCTTTCTTATGATTGGGATGTTATTTAATATTACTATTACTGTAATTTTTATGTTCATATGATGAGAAACCCTATTTTCTCTCATCAATCCATTTTGGAAGTTTTGAGTGGCACCGCTAGGCTGCCGAATTTTCATAAGAGATACAACCTCTCTCTTTCTTTTAAGTACTCTCCTTTATGTCACTTCTTTTAAGCTCTTCTTTGTTATGTTGGGGGATGTTATTTTATATTCTTATTTCTGTACATTTTATTTTAATATGATTAGAGACCCTATTTGATCTCATCAATCCATTTTTGGAAGTTTTAATTGGCGTTGTTAGGCTGCTGAGTTTTTCGTAAGGGATTTTTCATCTCACTTTTATTCCCGTGAGATTTATGCTACATTTTCCACCAGTTCCTTTGAGTGGTGTATGTACTTCCCATTATTTTACTCTTTGTGTAATATAATTTCATTTATGGGTATTTACATATTCATTGTATGACCCTTCTTCAATGGGGTGTACGTTTCAAAAGTTACCCAAGTCGGTAAGGGAACCTTTCACCCTCCTCTATTTAAAAGACTTCTTTTGTTATGTCTTTTAATTCACATATTATTATGTTGGTATATGTTATTAAATATCCTTATTGATGTAAATTTTATTTCCAAGTGATTAGATACCATTTTTATCTCTCATCAACTAATTTTCTGAATTTTGAAGTGACGCTGTTAGGCTGTCGAATTTTTCAAGGGAACTTATTAACCCAATTTTGATTCTTTGGGATAAACTTGTACTCCTTGAATATGTAGTTATATGAATATGTGTGAATAACCTATGATTTTTGTACACTTAATATCCACTTATATTTGGTGTATTCGTTTGTCACACATAATTATGTAATTGATTTATCCTTAATCCAAGGATACCGTCTTTGTATGGGACTTCGTCTCAATCTCCTTTCATTGAGGAATATTTTCTTTTATACACAACCTTCTTTTATAAGGTGTATCAACCCCTTTTACTTTTACCTTTATCCAAAAGGAATATTTTTTTTATGAAGCGTTTTACTAAATGACAAAAGGGAATGTTTTTTGTCGTACGTATGCGGCGACAACGACTTCTCCGCCGCCGTGACCATTATTTGAGTTTCGGCTTACTCTACAAGCCATACCTTTTTTTAAATGAAAAATAAATATCATGTTTTACTTTTATTTTATTTTGGTATTGAAAATGGTTTTTATAATGTTTTTATTATATCAATGTGTTTTATTAATATCTTGTGATTGAAATGTGGAAATGTTATGTTTCCTTTATGTATGTTTTATATGATACGATTATGTTATGGTTCTTGGGAATTGTTATGAAGATGGGTGGTTCCATGATAAACTAAGGGCGGGTGAGCCCGATATAACTATCCAATGCATTAGGTAATGCGAAGGGGTTAAACATTAAGGTTTCTCCGAAGAGATTTAGGGAATATACTGTGATGGGTATTCCAAACGTAACCAAGAGGGTTACTCCCTACGTAAGAATTTTATGAATGCCTCAAGTTACCTTTATGCCTTATGATTTCTATGTTTTATTATTGATTTGATGAGGTATGTTAATGTGCTTATGTTTTATGAGTAAATTATGATTTCATTGATTCTTATGTATATATGTACTCATGTTTCCTTTCCATATTTTTATATCCCTTACTGATATTTTTATGCTCATCCCAAGTTTTTGAAATGTTTTACATAGGACTTAAAGATGAATAGGGTCAAGGATGGGATCAAGGAAAGACATGCTCTCTAAAACATGGAACTATACATGTTTCTTTTAATAGTTTTTATTTATTTATGGAAACTTAGTAGAAGTGTCTACTTTGTAATCTTTTGAGATGTAATAGTTATGTCCTAATTCTATAAAACTCTAAACCTGAAAAGATCCTCACTGTGAATTATTCATTTAATTAAATAATAAGTAATGTTTAAGGTTGGGACCTTATAGTTGGTATCAGAGGTCAGTTTAGATAACTTTAGAGGTTACGGTATTCTCTAGGCATAAGTGACATTATCATAATGGCTAGGATTTCAGAAAGAGTCATAGTTTTTAGATAAAGTGAATGAGTAAGTATATCTCAGTGTTTATCTTCCTCATTAGTACATGATATTTTTGTTGATATACTCACACTGACATTTCTGGTTTTAGTAAATGGATGGATCTAGCAGGAACCAAAGTGACAATGGGTTTGAAGGAAACTGTGGTGGTTCTCTGATTAAGAGACCGGATGAAATGGGGGATTCAATGAGGAAACTCGTGGTTATTCTAAACCAACTATCAAGAAGTCATGATCAACCACTTGAACCTTGGTAAGTTCTGTAATGCATCATGTATGAGATGACCAATCAATGTGGAGGTTCAGCAAATAATTATAAAGGTAACCATTAGGGTTTATATGATCCTTACTTTTGAATTAATTATGGGTTACTATATGTTATGATGGAATATGAGCGACTTGAGATAAACTTGAGGTTAAAACATGTTAGGGTTTTTTTTGGAGTTTTATAAAAAGGACAACACACAGACTATGTGACAACCCATCGCATCGGACAAAGCTGCAGGAATCGAACCCACAACCAAAGTGCCACTGGTATTTATTGCCTACCACTGGACTACATGAAGTCCCTGATTAGTATGACTTATTATTTTTAGTTAGATGATTTTATGAATTAAGAGTAAGTTTATTTTGGGTTATATATGGAAATTATTAACCTATCATGGAGGATATGTGATTAGGTTAATTACTTTTCAATATGAGAATTTAAGAGCAACTGATGTTATTTGGAGATAAGTGTTAATTTGTACCTTGGAAGACTATGTGATTAAATCCTTCAAATATTTGGGTTTCAATCTTAGTTTGGTTTACTTTGAAGAATTTTATGGACAAATTGTTTATCGAATGGTCTTCGTTGAACTTTTGGTTTTGTTGGACAAATTTTTGAGATTAAGAATAGATTTTCTTTTTATAAAGGGTTATCCTTTTCTGGATTATCTGATCTTGTTCTAACAATTTTGGTTTTGGTAAGGGTCTAAAGACATGGGAAATATATAGTTCTCTTTTGTGGATTAGGTGATTCTCTTGAAGTTGATTATAGTACTCTTAATGTGAACAAGTCTTTCTAAATACTCATCATTTGGGGAAAGTATGAGTTTGTGTAAGAAATCTAGTAAAAGTTTAAAGTCAACATGACAAGTAAGAATGTTTCCTTATGATTTAGTTAATCTCAAAAATAAATTCCTCAATGAAAAGTAACTTAAAAAAAATGTTGTCTGTTAACTTTTCCTACTGGGGAATCGAATACTGTTTAACCCATCACAAGTTTGTGATTTTCTTGTGGTTAACTTTTTCCTAAACATGTTTTATATCACTCTCCCTCAGAACATGAAACTTTTCTTTTTCCTTCATGTCCATATTTTCCTACATGTAATCCTAGTATGGGTTAACTCGGGTGACCTTTGTACTTCTCTTTCTTTATTTTAAAGTGATAGTTTTACTGACTCTTGTTCGGATGTGGGATTTTCAATGAAGTTTCCAAGCCCAATTTTAAAATTGTGAGGATGCAATTCCCAAAAGGGGGGAAGGATGTAACACCCCAGGTAAATAAAGAATATGACATTTTTATATTTATCCATATTCGTGAATAAAATATTAATATTACTTTAAAGGGGACGCTATGCTTGATGGCATACCCAATACGCAAAAACGAGTTTCTTGGGAATCTTATGTTGCACTCTAATAATAAAATAATATTATTTTAAATGGTAGTTAACGCCTAGCTGTTGTAATGGCATGAATGAACGGAATTAACTGAAAAATGGTTATATAAGTTTTTCAAATATTTTTACTTTTATCCAATAAATTTTAGAGGCTTAAAATGTGAATGAATCCAATTTTAAGCGTAAATATTCTAATATTCTTTAAAAGGTCAATTAACCGCCTTTTGATGGTGAACCTCTTTTAAATCCACTTTTTGAAAATTTTATGTGTTATATTTGACAAAATAAAATTCTTCTTTAGAATCAGGACATCAAAATTTACTTTGTGTAAATTTTTGGTATTTTTCTGATAAAGTTCATTTTTTAATGAATAGTAAAAAATGTTGTATTTTAATTCAAAACCTCATTCTAATATAATTTATTTATATGATTAGATTATCTTTTGAATTGGTTTAAAGTTAAATTAGAATATATTTTTTACCATTTAATCCAATAGTGGTCATTGTAATTAATTTCACTTTGAAATTGGACTTAAACTAGTGTCAATCTTTTAATAGATATTGTCTCTTAAAAACACACTATTTGTTTTGACAGCAAGAATTAATTATTAAATTAATTAATTCAACTTATATTTTTTTAATTTTGTAAAATAGACATCATTTATGAATACGGAATATCAAATATAGCTTAGGGTGAATTTTTGGTATTTTTCTGAAAAACTTCAATTTTTGATGAATAGTCAAACCACTAAGTGGTAGTTAAAAAAGAACTGATTTTTCGTTTAAATGAAACTTTACGACTTCTGTGATTTGATTTTCAAAAATCCGACATACATGGTTGTAATTAGGAAGTAAAATGTAGTTCAATTAGATTAAAATAATTTTTTTGTGAATATTAACTTTTAAGTTTTAATCTCGATTATAGGTAATTAGTGAAATTTAAGGTAAAAATAATGTTTTAATAATATGAAATGACCTTGACACATGTACTAACCTTATTGGATGAGTCATGGACGACTGAGACAATCCATGGGTCAACTTGGGGACCCCATGGAGCCACTTTGGTAGGAAAATGACATTAATACCTTTTTATTTAAAGTTAAAATTAAAATGTCACAAACATGTGTTGTTTTACTAAAACAATTTTTACATGGGGTTATACAAGTAATATTTTTGACTATAAATATTAATTAGAAAGATAAAAAGATTTATTACATCATGATATTTGTTTTATAATTTTTATACATTAAATAAATTAAATTATTTATGACACCATGATGATGAAGCGATTACCTCATTATTTAACGATTTAAATAAAATGAAAAGATAATGTAAAATATAAGACCTAAACTTGTAACAAACATATTGGATGGGTTTATTTAGAAACCATATCACCTTATCCTCTAAATTTATCCTTTTGGGACCTTTAAAATCCGAATATCATTATATAATAAATTAATATTTTATAACTTTCCAAGAGTACCCCTCCTCTCCTCTTATAAAAGGCCCCACCCTCTACCACCTTACACACACCTCTTAAGCCTTTGGCTCGGCCAAACCCTGCCCATTTTGTCTCTCCACATCCCTCTATTACTCCTATAAGCCTCACTTTGGGAATAATTCTTTCCAAGGAAGCCTTTGAGCTCAAATCAAAAAGAGTTACTCGATTTAAAGGTAAAGTCTTCCCTCGTGTTCTTTTGTTTTATTTTACTTCTCCAACCCATAAAATCTTTTTATTTATTTATTTTGTAACAACACCAGTATCTTAAATATACTATGATGTCTTTTTGAGGATGATTCGAGCTACACTAACACACACCTCCGTCTAATGGTTAAAGAACATACTGTTTCCATGGATGGCGAATTACTGCCTCACGAAACGATGATTGTTCTATCTTCTCATACCACTTATCATGGTGGCCATTATGATGGAAATATATTTATTTATGATATGTATTATATTAATTTACTCTCTATGATTATTTATTTTATAATTAATACATACCTTTATTCTTTTCTTGTTGTGCAAATGCGATAATTTCATTTGAGGAAGTGTGGACTACCGCCCCCTCAAGTGATGTGACTCGTTCATGCAATACATGGAATGTATAAAGAATGAAATTAATGAACTTATGTGATATATATAACATATATATTATACTGGAATTATAATATATACATATCTCTCATCTATGTTTACTTCCATTAATGTTCCAAATAAATGAAAGTAGCATTCATGCGTACGTACAACTTACCGTCTCCATGAACGGTACATTTCATTTCTTATCTCCAAATGTTATGTACTATTATAAGTAAATATATATAATGTATATATATGTCATATATTACATCTAAATTATGGATATCATTCTGTAATTATAATATATATATATCTCTTTTAACTTTAATTCCATTAATATGACAAACAAATGAAAGTAGCGTTCATGCGTACGTACGGCCTACCGTCTCCATGAACGGTGCTTTTAATTTTTTATCTCAAAATGTTATGGAATAGTATAAAATGAATATATACTATATATATAAGAAATTTAAAACATCAATACTATTCTGGAGATGATGTACCTATAACTACATGGAAAATTCTCTTCTAACAAGTTCAATTTTTACTCATGTACCGAACATCGATAAAAACGTCTGATATGAACTCACTTTATTAACCAAGTTTTATAAAATTATAATATGTGATATGAACTGAATAATAATCTTTAAAGGATCTCCTTAAGAAATTATAAATTGACCAAATTTTATTATTCAAGATATTAAAGAACGATCGAGTCATGTCAGACACGAGGTAAGAGATCCTACTCCTCTCTTTCTTTTTAAGTAAACTCTTTTATGTAATTACTTTTAAGCTAATCTTTCTTATGATTGGGATGTTCTTTTATATTACTCTTACTGTAATTTTTATGTTAATATGATGAGAAACCCTATTTTCTCTCATCAATCCATTTTGGAAATTTTGAGTGGCACCGCTAGGCTTCCGAATTTTCATAAGAGATCCAACCTCTCTCTTTCTTTTAAGTACTCTCCTTTATGTCACCTCTCTTAAGTTCCTATTTGTTATGTTGGGGGATGTTCTTTTATATTCCTATTTCTGTACATTTTATTTTAATATGATAAGAGACCCTATTTGATCTCATCAATCCATTTTTGGAAGTTTTAATTGGCGTTGTTAGGCTGCCAAGTTTTCGTAAGGGATTTTTCATCTCACTTTTATCCCCGTGAGATTTATGCTACATTTTCCACCAGTTCCTTTGAGTGGTGTATTTACTGCCCATTATTTTACTCTTTGTGTAATATAATTTCATTTATGGTTATTTACATATTCATTGTAAAACCCTTCTTCAATGGGGTGTACGTTTCAAAAGTTACCCAAGTCGGTAAGGGAACCTTTCACCCTCCTCTATTTGAAAGACTTATTTTGTTATGTCTTTTAATTCACATACTATTATGTTGGGATATGTTCTTAAATATCCTTATTGATGTAAGTTTTATGTCCAAGTGATGAGATACCCTTTTTATCTCTCATCAACTAATTTTCTGAATTTTGAAGTGACGCCGTTAGGCTGTCGAATTTTTCAAGGGAACTTCTTAACCCAATTTTGATTCTTTGGGATAAACTTGTACTCCTTGAATATGTCATTCTATGAATATGTGTGAATAACCTATGATTGTTTTACACTTAATATCCACTTATATTTGGTGTATTTGTTTGTCACACACAATTATGTAATTGATTTATCCTTAATCCAAGGATACCGTCTTTGTATGGGACTTCATCTAAATATCCTTTCATTGAGGCCTATTTTGTTTTATACACAACCTTCTTTTATACGGTGTATCAAACCCTTTGACTTTTAATTTTATCCAAAAGGAATCTTTTTTATACAAAGCGTTTTACTAAAAAACAAAAGGGAATGTTTTTTGTCGTACGTATGCGGCGACAACGACTTGTCCGCCGTCGTGACCATTATTTGAGTTTCGGCTTCCTCTATAAGCCATACCTTTTTTTAAATGAAAAATAAATACCATGTTTTACTTTTATTTTATTTTGGTATTGAAAATGGTTTTCATAATGTTTTTATTATATCAATGTGTTGTATTGATATCTTGTGATTGAAATGTGGAAATGTTATGTTTCCTTTATGTATGTTTTATATGATATGATTATGTTGTGGTTCTTGGGCATTGTTATGAAGACGGGTGGTTCCGTGATAAACTAAGGGCGGGTGAGCCCGATATAGCTCTCCAATGCATTGGGTAACGCGAAGGGGTTAAACTTTAATGTTTATATGAAGAGATTTAGGGAATATACTGTGATGGGTATTCCAAACGTAACCAAGAGGGTTACTCCCTACATAAGAATGTTATGAATGCCTCAAGTTACCTTTATGCCTTATGATTTCTATGTTTTATTCATGATTTGATGAGGTATTTTAAAGTGCTTATGTTTTATGAGTAAATTATGATTTCATTGATTCTTATGTATACATGTACTCATGTTTCCTTTCCATATTTTTATATCCCTTACTGAGATTTTTATGCTCATCCCAAGTTTTTGAAATGTTTTACAGAGGACTTAAAGATGAATAGGGTCAAGGATGAGATCAAGGAAAGACATGCTATCTAAATCATGGAACTATACATGTTTCTTTTAAGAGTTTTTTTATTTATGGAAACTTAGTAGAAGTGTCTACTTTGTAATCTTTTGAGATGTAATAGTTATGTCCTAATTCTCTAAAACTCTAAACCTGACAAGATACTCACTGTGAATTATTCATTTAATTAAATAATAATTAATTTTTAAGTTCGGGGCCTTATAATGAATCCTTGATGATATAAATGTCTGGGCACAAAGTCTCAATGGTATATTTTTTAGATGTATATAATTATTCATTACATAATTTTGAAATCATTTATTGATGTCCATGTTTTTATTCCACTAGTTATAATATCTATGGATAAGTTTCAAGATCATGTGATTATGTATATGGAATAATTTTATTATCAATTATTCCTACCATATTATTATTCATGTTCAAGATATTGATTAAATAAAATTTCTTTTCAGTTATTTACCTTAATATATTGATTATGCCTTATTTATTCATGATATATTATGTTGTATGCATATCCTTACTGATCATATGATCTCACCCCTTTCTTATGTTTCATTTTACTAGAATACTAATATGTGTATTATGATTGATATATAGGGTTATGCCGGAGGAAATAATGATTTACTCAAAGAAAATACTATATTTTATTTTATGTTTTCAAATATAATGTGAAATTTAAGTATGTATCTATTTCATCAAGACAAATAAAATATTTGGTGATTTAGGATGTGATTGATTGTATTTAATTCCATTATAATAAAGTAACCATCGGATTTGGGATACTAAGGTCAGGGTATTTACAGTTGATATTATAGTAAGTTCAGTAAAAAACTTGGGAACAAGATTTAGAAAAATATAGATTAGGGAATGTAAACCTATGATAGAATTTGAGAATATTACCAAAGAAAATAATCTTCTAATTTTTAGATTATTTATACATAAATTTTCAATTTATGTTACATGTTTCACTAGTCTTGAAATTATACATTATAATTCATAATTTTATAATCTAATCAAGTGTATTCCATTGTTTAGAAATGGCCCATAACAGAAGGAATGAACACTGTATTAATGTATGTAATAAATTTAGGGATTTATCTCCTATTAAATATAATGAAGTTGGAGTTGGATCTAAACAAATTATAACTATATTGGGGAAAATGACTTGGGTTATGACCAATAACCTTACCCGTATAGAGTATGTTGAGTCCAAAGTTTCCTAATGATTTTTTCCTATACTTCATGTTTTTGAAATAAAAAAAAACATTTTCTTAATAGAATTTTATTCCTTTAAGGAATTTGATTTTTTATTTATTTAAGGAAGTTTATTTATATGAACTTTCAAAATCTGGTTGCTGCTTTCTAGCTAAGTCTAACCATCGCTTTCCTTAAGAACAAATAGATGTTGGAATAAATTTGATCCTTAAACTTTCTCGAAGTCTTACAATTTCTCAGAATCTTACACTTTCTCAGAATATTACACTTTATTATAATCTTACACTTTCTCAGAATTTTGAATCTGATACTCATAGAATTGTGAATCTGATTTCCCCATAATTGTGAATCTGATTCTCACAAAATTGTGAATCCGATTTCCACAAAATTATGAATATAATTCTCACAAAATTGTGAATCCAATTTCTTTCTGAAATCAAACTCTGATTCTCTATAAAATCAGACTCTAATTATTTCTAAAATCATACTCCCATTTTCTCTGAAATCAGACTCCTATTCTCTCTGAAATTAGAATTTGATTATCTATATTTCTAGAATCTGATTTTCTATATTTCTAGAATCTGATTTACCTTAAGAAACCAATTGTATATTTTTCTTATAGTTACCATATTTACTTAATATTTATTACATTCTACATGACAATGTTTCTCATATTCTATATGATAATGTTTCTTAGATTCTATATGATAATGCTTCTTACATTCTGCATAATAATGTTTTTAACATACTTTTCATGATAATGTTTCTCACATACTTTTCATGATAATGTTTTTCACATACTTTTCATGATAATGATTATTAAATATTTTACACGATAATGTTTCCTAGATATGATAATGTTTCCTAGACATGATAATGTTTATCATATTTTGTTACGTAAAATGATGTCATCCAATCTGTTATAAAATGACCGTTGCTGAGTGCCACCTGTACAGGTCCCTCTAAAATTTTAGGGAAATATGACCATTGGAGGATATCGTGACCACTGGAGATCTCTTCTATAAATATCAAATCATTTAAATATGATCACTACCATGAAATTTTGGGATAATTGACACTCTATGAGAGCTCTTCCAGATTTTCTTCGTACGAAATCCTTGAAGAGTTTAAGTTGTGAACAACTTTTTCCACATACTTAAATATTCAACAATATTTGTTTTATTTATGAAATTATGATTGTTTCTGTATAAAATCAAGGGATTCAAATATGAAGGAATACATATGTTCTGATTACCTTCTTAATTGAGGAATTCCAAGTTTAAGGAAGACAAAGGTACCGATCACCTTATAGATCGAGGGATTTCGGGGATAGCAAGACAGATTCTGATCTTTGTATCATGGGATTATCATGGTGTGGGTAAGACATAATTTATTGAAAGTATAAATCAAGGGACCTTTATCTAAGGTTGTTGGATACCCATCTCTTTAGGTTAAAATATTTCATTAAACTTGTACTACTTGTTTAATTACAAGTTCTTTAAATTCGGATGCATTTTTTTTATAAATAGAAAGTGTAACTTTCTTACACTTTATCTATTATAATAACTATGATTTAAGATTCTATACACTTTAAGGTAGAATATTACATAAGTATAAATGTGTGTTTATTTATTTATAATATCTTTGTAATTATACCTTGGGCCCTTCCAATATCTTTGTTAAAGATAGTAGTGGGTTTAGTGAATCTTGTTTGTTTAACTTTGTTAAACAAAGTTTCCTTAAGGTTAAAAATGAAAGTTTTTGAACTTACAATTCACTAAATATTGTTATTGAGTTTCTACATCTCATATTTTGATCTTAAAATTAGTATTAGAGTAGTTCTTTGAGATATTGATACTTACACTTAGTATCATAACGCATATTTTCATTACTTAGTTTACTTACACTTTGTTTACTTTTATAAATTTTTGAAAATTTATTTTATAAACTCCTTGTTTATAAATATATACTACACTACCATGTGGAGTGGAAAAGTTTTGTTTTTGAAAAATGGTAGGAATCAATATTGGATCTATTAATAATCTAAATCCAACAAGACCACTAATTTCTGATGGTAATGATTATGAGTATTAGAGAGATTGAATGAAGCCATTTTTTATTAACACTGGAGTTGAAAAATTTGTTATGATTACTGGTGATTATAAGATTCCGAACAAGGAATTTAGAACCTTTACCAACCAAGAAAAACAAGAATACAAATTGAATTATAAGGTATGTAATACTTTGTTGTGTTCTATAACCAGGAATATATACAGTCAAATATTTTCATGCGAGCAACAAATTGTATTTGGAAGAAACTTGAAGTTACTCATTTTGGTACTTCCAAAGTTATATAAACCAAAAGAGCTATGCTTAGAGCTTATTATCATGGTTTTGTTTTTTCTTATGGAGAACCAATAGTTTAAGTTCAACAGATATTCAGGACTATTACAAATAGGTTATAGTCAATGGGAGAAAAATGTTTAGACGGTGAAATTCTTATTGACAATATTATTGGTATCTTGCCAAATGAGTGGGAATAAAAAAGAACAACTATTGATGAATCTAGGAAAGTTACAATAGTTAATATTGATGAGCTATTTGGGAATCTCTTGAAACATGAGAATAAATTGAAGAGAGATGCTAATAATATTAAGAATATTAATGGGAGTGCTGTTTTTAAAACTACTTTGAGTCATATGAAAGCTAAGACTCAAGATAAAGTTTATAAGAAAACAAAATCTAAGAAAATTGTTATTCAATCATACTCAAGTGAATATGAATAGTCAGAGAAAGAGCTATACAATCTTGATCTTAGGATGAACATGATTATTGGTAAGAATGATTTTCAGTATAAATATAATAATAAAGATAGGAAAGATAAGAAATATTCAGAAGTTACATGTTAAGAATGTAAGAAAACTGGAAATATCAGACTTGATTATTCTAAGATGAAAAGAAAGGAAAAGAAAGATAGAAACTTTAGAAGGAATTAGAGAAGATATTATAAGTCTAAGGGAAAGAAGGTCCTAAAAGAAAATGACACTTAGAGTGCAAGTGGTGGATACTCATCTGACGAATCTTTAGATATTGAATCTTCTGGAAAAAATAATATTCTTCTTATTGCCATAATGCCTATAGATAATAAGTGTCTTATGGATAAGGTACACACTACTAAATCTTTAACCAATAAATATTCAAGTGCTAATTATCATAATGAAGAAAATTATGAATCTTCAGATGAAGAATCTTCTTTAGTAGAAGATAATTCTTTACCTTCCTTTTAAGAAGTCTCTAGGTTTTCAAAATTACTTGAGAATGAAAATAGTAAGATCTATAAGAAACTTGAAAAGGAAAATTATAGAATTAATATTTTAACAAATGAAGTGTCAAATCTTTCTAAATATCTTTATGAAAAATATTTTATAATTTTTTCTATTACAAAAAAACTTAAGGAAGTTACTTCTGAAAAGGATAAACTTTCTAAGGATCTTGAAAAGGTTATTTCTAAGAAAAATGTTTTAGGGACAAAATAAAAATCTAAGATTAATGAATATGAGGATAGGATTTTAGTCATTAGAATAAAATCTGAAATATTTTCCTTAAATAAACTTTTTTCAAACTTTACTTCTAGTAAAAATAATTTTGAAAAAATGTATTCACAAATTCATCCTCTTAGAAATAGTTCTAGATTTGGTTATTCTCGCTCAAAAACTATTTTTAGTCATAATTATTTTGTTCCTCAGAGTTCCCCTTTTGTACCAAGTGTCAATATGCTGAAGATTGGGAGAATTTTGTTTCTTTAAACAAAACTCAATCCTTAGGTTTTTATAAATCCCACTTTTCTAAGTAAATGTGGATACCTTAGATTTTACTTTCTAACATTTCTAGATCCAATAAAGTTTGGATTCTAAAAGTCTAACTGTTTTATTTTCAATAAAATAAAGGAAGTACTAAAAAAAATTCATGGTACATGGAAAATGGATGTTCTCAGCACATGACTGGTAACTGAAACTTTGAAAATATTATAAAGATGAAAGGTGGAAAAATAACTTTTGAAGACAATTCTCTAGGACAGATTGTTGGTATATGTAACATTTTTCTTCTTGTAAAATATTTTATTTTTAATGTTTTATTTGTTAAAGGTATTAAGAACAACCTCATGAGAATAAGTCAATTATATGATGAAGTTTACCTTGTGAATTTCAAGAATAATAAATACTAGTACACAATTCAAAGGATGTGTTTATTCTCTTTGCCCATCATCATGATAATTTTTATACACTTAACTTAGAAGACCTTAGAATATACTACTTACCTTGCCTAAGTGCAATGGAAGACCAATATTGGTTATGGCATAGAATATTAATACAATGTAATCTTAGGAACTTATATAAACTATTTAAGAAAAGACTTATTAAGGATCTACCAGATCTTAGATTTGATTCTTCAAAAGTTTTTGATCCTTGTCAATATGGAAATAAACATAATTCATACATTAAATCAATAAGTGAAGTCTCAACTTATGATGCATTACATATAGTGCATATGGATATTTTTCAGTCGAACACAAACTAAAAGTATTGGAGGAAAATACTATCTTTTGGTTCTAGTTGATGATTACACTGGATTTATATGGGTCTATTTTTAGCAAAGAAATATGAAGCCTTTTATTATTTTAAATATTTTTTATCCAAAGTTAAACATGAAAAAAATCTGCCATTGATATCTATTCATAGTGATCATGGAGGAGAATTTGAAAATTCAAATTTTGAAAATTTTTGTAGTAAGAAAAGAATTACTTATAACTTCTCAACCCCGAGAACACCTCAGAAAAATGGTGTTGTTGAAATAAGAAATAAAAATTTTCAAAAAATAAAAAGAACTATGTTGATTGAATACTCTATTTCTAAACACTTTTGGGATGAAGCTGTTAATACTACTTTCTATACTATAAATCGAGTTTTAATAAGGACATTTCTTAATAAAACACCTTATGAGTTATAGATTGGTTGAAAACCTATAGTTTTTTACTTCAAAGTATTTGGATGAAAAGTATTCATCTTAAATACTAAAGATAACTTACACAAATTTGCACTCAAATTTTTTGAAGGAATATTCTTAAGATATTTCACAACTTCAAAGGATTATAGAGTTTTTGACAAAAATTATTGTACTATTGAGGAAACAGTACATGTTAAATTTCATGAAACTGATCCTTTTGTTTTTATACAACCCCAATCTACATCCTCGTATGTATTTTTAAAAACTGATTATCATCCTTTGATGGAATATTATTCTAATCAGGAGAATACTCAAGAAGATGTTTCTAAAGTGTTCACTCTATAATATTTTCTACCTTATGTTGATGAATAGATTTTACAAAACCCAAGTTAGTTGTTTATTAAGAATCATCCCAGTGATAGTATCATTGGTGATGTACATTAACCTATAAGGACTATAAGTTCTTTAAGAAATTAAGTAGAGCATCTAGCATTTATTTCCCAATTAGAACATAAAATTTATGAAGAAGCTTTAGGTGATGAATATTAAATTAAATCTATACAAGTTGAACTAAATTAATTTAAAAGATATAAAGTCTGGAACTTGGTTGAAAGACCTAAATAAACTTCTATAATTGGATTAAAGTGGGTCTTTAGAAATAAATGTGATGAAAATGAAATCATAGTAATAAATAAATAAATATTATTTGCTAAAGGATATAATTAACAAGAAGGAATAGAATATTAAGAAACACATGATTGGATAGCTATACTTGAATATATTTGAATTATATTATTCTTTGTAACATTATTTTATTTCAAAAAATTTCAAATGGATGTGAAATTTTCTTTACTTAATGGGTATGTTCAAGAGGAAATTTATGTTAAACATCCTCCTGTTTTTGAAGACACAAAACATCCTGAACATATTTTTAAACTTAACAAAGATTTATATGGTCTTAAACAATCCCCTAGAGCCTGGTATGATAGACTTACATGATTTTTGTTACAAAATAATTATGTTAAGGGAACTACTGATCCCAAAAATTTTATAAAGTAAGAATTTTTTTTATTTGTTCAAATCTATGTGGGTGACATTATATTTGGATCAACTTAGAAATCCTTAAATAATTCCTTTGTGAATCTTATGAAATCTGAGTTTGGAATGAGTATGATGGGTGAGTTAACATTTTTACTTGGTTTTAAAATTTCTCAAAAACCATAAGGAACTTATATATCTCAACATAAGTATAGTAAATATATTCTTAAAAAGTATGGTTATGACAACACTAAAAACATAAGTACTCCAATCAGTACCTCAAATACTCGTGATCTTGATAAAGCTGGGAAACTAGTAGATCAAACATCTTTTAGAGTTATGATAGGAATTTTATTATAATTAATATATAGTTGTCCATAATTAATGTTTTCTTTATGCTTATGTGTAAGATATCAATATAATACAAAATAATCCCATTTAAAATCTATAAAAATAATTTTTTTCTACTTAATAGGGACTTTGGACCTAGGACTTTTCTATTCTTCTAGAAATGATTTTATTTTAAAAATCTTTTTGGATGCTGACTTTGGTGGTTATATAATGAATAAAAAAAGATACATCTCAAAATTTTTATTTATTAAGAGATTCATTAGTTTCTTGGTCATGAAAAAAACAACATTTAGTATCACTTTCCACTACATAAGCTGAATATATAGCAGTTGGAAGTTGTTGTGCTCAAGTGTTGTGGATACAACACACACTCACAAACTATGACATGAGTTTTACCAAAACAAAGATAATGTGTGATAATACTAGTTTCATTACACTAAGTAAAAACCTTACACATCACTCTCATGAAAATCACATAGATATTAGGCAGAACTTTCTTAGGGATAACACAATTAATAAATATATCATTCTTCAATTCATCAGAATGAAAGAACAAATTGCTGATATATTTACAAAAACATCACCCTCTGATAGATTTAAATACATTAAACAAAATTTAGGAATGATAACCATAAGTTAATCATTCATATTCACTTTTTGTTTAACCCATATTCTAATATTAAGATACTCTTTTTCATAGGGTTATTACATCTGTTCATTCTTTTAAAATTCCTTTCCTATTTTTTTCATTTCCTAAATTCTTTTTAGAACCTAAAATATTTTGAAACCTAAATTTTTTTGGAACCTAACAAGCATTTTGTCACACCCCAACCTCAAAGATTTGTTATTATTAATTACTTTAATTATTAATTTGGGTTTTATATAATTTTCCACTGTTGCACGATCATCCTGCGTGGTTAGGAGTAACAGCTCGGTGCCTACATAGACTCCCGGGTGTGCCAGAGTTATGGCACATGACTCACGCGCAATTTATAGAACTGCGCGGTGAGCACGTGACTTGACCCTGCAAGCGAGTAGTACTGGGTGGCACGATTCAGGCACAATTTGTTCAACAGTGTGTCGGACAGCAGGCGAGCAGTGCAACTGACCCGATTTTTGAAGTAAATAAATGATTTGATTTAAATGGTAAATGGGAAAAAATATATATTAATAAATAAAATAGAGTGTGTAAAATTAAATTAAACTGAGTTTATAGAGGGTTTAATAATTATAACAATAATAATTTTTTTATAGTAATATTGTTATTATAGTTATTGTATTATTATTATTAAACAAGAAAAAAAAACCCTAATCAAAACCTAGCTACCCGACCCCCCGTTTCCCCCCTTCTCCTATTCCAGCGGCCGCCGCCTGCAACCCCCCTTCTTCCTCCCTCACGCGAACCATCCCCCTTCTACCTCGTTGCTCCCTTCACCCATCTCGTGCGATGCCTCGCTGGCCCTCCCTCACCGCTGCCGCGTTCCCCACCACCGGGTCACACCTCGCCGGCCCCCACGTCCTCACCAGTGCCGCACTTCCTCGTATACCTCCACTCCCCATTCCGCCTCCAGCGCCCACCGCCTTCGGCGTCCCCGGATCTTCCTCGCTCTACTCCGCGTGACTCCCTTCCCTGGTCATCCCCTCGGTGCTGCCTCCCCCTTGCCGCAACCTTCCTCCCCTCTCCTCTCTCGGAGGCTACATCTAGATCGAGCTCCTCTTCTTCGTTGAAGACTTAGACCTTCTTTGGCGATGGTTGGAGATTCAATGGCTGCTGGACCTGCTAAGCTAAGGGCCATAGGTGTGTTTCGGGTATCCAAGATTGGGGTTCGACGGTGGTTGTTGATTCTCCTCTGGCTGCTGAAATAGTTGTCGCAGTCTGTTTCCTTCTAGTACAATCATGAAGCCTCTCTTTTCCCATGAATCCACGGTTGATATCACCAAACAAAAAAATTTAGCTTTGTGCACATCTGTGTCGAGATATCTGCTGAGCAAGATATTTTTAGTGGACTTGGGCTCCGACTCTTCCTCTACCATTAAAGGAGTATGGCTGGGTTATCAAAACGTGTAGATTATACATAGTTGTTTTCTCACCTTGTTAACCATTGTAAGAAGTAGCCCAAGGAAGAATCGCATGAAAGACAGAACAAAGTCACCCTAATGAATCGGGTTTATCAAAAGAAGAAACCATGGATGACTGCTTTGGAGTCAGAGGTCTTTTGTCCTGTCTTCTTCTTTCTAAGAGGTTGATGGAATCCCATGCCCCTACCTTTTCCCGTCTTGCAGCCGTCGTCCGTTCGGCCCTACCCCCCTTCCGCCCGCGCCGCTCTTTCCCTGCACCGGCGGTACCCTGACATTTTTTCCCTTTCCCATATGTGTGCTCAGTTCGCAATTGGCCGCTCGACGAACGCCCATTGCCGAAGGCGAACGGTTCGGGCTCGTTCTGATTCACTTGCACCAGTGTTGAGGTGAGTTTTGGGATTTTTATTAATTTTAATTATTCGAAGTTAGTGTTTCTGTGTTATTTGTTGTTTTGCGATTGCTGCAGCATGTTGGCAAGGAAAATCTGCAATACTGTGGTCATCAGCTTGTGCGTGCTTGTGTGCTCGTTTGACGCATGTCTCATCATTATGTTTGGACAATGAGTCAAGGTAGGTCCCCCACTGCACTCACCTTTAAATTTAGAATTTGTTAATTGCTTGATGTTTTATTAATTTCAATGAATGAGAAATACTATTAGATAATAAAATTTTAAATGATTATTTAGTGTGAAATGAGCCGTTTATTTTATACCGAACACATGAAACATTTCCTTGACGATTGGACACCCAGTATTGAAAGAATGCCCGTTTGGCCTTTAAAAATAATTCACGGAATTTAAAATGTACTTCTAGTTTTAAAGATAAGTGATTTCTTCTGAACAAGTGTTTTGGGTTTTCTCGAGAAATGAGGTTTTGTTTTAAAATTTGTGAAGGTCCATTTGGCACTTTAATAGAATAAATTATTTTGGAAAACCCATTTAGGGGTGATATTTTATGTGAATTGATTGCGTGAGCTGTATGTGATATTTGTGCATCGTGACTGATTGATTTACATTGTGGACACACCCCTTTTTATTGTATGTGTTGACATGGGAACCTAGCATATTGAGTGAATTTTCCGAGAATGATTGCTTCACTAGTTTAGAATACGCACTGTCTAGTGGCCCCATAGCAGGGGAATACTGAGTTATTGCTGCTATGGGTATTGGGCCCCTCGGTTAGGACATGCACGGCTATGCCAGGTAGTAGTATGGGCGTTATGACGTCATCGAGTTAGGGCATGCCTTCAGGATGAGTCAGATGTATAGTATGTTCTGGATTGTTCACGATCTCCTAGGATCAACCCATGTTTTCTTTTAGTGTTTATTTGTATGTGGCAGATGATTGAGAGGTCGAGTTCGGTTTCTGACCCCTGTGTGCCACTTTTTCCATTGCCCTTAGTGTGTGTTGTGTGTTGTGTGCGATTTTTCCTTTTTGACTAACAACTAAAGTTTGGATTTCTAAATTGTTCTCAAAATGTTTTAAAATTCAATGCACCTGTTTCTTTCAACATTAAACTTGTTCTAAATTAAAAATGGAAGTGTACTTTTACTTGTTTTAGATATTAAAGTGTGTGTGGAAACCATATTTTATATAATTTAGTGCAAACCTAGAATTGATAAATTCTTTGTTTAATGGTATGTGCATTGGGAATAGAATTAGTCGGGCTTACCTACTGAGTTTTAATACTCACGCCTATAGTGTTTTCTTGTTTTTAGTTCTATTGCAGGTTCCTGCTTCAGTTGTTCGCCTTGAGCGACGTTGGGTTGTGGTATTGGACAGTGACCCCTGGGGTCACGTGGAGTTTTGGTCGTGGTCAGGTTAGTAGTGTTGTTTGTTCTTTATTTATTTTATTTTGTTCTTTTTTTTGCTGCTTAATTTATTTTATTTTGGGCCAAATCTTTCCCACCTGTTTACTTTTGATGACCGACACTAGTTGCCAGCCCGTGGGGATCAGGAACGCCCTTCGGGTCATGTCGCGGATCGACTCGGGTGACCGCTTCAGGGTCGACCCGGGTTGGTTCGTGACAAAATGGTATTAGAGGTGGCCCTTGTTATTTGGGATGTCTAGTAGATGGAGATTAAGATTGTCGGGACTCGAGAGGTAGGTACGGGAAGGAAGTCATGAACCCTCACCCGTTCCGCAGCACGAGTCACCAGGGATAGTTCATAAATTGAATCGTTTCTTTCATTCTGGTTTGTTTTGGATTGAGGGATGACAACCGAGGTAAACCGATGTTACATCATGATCTCACATGGAGTAGTGACCCATGTGGAGTCCGAGTACATGGTTTGAATTCCTCCTAGTTGTTGACACTTACATGGGGCATGGCCCACTACCATGTCGTCAGGTTAAGTGTGACCGCTAGTCCTTCACTCCGGTGGTTTAATGTAAATTGAGTGTCTTTTTCGTTCAGGTTGGTGTAAGTATGTTTTTGGAAATAAAAAAAAGGGGTTTTTGAAAATGGGACAAATTTCTTTTAAATGACTTTAAATTTATGAAATGGGTTTTAAAAATGAAAGCCTTTGGTTTGGAAAACCGTTGTTTGAATGGAAAGTGGTTGAGAATGGTTTGGGGTGAAACCTCAGGTACTCCTTATGAACGTTTGCACATGTGAGAGGATGTGTGGAAAGTGCGTGTTGGTACGTATGAGTGAATGTGGATGAAGAAATGTGCAACGGTTCATGGGATTACCTGGGTGTGGTTGAAATTAAAGGCTTGACCTTGTTTTCTAAATTGGATTTTAAAGAGGAAATTTTTTTTGGAAAATGATTTTGGTTTGAAAAGTGGATTTGGTATTTGTAAAGTAGCCTTGAAAGATGGTTGTTTTGAAATATAAAATGAAAAGCGGTTTTGGGGTTGTGTTTGTTTTTGTTTGGTTTTGATCTGGTTGTTTTTGGATGAGGGTACTTTTTTGACGTTGCTTCGAATGATATCGGTTTCGGATTGGTGTTTTATATGTTGTTCAGAAATGCAGCCCAGAAAGGTCCCTAGAGTTTTGATGAGTCATGGACAGTTTTTGGTCCTTCTCAGACGTTGTCTTTCCTTCATGGTGATTGGAGTCTGTTAGAGACAATGGAGTGGCTTGAAGAGGTCGAGCGCATCTTCAGGGTATTGGGAACTCCCGAAGCTGTTAGAGTGCGCGTCGTTTTGGGTCTGATCGAAGGTCCAGCTCTGGATGAGTAGGAGTTGTTCACCCCGCCATCACTACAAGTTGGGATGATGTGGTATGTCTTTAAAGCCATATTCGTTCAATGGTTTATACTTGTGGAGGTGAAGACGAAGAAAATGAAAGAGCTCATGCGTGTTCAACATGGCTAGCAGACGATGAAAGTGTATGTTGAACATTTCAAGGATCTTGTATCTCTTTTTCCAAGGGTAGTGTCGCAGGACCGGATGAATACTTTTCCCTTCATCAGGGGTCTTCATCCAGAGATCAAGGAGCGAGTCCTCCCTTTTTGGGAGCATCAATTTTGAGAAGTTTGTGCATGAGGTGTTCTTAGCTGAGTTGGTTTCCGGAGCACAAATGGTTGGAAATCCACCGTATCCAGTTGCTCGTGAAGGTCCCCTATCTGACGAGCAGAGTGTTTTGGTAAATTTTTTTCTAAAGAGTTATTTGTAGTGGCTCTAACATCCAGTTCGTCGAACCGTCTAATGGTGTACTATCAGTATGGACGGTTAGGGCATACAAGCCATCATGTCACACCCCTCCGAAGACGTGACATCATTGCAGGTGTCTGGATCATCTAGAGAAGCTTTGCAGGAAGCATCGCCTGAGGAAGACACTGTGACCAGAAGATTCCAGTGCCTGACAGTGAGGCAGAAGATGCTTCAACCGTCAGATCCCCAACCACAGGTCTTGGGGTGAAGCTCACGCGCAGTCAGGAGTTGTCGGGGGGGGGTGACGCCTCAGTTCGGGTTTCGTGTTCCGTGTTAGCAACAGAACATTTAATTTCCTTCTCTTCTCATCCTTCCACTGTTAAAGTTTTTTCATTGTTGTAGGTTCATTGTGTTGTCATGAGGTTGAGATGAACGTGTTCATTTGTAATCCAAACAATCTCGTTTGTCTGATTGTGGTGTTCTGGATCGTGTGTTTTTCTTAAAAGTGTGTTTGAACCTTGTATGGGTTAGTCTCAGTCTGACTGTGTTCGTTTGGAGATGTAAGTGCCTATGGAAGGATCAACGTTTGTGGTAATGCTCGAGTTTACTTCGTGGGTTATGTTCTTCTCAGAGGTTTCTCTCTAGTGATTGGGGATTTTGGTCTATGACGAGAGTTCCAAGTTTTGGCGGTGGTGTTGTTTTTCTCATTCTATAAAGGTTAGTTTGGGTTATTTGGGAGTTCCCGCGTCGACCCCCTTCCCGAGGTGGTATGTTTGAGTGTAAAAATTTCTACTCTAGTCGAGTCCTTGTGGTGGGGAGAACCCTCTCGTGTTCTCCCATTCTCTTATGTTGTGGTTTCTTCTAGTTTTATTTGGGCATTGATTCTTTTTTGGTCCATCGTTTGGCTGGGTGACTTTCTGGGGGCATAAAGTGTCTGTGGTGGGGATAATTGTCACACCCCGATCTCACATATTTATTATTATTAATTACTTTAATTATTAATTTGGGTTTTATACAATTTTCTATTGTTGTACGATCATCCCGCGTGGTTAGGAGTAACAGCGCGGTGCTTGCACGGACTCCCGGGTGTGCTAGAGTTATGGCGCGCGACTCACGCGCAATTTATAGAACCGAGCGGTGAGCACATGACTTGACCCTGCAAGCGAGTAGTACTGGGTGGCACGATTCGGGCACAATTTGTTCAGCAGTGTGTCAGACAACAGGCGAGCAGTGCAGCTGCCCCGATTTTCGAAGTAAATAAATGATTTGATTTAAATGGTAAATGGGAAAAAATATATATAAATAAATAAAATAGAGTATGTCAAATTAAATTAAACTGAGTTTATAAAGGGTTAAATAATTATAACAATAATAATTTGTTTTTTTATAGTAATATTGTTATTATAGTTATTGTATTATTATTATTAAACAAGAAAAAAACCCTAATCAAACCTTAGCTACCCGACCCCCCGTTTCCCCCCCTTCTCCTATTCCAGCGGCCGCCGCCCGCAACCCCCCTTCTTCCTCCCCCACATGAACCAGCCCCCTTCTACCCTGTCACTCCCTTCGCCCATCCTGCGCGACGCATCGCCACCCCTCCCTCACAGCTGCCGCGTTCCCCAGTACCGGGTGACACCTCGCCGACCCCTGTGTCCTCGCCGGTGCCGCACTGCCCCGCATCCCTCCGCTCCCCGTGCCGCCTCCAGCGCCCACCTCCTTCGGTGTCCCCGGCTCCGCCTCGCTCTACTCCGCGTGACTCCCTTCCCCAGTCATCCCCTCGTCGCTGCCTCCCCCTTGCCGCAACCTTCCTCCCCTCTCCTCTCTCGAAGGATACATCTAGATCGAGCTCCTCTTCTTCATTGAAGACTTAGCCCTTCTTTGGCGATGGTTGGAGATTCAGCAGCTTCTGGACCTGCTAAGCTAAGGGCAGAAGGTGGGTTTCGGGTATCCAAGATTGGGGTTCGACGGTGGTTGCTGGTTCTCCTCTGGCTGCTAAAATAGTTATCGCAGTTTATTTCCTACTAGTGCAATCGTGAAGCCTCTCTTTGCCCATGAATCCACAGTTGATATCACCAAACAAAAAAAATTATCTTTGTGTGCATCTGTGTCGAGATATCTACTGAGCAAGATATTTTTAGTGGACTTGGGCTCTGACTCTTCCTCTACCATTAAAGGAGTATGGCTGGGTTCTCAAAACGTGTAGCTTCTGAATAGTTGTTTTCTCACATTGTTAACCATTGTAAGAAGAGGCCCGAGGAATAATCACATGAAGGATGGACCAAAGTCACCCTAATGAACCGGGTTTATCAAAAGAAGAAACCATGGACGACTACTTTGGAGTCGGAGGTCTTTTGGCCTGTCTTCTTCTTGCTAAGAGGTTGATGGAATCCCATGCCCCTACCTTTGCCCGTCTTGCAGCCTTCGTCCATTCGGCCTCACCCCCCTTCCTCCTGTGTCGCTCTTTCCCTGCACCGGCGGTACCCCGACAATTTTTCCCTTTCCCATATGTGTGCTCAGTTCGCAATTGGCCGCACGACGAACGCCCGCTGCCGAAGGTGAACGGTTCAGGCTCGTTCTAATTCACTTTCACCAGTGTTGAGGTGAGTTTTGTGCTTTTTATTAATTTGAATTATTCGAAGTTAGTGTTTCTGTGTTATTTTTTGTTTTGCGATTGCTGCAGAATGTTGGCAATGAAAATCTGCAATACTGTGGTCATCAGCTTGTGCGTGCTTGTGCGCTCGTTTGAGGCATGTCTCATCATTATGTTTGGACAACGAGTTGAGGTAGGTCCCCCCACTACACTCACCTTTAAATTTAGAGTTTGTTAATTGCTTAATGTTTTATTAATTTTAATGAATGAGAAATAATATTAGATAATAAAATTTTAAATGATTATTTAGTGTAAAATGAGCCGTTTATTTTATACCGAACACATGAAACATTTCCTTGATGAGCGGACACCCAGTATTGAAAGAATGCCCATTTGGACTTTAAACACAATTCACATAATTTCAAATGTACATCTAGTTTTAAAGATAAGTGATTTCTTCTGAACAAGTGTTTTGGATTTTCTCGAGAAATGAGGTTTTGTTTTAAAATTTGTGAAGGCCCGTTTGGCACTTTAATAGAATAAATTATTTTGGGAAACCCATTTAGGGGTGATCTTTTGTGTGCGTTGATTGTGTGAGCTGTATGTGATGTTTGTGCATCGTGACTGATTGATTTACATTGTGGATGCACCCCTTTTTATTGTATGTGTTGACATGGGAACCTGGCATATTGAGTGAATTTTATGAGAACGATTACTGCACTAGTTTAGAATATGCACTGGATAGTGGACCCATAGTAGGGGAATACTGAGTTATTACTGCTATGGGGATTGGGCCCCTCGGTTAAGCCATGCAGGGCTTTGCCGGGTAGTAGTATGGGTGTTATGACGTCATCGAGTTAGGGCATGCCTTCAGGATGAGTCAGATGTATAGTATGTTCTGGATTGTTCATGATCTCCTAGGATCAACCCATGTTTTCTTTTAGTGTTTATTTGTATGTGGCAGACGATTGAGAGGTCGAGTTCGGTTTCTGACCCCTGTGTTCCACTTTTTCCATTTCCCTTAGTGTGTGTTGTGTGTTGTGTGCGATTTTTCCTTTTTGACTAACAACTAAAGTTTGGATTTCTAAATTTTTCGCAAAAATGTTTTAAAATTCAATGCAGCTGTTTCTTTCAACATTAAACTTGTTCTAAATTAAAAAGGGCAATAGACTGTTACTTGTTTTAGATTTTAAAGTGTGTGTGGAAACCATATTTTATATAATTTAGTGCAAACCTGGAATTGATAAATTGTTTGTTTAATGGTATGTGCATTGGGAATAGAATTAGTCAGGCTTACCTACTGAGTTTTAATACTCACGCCTATAGTGTTTTCTTGTTTTTAGTTCTGTTGCAGGTTCCAGCTTCAGTTGTTCTCCTTGAGCGATGTTGGGTTATGGTATTGGAGAGTGACCCCCGGGGTCACGTGGAGTTTTGGTCGTGGTCAGGTTAGTAGCGTTGTTTGTTCTTTATTTATTTTCTTTTGTTCTTTTTTTTATACTGCTTAGTTTATTTTATTTTGGTCCAAATCATTCCCACCTGTTTTCTTTTGATGCCTAACACTAGTTTCCAGCCCGTGGGGATCGGAAACGCCCTTCGGGTCATGTCGCGGATCGACTCGGGTGACCGCTTCTGGGTCGACCCGGGTTGGTTCGTGACACATTTCCTTTCCTTAATAATTTTTTTCAGAACCTATGTTTTCTAAGATGAACTTTATCATACTAAAAAATATTTCCAAGAAATCTAAAAGGTATGTTTCCTTACTTATATAGTCTTAAATTACATTTTGGTTTGTTGTTATTTCAATCTTGTTTTAAGAAACATTTCATCAATCCATGTTTTACTAAATCTGATTTATTTCCTTAAAACCTAAAAATATCAAAACCTATAAACGTTTATAAAAAGAATCAAGATTAGAAAGTCCTTATAGAAAAGTTTCAAGAATATCATAAGGAGTTGAAGAAATTAAAGGCCATAGTGAAAAAGATTATGCCGATGAAGGATGTATTTTTTTTTCTAAAACTGATATTTTGTTGTAATGAAAATTTTGGTAATGAAATTATTGTCTTTAATTGTTTCATCTTGTATGTTTCCTAACCTTTTTGGTAAATATATTTCCCTCCATTTCTTTTTGAAAATCACAAATGGGGAGAACATTCTAAAAAATAATATTAATGAAAGAGAATTCCTAAGTAAGGGGAGGTATTAATTAATGAATAAATACTTTTGTAAGGGGGAGTTATTTCTTTAAGAAAGATAGAAAAATAATTAAAGACAAGAATACGATCCTTAATATGTTTTCATAACCTAATGGGGAGTTAGTCATATTCATCATGATTCATAAACAAAGGGGGAGATAAGTATTTCTTTTAAGTTCAAATATAATGAATTTCGATCTTAATATTCTTTTCTCAAAATGGTTGTTTGTGCTTTCCAAAAAGGGGGATATTGTTGAGTCAAAAGTTTCCTTATGAATTTTCCTCTCATTTATGTTTTGGAAATCACAAACACATTTTATTAACAAATTTGTCTTTCTTTATGGAAGTTGATATTTTCTTTTTTTAAGGAAGTTTATTTATAAGAACTTTCAAAATCTGGTTGCTGCTTTTTAGCTAAGTCTAACCATCATTTTCATTAAGAACAAACAGATACTGGAATAAATCAGATCCTCACACTTTATCATAATATTACACTTTCTTAGAATATTAAACTTTCTTATAATCTTAAACTTTCTCAGAATCTTACACTTTCTCAGAATTTTGAATCCGATTCTCATAGAATTATGAATCCAATTTCCCTAGAATTGTGAATCCAATTCTCACAGAATTGTGAATCTGATTTCCCAAGAATTGTGAATCTGATTCTTATAGAATTGTGAATCCAATTTACTCAAGATTGTGAATCCTATTCTCATAGAATTTTGAATCTGATTTCTCTCTGAAATTAGACTCCAATTCTCTATGAAATCAGACTTTGATTCTCTCTAAAACCAGACAACGATTATCTCTGAAAAAAGGCTCTGATTCTCTCTGAAATCAGACTTCGATTATCTCTAAAATTAGACTCCAATCATCTCTGATATTATACTCTGATTATCTATGAAATTAGAATATGATTATCTATATTTCTAGAATATGATTTTTTATATTTCCAGAATCTGATTTACCTTAAGAAACTGATTTTATATCTTTCTTAAAATTACCATATTTTTTTAATATTTCTTACATTATTCTTGATAATGTTTCTCATATTATATAAAATAATGTTTCTTACATTTTTCATGATAATGTTTCTTACATTCTACATGATAATTTTTCTAACATACTTTTCATGATAATGTTTCTCACATACTTTGTGTGATAATGTTTGTCACATACTTTTCATAATAATTTTTCTTAAATATTTTACTTGATAATGTTTCCTAGATATGATAATGTTTCCCAGACTTGATAATGTTTCTCATATTTTGTTACATAAAATGATGTCTTCCAATCTATTATAAAATTACTATTGTTGAGTGCCACCTGTACAGGTCCCTCCAAAATTTTAGGGACATATGACCATTGGAGGAGATTGTGACCATTGGAGATCTCTCCTATAAATACCCAATCATTTTAATGTGATCACTGTAGTGAAATTTTGGGAGAATTGACACTCCACAAGATCTCTTCCAGATTTAATTCGTGTTAAATCCTTGAAGAGTTTAAGTTGTGAATAACTTGTTCTACATAATTAAATATTCAACAAGCTTTGTTTTCTTTGTGTGATTCTGATTATTGATGTATACAATCGAGGGATTCCAAGATAAATAATGACATAGGTGATGATTACCTACTTAATTTATGCCTTCCATATTTAAGAAAAACAGAGTTTCTGATCACCTTACAGGTCGAGGGCTTGTGGGAATAGCAAGAAAAATTCTGATCTTCATATCGAGGGCATATCCTAGTGTGGGTAAGACAAAATTTCTTGAAAGAATAAATCAAGGGAACTTTATTTAATATTATTGGATACCCTTCTCTTTGTCTTAAAAGATTTCATTACACTTGTACTACTTTTTTAATTACAATTTATTTAAATTCTATTGCATTTTTGTTATAAATAGAAAGTGTAACTTTCTTAAACTTTATCTATTGTAATAACTCTGATTTAAGATTCTATATACTTTATGATAGAATACTACTTAACTATACCTGTGTGATTATTTATTTATAATATCTTTATAATCAAACCTTGGGACCTTCTAATCTCTTTATTATATATAGTATAGGGTTTAATGAATCTTTTTTGTTTAACTTTGTTAAAAAAAGTTTCCTTAAGGTTATAAATGAAAGTTTTTAAAACTATAATTCACCACCTCTTATTATTGAGTATATACATCTCATATTTCGATCCTATAGAGTATTCATCTTATCCATAATGTGGTGTAACAATGTTTTTGATTGCTTCATGCATCAATAACCTCTATCATTCAATGGGACTATAAATCCATTTTCAGCTGAGAAATGGATAAGTTCCCTAGATAATATATTTGTTTCCTTAGGCAATACTGAAAGGGGTAAGGTTTTCATGGATGTTTTTTATCTCTTAGGGGATTTATATCAATGGAGGTCATTAATTAAAAACACTAAGTATGAGGTAGAAATAGAGAGCATGGAATGAAAGGATTTTAAGTAACTTTTCTTAGAAAAATATTTTTCTCAAGAACAACAAGAAGATATGGAGAGGCAATTCTTGTTTCTAAGAGAAAATGAAGTTAAAATTTTTGCTAAGTATGAAGCCAAATTTACAAGGTTATAAATTCATGTTTTGGAATATATACATAATCAAAAGAGAAAGATTGACCATTTTATTGATGGGTAAAAGACAATCCTTTGAAGAACATTGGTATCCCTAAAATTCTAATAATATAGGGATATAGTATCATGTTCTATCAATATAGAGAAATATTTATACAAGTCTTATGGTTATGAAGGAAAGAAAGAGAAGAAGAGGATATAAGAGTAAGTGGAAGAAGTGAAAGAAGGATTTTCTGACTTGTGATAATTATGGAAATAAGCAACCCAATAATTTCTTGAATAGAATGAGAGTTTGATTCAATTTTATAAATAATTATCATTATGAACATGAATGAAAGGTTAAGAAATAAACCTTTATTATATAGTGTTTCAACTATAAGTATATTGGGAACTATGAAAATGAATTCCCAAACCATTAAGGGAATATACCTCAAAATAAGTAAAGAGATCAAGTTTAGGCTTATGATATTACTACTGTTGAAGTGGAATGATTAAATAACTTGTGTATTGGGATTCAATAAATATATTTTTGAAGTATTTTTTCAAAAAAAATTATGGTTATAAGAATTATAAAATGTATAATGATTATATTTTTGTAGTTTTTATTTAATTATTTGAAATCATATGGTACCAATAACAAGAAAAGTGATATTTTTAGAGAATACATGAATAAGGTAAAGGTATACCTTAATATGTTCATGATGTTGAGTTAATAACATTTTTTTGGGATAAAGATAGGATTGAAATTAAATAAGTAAATGAGATAATATTGGTGACCTTAAAAATTAGCAGTCTAATGACAAAGTAATTCATGATAAAGTTTACTACATTTTTGGTTTTACAGTCTATAATAAGATATTTTACTTAAGGAATAAGGATCAAGATAATTATTGGAAGCATGCATGTTTTCATTATGGATTTATGGAGACTCAAGTTTTTACTATTTGATCAAGGTATTTACATGTGAAATTAAGATCTATTTTATGGAAGATTATGATAAGTTTATTTTTGAAAATTTAGTGGCCTTATTCCTAATTGCTTTAGTCAAACATATTTTGGAAGATCTTCAAGGATAACTACTTATAAAATGTATTAAGTTGAACTTTGGATATTATTTTTTGAGGTTAAAGTGTGATTTATCATATTGAATAACCTATCCTAACCATTTTTGTTTTGGTAAATATTTAAAGGTCTAAGGAATGACTTGTGGATCTTATGATTCATTAAAACGTGCTTTAGGTATAAAAAATTTCTTTCAAATATCTATTTCTTAGCGTAAGAGATGAAGTAGAAATATATAGAAGAATAACCAAAGGATTAGATTATGACTATTACATGGAAAAAATAAAGAAAGTTTATTTTCTTGAGTACTTTATCTAGATAGTAAAAGAATCCATCAAATTTAGGAAAAGGAACTTGAAATAAAAAATTTATCAGTTTACTTTTCTTGTCGAGAAATCAATAGTCTTTTAACACATCATAGATTTATAGTTTTGTGATGGTTAACTTTATATTAACCATGTTTTACTTCACTCTATATTAATCCTTGGATGTTATTTTTCTATTATATGATCATATTTTTAATTCCCACTAATGTTCTTCTATTTGGAAACCTAGTTATGTGTTATTATATATGACCTTCATATTTCTATTTAATTCTTTTTAAGAAGAAGTTTTATTAACCCTTTTTATGATTGTGGGTTTTCGAAAACAGAATTTTCAAATGAAAAACCCTTGATTATCGAGAACAAGTATAAACTTATAGGATGTAATTTATTTAGGGGGGTGTAACACCCTAATATTTTAAAATAACTCTATGTTCGATAGCGTATATGACACACAACATCGAGCTTAAATAAACCATGCAATATTATTATTTAAAAATGGAAATTATAAACTAGTCATTGAATTTATGGGTATAAACAATATTAACTGAATTATGAAATATAAAGGTTATAATCAATACAAATTCATTGATTAATTCTTAGTAAATAAGTACTCATTTTTCAGTAAGGTTATTTTATGTGTTAGAAATACATTTTCTTCAAAAATGATTTTTATTGCTTTTTGTGAGAAAATATTATAAATAATTTATATAAATTTTATTTTATAAAAATAATATAATTTCTGAAATCATTATATCATAATTTTCTTAGGGTTAAATTTTTATATTTTTCTGAAAAGATTTATTTTCCAATGAATTGTGATAAATATCAATTTTTGTTGAAAAATGTATCTTTGTTTCAGGAATTTAAAATTTTACATTTTATTTTAAAATGATTTAAAGATAAAATAAGTTCTATTATATTATTATTAATTCAATTAAGTTCATTTGAGTCAATTTTATGATTAAATTTGACATAAAAACATTTTTATACATAAAAAAGTATTTTTTAGAAAAATTAATTTTCGTTGAGTTTTATGTTTTAATTTTAAATTGAATTGTCACGACCCATCCTCGGGACCCATGCCGTGACTACCACAAGCCCACCTTCCATAGTCCAGGGGCTGGAGACTAGCACCAAGGCGTAAATCCTGACAAAAAGGGCAAGGCATTGCCTTTATAAAGTAAACAAACACCACATAGTAAGCTAGCAGAAGTAAACACTAGGTAAACTGAGTACAATAGTAAGTGTGGAAAGTAAATGAGCCAGAATACATACCCAAAATAAAAGTAAAGTACAACTGAAAAGAAATTACAACAACTGAAAAGTAAAGCAACAACGTCGAGCTGACCACTGGAAGTCCCTCCTGAAGGGTGGGTACAGATAATCTCCTCAGCTCCTCGGGTCCAGCCGTTCGCTCCGTGTATGTCCCGCTCAGTGGTCCACCTCCAGGTACTGACTTTCTCCACAAGCCTCAACCATGATCAGCGTTGTCCGTCATCTACATCCAACACAACGTAGTTCGGGCATAACCCGTACAGGGGTGAGTATACGCTACTCAGTAGGGACCCCGAGACCCCCGAAGGTCTCCCAGAATCCACAAAGGATAATCCAAAAAGGAAAGATACAATCCCAAAGTAACATCCAACACTACTTAGGTATATGCCCATACATATAACTAAGTCATAAATTCCAGTTCAG
The DNA here is from genome assembly GCA_963277665.1 of Viscum album. Lineage (NCBI taxonomy): Eukaryota > Viridiplantae > Streptophyta > Magnoliopsida > Santalales > Viscaceae > Viscum > Viscum album. Next base: position 1,745,141,694 of record OY728159.1, on the reverse strand, counting down.
CTCCAACATCCTAGCCCAATTTCGATCACATCCACACAGAATAGTACAACCCAATCCACAGAGGAAAAAACAACTCAATCCACATAGGAAAACAAGTCAATCATATCGAAGATAATGATTTAAAGTCAAGAATCAGCTCACACAAGTATAATTTTTCATAAGGTGATAGAGATGATCAGATGTAGCCACTGATTCATCTAGATGGGACCCACGCAGGATACTAGACCAGCTAAGCTGTCAGACCCACATAGGATACTAGACCAGCCTCTCTGTCGGATCCACATAAGATACAAGTACAGAGTCAAATACTGCCAGACCCATGTAGGAAACAAGAATTGTAGTACTGTCATCGAACCCACATAGGATTTCAGTACGATCGTCATCGCTGCCGAACCCATGGAGGATTTCAGTGCAGTCGTCGTCTCTGCCGAACCCATGGAGGATTTCAGTGCAGTCGCCATCATCGTCGCAGTCGCAGCCAGCTCTAGGGTTCCCGCACACATCATGCTCATTTCTGGGAGGGTCCGCTCTACGAGCCAAGGGGGGTCGATACATCAACTAACACATAGTCCAAATTTGATGTATCCCAAAGTTTTGTCTCGACAAAAGGAACTCAACGTGACAGACGACGCGTCAATTGGACGCCCGGTTTGAGAGTTATTGGCTTTTTCGTTCCAGGGGCCCGATTGGTTTTTAAGTCAAAACCAACTCGACCGTACTCCAACTTTATCCAAACCTCAAGCGGAGTAAGCCAAAAGTTCCTTCTCACTAAGAGGAATCCAACAAAGTCGATGGCACGTCAATCGGACGTCCGGAGCTCAAGTTATAAGCGTTTCCGCTTCGAGTGCCCGGTTGGTTTCGTGTTCGAACCAACCAGGTCATACACAAAGATTTCCGAAACCTTTAGTGTAATATACCTAAATGACCGTCTCGATCCAAGGATCGCATCACAACTGACGGTGCGTCGATTGGAGGTTTCTAACCCAAGTTACGAGCATTTAAACGAACCTGTCCGGTTTTAGGGGGTTTTGGGCCCGGACCGACCTGGCCCAAGACCCCCCTGGGTCGGCCCGAACCGGTCGACCCGACCCGGGTCCGGGTCCGGCCCAAAAGGGCGCGGCCCGGCGCGGGCGCAGCCCGCGTGGCCAGCGGCTCGGCCGTTCGGCCGAGCGAGATGCGGAGGGTGGCGCAACCCCCCCCCCCCCCCCCCCCCCCCCCCGCACAGGGGGCCCACCCTTTTCCAGCCGGGGGTTACGACCACCGAATTTCCTAGAAACCAAACGATTGGTTTGACCGACTGGTGTGCCACCGCGGGACCCCCCCGAGGGTCCCGCCCTCCTTATGACGGCAGCCGGCGGTTCCGGCCGCCACTCCTCTTACCACCGCGCCCTTAGGCCGCGACCTTGTCCGACCGGCGGGGCACGACGGCGCCACGCCCCTCCGCCGCGGTCGCGGACATCCGTGGTGCTCCGGTGCGGTGCGACGGTGCCGTGCTCCTTCTCCGCGTTCCTCTTATTTCCCACACGGTGTGATGGCACCGCGCTGCCTTCGTTCCAAACCACATTATAATCAACAAAAAAGGGGAGGAGGTTCGGTCGTGTTCGTGCGGCCTGACCTCCTCCCATTATCTTGATAACAGGCGGCTAAATCATTAACGTTGAATGACCAAATATTCACGAACATAAAAATAAAACCCCTACCTCGATAAAGTCATCGAACGAGGTTCATCGTGGGAAAAGGACGTCGCGGAAGACGACGTCGCGGAAGACGACGTAGCAGAAGACGGTGCCATCTACGTCGTCAGTGTTCGCCCGAAGAAGGATGTGGCGCGTCGTCGTTCTCCGAAGAAGGCATCTCTTATCGGCTACAGAGAGGAGAGGAGACAGCATGGTGATTCCCTTGCGGTGATGGAGTTCTTCGTCATATACTTGGCGTTCTTCACGTTCTTCGATGAGGAAGAAGATGTTCTTCAGTGCGCAAGAGTCCTCTCCTTGTTTCCGCACAACGAATCAACCCCCAATAAAATAAGACATTGTCTTATTTTATTAACACACACACATGCCAACATTATATTTGAAATTTAAAAAAAATATCCCATTCAATTAATTAAATTAATTGAAGAGCCTTTAACAGTCCATTAAATTGGGAGAGTTGACCTGTCATTAAAAAGGGGGGTGCGAGTGTGTTACACAAATAAAAGCATGAGGGAGGTTTTAAGGGTTTTGAAGGGGTGGGGATCGTGTGGGCCCCACTTCACTAATATCCTACCTAGTGAAGTTAGGATATAGTGGGTCCCACTCCAACCTCCATGCATAGGTTATATGTACTTAGAATAGAAATAAAATTTGTAGCAAAAATTTTTATTTCACTCAATAGTTAACCCATTTATTTAATAACCTCATCCGATCAAAAAACAACTTCAGAAAAGGTGTTCCTAAGCAAAAACCAGCACTGCAGTTTCATCGGTACCCTCGGATTTCGATTCCAAGCACCGGTTCAAAAGTTAAAAAAAACCCGCTCATTCATTCACTGAACGTACCCGAGCTAAACTTCGGAAATTGATTCCAGGCACACCGGGCCTCGGAATCGGGTGCTGTTAGAAACTGCATACTCGTAAAATCCCAAAGAAAATTAAGAAAAAATTTCCCTTGAAATTTATGTGTCTTTACATTACTCCCACTTCAGGGCTTTACGTCCCCGTAAAGATACATCACAAACTAGGGGAACAAATGAGGGTACTGAGCATTCATCTGAGCCTCCCGCTCCCAAGTGCTCTCCTGGAGGTTCCCATGCTGCCATATGATGCGTACTAGAGGAATTGACCGCCCACGTAGGACCCGCTCCTGTCGATCCTCGATCTCCACTGGGACCTCCGCAAATGTCGCCCCGTCATCAATGTCCATAGATATCCCGTCCCATTTCCACTTAGGGACCTCCAAGGGCTGTACCAAGCCTGCTGGTACCTGGTGCTCCGCCTTCACCTGCTGGCAGGTGAGGCACCGAGAAATGAACTCTGCTACAACCTTCTTCATACCTGGCCACCAGTGCTGTCGTCTGAGATCCTGGTACATCTTCGCCACTCCTGGATGTACCGATAAAGGGGAAGTGTGAAACTCCCTCAGCACCTCTTCCTGCAAAGCAGCTGGTACCATGGTACATCCTCTGAAAAGGACGACGTGCTCTCCTCCCACAAAGAATCCATTAGGTGCCTGTCCTGAGGATATCTGTGAACACCGCGTCTCACAGTCAACGTCCCCACGTTGTGCCTCTCTGACCCACTGAAGAAGTGGAGGAGTGACTGTGAGTGACTGAAGAAAGGCTTCTCCATCTCTATCCATGAAGGATATCTGCAAAGCGTTTAGCTGCTCTGTCGCCTCTCCAAGTATATAAATGCCCGTCCTCATGCTGAGAGCATCAACTAATACGTTCCCCTTTCCAAGAGTATAGACTATCTCAAAGTCATAGTCCTGGAGGAACTCGAGCCATCACCGCTGTCTCAGGTTCAGGTCCTTCTGCGAGAATATGTACCTGAGACTCTGGCGGTCAGAAAAGACTGTAAAGCGCTCGCCCATCAGATAGTTCCACCACATCTTCAGAGAGAAGACCACTACTGCTAACTCCAGGTCATGGGTAGCATAGTTCTGCTCATACTTCCTCAACTGTCGTGATCCATAGGCAATCACTGCCCGCTCCTACATCAGGAAACATCCGAGTCCGGTCCCTGATGCATCGCAGTAGAATACATACCCTACTCCCTCCTCCGGTAGCCTCAAGATAGGTGCGTTGTTCAATCTCTGTCTCAGCTTCTGGAAGCTCTGCTGATATCTATCTGGCCACAAGAAGGGTTTCCCCTTATTCGTCAAAGCTGAAAGTGGTGCCGAAACTCTGGAGAAGTCTGGAACAAACCTTCGGTAGTATCCAGCTAGACCCAAGAAACTCCGCACCTCCATCACGCTCCTAGGTGGCTCCCAAGCTAGCACTGCCTCGATCTTCGCAGGATCCACCACAACTCCCGCCTCAGAGATGATGTGCCCCAAGAAGTGGACCTCACGTAACCAGAAATGGAACTTTGATAGATTACCATAAAGCTGGTGTTGTCGAAGTGTGTCCAGTACAACCCGAAAGTGGTAGGCATGCTCCTCCTCAGAAGTCGAGTATATCAAAATGTCGTCAATGAAGACCACGAAAAATCGATCGAGGTAAGGCTGAAAGATCATGTTCATGAGACTCATGAACACTGCTGAAGCATTGGTTACATCGAAAGGCATAACCAAGAACTCATAGTGGCCATACCGACATCTGAAGGCCGTCTTCTGCACGTCCTCATCCCGAACTCTGAGCTGATGATAGCCTGACCTGAGGTCTATCTTTGAGAACCACCGTGCTCCCTTGAGTTGATCGAAGAGGTTGTCAATCCTCGGTAGCAGATACTTGTTCCTCATGGTAACCTGATTTAGGCGACGATAATCGACACACAGTCGCAAGCTCCCGTCCACCTTCTTGGCGAACAAAATCAGGGAAGCCCAGTGTGAAATAATGGGTCAGATGAATCCCTTTCCCTGCAAGTCCTCCAGCTATACCCGTAGCTCTCGAAGCTTAGCGGGAACCATCCGATATGCTGGAGTGGATATCGGGGCTGTCCTGGGGTACAGGTCAATATAAAAGTCTACCTCTTTGCGAGGAGGTAGTCTTGGAACGTCGTTAGGGGAAACATCTGCATACTGATCCACCACTGCAGTAAAACTAGGACTCTGCACATCAACTGCTCCTAGGATAAGGCTAGCCAACTGATGTGTGATCGGCTATTCTCTCCTCTGCGTGAGTTCATCCTGTGCTGTTAAGTCTCCCTTCTCACCGGTGAAGTTGAACCTGCTCCCATCGGTGCGAACACACCGCACCTTGCGCCTAATACAGTCGATCTAATCATGGACTTTAGATAACCAATCCATGCCCAAGATGACGTCATAAGGCCTCGAAACTGATACAAGAAGATCCCACCTGAAGCTCTCTCCTCCTAGAGTAAGCTCACACTACCGACACCAGTGCGTAATCGCCGAGTCTGCTTCTGTAGGAGTCTCTATTCGTAATGATCGAGCCAACGGCTCCGTCAGAATCTCCGAGCTCCGAACAAGGGCAACGACAATGAAAGAATGACTTGCTCTTGTGTCTATAAGAACTGAAGCAAGGGTAGAGTAGACACAGATAGTACCTCAAATCATCTCTGGTGCACCATGGTCGTAGGCCTCCACTGCCTGAAGCTGAGCCTGCCTCTGCCTGCCAGCTCCTTGTGGTTGGGGTGGACCTCCTGGTGGTGGTGGTGGTAAAGCCTCAAAGCGTCGCCCACCACCTGCTGCTTGGCCAACTCCTCTACCTCGTCTGCCTGCTCTCTGCAGACCGCCATGGTCGACCCTCTGCCTCTGCCTGGGTGGCCCCTCAACCGTCTGATGCTGCTATGCATGGCAGGTCGGGCAGTCACGAGCCATGTGGCCCTGCCCGCCGCATGCGTAGCACTATCTGCTCCTCGGAAGGCTGGCTCTGCGTCGTGTGCCCCGCACCTCTGAGCCAGTGTCCTGAGGTCGTCCGCCTGATGGTCTGGTCTACCTGGACCCCTGTGACGTCTGTCAACTTCTAGCTGCAGACGACTCAGCTACGTGCTGCCCTGTGGTAGGTCTCGCTGCTGGTGTAGGCTCAGCAAGAAATCTCTCTATGAGAATGGCTCACTCCAGTACTCCTGCCTGCGTCAGAATGCTGAGGGAGATCATCGATTCCCTGATCTCATGACTCAGTCCCTGCTCGAAGGTCCGGGCTCAGAAGAATGGGTCCCATACGATGTCCGTAGAATAGCGTGAGAGATCGGTAAATCTCGCTGAGTATTGGGCTACCATCATGCTGCCCTGCCGCAGCTGTAGTAGCTCCTGGATGTGCACCGTACAGAGGGTGGCTGGGATGAACTCTGAATGGAAGAGGCTCTCAAAGTCTGTCCAGAGGAGAGATGCCTTGTCGTGCACCTGGAGCATCAAGATCCACCATCTTCCTACTTCCGCGTGCAGTAGGCTCGCTGCAAGGATCACCATGAGGTCATCTGGTGTCCCCACTAGCCTGAAAACTCAAACTACAACCTCCAGCTAATCCTCAGATTTCTGAGGGTCCGTCTCCTCGCGGAACCTGGGTGGTCTCTGATGCTGGAACTCGTGCAGTGCACTAAGGCGACGTGCCCTCTCAGTGGATGGTGGCATCGGCGGCTCGGCGGGTAGAGGTACTGCCGGTGCCTCTGCTGTAAAAGGGCCCTGCACCGAGGCCTCGTCGCTCGGTGGGCTGTCGTCTTGTACAAATCTCTGAACCCTAACTGGCTGCCATCATGGGGCCATCCTGAAAAGAAACAGGTGTGCCACATTCAAAACAGTATACCTAGTGAGCTGACACAAATTAATCACAAATAAAACTTTTGAAACACACATGAAATCAATGTTTTCATGCACTGAGTCGGAAATCAGAAGTCAAGGTCCTGATGTACGGATATGTCGGCCGCCGCACCAACACTGGATTCCTTGGACTGATAACCACACTCAATACCCTTAACACTATTTCTTCACATAGAAGAAGGATCAGAGTCCTGATTTCTGCGGTAAAACCGAACTCCTCTGATACCAATTTTCCATGACCCGTCCTTGGGACCCGTGCCGTGACTACCCCAAACCCGCCTTCCATAGGCCAGGGGCTGGCGACTAGCACCATGGCGTAAATCTTGACAAAAAGGGGAAGGAATTACCTTTATAAAGTAAACAAACACCACAGAGTAAGCCAGTAGAAGTAAACACTAGGTAAACTGAGTACAATAGTAAGTGTAGAAAGTAAATGGGCCAGAATACAAACCCAAACTGAAAGTAAAGTACAACTGGAAATAAAGTACAACAACTGAAAAGTAAAGCAGCAATGTCGAGCCAACCACTGGAAGTACCTCCTGAAGGGTGGGTACAGATAATCTTCTCAGCTCCTCGGGTCTAGCCGTCCGCTCCGTGTACGTCCCACCCAGTGGTCCACCTCCAGGTACCGACTTGCTCCACAAGCCTGAACCACGATCAGCGTTGTCCGTCGTCTGCATCTAACACAACGTAGTGCGGGAATAGCCCGTGCAGGGGTGAGTATACGCTACTCAATAGGGACCCCGAGACCCCCGAAGGTCTCCCAGAATCCACAAAGTATAATCCACAAAGGAAAGATACAATCATGAAGTAACATCCAATAATACTTAGGTATATGCCCATACATATACCTAAGTCATCAAATCTAGTTCGGCTCCAACATCTGAGCCCAAGTTCGATCACGTCTACACAGAATAGTAAAACCCAATCCACACAGGAAAGCACAACTCGATCCACATAGGAAAACAAGTCAATCATATCGAAGATAATGATTGAAAGTCAAGATTCATCTCACACAGGTATACTTCTTCGTAAGGTGATAGATATGATCAGATGTAGCCACTGATTCATCTAGCTGGGACCCACGTAGGATACTACACCAGTTAAGCTATCGGACCCACGTAGGATACTAGACCATCATCTCTGTCGGACCCATGTAGGATACAAGTACAGAGTCAAATACTGCCGGACCCACGTAGGATATAAGAACAATAGTACTGCCGTCGAACCCACAGAGGATTTCAGTACGGTCGTCGTCGCTGCCGAACCCATGGAGGATTTCAGTGCAGTCGTCGTCGCTGCCGAACCCACAGAGGATTTCAGTACAGTCTTCATCGTCATCGCAGTCGCAGCCAGCTCTAGGGTTCCCGCACACAGCATGCTCGTTTCCGGGAGGGTCTGCTCCACAAGCCAAGGGGGGTCGATACATCAACTGACACTTATTCCGGAGTTGATGTATCCCAAAGTTCCGTCTCGACAAAAAGAACTCAACGTGACAGACGGCGCGTCAATCGGACTCCCGGTTTGAGAGTTATTGGCTTTTTCGTTCGAGGGGCCCGGTTAGTTTTTAAGTCAAAACCAACCCGACCGTACTCCAAATGTGTCCAAACCTTGAGCGGAGTAAGCCAAAAGGTCCGTCTCACTAAGAGGAATCCAACAAATTCAATGGCACGTCAATTAGACGTCCGGAGCTCAAGTTATATGTGTTTCTGCTCCGAGGGCCCGGTTGGTTTCGTTTTCGAACCAACCCGGCTATACCAAAAGTTCTCTGAAACCTTGAGTGTAATATACCAAAATGACCGTATCGATCCAAGGATCGCATCACAACTGAAGGTGCGTCTATTGGAGTTTCTTAGCCCAAGTTACGAGCATTTAAAAAAACTTGTCTGGTTTTAGGGGGTTTTGGGCCCGGACCGAACCGACCCAAGACCCCCCCTGGGTCAGCCCGAACCGGGTCGACCTGACCCGGGTTCGGGTTTGGCCCAAAAGGGAGCGGCCCGACCCGGCGTGGGTGCGGCCCGCGGGGCCAGCGACTCAGCCGTTCGGCCGAGCGAGATGCGGAGGGGGGCATACCCCCCCCCCCCCCTTGATTGAGAAATGCCCCCCCCCCCCCCGCACGGGGGGCCTGCCCTTTGCCAGCCGGTGGTTACGACCCACAGATTTCCCAGAAACCGGCCGGCCAGTGTGCCACCACGGGACCCCCCACAGGTCCCGCCCTCCTTGCGCTGGCGGCCGGTGGTTCCGGCCGCCGCTCCCCGCACCACCGTGGCCTTGTCCGACCGGCGCGATGTGACGGCGCCGCGCCCCTCCATCACGGCCCGCCCCGACCACGACCCTCCGTGGTGCTCCGACGCAGCGCGACGGCGCCATGCTCCTTTTCTGCGGCCTGACTCCGGCCGTGGCTTCTTCCAGCCTCCATGGCGTGGCGCGACGGTGCCGCGCTCTTTCGCCGTGTTCCTCTTTGTTCTCGCGCGGTGTGACGGCACCGCACTGCCTTCGTTCCAAACCACATTATAATCAAAAACAAAAAAAGGGGAGTAGGTTCGGTCGTGTTCGTGCGGCCCGACCTCCTCCCGTTATATTTATAACAGGAGGCTAAATCATTAATGTTGAACGCCCAAATATTCACGAACATAAAAATCAAACCCCTACCTCGATGAAGTCGTCGAATGAGGTTCGTCACTGGAAAAGGACGTCGCGGAAGACGGCGTCGCGGAAGACGACGTCACAGAAGATGGTGTAGTGGAAGACGGCGCCGTATACGTCGTCGGTGTTCGCCCGAAGAAGGATACGGAACGTCGTCATTCTCTGAAGAAGGCGTCTCTTACCGGCTGCAGAGAGGAGAGGAGACGGCACAACGATTCCCTTGTGGTGATGGAGTTCTTCGTCATAGACTCGGCGTTCTTCGCGTTCTTTGATGAGGAAGAAGATGTTCTTCAGCGCGCAAGAGTCCTCTCCTTGTTTCCTCACAACGAATCAACCCCCAATAAAATAAGACATTGTCTTATTTTATTAACACACACGCATGCCAACATTAAATTTGAAATTAAAAAAAAAGATCCCATTCAATTAATTAAATTAATTGAAGATCCTTTAATAGTCCATTAAATTGGGAGAGTTGACATGTCATTAAAAAGGGGGGTGTGGGTGTGTTACACAAATAAAAACACAAGGGAGGTTTTAAGGGTTTTGAAGGGGTGGGGCTCATGTGGGCCCCACTTCACTAATATCCTACCTAGTAGAGTTAGGATGTAGTGGGTCCCACTCCAACCTCCATGCATAGGTTATATGTACTTAGAATAGAAATAAAATTTGTAGCACAAATTTTTATTTCACTCAACAGTTAACCCATTTATTTAATAACCTCATCCGAGCAAAACACAACTCCAGAAAAGGTGTTCCTAAGCAAAAACCGACGCTGCAGTTTCATCAGTGCCCTCGAATTTCGATTCCAAGCACCGGTTCAACCGCTCGTTCGTTCACTGAATGTACCCAAACTAAACTTCGGAAATTGATTCCGAGCACACCGGGCCTCGGAATCAGGTGCCGTCAGAAACTGCGTACTCGTAAAATCCAAAAGAAAATTAAGAAAAAATTTCCATTGAAATTTACGGGTCTTTACATGAATTATGACACTTATTTGTATTAAATTTAGAAAATGGATTCCATATTTTTAATCGTGAGTTTAAAATTTATTCAACAGTCCCCTTTTATTTTTGGTTAGTATGAATATCAACCATGGTAAAATTTTTCACCTCGATAAAGGGTAAATATGATTAATTTAGGTTGAAATTAAGTGATAAGGTCATAATTTTTTCACAATAATTATTATTGGATGATGATAATTTTCCCCATATCACCTTAGACTCAAAATTTATATGTTTAATGGAAATTGTTCCATAAAAATGACCAATATAATATTTAAATAAATTAAAGTGACAAAATGTCACTATCTTAGTTTTAAATATCAATTATATTTCTATATAGGGATAAAAGCAAGTTATTAATGAATATAATTATAATTTTTGTGTATAATAAAACTATATTCATTATTATAATTTATTTATAATTTTATTAATTATATAATTACCTTAAATTATTTTACAACACTAATAAAATATTTATTCAATTTATAGAGAAATAAAATTATTGATATTAAAAAATATTAAAAGTGATATAATTTGATTTATTTATAGGTTTCCACAATTTTTTTATTAATATGACATATTAGTGGTTTTTTAAATTAATTGGATTCGAAATCCAACTTTTTATTGATGTATTTGAATTCAAATTAAATGAATAGTGTCAAAATTGACACTAATGATAGTTTATAATAATTATATTTTATTAAATTATTTAAAAAATATAAAAATATTTAAAGAATAAAATTAGGATAATTTATGGTCTAAAATTTTATCCTTTTTCCATTTCTGATACAATAATTATATTATAAGTAAAACTATAACCCCTTAATAGAGAGAAAGTTGTTACCATGATTAATGTTAAAATGGGTTAACTAAGAGGTTAAACCAAAAGATGAGGTTTAAATCACCACTTAAACTAGTAAAAATTCTATTGATTGATGGTATTAAAACCTAATAATATCCATACTTATAATATTTATCCATTTTGAATAATTTTTTCTTTATAATTACATTGTTATATTTTATAGTTTTAAGAAATTCCAAATGTGTCCTCTCCCCCAATTATAAAAGGACATATCTCCTTTCTCATATTTACACCTCATTGAGCCTTCTATATCGACCAATTCCTAACCATTTATTTTACCAATATCCCTAGACACATTATATAGGTTTTTTTATTCCCAAAATACCAACTCTAGGGTCCTTAATAGAAGATCCAAAGGAGTTCTTCCAAAGAAGAGGTAATTACCTTAACCAATAACTTTCTTTTAAGTTCTTATTTTACCTTCTATAAATCTATTGTATTTATCAAAAAATGGTAAAATAAGTATCCTAGATATACTAAAATTTTATCAGGATTATGAAACTATCATTATCCACCCCTTTTCTCATAAAATGGGAAGTGAAAGTATCACTCGTGTGTATGTACAACTTTTCGTCTCCACGTAGCGATACAATTCATTTTCATCACCATATTTTATGGATGAGAATTATTATGGGTTTAATGTTTATATATTATATTTATGACATAATTATACTTCTTTAATGATAATTTCATATCTACCTTTTTTACTTACCAAATCATTAGGAAATGATAATGTCACTCGTGCGCATGTATGGACTACTACCTCCGTAAAGCGATGTGATTTGTTTTATTGTTTTATTTATATGGTAATAAGGATAGATTTTATGAATATATATGATTTATATGATATAATAATGATTCTATAAATTATAATTATTATTTATCTTTATTTCATTCCATCCATCGAAAAGTGAATATAGCGTTCACACATACGTATTGCCTACCATCTCCATGATTGATGTAATTCATTTCTATATATATAACTTTTATTGATTATTATAAATATATATATAATGAATATATATGATATTTATATAATTATTATCATTTTTTAGATTATTTAATCTTACTAAAAGTACAAATACGGAAACTACCAAACCAAAACATACATAAAAACAAAGCAGTTATTACCCAAAACAGTGATTTTAACAAAGGATTGTTAATAATTGGGTGATAAAAGATCATATAAAATTCATATATGGTATGATATATATGATTATGGTATTTTATTATATTTATAATAAATATATATTTATAATACAGTAGTTTTAGAAACTTATAAAGGAAGTCAAACTTGAGGCAAGGGTTTATTGTCTCACTTTTAATTTCGTAGGACATATGCCATATTCACCACTTATTTATTTTATGTGGTGCATATAATAACTATATAATATGTTATATAATTAATATATTTATCATCATGATATTTAAATTTTCATTTTAATTTATTTATTTCATGGGACTTACGGTTCATATGTTACCAAAGTGGTAAGGGTTTATTTCACAATCTCATCATTATTCACAATTGTTTATGTTTAATTATCACTTTGGAGAATTATTTCATATTTATTTATTAAACCTAATATATTTTATTACCATATGGTTATTCATGAACTTTTAATGTAATGGTACCATTTTACTCTCTCTTTTACCTAAAATTATTTAGATAATGTTTTTAGTAAAATCTGATTTTATTTATATCTTCGATTGAAAATAATTTTTATTCTATATCCATGTTTTCTAAAAAAGTATATTCTCAAGAATGCTTTAAAATTTTACAAATTATTTATTAATAACATTTTTATCCATGTTTTACATTTTACAAAATGGTTTGAAATGAATCTTCTTCTTGTTTTTTGAATAAGCTACTTTTAACTTTTTTACAATAGTGTGAAAGAAATATTTTTTTAACTTATACAAATTGAAAGGATTTTCCTACCATCATAACTAATCTATTATTTGAAGCTTACTTTACAATTTTACAAGGTTATTTTCAATGAAAACATTTTCCTTCATATTTGTGAAGTTTTTAAAATAAGTTATCTCAAAATGAAAATGGTATTTTCCTCAAGAATTTTCCAATGATATTTTTAAATTATTTTCATCTATGTTAACTAAGAATCCAGGAGGGAGTCATTAATTACCTATGGTTATATTTAAAAAAAAATTTATGAAACTCAAACTATGCTATTAAAATTTAGTATTAGGAAAGTTTGAGGCCGGAACACATAGATGACCTATTAGTTTGATTAGGTTTTCAAAAAGATTAATTTTATAAATTTTAAGAAAAATGTGCGAAAATTTGGGTTTGATTTTATTTTGAGAAGAAAAATACAAAAGAAAATTAGATTGTTTGGTTTGTAATCAGATTTGGAAAGCATTCTTGTAACATCCCAAGTAAATAAAGAATAATAAATTTTTATATTTATTAATATTTATGAGTTAAATATTAATTTTACTTTAAATGGGATTCTATGTTCGATGACATACCTAATACACAACAATGAGTTTCTTTGAAACCTTTTGTTTCACACAATGCTGAGTCATACTAAAAAATAATAATATAATATTATTTTAAATGGAGTTAACACCTAGATGTTGTATTGGTGGGAATGAATAAAACTAACTAAAATATGATTATACATGTTTGTTAAATGTTTTTACATGTATCAAATAAAATTTAGAGGCTTAAAATGTGAAGGAATTTAATTTTAAGTACAAATAGTCTAATATTCTTTAAAGGTCGATTTACCACTTTTTGATGGAGAGCCATTTTTAAATATAGTTTTATCACTTTTATATATTCTATTTGAAAAAATAAAGTTATTATTTAGAATAAGAACATCAAAATTTACTTTGGGTAAATTTTTGGTATTTATCTGATAAAATTCAATTTTTAATGAATTGTAAAAAATACTGTATTTTAATTCAAAACTGCCTTTTAATATAATTTATTTATATGGTTAGATTATCTTTTTAATTGATTTTAAAGTGTAATTATATTATATTTTTACCATTTAATCCAATTTTGTTCATTAGAAGTAATTTCACTCTGAAATTGTATATAAAAAAGTATCAATCTTTTGATAGTTATTATTTCTCAAACACATGCTTTTTGTTTAGAAAATGGGAATTAATTTTAATCTAATTAATGAAACTTCTATGTTTTTAATTTGGTAAAATATACACCATTTTTGAATTTTTAATATCAAATATATCTTAGGCTGAAGTTTTGGTATTTTGTTGAAAACCTTCAATTTTTGATGAATAGTGAAAACATTGAGTAGTAGTTAAAAAACCGACTTTTTCATTTAAATGAAATTTTAATGCTTATGTGAATTTAATTTCAAAAATAAAACATAAATTTTTGTTATCAGTAAGTGAAATTTGGTTCAATAAGTTGAAAATATTTTTTGGTGAATAATAGCTTTTGACTTTTATTTACCGCGATTAAAGGTAAATAGGGTAATTCAAGGTAAAAAAATATATTATAATAATATAAAATTACCTTAACACTTGTCCTAACATTATTGGATGAGTAATTTCTAACCAATAAAATCCTTGGGTGAGATTGGTGGCCTTTTAAATCCATTTGGGTAAGATAATGACAATAATAACTTTTTATTTAAAGTAAAAATAAAAATACCACAAACATGTATTGTTTTTCTAAAAAAATTTTAATGTGGGGTTATATAATTGATATATTTGAATATAAATATTCATTAGAAATATAAAAATATTTCCTAAATCATTTTATTTTATTTATAATTTTTAGACATCAAATAAATAAAATTATTTATGACACAATAATGATGCAGTGTTTACCTCATTAATGAATGATTTAAATAAATAAGATTATAAAAATTAAAACAATATCCAAAACCTATCCAATTCTTATTATATGGTTTTATTTTGAACAATATTCATCTTATATTTGACTTTAATAAGTTTTGTATCTTTAGAAACCGAAAATAATTATATAATAAAATAATATTTTCAAACTTTCCTAAAGAGCCCCTCCTCCCCATTATAAAAAGCCATCATATCTAACCCAATAATCACACATATAAATCCCATTGGATCATACAAAATATACCTAAATAAGCTCTAAAGATCACTATCTTCCACCTAGAAGCCTTAACTTAGGCATAAGACACTTCGAGAAATCCTTTTGGTTCCAAATCAAAGGGAGTTACCCGATTTAAAGGTAACATCTTCTCTTAAGTTATTTTAATTTGTTGTACTTATCCAACCACCTAAACTATTTTTATTACTTTATTTTATAACAAAAAAAAATATCCTCAATATACTAGGTTGTTTTTATTATAATTATTCAAATTACACTTACACACACCTCCGTCTAATGGGTAAAGAACATGCTGTTTCTGTGGACGAAGAACTACTGCCTCACAAAATAATGATTGTTCAATATTCTCCTACCACCTATTATGATGGATATTATGATGAAAATGTCTTTATAAATGATATATATTATATTTATATTGTATTTATACATCTGTATTTTTCATTTATATCATACCTTTATGGTTTCCATAATAGGTAAACGCGACAATTTCATTTGAGGAAGGGCGGACTACCGCCCCCTCAAAGTGATATGAATCGTTGATGCCATACGTGGAACGTATAAAGGATAGAGTTAATTAAATTATATATGATATTATACTGGAATTATAATATACCTATTTATCATTAAGTTTTCATTCCATTAAATATGAAATATAAATGAAAGTATCTTTCATGTGTACGTATGACTTACCGTCTCCATAAATGGTGCATTTCATTTATTATCTCTAAATATTATGTAATATTATAAATATATATATATATATACTAGATATATATGATATATATGATATATATGATATCTAAATCATTAATATCATTCTGGAGATAATGGAATTTTGACCACATGGGCAACTTGTAAATATAAGAAGTTCATTTTTGACTCAAGTACCAAATATTGACAAAACAACTGTTATTAAATTAAATGATTAAATAATGTTTATAACATGGTAATAAGTGATATAAAAGGAATAATAAACTTTAAAAAGGTTCTTAATCAATTATAAATTAACTTTAGTTTATTATTCAGGAGATTAAAGAACAAACGGGTGGTGGCTTATTTCCAGGTTACTGTAGCAGTATTGTAGTAGTACTATAGTAGGAACTATAGCAGTACTATAGCAGACATTGTAGTAGGCACTATAGAAGGTACTGTTCGGTACTGTATCAGCCATAACTATTCATCCATCTGGGCCTTCGGGCCACCAGTTTGGTCCTCGGGTCCTTCAAGGATTTCGAGCCACCCAAGGCCTTCGGTCCAGTTGATTCTCAAGGACTTTGGGCCACCTTAAGGCCTTAGGGCCACCCCAAGGCCTTCGAGCCACATGAATGCAGGCCCTAGACACACTACAAAAAAGGATCATCCCCAGAAGAGGATTCAGAGTAGGTGCACTCACCAGAGCAGAGCCAAATGGATTGTCAGAATGAGAGGGTTTGGATATGCCATCGGTACCAGCCTGTGCTTGCACGGGAAGCCTAGCCAGATGGCCATGCAAAGGTGGAGATCTACTATCAAGATGCAGATGCTGGGGAGGGGAAATTTCTTATAGATAGTCTGGTTGAATTCCCTAAGACCTTCGGTTCATGTAATCTCCTAATCCTATGATCCATGTAACCTCTGAGCCTACAGACCTTGTAAGGGTTCCCCCTCATCCCTTGAAAGGGGGGTTATCAAAAATCAATAAAAATGAAGGCCTTCGGGCCATTAAAAAAAAGTTGGACACGAGGTAAGGGAATTCATCTCAATCTCCTTTCATTGAGACATATTTTGTTTTATACACGACTTTCTTTTATATGGTGTATAAACACCTTTGACTTTTCATTTCATTCAAAGGGAATCTTTTTCTACAAGGCATTTTACTAAATAAAAAAAAGAATGCTTATTTTTAATGTAAGTGGTGACAATGACCTTTTCCGCCGCTAAAAGTATTATTTGATGTTTGGCTTCCTTAACAAGATGTGATGTTTTAAAAGGAAAATAAATACCATATACGCTTTTACATATTTTGGTATTGAAAATGGTTTTGATAATGGATTTGTTATGTCAATATATTTAAATGATATATTGTTATTGAAATGTGGAAATGTTCTATTTCCTTTATATTTGTTTTATGTATTATGAATATGTTATGGTTCTTGGGAATTGTTTACGTATACAGGTGGTTCTGTAATAAACCTAGGGCAGGTGAGCCCGAGATAGCTCTCCAATGCATTGGGTAATGTGATGGAGGTAAACATTAATGTTTCTACTAATATATTTAGGGAATATACTATGATGGGTATTCCAAATGTAACTCCCTACGTAGCTGTGAAAGCTACAACGTAAGTATGTTATGGATGCCACAAGTTACCTTTATGATTTGTGATTACTATGTGTTATTCCTAAATCTTATGATTTCATAAGGTATGTTAAAGATCTTATGTTATGTATCTATTAATGAAATAATGTTTTCTTTATTTGTTTTATAACCATTACTGATCTTTTTATGCTCATCCCAAATTTTGAAATTTTTTTTCATAGGAATTAAAGATGAATAGGGTCAAGGATGGGATCAAGGAAAATCCATGTTGTCTAAAACATGGAACTATACATGACTCTTTTTTAAGAGTTTTTATTTTATGAAAAAATGGAAACTGAGTAGAAGTGGCTACTTTGTAATTTTTGAGATGTAATGTAATAGTTATGGACTAATTCTCTAAAACTCTAAACCTGAAAAGATCCTCAATGTGAATTATTCATTTAATTCTAGATTATGTAATGTTTTAAGGCTGGGTCCTTATAGTTCTGAGGTTTTTGTAATTTCAGGGTTCTGGTGCAATTGGCTATTAGAAAATAGGTTGGTTTATTCATGATTGGTGTCATAGTCAAGATGAAGAAGATCTATTGTTCATAGTATCCCATCCACAATGCGGTAATACTCTATTTTCCTTGGTCTGGTATTTTATGGTATCATCGAATCAAGTTTGTCTCTATACTATATTTAAACCTGATTTCTCCTAAATTTGACAATTATCATGCCTTCTTTAGGGTTAATAATTGTGTAATTTTAAAGTTCTTTTTTGATTCAAATATAAATGGTCACGATAAAATAAAAAAAAGGTATTGGATGTTGAATATAGAATTGCAGGAAACCAAATACATGAATAAATAAAATGAAATAAATCCAACACACCTCCCCCTTCTATTACATCACCCTATCAGAAGGTGAGTTTACCCCATAATCCTAGTTATGAGAGAATAAAAGGTATTGAGAAAGTAAAATAAAAGAATAATGAAATGAGAGGAGAACTAGGGGAGGGTGCAATGAATTTATCTAAAATTTGGTATCTAGCATATTTGGATCTGAATGCCTCCAACAACCATAATATAGCCCTCCTTTTATAGGCTCCATATAGGCTCCAATATTAATGAATATCATAAATATTTGGTCCATAAGTGTTTTGAGGTGGGTCTCTTGTAATAGATTTGGTCAAAAACCAAAGATACTATGAATCTAGATCTTCAAAATTTGTCCCAACAATTTACATGATGTGTAATGTGGTTACACATCATGTAATCATTCAATTTGCAGAAATCATGAATTTTAGCATAACCCTTGTAAAAAAACATCTTGAAAAAATTCATGTCATGTAATAAGAATACATGATGCGTAATTGTCTTTCAAAACATGTAATAGTGTCATGACTTGTCCTACTAGTGATGCTTCTTTTGATGAAGTCATGATGTGTAAATGAATTACATGACATGTAATCATTCTACTCTAGTTTTGCTGCTCTTCTTTGGATTAAAAAAATAGGTGTTGCACCTCCATTATTTTCCACTTTTCATCCATTTTTCAAAAATATATTATTTCCTTCCAAAAATCATAAAATAAGTCAATAATTTTAAAAATTAGCAAGATTCATCATTTAATTACATAAATCAATACAATAAAACACTCTAAAATGTTTGCTTTAAATACACTTTTTATCAACATATTTTGTTGAATCTTATGCTTTAATTAGGTTATTATCTTACGATACCTTCTACCATGTTTTTATAGATGGTTTATGATTAGTTTGACTAGGGAATGTGTTGATATTTAATATGCGTTTTCTTCCAATATGAACAATTATTGATTTTTAGGGTATGTTGATTAAATTATTTTATTTATTCATATAAGGAATTAATTGGACTTATTAAGTGACGGGTGGGGACCAAAATTAGATAGCCCCTCAATGCATAAATAGATCTAATGAGACAAACTAACTTAGGTATCTGGATGAGGCCTTACTCATTTATGTAAAATGTCTTGTAATAATTCCATAATGGTATATATGTCATGAAATTAGGCCTCAACAATATTTTTCAGATGTCCAACATTATTAATTCCATCATTATGAAATCATTTATTAATTTCTATGTGATTATTTGATTATTTATAATATCCATGGATAAGTTTCATGATCATGTGAATGTTTATATGGAATTATTGTATTATTATTTATTCATACTGTATTATTATTTATGTACAAGTTATTGATTAAATGGCACGTGTTTTCAGTTAGTTACCTTGATATATTGATTATTCATCTTTTATTCAGGATATCTTCCATTGTATGCATACCCTTATTGAGCATCTGAGTTCACCCTTTTCTTATGTTTCCTTTCCCTAGGATACTAGGATGTGTATTATGATTAATATATTGGGTTATATTAGAGGAAATGATGATTTCATCAAAGAAAATAATATGTTGTATTTTATGTTTTCAAATGTAATGTGAAATTCAAGTATGTATCTAGTTCACCATGACTACTAAACTATTAAGTATTTTGGGATGTGATTCATTATATCTAATGTCATTATAATAAAGTAACCACCAGATCTATACTACTACGTTAGAGTATTTACACTAAAAATATTCCACCACTATAGGATAAGTTCTCTGCTAGAACTTTCCATCATCCAGAATGAGGCTCACCAAATAGACCATGAGACAATCCAATCTTAACTAAATTAGTCCTGCATGATCATACCAATGATCTCATTCAACCTGGTGAATATTGATGACCCCTTTTATAGATAGAAAATTAACCATCCTTTGAAAACATTCAACATGATCCTGGAATCGAACTAGTCAATTCATATAAATAATCAAATCAAATCCCATCATTTCTAGAAGAAACAAATTCTAAAGAAAACAGAAGCCATCCAATTCAAGAGAACACTCCTTGAAATGTTTGAAACCCTCTTATCACACTCCTAGTGGCATGTAGATAGTCATGATGCCATCAAAAATCTTTAAATCCAACCACAAACCATTTTAAAATTGAGAAGATAGAAAATAAGGCAATTCTCCTATATCAAACAAAACACGAAAAAGGTTATACGACATAATTATCATACCTATGATGGTAGAAGGTCCCAAATCTAGATTGGCTAGTGTAGACTGTATATCATGTAGTTGACTCACCCCTTTACCATGAGCTCCAGGCTGACTCTCCTTTATTCTGCACTCTCGTTAGTAATCTTTATTCTTCTTTGGGGTACCGTGTCCCCTACCTCAACCCGAGCATCTAGTATAACTCTATCTACCAGTTTTCTGAGAGGTAATTGAGTCCTTCATAGACCTAGGTGTGTATCCTGATCCACTAAACTGCTCTATTGCTAGGGTTTCCTATAATACTTCTATAGATAGCCTATTCTACCTCAAACACAACACTCCACAGTGGGGTAATAACATCATGGGTTCTTGTGGACAACCATACCACATTGAAAGAATTGCACTAATCTATAGTCTCGAGACATCTACCCATTGTACCAACTGCACTTTCCACCACTATCCTGGTGATAAACATCATAATGAAACTTCTTTATACCAAAATAAAATCTCCCTGATCACCCTAATGAAACTATATGGACACCACTCAATGATTATATTAGGTTCCCTTCCATTATAAGAGTCTAATTCATCACATAGGGAAACATTTACTTGGGACTTTAACTAATAAAAAATCCCATCCTATAAATTTTTCTCCTTGGAAATATGATCAGCTTCCAAGGACAGAGAAAAATGCTACAGGACAATGAAGCTTCCAGAATAGTCCATTACTGACATGCTTCCCTGCATCAGGTGCATGAACTCCTAAGATCTCTCATACCTAAACGTATATGGATAGAATTGGCCTAGAAAATTCTCCTCAAATTACTTCTATGTTAAGTCCTCTTTCTAAATATATTTCTTCATGATGTCCCACCATTGTTTGCCTGCTCCTCGTAGTATATAGGTAGAAAGTTTAAACCTCATGTATATGGGTGTCATGGGGTTCTTTAAGAATGTTTGGAATGAATCTATACAGAACCCAACTTCTTGGGGGCCTCCCTCCTCAATGAACGTAGGAAGATTATACAATTGGAACTCTCTAGTCAGATCATGCATTAAAGATACAGTGAAAATAGTCTCTCTCTCTCTCTCTATGGATCACATGACTCATAGGAAGATGACCTAAATCTGTTCATCTATATGATTCCTCAGAGCTGTGGGAGGTTTCAGATTATATGTGTTAGGAGTGTTTTGGTTACCACTCTTCTAGTGCTCATCTCAAAGATGATGCAGAGAAATTTTCTCTACAAGGGTCAACACACTTTTAAGAATACAGGATACACAACAAGATTAACCTCAAAACATGAGAACAACAATTGAGAATCACTGACTCAAGGTTCCTCTTCACTTTTCTTAACAAGAAAATTGGCATGACATAACAGTTTATTTCACTAATTTTTATCAGGCATATCAAGGGATTACATTTCACGGTTTATATAGGTAGATATATCAAATGAAATAAATATATACCTAGATTGAACAATGCATGTTAACACTTATCTCTATGTGCCTATCGTGATATATACATACTCATCTCATGCTATACCGACCCATAAGTAAAATATCAATAAAAAATAATATCACACAACAAGTGAATATTCCAAGGTAAAGTATTATAAAAACTATAACAAGAGAACAAAATAAACAATAATCCCATCCTTGGGAACTTGAGTTTCCCCTTGCACATGGGCTAGCTACTCCCATGAATGATCTCTTTACAAAAACTTGAAAAATACTAATCTCATATCTTCCATTCCAAAATATCAAAACAATAAAAAAAGAACCTATCCTATGGTAATACTTTATAATGTCCCCAACCTGGTACTCCCTCACATGATTGAGACAGGTGGTTATGTGACCTCGAGTACACATCCCCAGATACTAGAGTCTATCGACTAATATTAATGGTGTAAGGAACATAATGTGGAGACTGCAACCTTATGAAATAGAGTAGTATAAATAGAAAAAAATAATATAAATAATCAAACATGAAACTAAGTAGAATAAAGGAAAAAACCAAACAATCCCAATAATAATAAATACCATGTAATGACAGACTGATTGTTACTAAATGACATGTTGGAAGTCATAAAAGTAAAGGAATACAAATTCACAGTAAATAAGACTCCAAAATCCCCAGTATCAAACCTCATGTCAGTCCCATATCTAATCTCCAACCTATCCATCAAATAAACAATCAAGTACATGATCCCTACCCTTATCCATACCTATCTCCATGAATTCTACCCAGGTACCAAACAACTCTCAAACAGGGTGTGAGTAAAACTTGTTATGCTGACAACCATAGAGTATAAACAATCCAATTTGAATATATAGTGTTTTAAATAGTATGATAAATAGGGGTATTGGTTCATAAAATAATACAAAACATGAAATAAACCTTCCAAACCTCAAGCTTCAAGTTAACACCTAAGGTCATCCAAACCTGCATCAACATGATACCAAATAACTTTAGAAAGAATGTTGGATCAATCTCCTTCCGAGGATGAATATCCCATGTCATGTCTCAAGTAATTGTATTTCTTGAACTTGGGCATCAAGTAACGAAACAATATTGGGCTCTATGAAAATTACCCATGCTAGAGCCACTTATATGTTCCCAAGGTGCATGTCCATTCCAAGGTAAAAGTAACCATGTCATATTGGGATCTATGATAATTACCCATGCTAGATCCACTTACATGTTCCCAGGGAACATGTCCATTCCAAGGGAAAAGTAACCACATCATACTAGGATCTATGTGAATTTCCCATGCTAGAGAAACTTATGTATTCCCATGGTGCATTTCCATGCCAAGGGAAATGTAACCATATGATAATGCGATCTATGCAAATTACCTATTCTAGAGCCACTTATGTGTTCCCAGGGTGCATGTTTAGGCCAAAGATAAAGTAACTATATCAATTGGTTGATTCTCTTACCTAGGAAAAATCACCTATAACACGCATCAAGTAACTTTAATTAGGAATAAAAAATCAAAATCATACCAATAATAAATCATGTAAAAAATTTCATTATAATAAATATTGGTCAATTTATCTAATTACCAATTAATGTAACATTTATTTCATTATACCATGTTACCAATCATCACTATTCACATTATTATACCAATTCAAAAGTTAAGCCAAATATAAATAATTTACAAAACATAATAGGGATTCAGGTTCAATCAAACTAAGTTCTTTCCTAATATCATAGGTTAGCACACCTATTGGTGGTCATAAGTCCCGGTCTCAACACCATCGAACCCAAAAGGATCCATGGGAGGTCTAAGAATATGGATTTCATCAAGAAAAAAGTTACCAATTTGGTTAGGTTACATAAAAAGAATAATATAATAATTACACTTATTTCACACACTATAAAAGCGAGTATATGTTAGGGATTTGTTATAGAACAACCAACTCAAAGCAGAGAATGCCCATGAATTATTCAACATCTAAGGTAAATCCAAGTTCCTACTTAATTTCCTTCAAGGAAAACTATGAAACTCTATCATCACAAGACATCATATCTAGGTATGGATTTCTCCATCCTGAAATAGGATTTTTCCCAATGAAAAACTAATGGATAAAGATATAGAAGAATAATTGGGATACTTACCTTAAATCTATAGGTTCAAAACACCAAGATCCTATGGAAACTACTTCATGTTCAAAGAAGACTCCCATATATCTCTAGAAAAAGGGATGAAAATCAAAAGGAAACAAGGGTGGTCTATAATAGAAACATAAAAACTAGAGGAAATATTTTTTTGGATCTATCCCATTCGGGATGTGAATCTAGGATTCATGTCATGTATCCTTAGATTCTTGCTTATGCTAAAAAACCCAATGCCTCAGACTCAAATGATAACATCAATTCACATCATGAAATACCATCTTACATCATGTACCAATGATTCAAAGACCAATGGGAAGTAATGGGGCCTTCCTTTACCCATTCATAGACCGAACCACTTTTATGGGGTTTGCCCAACATACTTCACATCATGAATTACACATTCACAACATGAATTATTCCAGTAGATAGATTCTCATCTCCCTTTTATTTTCCCCTCCAAACACTTCCAAAACTCTAACCCAGTCGAGATGAGTAATTTATCACCAGGGTTTAAATTATTTAACCAAATTAATGAGGTTTAAGCAAAAACTTAAAGTATATCGCACCTAGAAAATATGAGATCTTACATAATTCTTGTAATGACATTTCTTATTTTACCATGATTAATAGTTATTTCATGTGGGTGCGTGTGTATGTATCCCTTGAAACCCATTTATAATGATTGATTACATGAGTATGCTTATGATGCTTGATATCACATTAGATATCGATCACATTTTTAGGTATGTTGCTACCGATTTCTTATGATGACCTACCTTATGTTACCATTATATGACCTACCCTATTGTATATATTACCATGCCTTTGGAGGCATTTTTTGTTACTCATAATTGGCAGACCATCATGATATGATTATTCCTTATAGGGGGATTTCACATGACATGAAATGATGGAAACATTGGATTGGTGGATGCCAAGTGACATGCTCACTCTATTCCTTGCGGATATTGAGTGACATGTTGTCTTAATGCCTTGAGGATGGAAAATGACATGTTCACTCAATGCCTTATGGATTTAGAGTGATGGGTTGACTCAATTACTTATATATGTTGGGTGATATATTCATTGATGTTGTGGAGAGATATTTATTTATCCCAACATTTGTTATCACTATCCTTCCAACATGGAGCTAAAACAGGTATGATTAGGACTCGTGGTGGATTGGTTAGCACACGAGTGATTTGTATATTATTTTTATGCCCATTTTTTGCATTTATTATATCATTTCATACACTTTTTATACCTATTAAAACATGTTAAGGATGAATTTTTTGTTTTATATTGGGTTTTCTTACTCACACCCTGCACAATCATCTTGATTCACATGAAGAATTCATGTATAAGGATCTAGGTAAGGGTAAGAGACCCATAGCAGATAACAGAGAAATGGATAATTGATATTTTAATAGTAATGGGATGGAATATCAAGGTTCCCTTAATGTTTCTTTTTTTTTCTTTCACTCTTAAACTCTGTTATGGATTTCCACACTGGGATATCAGTTTATTTATTTTTTATGAAATGTGTTCCATCTATTATTAAATTATGATTATTTATATTCTACCCTATTTACTCTTAGTTTTTTTATATATTATTTATATTTTTGGTGTATGGATATGATATTGAGGGTATAGTCTCTCCATTAACAGAGTTCAAACCCATACTATATTTTTGGTGTATGGATATGATATTGAGGGTATAGTCTCCCCATTGATGGAGTTCAAACCCTTGCTGCTAGTTGGAAACATATTTTGTGTGGGGAGGCATTCATAAGGTCTTGTGGATCTCTGGATAGAACTCGATGTTTGAGTCAAGGCATTGCAAAATGGGATCATGGCATATTTTTCTTCTTTTCTTATTATTTATTTTGATACATGGTAGAAATAAGATAGGTTGTGTAGAAATCAGGTAGGGGATTTTTCATGTGCCTGGTTAGCTCATGTGTAATGGACCTATGAGTTACTATTGATTGGATTAATGTTATAGTTTTATGGGATTTGGGTGCGTTCATACATCATGACTATTCATGTTGGGATGCATGTTATATATATACCTGTTGTGTACTACATATTAGTTATTTAATTTAATGCCCTGATTTATGCCATATGTTTGGGATAGACCTATATTTATCTTATTATGTTGTATATCTATTTTATAATTAATTAATTGAACTTGAGAATCTTGTTATGTTTTTCATATACATGATTTTGACTAATGTTCAGGTATAGTTAACCTTAAGTAGTTATTGGAGGGATATACCTTGGGTTATGGGTAGCCTCCTATGGAAACACTTGTGTGATCCCATAGAATGGCTAGGATATATCTTTAACTAATAACCTTAAATGTCATAACGGTTATTTTGGAATTTTAGAAAAATGTTGCCTCGGAGATTCTTGAATACTTATACTAGGGATGACATGACATCTCCCCCACAGAATGTGCAGGAGGATGTACCTAAGAATAATCTCGAACCTGCTCAAATGGTTCAGGAGTTGGATCCACTCCAACCTAGAGTATTCTAAATTGTACCTTCCTTTGGTGGAAGAGTACAGAGGACCATGGTTGACTACACCCATGTCTTACAAATACAAAATCATCCAAAATTTCTATGAATTGGGTGACAAAAGGATATTAAGGATTGGTTATAAATCATTAAGGGTGTATTCAACTTAGACAAGACCTTGGAGGACCGACAATTCAATCTAGCGACGTTCATGATTTAAGGACCCGCCTGACGATAATGGAGTGTAATGGGACAAGTAGGTAGATGTGATGGTCTTTATTAGGAGGCCTTTAAGAACTTTTTATATAGGGATTTATTTCTCAATATTATAAATCTAGAATACGTCCAAAAATTCATGGGGATTTAGCAGGGATCTAAGATCCTATCTTCATAATCTACTCATTTTACTGTACTACTTCATTGTTCTCACCTCTTAGTCAAAAGTGAGGAACAAAATACCAGGAAGTTAAAGATATTTCTTCATCATGGTATCAGATAATAGGTTAAGATATTTGACCTAAAAATTTTCCCTAAGGTTTGTTACAAGGACTTAACTATTGATAAGGTCCTGGAAGATGATCAACCAATTGATCTTCTTCTACCCTTCAGTACTTGAGCAGCTGGAACTCCTACTGCTATGATGAATGCCACTTCTGGTAGTGGGAAGAGGAAGACTATGGATGTGAAATAGGGTAGTAGTAATAAAGTTGATAAGAGCATGACTTCTTCAGTCCCCTCAAGATGAGTTACATAGTTCTTCAACTATGGGAAGCTATGACATTATCTCAAGTTCTGTACAACACCTCAGTTAAAGTGTTAGTGGTGTAGAAAAATTGGGAATCTCCAGTAGTTCTACTCTAGATATTTGAGGATGAGGGTTCATAGGAGTTCATGATAGGTTCAATATACTACCTAGGGATCTGTTTGGGGTCCTCAATAACAGTCTCATATAATGATGACTCAGGTGAGTCATGTACCTTAGGGAAAAGGTAGCTGAGCTGAGGTAGGCCGAGTATATGCAATGAATTAGACTCTGAAAAATGGTGGTAAGAGACCATATACTATTAAAGGTATGGTCTTTGTCAATTATACATTTTATACTGATTTTTTGGTACTAGTGTTTCTCATTAATTTATATCTACACAATTTATTATTGTACTTGACTTACCAATCAAGTCATACTCTAAGTTACTTTCCCTTTATACACCATTGGGCATGAAATTAGACCATCTTCAGCGACACTTAGAGTGTCATATAGTCATTTTTGGTTACAGAAATCTATGAGAATTCATGATTATAGAGATGATAAGCTTTGATGTGATACTTGGAATGGACTGGTTGACTAGATTCTGGGACCACATTGACTGTTATTGGATACGAGTATCATTTACATTTCCCAAGGGAGAAAATTTTGTGATGACTAGTGAGTGGGAGTTGGGAGTAGGTAGAGTGGGTCTAGACATGATCCAAATTGGGATGATTATGTCACAGATTGTAGGATTGGTTCTTTCAATATGATCAGGGGTATCCACATATTCTTTTTCTCCAGTTGTAGATCTATATCAATACATCTTCTTGAATGACTTCATGGGTTTTCCCCTCGATAGAGGAGTTAAATTTGAGATAAAAATCATGTTAGGTGTGCAGACCATTTTTCTACCCCCTTATCGTATGACATCGACCAAGTTGAAGGATATCAAAGTACAACTTAAGGAATTGGAACATAAGGGTTTTATCATGCCAGGTACATCACTATGGGATGTACCTATTCTGTTTTCCAAGAAGATGGATGGTAGTCTTCAACACTACATAGATTACCGAAATATAAATCAGGTGACTATGAATAATAGTTACCTTTTTTAGGATTAAATATATATTTTATCAGTCATGGGGAACCTGATAGTTCTTCAAGATTGATCTCTGATCGGACTATCATTAGTTGTGTATTAAAAAGGAGGACATTATGAATAAGTTGTTTAGGAGCATTTATGGTCTATGAAAGTAATTATTTATTACATTTAGATTGAAGAATTCACCATAAGTGTTTATGGATCTTATGAAAAATATGTTTCACACATATCTCAACTCTTTCATTATAATGTTCATTGACGATATCCTCATTTACTCACCAACCCTAGAGTATCATGCCACACATCTCAAGATATTCCTGAGTACACTTTGAGAAAATAATATTTATACCAAGAGTAACACTAATGGATTAAGGGGGTAAATGTATTAGGGTATGTGTTTTTTAGACCAGTATATTAGTAGACTCATAGAAGGTAGATGCGGTGATTCCCTAGATATGTCCTTAAAATGTGTTTGAGATCAGGATATTTCTCAATTTAGTAGGGCATTATCAATGTTTTATCTATAACTTATCCTTCTTATTAGCACCAAGGAATATGCTGATGAAGAAAGGGGTGAAGTTTTAGTGTTTACAAAAATGTGAGGAGGATTTTATTAAGATTAAGAGAAGGTTTACTATGACTCTAGAGTTGATTTTTCCTAAGCTTTTCAATTTAATGAAAGGTAAGTCTTGAACCAAGTGAATTTGTTAATGGTATAATTATCGTATGACTAGATTAATTATAATTAATTAAATACAAGGTGCCTATTTATGCACATTGACCTTGAAATATTTACATGAATTATTTATTTATGTTAACTCTTGGATTCCTAAGGGAATTCCTTGGGTACTCGAGGACATCATTCTGACTCAAGGATGTCGGTTGCCTTGGGTGACACCTACCTGGGAACCTGATCCTTGTCTACCCCTATATTCCCAATATGAAACCATAGTATACCTTCATTATTATTATAGTATTCCTTGGATACTCTCTTGGGATCCAACATTGACAAGTAGGTTCCATGGTTATAGCCCATTGGGCCCAATCATTGCTTAGACCCGTTTTACCCTGGAAGAAACTCCTTAGACTCAGTAGGTGTCTTATCATAGAATTGCTTGGATGATACTCCATGGATTACACTCTTACCCCTTAGATAGACTAAATTACTATCAAGTTAGTGGCCCCTAAGGTCTAGGTTTCCTTGGTGAATACCATGTAACCACTTCATTTTAATTATCAATTATAGTTTCCTTATTACTTCTTAGAACCTTAATTATTTATACTATCATGAGGTGATTTCAGTACTGGATATGCATCATGTGACCTATTAATATAAATTAGTAATTTTTAAATCAATGATCTGGTTACATGTTTATACACCAGCTGAGGGATGAAGTAGGTACTTGGGTATTCAGTTACATTGTACTGCTTTAGTTTATATATGCATGCTTGCACACTATTATATTTCCACTACACAGGCCAGAAATTATAGACACCATTGGTGGTATCCCACTGAGATTTATCTCACATCCTCTTCGAGTGCTGTTTGGTACCCAATGCAGGTTACATGCATGCAGGTGTTGATAGAGGGAAGCGTAATGCTTTAGACACTTGATTGTTTGCTGTGCTAGGATATAGCTAGAAGCAGATGAAAGAGCTGTAGATCAGGATGCTTGGGATAGTTTATGTATTTCCTTTTCAACATTGAGTTTTGCATGTATAACTGATACTTTGTATCCATGTTTTACCAGCTTTCTAGTGACATGAAACAATTCATCATCATCTATTGTATGTTATTCAGTTTTTTCAGTCCTTATTTATCTGTCTTCTTCCACTGTGCATTCTATTTATTTATACTACTTTTACTATTTACCTATGTTTATAATTATCCATTATGCTACACTTTGTTAATGAGTGAATAGTCTCCCCATGGACACACCCCAAGCCCCTGCTGCTAGTTGGTGGACTCTGACATTCAGGGAGATGCGCTTGATGCCATGTGGCCCATTGGGCTTGGGGAACCTATTAGGTGGAAATCGGGTCTGGGACATCACAATATTTATGCATAGGGAGTAGGAAGTAGCTTATGAAGAATGTCAGCTATATCCCCTTAAGAGAAACTATCCTACCCATGACTTATAGCTAGAATCTATGGTCCATTATTTGAAATTTTGTCGGCACTATCTCTTTGGTGAGAGGTTTTTTGTCTATACAGATCATAAGATCCTACACTATATCTTCTTATGGTGGGATTTGAATTTGAGGTAGTGTAACTAGGTAGAGTAATTATAGATTTTAAAATTTGATATGAACCATACACCTAGTAAATGTAATGTCATTTCAAGTGATATTATCCATAAGACTAGGTATATTAGGACCTTAGTGAATGGCCTTCAGAGGAATAGTGGAACCTGACGTGATTGTTGGATTCTTGGAGGATGGATACATCCAATGACCATTGATTGAAGAAATGTTGCCCCTTAGTGATCATATATTATTTAGTATACCGGGTTAAGGCTAATTAGTAATCTGACCCAAATTGTGTTGTAATGCAAGAACAACTAGCAGGTGGTGACCCGATACCTGGGTGGTCATTGGATGACAATGATTTGATCATATTAAATTATAGAGTTATAGTACCTACTTATATTAGGGAAGAGATGATGAGATAATTACATAATTCTAAATGGTTGGTGTATACCAGAGTTCCAAATAATTACCATGACTTTAGATGGTAGTTCTAGTGGTTAAAGATGAAGAGAGACATTACCGGATTTGTTTTTCGATTCCTTACCCACCAGTGGATAAAGTCCAAGCACCAATGTCTTAATGGTTTCCTTAATCCACATCCAATGTACTAGTGAAATTAAGATACTATCATAATGGGATTTTTATAGGGTTACCTAGTACCCTTAGAAGTCATGATTCTATTTGGGTAATTATTTATTAGATAAAAAAAGTTTCTCATTTCTCACCAATCAGTGAGACTCACTTAGTAGATGAGGTGGGAAGGATCTATGTCTATGATATTATATTGTTTCATGAAGTTAACTTCAGTATTTCATTTGATAGAGAAGCATGTTTTATATATAGTATTTATTAAGGATTGCACAAGGACTTTAGAACTCGACTGGCATTAAAAACCTTGTACCATCCCTAGATAGATGGATAATCAGAGTGAAAATTTTTTATATTGGAGGATATGTTATGGTCGTACATATTAGATTTAAATAGAGCATGGGATTACCACTTTTATCTGGTTAAGTTTTCATATAAAAATAGTTACCAGGTTTAGATTTAGATGGTACTTTATGAGGCTCTTTATGGTAGGACATGTCGTTCATCGATTTGTTAGAACAAGCCTGGTGAGGCGGTATTTGTGGGGCCTAGTATGACACAAGAGACCCATGATAGAGTTAAACTGATTTAGAAGAGGTTGATCAAAAATCAAAACAAGCATAAGTCTTATTTTAACAATAAGATTAGACCTTTAGAGTATTCTATAAGTGACTAGATTTTTCTAAGAGTGACTCATTGATCAGGCCACCGATTTTTGAGGAAGAAATGAAAAGCTAGTGTCAAGTTATGTTCGAACCTTTGAGATCACTGAGCGGATTGGAATAGTGGTGTACTGTCTAGATCTTCCTTCTCACTACTGAAGTATTCACGATGTGTTTCATGTGTCTTGGATCAATATGTACAAGCCTAATCCTATGCATGTCATAAAATGTGAGGATATTGATATGGATCTTAATGCATCATACATGTAACACCTAGTGCGAATCATAGAATGGAGTGATAAAGTCTTGTAAGGAAATACAATACCACCTTTTCAGATTCAATGGTGTCCTGGAAGGATTTATGTGAGGACATGGGATTAGGAGGCATATTGATGTGGCATTTAATTACAGTTTTTTTCTGCATCATTTTGGGTGTATTTACTCTATTTCTAACCTTAAATTAGACTTTATTTGGTTAGTTATATTTAAGTGGATATTTTATACTGAAATTAGTAATTTATGATAATTTTGATAGTCATATTTTTTTCTAAGTTTAAATTATAATTTGTGTATACTTTGAATTATTTATTTATTTCATTTATGCATCTTCTTTTTAAATTTTAATTCTTTGTGTTTTTGGTTAATTTTCATGTTCTGTGAATTAAATTTTTATTTATTTTGTTTTTTTAACAATATATTATTAATAGAACTTTAATTTATTTTTAAACCACATGTTTTAAATGATTTAATTTATTGTAATTTTAATTTACATTTTAATTTTTTTGTTGTTTATTATTTATTTATATTTTCTAGTTAAATAATAAATCAATTATTTTTAATATTTTGAATTTAATTTGTTGGTTTTTAATTTTATCAGTTTTATAATTATTAATTTTAAATGCACATTTTTAATGATTTCATAATTAGTTTTGATTATTTTATTTAAAATATTTAAATGTTTATTTTAATTTTATGTCCATAAATGGTGGATTTATGTGGAGAATTTTTTTTCAAGTACTAGATTGACTTCACACTTAAAATGAAGTGATTGTGACCATTAAATTGAAGCTATCATGAGGGGATGGAAAATTGAAAAAGGAAAATTGATTTGATCGTGGGTTGTATATCTGGCGTGTCAATTGAAATTTTTCCAAAGGATGTAATTGACCGTGCAGTTTCTATTCAACCATATCTTATTGAAGAGATTGACCACATGACACCCATCCCTTTGACTGTGCATGTTCCATCTCAATTAATTGTGGATTCAAAGAACCCCCAAGATGATGATAATCAATACATCGCAGAAAAATTTATGGTGTAGGTTTTATTATTATTTTTATTAAATAAAATGGGGTTAGTTCATATTTAATTTGGGATATGAAGCTAAAAAACTCCAAATCATGTGGCATTTTGAGAATTTTCTCCCAAAACACCCGACCATGTGATGTTTTGGGACCCCCCAAATCCCACGCCCCCAATTATATACATATACATATATATATAATATTTATATTTATATTTATAATTAAATATAAAAATATATATTTATAATTTATTATATGTTTAAAAATATTTTAAATTTATATATATATATATATATATTTATAACTGTATAATATAGATTTATAAATATACATTTATAATTATATAATTATAATTATATTTATAATTATAATTAAAAATAATTTCATATTTTCAAATATATATTTATATAAATAAATTTATATTTATAAAAATATATTTATAAATATATTTATATATAAGTAATTCCAATTTTTTAAATATATTTTTAAATATGAAATTATTTATAATTACATTTATAAATATATTTATAAATATGTATTTATAAATATATATTTATATAGTTACAAATAAACCATATTAATTAAAATAGACTGATGGATCTTGACTGATAACAACACTTATCAAATAACTAAGTAGAAGTGATGACAGTGACACCATCTGAGCCACCACCATTCCAATCTATGCCCAATATTAGGTTGAAGAAGATGAATTCAGTGGAGTCGGTTCCACATTTAGCTAAAAATGATGAAACACATCTGTTGAAGGCTGAAGCCAATTTATGCTAAAGTGCGATGAGGAAGATGAGATCAACCGGTTGGAAATGTCCAGATCTGTGAGTCACGAATAGTTGAAAATGAATAATACAAATTGCATGGTGATTTTATCAGGACAACTCTGAAGAATATAACACTGATCTCTCCATGATAACCATTCAATGTTCAAATATTCAAAGTTGTGTGTAATTTTGTGTGTTCATCACCGTGTTCCTTTACAGGTCATCAATGATGCAGATGGGGACCTCATATTCCTATTTGGATGAAGCTTTTCGCATGCATGAGGAAGTTCACCACCCACTCGGCCTTTTTCTTGAGAGAAACTGAGATGACCAAATCATGGATGGTGCATTTTGGATTTAAGCATGATTTTATGAAGATGTTGACCCACATAAATTTTGGGAAGGAGTTCGTTGAGGCTTTTCAAATATAATAATTTTTGGATTTACATGGGTCCGATACCAAGCTTAATGAAATTTTATGAAGCTAAGGAAATTAAATGAAATTCATACATGACCAAGGCTAATCACGATTTTAGAAATAATTAAAGACTGTTGGGAAAAAATCCCTCAAGGTATCATTGAAGCATTTCTGAGGTGATTGTGTTTGTTGACAAAGTGGACATCTGAGTAGTGATTGTTGACAAAGCAAAACAATGACATACAAATTTGTTGACAAAGAGGATTTCATAGTGGAATGTTGAGTTCAAGAGATGAGGTCAATGATCTATGTTTGATTCAAGAACGTCGATAAAAGGAATGGATGATCTGGAGGCGGTACAAAAGAACAGATACAAGGTGGCGCCGTTTTCCAATGTTTGCCAAATTTTAGGGCCTGAAAATCGGCAGATGAAGAAAAGTGTTTTTGGAAAAGGGACTTGCGCGCCGAGGACTTGGAGAATAGGAAACTTGCACGCCATATGTTTTTCAAGGACAGAAGATCAAAATATGGAAAAGTAAGTAGGATCGCGCAAGTTTGGGAGTTGGTCATGCTAGTGTCCAAAAAGACAAAAGACTTGTGCGCCGAAACTGGGTCGCGCAGGTGACTTGCGCGCCGTCGCGCAGGGTGGTTAGATTGCCTATAAATACTGGACCACCCCTCCTCATTCTTCACCGGAGTTCAACTCTGTGAGAAATCAGAGCTCCCGTCGCGCAGGTGTGGTGGTCGCGCAGGTGGTGTGTGTGGTCGCGCAGGTGAAGTTGTGCGCCAGTGGTTGAAGTTGTGCGCCGGTGTTAGAAGTTGCGCGCCTGGTGGCAGTTGTGCGCCAATATTGGTTTGGGCATAAAAGGAAGAGATTCGCGCAATTTTGGAGTTGAAGAAGCTTGAGTCGCGCAAGTGTCTAAGGATGACTTGCGCGCCCGTTGTGACTTGCGTGCTGATACTTGCGCACCGAGATTGACTTGCGCGCCAAGTAAGGCTTTGTTCCAGCGGTGCTTCTCGGACTGCGTGGAAGCTGGTACGTTGCCCGATACCTTTGGTGAAAAGAGATATTCATCTACGGGTGAAAGATGTACTTCAATAGAGCATCTACACACAGAGGAAGATGCATTCATTCATGCAAATGAAGAGACCTATAGGTCTATAAACTGTGATTGGATTCCTTCCGAGAGTAGTGAGGTTAGGAAGAGGAAGAAGGTGATCCTCTCCACCAGCAGTGAGCCAGAGAGAGAGAAACAGGGAGTGACCCTTGGGAAAGCAATGATCTGACCCTAAACTTGTAAAGGCAGTGAGCCTGGGCATAAAAGTGATCTAGCTCGAACATTGTAATCCACAGCTAGTGAAGTTTAGTGGAATTGGTACGACCTGCAACTTGTCGGCGTATGATCCTTGGACGTAGCCCTTTGCGGTGAACCAAGTAAAATTGTTGTTTCCTGTGCATGATTTACTTTCTATTTACTTTGTGCAACAGGAAAGAGAGAGAAGAGTGTTTTTCTTAACAGCAAAACAAGATCAGAACGAGCATTAATTTTTAATTAGTCATACCCCGATTCACCCCCCCTCTCAGGGTATTCAGCCTTGTGGACCTAACAAAGACCCCATGATGCATGTAGTTGAATTTTTAAGTCATGTATTGGGAAGAGGTTTTGAAAACCCAATAAGGGTGAATATAGCTGAAAATACATCTAGATGCATTTGAAAAGATCATCGGAGGGTCTATCATGGCTATTATAAGGATTCAACTCAATTTGTGTATAGGTTACAAAGAACAATTACAAGTGATACTTGTTCAGTTGTTTGGATTGGACCAAGTTGATTCAATACATGGTGTTGGTGATGAAACTTAAAAGAACTGAAAATAAATTTTGAGACCACGGAATAATGATACACTTTTTCTTATTATAAAAATACGATCAGTGGAGAACTAGGGAGCTCCAAAGTAGATG
The DNA here is from genome assembly GCA_963277665.1 of Viscum album. Lineage (NCBI taxonomy): Eukaryota > Viridiplantae > Streptophyta > Magnoliopsida > Santalales > Viscaceae > Viscum > Viscum album. The sequence continues at coordinate 1,745,105,354 of OY728159.1, read as the reverse complement.
GTTCAAATGAGATTTTCATGGTGAATACAAGCATGAGCATCTATATTGGTGAAAACAGAAGATGAAATACGGGAAAATAAATTTATTCAAAATGTTCTTGATATTTTCTCTCTCAATTTAAATATTTATTTTTTGACCATGTTTCTTGAGGAAGAATGAGTCATTTAAAAGAGGTGATTTTAATTCTCAATGGTGATTGAGCATCTATAACAATACAAATGCTCTATGAGATAACTCTATTTTCTTGAAAACATCAATTGGAAAAGTTTTAGTGTATTTTATCTTAGATTCTGCAAGTCTCTACTCTTAACATAGTTATTTATTAACAATATTAACAATGCATTATCTCATTGTCATATTTTATTCACTTTTCACTCTTTCAAACATCATTTCATTCCACATTTTTATAGTTTATTATATTAAATAAATTCCTATGAGGATCTCACCCACCTTCCTTATGGATTGACCTCGTTCACATCTATATAGTGAGTGTAGGAGTTTATAAATTGTATTTTGATGACATCTCAATGACCGCACTGATCAAAATTTAGAACTATTTTTAGGGAAGGCTTAGCGTTAAGTGTCTTAGAGTTTAATAAAAATAAAATAAACAATTTTTTTAAAAATATCTGATGATGAATATATTTCTTGTTCCAAATTTAAAACTTTTCTTCCATTTTTGTGTGTTTGAGAAATATATCTTTATTGAAACTTGCTGTGAGACACTATTGAATATTACAAAAAAATTCTTTCCAGAGACCCTATATTAAAAAAAGATAGAAAAGAAAATATAAATAAGGAAAGAGGAGAATGAGGAAGATAATGAAACACACCCTTATCTGAATAAATCAACAAATTAAATTCCAAGAGACATTAAATATAATAATCCATTTGATGTAAATCCTCATACTCCTCACTCTAGTCAGAGTTAGACTACAAAGATTTGAATTGATTCATCTGGGGAATCATCTCCTTAGAAGATAATCTGGTTCTCATAGTGGGTCTAAGATTGGAATTATCCTTCCTAGGATGAGAATTTTTAAGCGAAACTTTTGATAAACCCTCATCATGTTTATAATTACTTTATCTGATGCATCCTTGTACAAGCTGTAACTCCCTAGAGGAACTTCCTTGGGTTCATCAAGGTCTGAAACCTCACCCCATTTCCTAGATATTTCAGAGTTGTTCATGGCCTCTTGAATGGAAAGGTGATAATTAATACTCTAAGACACATGTTACTCTATCTCCCCAGTATAAAGAGGATAACCAACCCCTGTAGAAGGAGAAACCACACCTTGATCAGGTTGAATAAGAAGATCGGCCTATTTTGAATGCTGAGAGACATCCCCTTCAGTACATTGATCAACATGCAACTGCATGCCTGTTTCCACATGAGGAATTCCATATCTAGAAGAATATCCCTAAAATTTTTAAAATTGAGCTTCAACATTCCTTCTAACATAATTTAAAGTCTCATCTCCATTATTAACCAAATTTGGATGCATTTTCCTCTTGACACAATCACTATCGAGATGTCCCTTTGTGGAACAAACCCCATATACTTTATTTTTTCTAAATTTTTCCATTGAATGAACGATAACATTACATTAAACATAAAAATAAATTAATTTTTCATTTAAAATTCTCAAATTAATATCACCCTTCTCAGTAGAAATAACTACCTTATTAATGAGAGTTGCACTAAGATCGACCTCCACCAAAATATCAGTACAGTTTCCAAACCTCACCTTCTCAGTCTCTTTGTCCATCTGGAAGGGAATCCTAATATTAGTTGCATTTCCATGAAGGGTCTTTGGGTGTAAAAGAACATAATTAAATCCATAAATTTTAATCCATGTAAGAACCCAGTTCTTATTCTTGAGGTACAGGTTTCTTCTTTTCCTCTTTCCTTAATTTTTTTTAAGAAAATAAAGAAAATGGGGAAAATCCCAAATTTTATGGGTACACATCATGTACTTTTCCACACGCCATGTACTTTGGCCGCGTGGGATGAGTACACAGGGCATGTAGGACTTTCGACGATGAAGGGTATAAAAACCGACTAAACACCACATAATAGATATTTACACGCCGTATAATCAGTTGGTAGGTGAATAGTAAGGTGGCAGAGGCAGCTGCTAGCTGAGCGACAGTACATGTCGTGTATTCAAGAATACACGCCGTGTAATCATGTTGATAGATGAACAGTGACAAGGTGGAAAGAAGCCGCTAGAGGAACAATTAAAAAAATGAAAAGTACACACCGTGTAGTCTGCTTTTTTCTCTCAAAATGAGAAGTAGCCTCCTCATTTGGTAGAGGAGGCAGTGGGTTCGTTTGGATCACGGAGGAGACAGCAGGACCTTGGAGGATCTCCCAACCGCACACTGGGTACTTGATTCCTATGCAGTCGATCTATTTTTAACCGCACGGGTAAGCCCTTCCTTCTCCTTGAGTAGTTCTTACCAATTATTTCCCAAGGGAAAGTTATTTTAGGTTGAATGTGTGAGAGTTTATCCCAGATCTAGGTCGTGCATGGGAGTTTTTGGAGGCATCATTCACGTATACCGATCAGGGGTGATCGAGGTAGGTGGTCTGGTGTTTATTTCCAACTGTTGAGTTGAATTTGTGTACCGTTGTGCTACAAATCCATGTTTGGGGTGTCGTATGGCTATGGCCTTTACTGAAAGATATCTATAATTGCATAGATAATCTAATGATAATTTAAAACTTCTGTTTGGGATCACTTCTTGGATCTAGGACCACCTCGGGGGTGCGTTCCTCTGTTTAGCCGTTTGGCCAGAATACATGTGGGTATACCGTGAATTTTAGAATTCCTTGAATTTTCCTTGAGATGAATTGTATATGATTGATTGATTATGTGTTGTTCTCGGCCTGGTTACTTGTATAGCCTAAGGGAAGTGTTCGTTTAGCCTGTGGGAAACCTTTCTCATGCCCGTGGGAAGTAGTTTCTGTGCCTGTGGGCAGTAGTTTCTGTGCCCATGGGCAATAGTTTCTATGCTTGTGGGGGACATCTCGTATGCTTGTAGGTAATATTCGTTATGCCTATGGGCAGACACCTGTGGGTTTCCATTCTGATTACCTAAGGGTAAGGATTGTATGTCTGAGGACAGTGTTATCATGAATATTCATCGTGGTGATTTCCATATGTTATACCTGCCCAGATAAAGCACATGCTTAGCATGGTTAAATGACTATTAAATTGTAAATATAACTGGTAGAGTTAGTTACTTTTGAGTACTGCTTAGTTTATTGCATTTACTTTTGCACACTGTTGTTGCACATTTTCACTGACAGTTGGGCACTGGCCTTTGGTGGGTGCCTACTGGGATTTATTTCTCACACCCTGTTTGGGTCATGTCATCGGACCAAACAGAATATATTTCTATAGGTGTTGATAGAGGCAAGGGTCCTTATGCAGGTACATGATTGTAGCAGAGGAGTAGAAGAGCATGGGACCGAGCTTAGGCTTGTGATGCTGGTGCGTTCTATTTACTCTACTTTGTTTTTTTGGTTGTATTTTGTACTTTGAATTTTATTGTATTGCAGTTTATCCTCTTCTGGATGCTTTCATAGCATTAGTGACATGCTGCATCTTGGTATATATATGACTGTTATTTCCCTTTTACTTTTGTTGTTCATTTCTAGCTTCCGTTGTTATTGTTATATTTCTTTTCCGCTGCGCTACACTTTGACAAATGAGGGAATAATTTCTGCACTATCAGACCTGGGCCCTCGCTTCTAGTTAGCAACCTCTGGCATTTGGGGAAATGCGCTTTAGGTCATGTGACCAACCGGGTTCAGGGCACACGTTGTGTGGCTTCCGGATTCGGGACGTTACAAATTGGTATAAGAGGGGTTCTTTTCTTTGACTTACTATTTGAAGCCTATTGTAAGAGATAGGACGGAATTGGTATTTGGTAATAATATGTGCCCGGGAATAGCTAACCCATGTACATGGAAAAACTAATTTACCTCGTGTTTCAATTTTTCTGATTTTGGACTTTTATAGTTGATTTGATTTTCACTGTTGGGTGACACACTTGTAGTGTGATGTTTATATTTTATACGTGGGCTCTATTTAGTTACAACCCGATGAGATGAGGGTATGCCATCTCATGCATAATTTAGGCATATTCTAGAAATCACATGTCATGCATTCCTTCCATGCCATGTAGGTGCATTAAAGATTGCATGTTGTTGTTATAGTTGTTGTTCTATAAAATCATGCTGTTGTGATAGCTGTTTTGACAAATACCTGCTATTTGATTGGGTATGGTTATGTGAGGTATAGTATAATGAACACCAAAATTTGATTTTTGAGGATTATGGGCCCTCATTTATTGGAATTTAGTGGCTCATTGACTGTTTACTTGTTATAACATGTATAAGATGCCAAAATTTGATTCGTGGGGAGTATGGGCCCTCACGGATCGGAATTTGGCACTTAGGTGTTAGTTTTAGTGTTTTTTGGGCTCCAGAGTAGTTTTTGAGGCTTACTATTCGAAAAAACCCAGAATACACACCGTGTAATTATGATTACACGCCATTTACTCTTCTGTTCAGGAAAAAAAGAGAAATTTTTAAGTACACTCCATTTACAGTATGTACACGTCCTATCGTTTCTACCCGTGTCATAGGCCATGTAGGTGGGAACATGGGATGGTAAAACCTTGAAGACACACACTGTGTAGTTCTTATACACGCCGTTTTGTGTTGAACCTGTGCCCTCCATGTAACTAACAACACGGGTGGAGAAATTTGACCATATACACACCGTGTCAATGATGAACACACCGTGTAGTTTGACCTGGGGATCCAGCCGTGTAACTAACAACACGAGTCAGTGTTACCTCTTAATAAACATGCAGTGTACCTGCGGGACATGCCGTGTAGTCTTGATCGGTGAGAGACCGTGTAGACTTGACCATGTGGCTAGGAAAACGGGATGGTGTACACACTGTGTGTGGGTGTAACACACCATGTGGTGTTAGCCGAGTAGTCGGTCGTGTCACTAACAACACGGGTCAATGTTATCTTTCCAAGTACACATTGTGTGCCTGTGGGACATGCCGTTTCATTTTTTTTAGCAGAGACGTGTATATTAGCCATGTAGAGGGACTCGGGCAGGGAAGAATGATTCACGCACACGCCGTGTATTCAGAAGACACGTCCTGTTTTTGGGGTGTTACATGACCAGTTTTAGCTGGAGTACACGCCCATGTGCATGGCCTGTGAGAACACGCTGTGTAGTATTTATACACTCCGTGTAGTCAAGTTTTTTAAAACTTTAATGCTTTTATTCTCCTATTCCCTTCTTGGACTCCTAGTTTTCAGTCTTTGATAATATTGATCTAAGGTGTGCATTTGACCTTGTAGAGTCATGCCACCGAGACGACCACCAGTTTTTTACTAGAGAGCAGCAATGATTATACTCCCGATATAGTAGGCCATGAGCTACCATTGGATCCTCTAGCAGTGTCAGATGCGGCGCCAGCCATTATACTGGACACATGCATGGATGCACAGTTCCGTGAATGCTTCATGCGGTTAATGCAGACCTTCCAGGGAGCACCGTCGGTTGCCACATCCATGGTAGAGATGACTTGTATATTCCAGCAGTAGTATCCACCTACGTTTTTAGAGGATGGAGGAGCACAGGCTGCAGAGTCTTGTCTAGATTTTATACAGACTATTTTCGAGTATCTTGAGACTCCTCCTGGGTGGAGGGTCAAGCTTGCTACATACATGCTGCGTGATTCTGCCAAAAGATGGTGGGATGTTACCACCCAGACTGAGCATCACCGAGACATGGTGTGAGAATATTTTCAGGCAGCTTCCTATGACTTCTTCTTCCTGGAGATGCTGAGGGAAGATCAAGCTCGATAGTTCATGAATCTGTAGTAGGGCGCCATGTCAGTGATGAATTATTTTGCCCACTTCATCGAGATTCAACATTTTTCACCTGTTCTAGTGGGTGATGAGACATTGCGGGATATACACTTTGAGGATGGTCTTCGATATGACATTAGAGCACTGGTGAATGTTTTCAGGTTGCCTACAGTGCATGCTATTGTGATCCAGGCACTGATTACTGAGAAAAACCTGCAGGAAGCTAGTGGAGTAGGCCAGTGCAGTTCGACACCAGTTTCTTGTACTATTTCTACTGGTAAGAGGAAGAGACAGATGGATTTCTCTCACGGTGGCAGTAATATCCAGAATAAATCTTCAGGTGGCCAGGTCATGTGCTACCAGTGCGGTGGGGAGGGGAACAAGAGACCGCAGTGTCCACGCGACCCAGTGGAGTGCTGAGCTTGCGACAGGATGGGTCATCTGCAATGTTTTTGTAGGGTGTTTCCACCAGTGGCTAGTGAGAGGGGTTTTATGTAGACTCCACATGCAGGAGCAGGGCCAACAGATTCTTACCAGTCAAGAAATTGGGATACGTTGGGATGTACAGGCAGAGGTGGTGGTCATGGCCGTGGTAGCCAGACACTAGGATCTCAGAGACAGCAGGGCAGGTCAGCTCAGGGTAGCCAAGCTGTGTCGTAGGGCCGCGACACTGGGTAGGCATATGCAGTGCAACAGACCCAACAAGAGCAAGATCCCTAACCTTCCACTATCAGAGGTACTATTTTAGTATCTTCTGTTTTATCTTTTGTACTTTTGATACATGTGCTACACATAGCTTTATATTTGTGACCATTGTGGAGAGCCTTGGGATCTGTGTTTCTTCATCTTCTGTCATTATGACGCTAGACACTCTGTTGGGGATTAGAACGACTGGTGTGCGTCAGTGTAGGGAGTGCCCCCTTGAGGTTGGTGGGTGTCACTTTTTGTGGGACCTCTATGTCTTAGAGATGACGAGATATGATTTCATTCTTGGGATGGACTGGTTGGTACCCTTTCGAGCCTTTGTAGATTTCTATCTTCGCAGGTTGAGTTTCACATCATGAGAGGGCGAAGAGTTTCTATACAAGGGAGAGTGGGATGTCTAGGCGATCTGAGCCAGACCCGAGCATCATGGGCGAGGTCGTGTGATAACCCAGATTGTGATTTTATATCTAGATGACCAGGGAACTTGTTAGAAGGATTTCCCTCCAGTGGTTGATCATTTTAGGGATGTCTTCCCAGACGACTTTTTTGGTCTTCCACCAGAGCGAGAGGTGGATTTCTCTATTGAACTAGTGCCAGGAGTAGCACCGGTGTCCATTCCTCCTTATAGGATGGCTACACCAGAGTTTTAAGATCTCAAGAGGTAGTTAGAGGAGTTGCAGGCAAAGGGTTTTATCCGACCCGGTACTTCTCATTGGGGTTCACCGATCCTTTTTGCGAAGAAGGCGGATGGTACCCTCAGAGTTTGCATGGATTATCGGAAGCTGAACCAGTTGATGGTTAAGAATCGATATCCCTTACTGAGTATTGATGATCTTTTTGACAAAATTCAAGGTTCATGAGTGTTCTCAAAAATTGAATTGAGATCCAGATATCATCAGTTACGCGTTAGACCATTGGACATACCGCTTACAGCTTTTCGGAGCAGATATGGTCTATACGGGTATTTGGTTATGCCGTTCGGACTCACGAATGCACCATCAGTTTTCATGGCTCTGATGAATCATGTGTTCCATCCTTATCTGGATTCTTTTGTGGTAGTCTTCGTGGACGATAACTTGGTGTACTCTCACACTCGACACGACCATGCCACCCATCTTGAGATTGTACTGAGTACACTGAGAGAGCATCATCTATATGCTAATCTCTCAAAGTGCTACTTTTGGATGGACCAGATACACTTCATAGGTCATATTATCTCAGAGGAAAGAGTTGCAGTAGATCCAGATAAAGTGAGAGCAGTAGTTTCGTGGGAGAATCATAAAAAAATATTTGAGATACAAAGTTTCTTAGGGATGTCTGGTTACTACAGGCGCTTTATACAGTACTTCTCCCACTTAGCAACACCGTTGATGGGTTTGACTAAGAAGGGTGTGAATTTTTTTTGTTCATAATCTTGTGAGACAGCCTTTCAGAAGCTGAAGGTAAGGTTGACATCAGCACCAATCCTGATACTTCCAGAGCAAGGGAAGAGCTATACAGTTTACTATGATGCATCAGGTATTGGGCTGGGAGTAGTGTTAATGCAAGGCGATCGAGTAGTTACGTATGAGTCTCAGCAGTTGAGGCCACATGAGAGGAATCACCCAACACATGATATTGAGTTGGCCGCAGTTGTTCATGCGTTACACTGTTGGTGACATTATCTATTTGGAGAATATTTTGTGGTGTTTACGGACCACAAAATTCTCAAATATATCTTTACTCAGTGTGAACTGAATTTCAGATAGCGAAGGTGGGTTGAATACCTTCATTCCTTCGACTTCGAGCTTGCCTGTACACCTAGTAAGGGTAACACAGTTGCTGATGCACTGAGTAGGAAGACTTAGACACAGGTAGTGCAAGAGGCCAGTGGTCAGTGGCAGCTTATGGCCTTGTTCTCTGAGATGCATTTAGAGGTGCATGACAGTCAGGGGAAAGCCTATCTTTCTTCCTTAGCTGTGACTTCTACCCTCCTAGATAGAGTGAGGATGAGACAACTATCAGATTTGGAAGGCCTAGTTCTACAAGAGTTGGTGGCAAGTGAGGACCCTCCTCCTGGTTGGATGATAGGTGATGATGAGGTACTGTGTTTCCATGGAAAAGTGTGGGTTCCGGGGGATATACGCGAGAAGTTGATGCGTGAGTTTTATTCTTTGGCTTGGGCAGTGCATCCCAGAGTTACCAAGATGTACCGTGACTTGAGATGTCAGTATTGGTGGCCAGGTATGAAATGAGAGGTAGCTGGTTTTGTTACTATATGTTCCACCTGTCAGCAGGTGAAGGCAGATCATCAGAGGCCAGCCGGACTGTTACAATAGTTACCCATTCTGGAGTAGAAATGGGATGATGTCGTGATAGATTTCGTGACTGGGTTGCCAAGGTCACCTCGAGGTAGTGATGTTGTGTGGATTTTTGTGGAAAGACTTACAAAGGTAGCTCACTTTTTTCCGATCAAGGAGACCTTCGGTGTTGACGATCTCGAGAAGTTTTATATCCAAGAGGTTATATGTCTTCATGGGGTCCCCCGTTCTATCATTTTAGATAGGGATGCTCATTTTACATCTTGTTTCTGGTAGGGATTTCAAAGGGCACTAGGTACATAGATGCTTCTGAGCACAACTTACCACCCTCAGACCAATGGCAAGTCAGAGCGTACAATACAGGTGCTAGAGGACATGCTATGTGCATGCGTCCTAGACTTTGGGGGCTCTTGGGAGAGGCACATACCTCTGGTCGAGTTTGCCTACAATAAGAGTTTTCAGGAAACTATAGAGATAGAACCTTATGAGGCTTTATATAGTAGGTCATGTCGATCACCCTTGTGCTGGTTAGAGGTAGGTGAGACAACTTTACTGGGACCACGTCATGTGCAGGAGATTTCAGAGCAGGTCTGGTTGATTTGGAAGAAGATGGATACTGCACAGTCTCATCATAGATCTTATGTTTATTGCCATAGACGAACCTTGGTGTTCATGGTTGGGGATCAGGTTTTCTTATGTGTTTCATCGAGGTTGGGACACAGCCAGATCAAGAGACAGGTTAAACTTTCACTGAGGTATGTGGGGCCATTTGAGGTTCTGGAGAGAGTCGGACTGGTTGGATATCGGTTGTAGTTACCACAGAGGTATCGAGCCATGCACGGCGTCTTCCACGTATCTCAGTTACGCTATTATCACTCAGACCTGTCTCACATTTTTTATCCCAAGGAGGTTGAGCTTCAGGTCGATGCATCCTTTGAGGAGCATCTGATTCATATTGAGCATGAAGGTTCTCCGAGGCCGGTCAGTTCCTCTCGTACGGGTGCTATGGTAGCATGGCCGAGTGTAGGATGAAACCTGGGAGCGGGAGACCGACGTACATGCTCAGTGGATAGAGTTGTCACAACTTTATCTTTGCCACCATTGTAAGGGAAATTCTGGGACATATTGCTTTAAGGGGGGAAGTTTGTAAGAACCCGGTTCTTATTCTTGAGGTATGGGTTTCTTATTTTCCTCTTTCCTTAAGTATTTTTGAGAAAATAAGGAAAATGGGGAAAATCCAAAATTTTGTGGGTACACGTCATGTACTTTTCCACACGCCATATACTTTTCCGGTATGGGATGAGTACACAGGGAATGTAGGCCTGTCAGCGATGAAGGGTGTAAAAACCGACTACACGCCGTGTACTAGGTATTTACATGTCGTGTAATCAGTTTCCATGTGAGCAGTAAGGCGGCGGAGGCAGCTTCTAGCTGAGTGACAGTACACACCGTGTATCCAGAAATACACATTGTGTACTCATATCGACATATGAACAGTGTCACGGTGGAAAGAAGCCTCCAGAGGAACAATTAAAAAATGAAAAGTACACGTCGTGTACTTGAGAGTACATGCCATGTAGTCTATTTTTTTCACTTAAAACTGAAAGTAGCCTCCTCATTTGGCATCGGAGGCAGTGGGTTTGTTTGGAGTATGGAGGAGACAGCCGGACCTTGGAGGATCTCCTGACCGCACATCGGGAACCCGATTCCTACGTCGTCGATCTCCTTTGAACTGCACGGGTAAGCCCTTCCTTCTCCTTGAGTAGTTATTACCAATTAATTCCTGAGGGAAATTTATTTGAGGTTAAATGTGTAAGCGTTTATCCCAGATCTACATCATGCATGGGCATTTCGGGAGGCGTCGTTCACATATATCGATCAGGGGCGATCGAGGTAGGTGGTCTGGTATTTATTTCCAACTGTTGAGTTGAATTTGTGTACCATTGTGCTACGAAGCCATGTTTGGGGTGTCTTATGGCTATGTCCTTTGCTAAAAGATATCTATAATTGCATATATAATCTAATGATAAGTTAAAACTGCTATTTGGGATCACTGCTTGGATCCAGGACCACCCCAGGGGTGCGTTCCTTTGTTTAGCTGTTTGGCCATAATACTTGTAGGTATATCATGAATTTTAGCATGCTTTGAATTTTTCTTGAGAGTAATTGTATATGATTTCTTTCTTATGTGTTGGTATTGGTACGATAACTTATATAGCCTGAGGGAAGTGTTCATTTAGCCTGTGGGAAACCTTTCTCATGCCTGGGGGCAGTAGTTTTTGTGCCTGTGGACAGTAGTTTCTGTGCCGGTGGGAAATAGTTTCGGTGCCTGTGGGCGAAACCTCGTATGATTGTGGGAAATATTCTTTATGCTTGTGGGCAGACACCTATTCTAATTAACTGAGGGTAAGGATTGTATTTCTGAGGATAGTGTTATCATGAATATTCACCGTGGTGATTTCCATATGTTATACATGCCCAGTTAAATCACAGGCTTGGCATGGTTAAATGAATATTGAATTTTCAATATAACTCGTAGAGTTAGTTACTTTTGAGTACTGCTTAGTTTATTGCATTTACTTTTGCACACTGATGTTGAACATTTTCACTAACAGTTGGGTACAGGACTTTGGTGGGTGCCTATTGGGATTTATTTCTCACACCCTATTTGGGTCATGTCATCGACCCAAACAGACTATATTTCTACAGGTGTCAATAAGGGAAAGGGTCCCTATATAGGTACATGATTGTAGTAGAGGAGTAACAGAGCATGGGACCGAGCTAAGGCTTGCAATACTGCTGTGTTATATTTAGTCTGCTTTGTTTTGTTTGGTTGTATCTTGTACTTTGAGTTGTATTGTATTGTAGTGTATCCTATTTTGGATGCTTTCATAGCATTAGTGACATGATTAATCTTGGTATATATATGACTGTTGTTTCTACTTTACTTCAGTTGTTCATTTCTAGCTTCCGCTGTTGTATGTTATATTTCTTTTCTGCTACACTACGCTTTGAAAAGTGAGGGCATAGTTTCCCCACTATCATACCTGGGCCCTCACTGCTTGTCGATAGCCTCTGGTGTTTGGGGAAATTCTTTGAGGTCATGTGACCAACCGGGTTTGGGGCACCCATTCTGTGGCTTCCAGATCCAGGACGTTACAATCCACACCTGTGCATAGGTACTTTTAATAGAGTAAGGATTGAAATAAATCATCCAATCATGGACATATAGAGATCGAGGATTGAGAAACAAAGACCCAAAACCCCATGCCTTTTTCTTGCACCCATCTGAAGGAAACAGACAATGAAAAAAATCCACTCCTGAGTGAAATGAAACTCCAATCTATGAAGCCCTAGATTTTGGAAACATGGTTGTATAGATCCTCAAGACGCCAAGGTTTTCCCCTCTTAGAAGAACCAACATAGAAAAAAAATTAAAATTAGAACATACCTATTCACTCTAAAATAGATTCAGTATCGACTGTCACAATTGTTGTGGATCCTTTCATCAAAAAATTTCGTGAAGATGATTCCCATAATGAATCCAAAAATTTAACTGCTTCCATTTTTGAACTTTTATGAGCCTCTTTTTCTTGTGATTCATCCTTTCCCTTTTGTACTAGTTGCAGATGAGGAACACCAACCAATAACTCTTCCATTTCAAGCCAGATATCCCTAAGAAATGCCATTTTTAATCATAAATTCTAGAAATTTCCATGGGCCTACTTGCATTCACCTCTCTCAGCTTCCATATTTCTTCCAACATCTCCTTTAAGATTCTATGAACTTTTTGTGATATTTTTTAAATGAAATATCAAGGTGGATGGTTTTAATAAAATGAAGTTTACTTTATTTTTTGTGGCTACTATGGGCACACTAATTAACATTGTTTCCACTACCAACCATGACAACATAATGAATATGGATAGAACTTTAAATTATATGAACCTGAACTTGATAAAAAAAATTAGTTAGAACAAATGTTACAAAAAATGATCAATAAATTTAAGGAATTTGATGAATACCATGAACAAAAATTACAAAATAAAACATGAGAATCATAAGAAAATATGAAACATAAAAAGAAAACATGAATTTAGAAATGAGTAAAGTGACTTTAAAAAATATGAAAATGATATTGAGTAGGAGAGTGAGGATGAAATTGAGAAACATACCAATTTTTGGGATGAATTTGAATATGATGAAGTAAAAAATAATGACATAACCAGATCTTTGAAATAAGAAAACAATTATGATGAATATGTGATGAACATAAATGGATTTGGGTTAGAAATTTTTTAGAAACAACTAAATGAACTTGAAAAAGACTGTCCTATTACTTTTATGGTTTCTATTTTTGAAAATATTCCTTGTGTTATGATATTTGAGAGTTTGATTGCATGGGTTCAAGGGAAATTGGAAAATGAGAACTTGAATATTAAAATCTATTCACTATCATTTTCTAAAATTTTGAGTAATGAAACTAAACTTGAAATTGGAAATATTTTGGAAGAGAATAAGAAACCTAAAATTACTCATTTGGAAAAATTTATAACTATTGTCAAGTGTTATATTTTCTATTTTAAAAATAAAAACTCAACAATATATAAACTATTGCTTTATGATAGGGATAAGAGTGTGATATTTGAAGAAAATTGGTTGATGATTTTTCATTTTTTGGTCCTTCAAACAAGGATTAATTAAATGAATGGTTTATTGAAATGGAAAGTAGTGTTTTCTAACCTGGGGAAAATTATTTAAATATGAAATTACTTTAATATTATTTTATTGGAGATTAATTGAAAAATTATACCCCTAAAATTGAATTAGAACACTCAATAGACCTTGTTTTAGTTGATGAACATATGGAATTATATATTCAAGGAAAGTTTGAACACACATTAGATGGTCCAAGTAGAAATAATTTTTCAAAAGTAGTGGTTGATGATTTTCTATTTTTAGATGAGGAACTTTTGGAAGAGATTTATGATATAGTAAAACTTGATTTTATGTATCATAAAAATTAACTTCCTCATTTTTCAAAGCATTCCACAATTGTTTGAGTGTTGTTTTTCATTTTTAAAATTCGAGTAGTTTGGAAGAGGAATAATTTTTTATTGTTAATTCAAAAACTACTCAAATCACTTTTGAAAAAACTCTTCTTGAAACTTTTTTTTAAAAAATAACCCATTTCACCCTTATTTTCAAAAAATTTGAGGTTTATTTTGAGAGAGAGAGCTATGAGGATAATGTATCACCTATAAGAGCACCCATTTCACTATATCCCCTTCATGAAAATTTAGGAATTGTTAAATATGAGCTAAATAAAAAAGTGGAAAACACCGTTTCCATGAGTAATTTTGATTATTCATTTCCTATTACTAAACTTAAGGATTTATTAGAAGAACTTGATAGAGTATCTCCATTTACACTTGAGTCTGAATTTTCTTAATTCACTAAGAAAGTGCACATCGATGATGATTATTTTTCTCAACTAGGAGACTTCGTTGAGCAACCACTTGAGTATAAGGGATTCCTATTTGGTATTTTTGTAGCTAACATGAATTTTGATTCTATTTTCAGAAGTTTTTGTGCCCAATAATATAAATTAAATGTCAAAAAATGTGGGAAAATATATATGGTGGTTAATGGATTAGAAACCACATCCCTTGAGTAACCATGGTTAGTTTTAGGGGAGTCTAGCCAAAGACAAAAAGCTTATTGTTGTTTTGGATTCAACCCAATGTCTTAGTTTTCTTATATTTGTTTTTTTCATTTTAATACTAAAAATATCTAATCATTTTGTTTTTTTGATACCTCACATGAACTATTTTTCCCGTTACTCTTGAAATTGGTGATGGTAAGTCTTTTACATGGGCTTGGAATTTTCATTAACACTTAGTCTCACTCTTATTGGACTCATATTTTTGATTTTCAATGTGTACAGTTTTAATGTTTCCTATTTATTTTATTTGAAGCTACTTTCATGAAGAGACTAGTTTGAGATTTAAATGTCAACAAAGAGATTATTTAGACAAGCATTAAGGAGTAAAAACTCCACTATCAGGGGAGTAAATTTTTAATTATTCTCATTATTTATTGAAAACCTTAATAATGGTTTAAATTTATATATGTTTCCCTATTAGTCGATATATTTCTTTATTCCACTACTAGTAGTTAATTGTGATGGATTTACCCATAGTCCACCGTGTACTCAAAGCTTAACATGTTACTTTTTGAAGAAATTTAAAAAATCACTTTTTGTGCAAAGAAAAAAAATGCATTTATATTTTCAAACTGCATTTCCAATTATTTATCATTTTTTGGTAAGAAATCAATGAAAAAACCTTGTTTGATCTATCATGTGACCCATGAATATAAATTTGAAAATTTATTTTCAAACTTAAATGATTAATTGTTTCCTTTACCTTTGACTTCAACTATGAGAACATAATTGTGTTTTAAGTGTGTGGTGTGTGTGTGTGGGGGGGGGGGGTTATTCTTATTTTATCTAAAATATTCTTTTAATTAAACCCATGAAAACCCCTTAAATTTTTTCGAATTGTGAGTTTTTTTCAAGGTTCAAATTTCATATTAAGTGGATTAATTTTTTTTGAAGTTTGAGATTTGAATTTCCAACTTGAGTTGGTTGATGTTATTAATATTTTCATGACTTATTATATACTCCCTTTACTGATTTTATATGAAATGTGCATAATTTTTGTGAAATATTAATGTTTTAATATTAAGTATAATTTTTGAGCATTTTTAGAAGTAGTCCAATTGAGTTAGTTTAATATTTTAATAATAAATATCACTATAATGATCCAAATTGCGTGTTTTTTGTTTTATAGTATTCTTATTTAAATATATAACATTTTATTAGAAGGTTCCATGAGCCAATTTTTCCATTTTAAGGGTCATATGGTCCTCACAAACAAGACCAAAGAATCTGTGAAGAAACTGGACTATTCATGAAGATTGATTTACTGGGATAAATAAAGAAGTTAAAATTACATTATTCTCTACCATAGTTATGGGGACAATTTAAGGAGTCCAGGATAAAAATTTCAAGGCCTAATAATAACAAAAATGGGCCCAAATGATTCATTGAAATCCAGCCCACCATTCTGTCCGTGAAATAAAAGTAGCACACAAATATTGACATTTCTCCTGATGTGAACATCCATTCGAGCTGATATTTTGCAGTGTGAAAGAGGATATATGTTTGGAAAACTATTTATAATAAATTATTTTTATTTGAGGGCATATTACAATTTCAAAACACATTCACATTATAGCCTTCAAAAAAGTATGGATTGAAATGGACAGATCAGAATTGTTTAGTAAAATCACCATAACATTTTCTCCATAATTCCAATGGATGCTAAATTTTCACAGTAGACATAGGAATTTTATATATACAACATTTAATAAGGAGATATTTCATGATTCATCTGTATGAGTGTCCAAATCAGCAATCCAAGTGGAGGGGTAATTCTGAAATGCAAACAGTCCACCATCTTGGGATATAAATACATCCCCTCCTCTCCTCTCAAAAGGGGTTGGAATTTTAGAATAGAAGAGAACATATTGGCATGACCAAAGCCTTGAAAAAGGCTTGGTAGGACCTTCTATACTCAAGTTTTTACTTTAGATACCCTTCCTCCTCTCTTTGTTTTCATTTACTTTGATGTTCTTCATTGTTGTAATTTTGTAAGTCCTTTATTTTGTAATTCTATTTTAATGAAAGTTTCTTCTTCAATATCTCTTATTCTGATCCACCTTCTGTAGTTTAATGTTAATGTTGTTAAAATAGTTAAAATATAGTTTAATTTCCTTCCCTTCTTTTTCTTCATCATTCTATCCAAAATCTTTTTTTAATTATCATCATTGTTCGTGTGTGTGTGTTCAACGTACCACTCTTTTCTAATCCCTTTATTTTTCTTCTCTTGTTAATTAATAATCATAAATATATAAACCAGATTAATATTAATATCAATTTCTGAGTAAATATATTATTGGGGTGAGTCAAAATTTATGGATGTTAAGTGATTGAGAGTATTTTCTCGATGAATATTCTTTAATTTAACATTGTGTATGTTGGACTTAACATGTCATGGATCAATGACTTGTTTTGTTTAACGTGTGGTTTCCATGGATTATTGGAACCATAAATTCACTACCATCAACAATCCCTGATTGATATTAGAATACTAAGTTAAGTTAAGGCTTGGATTAAAACCTTAACACTTAGTAATTCCAATCAACCTTATCTTACGAAGTGGGTGTTAAATTAACTACAATATAAAGCAAAGCTCCAGGATATCACAATATTAACTCCCTAAAAATGAACTCACCCCAATATTTATCAAATTGTTAAATCAAACACCAATCATTAATCACTTCATTTAAGATATGCAAACAACCCCCCCAATCAAAATATAATCAACTAAAAAAATGACTATTACAAAGTATCATCACCGAGGATTCAACTCGAGTGATACTATACACATTAGCAGAGCACTAGAACCTTGACCGGTTGATAGGAGACAATCGGACGTGTGTTTCAAATGGTGTTGTTTCCGGGGATGGTGATTTAAGTAGTAATTAGTTTCTGTTTGTTGTAAAAAAAACAAAAAATAAATAAATTTTAAAAAAAATTGATTAAAAAAACACAAAGAAAAACCCGTCTTCTCATAAAAATCATAAACTAAAAAAATACAAAGAAAACCCCATCTTCCTTTTCCTTCCAAAATCACTCTGAATTCCTCGTAGCCTCCCAAACAATCCCTTAGATTTTTTTAACCCTGAAATTGAGCGAACACTTTTCCAAATTAGGAGGAACATAAGAGATAATCAACTCATTCAAGAACCAGTCCTTGGCCAACCAAGTGAATTATATATGGCCAATCCCAGGGAACAAATA
The DNA here is from genome assembly GCA_963277665.1 of Viscum album. Lineage (NCBI taxonomy): Eukaryota > Viridiplantae > Streptophyta > Magnoliopsida > Santalales > Viscaceae > Viscum > Viscum album. The sequence continues at coordinate 1,745,087,509 of OY728159.1, read as the reverse complement.
CTAAAAGAACTTGCTTCCCCGGATATGAATTACCAACCTCTTGGTATTAAAAATCCAAACATAGAAGCTGACTTCAAACTCAAATCGGGTTTGATTCATATTCTTCCTCATTTCCACGGGCTAGTCGGTGAGAATCCACATCTCCACCTTAAAGAGTTCCAAGTGGTGTTCTCTACCATGTAGCCTCAAGGGTTTTCTGAGGAACAAATCAATCTTCAAGAATTTCCTTTCTCCCTAGATGACACTGCTAAGTCATGACTCTACTACCTTCCTCTGGGTTCCATAACCACATGGAATGACATGAAGCGACTCTTCTTAGAGAAATTCTTTCCAACTTCTCGTACTGCTTCTATACGAAAGGAATTAAATGGTATCCATCAGTTCCCAAGTGAATCACTCCATGAATACTGGGAGAGTTTCAAAAATCTTGTTGAAACCTTCCCACATCACCAAATCCCTGACCAAATCTTGATCCAATACTTCTATGAGGGGTTATTGGCTATGGAGAGAACTCTCATTGATGTCGCAAGTGGCAGTGCTCTTGTTGATAAAACTCCTGCAGCTGCAAGAGATCTCATAGGTAACATGGATGAAAACACACAACAATTCCATAATCGAGCATGTGCTCAAGTCAAACAAGCCCAAGATAATTAATCAATTGAGCCGAACAAGATGACCAAGTGGATGAGTGAACTTATAGGTCTTGTGCGACAAATAGATGTGGCGTCCAAATCCCCAACCTCATCTTCTCCGCAATCAATGTTTCCTGGACCTATCAAAAACTGTGGAATCTGCAACTCTCCATCTCATCCAACTGATACATGTCCACAAATTCAAGAGGATCAATATGATTCATGTGGACCAATGGAGCTTAATACATAATATGCTCATTAGAACACCAACCCTCAACTATCAGGTCAGTTTGTTAGAAACTTCAACCAACCTCACTATGAGCCCTTATCTTCTTCCTATAACCAAGGCCAGAGGTATGGTAATCCTGTATCTCATCCCCATCAATTCCCTTCTCAAAACCCAAACCAGCTTCAATACGGTCAAGGTGTTGGTAACTTCCAACAACATTATCCTTTTGTCCCTCAACCTCAAATGATCAATCCAACTATTCCTCCTCATAGATTCCAATATCCTAGTTAGCCTTCCCAATTATCAAACCAATTCAATTGCTTTCCCAAGAACCAAAATCAAGGTAATCCCAATCCGGGACTAGCCTCTTCTTCCAAGAAACCATGGTAATGTGCTGTTGAAGATCTTGCCTCCTTCACCCATTCTAGTCTTAAGAACATTGAAACCCAAATTGGTCAACTTTCATCCCACCTTAGTCAGCATCAACCATCCTAAACTTCCCAAATTCCAGCTCAACCATTACCCAACCCCAAGGGTAATGTAAGTGCAATTGCACTTAGATCAGGAAAGCAACTTGCTATGCCTCAAGATAAGTCCTCTAACCCCCATTTAAATGTTTACCTAGAAAATGAAAAGAAAAAGAAACTTGAAAAGGAACCTAAATCCATTCCCTCACCTGCTTCAATTCCACTTAGGAATCCAATTCCTTTTCCACAAGCTGTCTCTAATCCAAAGAAGTCATTTGAACCTGATCCTTAAATGCTCGACATGTTTAGACATGTTGAAGTTAACATTCCTCTCTTAGATGCCATAAAACAATTTCCAAAGTATGCCAAGTTTCTCAAGGAATTATTCACCCACAAGAGGAAACTTAGGACCTTTGAGAATGTTTCCACCTAGCATTCTATTACCATAAAGTGTAAAGATCTAGGGACCTTTACATTTCCATGCCAAATTGGAAGTTCCAACTTTGATGATGCAATCATAGACCTAGGAGCCTCAATTAATGTCATGACCAAATCCATCTTCTCCAACCTTGGTCTAGGTCCCTTACATCCAATGGGTGTTGTCATTCAATTGGACAATCGAAGCATAGACAATCCTGAGGGAATAATTGAGGATGTCCTTGTCCGAGTCAGTGATCTTATCTTCCCTGCTGATTTCTATGTCCTTGACATGGAAGGTGAGACAAGCTCTTCTCTATCTCCCCTAATTCTAGGAAGGCCATTCCTCATGACTGCGAGAACCAAGATTGATGTCCATTCAGGCATCTTATCCATGGAATTCGATGACCAAATGGTCAAGTTCAACATTTTCCAAGCCATGAGATACCCATCTGAGGATCACTCTGCATTCTCAATCCATGCTTCTGAGGACACTTCTAAGATTCAATAGAACCCCAATCCACCAGGTTATTCATGTTCTAATGACAAAGGATCTTGTGAAATATACCCCATGATTAACAAAGTCATAAATGGTGAAGTTGATGAGGACCTTTCATTCATAGACTCTATCAATCTAGAGGATCTTGAAAACTCTCTTAAATCACACATCAATTTTGATCTCTACTTCTCCACCTTAGACAATATTAAGGAAAATGAATCTGAAGCAACTGAAGTCCCTTCCTCCATTCCTGAGTTTTTTGACCCAAAAATGAAAGATGAGACTGATCTAAAATCTCTCCCTGAACACCTGAAATATGAATTCCTTTTCCGTGATCACTCATATCCTGTCATTATCTCTGCTTCACTTATTAAAACCGAAGAGTCCAAACTTGTTCAGGTTTTAGAGGAAAACAAAAAGGCCATAGGTTGGACCCTAGATGACATACCAGGAATCAACCCTGTCCTTTGCATGCATCACATCCATCTTGAGGAGTCATCCAAACTAATTAGACAACCACAAATAAGACTCAATCCACTCATACTTGAGGTAGTTAGGGAAGAGATCACCAAGCTTCTTCAAGATGGTATTATCTACCCAATTTCTGATAGTGAATGGTTTAGTCCAATTAAAGTTGTACCAAAGAAGGGTGGGACAAATGTTGTCACAAATGAACATGGAGAGGTATTCACAACTCGAGTAAAGAAAAAATGGCGTGTGTGCATTGACTATAAGAAATTGAATGTTTAAACAAGAAAAGATCACTACCCTCTTCCATTCCTTGATCAAATGCTAGAACTATTATCCAGAAAGTCACACTATGGTTTTCTTGATGGATACACCAGCTACTTCCAAATCCCAATCGCGCCCTAGGACCAAGAAAAGACTACTTTCACATGCTCCTTTAGAACATATGCATATAGAAGAATGCCTTTTGGCCTTTTTAATTCTCCTGCAACATTCTAGAGGTGTATGATGAGTATCTTTTCCAAATTCATTGAACACTGCATGGAAGTATTCATGGATGACTTCACCATTTATGGTGAGTCATTTGAATCTTTCTTGAATTCATTCTCTCGAGTCCTTCAAAAGTGTGTCAAGTGTAACCTTGTGTTAAATTTTGAAAAATGTCACTTCATGGTTTCAAATGGGATTGTTATAGTGAACATAGTTTCAAAAGATGGTATTGAAGTCGATCCTGCCAAAATTGAAGTGATCCAATCACTTTATCAACCCACTACTATTCAAAACATCCATTCATTTCTCGATCATGCCGGTTTCTATCGGCGATTCATCCATAACTTCAGTAAAATTTCCCTCCCACTCACTCGGTTGCTCCAAAATGATGTCACTTTCCATTTCAATGAGGTTTGCAAGAGAGCCTTTGTTGAACTCAAAACTGCTCTAACATTTTCCCCAATAATCCAACCCCCAGATTGGTCCTTACCCTTTGATTTGATGTATAATGCTTCTGATAGATCCGTTGGGGATGTTCTTGGTCAAAGAAGATAAGATATTCCTCATTTCATCTATTATACCTCAAAAACATTGGATGAAACTAAATCTCACTACACTGTCACTAAAAAGGAACTTTTAGTAGTGGTTTTTACCTTAGATAAATTTCGGCCCTATCTCTTAGGTGCCAAAATCATCATCTTCACAGACCATTCTTCTATAAAGTTCTTACTCAAGAAAATTGATTCCAAACCAAGGCTAATAAGATGGATCCTAATGATCCAAGAATTTTTCCTTGAAATAAAATATAGACCAGGAAAAGAAAACCCTGTGGCTGATCACTTGAGTAGAATTTCTAATTCTTCTCATTATGAAATAATCGATCCTGAATTCCCCACTGAGCACCTTTCATCTCTCACTCCAAAAATACCATGGTATGACCCAATTGTAAATTACTTGGTTTCTGGTGTTTTTTCTGATTTTTTTTCAAAATAACAGAAAATGAAGTTAAAAAGTGATTCAAAATACTATTTTTGGGAAGAAAATAAACTTTGGAAAACTGGGGTAGACATGGTAATTAGGAGATGTGTTGATGAAGATGAACATTCCCCCATCTTAGAATTCTATCACTCAATGCCTGGTGGTGGCCACTTTGGACCACAAAGGACCTCCCTAAAGGTTATAGACTCTAGATTCTTTTGGTATTAACTCTTCAAGGACTCACATGAGTTCTGTCAATCATGTAAAACTTTCCAAAAGTTTGGCATAATTTCAAAGATACATGAAATTCTCCAAAAGAATTTATTTTTTTGTGATATCTTCGATGTTTGGGGTATCGATTTCATGGGACCATTCCCCCCTTATAATGGATTTTCATACATTCTTCTTGCAGTTGAATATGTTTCTAGGTGGGTCGAGGCCAAACCCACTAGAAAGGATGATTCACATACTGTTAGTGAGTTTCTAAATATACACATCTTCTATAGATTTGGCATGCCTCGTGCCTTTATCTATGACTTAGGAACCCATTTTTGTAATAGAACCATGGAATAACTTGTGAAAAAGAATGGGGTTGTACATAAAACTTCAACTGCATATCACCCCCAAACAAATGGAATGGATGAACTTTCTAATAGATAAGTGAAAAGAGTGCTTGAGAGAATTGTAAAACCCACCAGAAAAGATTGGACTGAAAGACCTGGTGAAGCACTTTGGGCTTATCGAACTGCCTATAAAACACCCATTGGGATGTCTCCTTTTAGGCTAGTTTTTGGTAAAGCATGTCATTTTCCAGTTGAAATCCAACATAATTCATTTTGGGTAGTGAAAACCTGTAATTTTGATCTTGAAAAATCTGGTGAAGAAAGATTGTTACAATTGGCTGAACTGGAGGAGATTCGACTTGATTCTTATGAGAATTCTAATCTCTACAAAGAAAAATCCAAGGCATTCCATGAAAAACACATATTGAGAAAGGTATTCCATGAAGGTGATAAGGTAATGCTCTTTAATTATTGATTTCGACTTTACCTAGGTAAGCTTAATTCTCTTTGGGAAGGTCCTTTTATTATTACTAATGTTTACCCATTTGGTGCAGTGCAAGTCCAAGACCCCTCTTCAAAAAGGACATTCACGGTTAATGGACATCGATTAAAGAATCACCATGCGAGGACACACAATCCTGGATCAACATCGACTTCCACTGGATCCCCAACTGTTGAAGTCAACCCACCAATATATGGAGATGGCGACCAGCCAAATCCAAACCAGGGGGCACCTCTTTCCCTTTAACTCTCTCTCTATCTCATACTCTCTCTACCTCTTTCTTCTTCTTCCTCTATCTTTCATTTTTTTACCACTTTATTTTTCAAACCCTTTCTTTTTCACTTTCTCTTTTGTGTGGGTGTATATTTATAAAAAACAAAAATAAAAACCTAAAAAAAACAAAAAAAATCAATCACTTAAAAAAAATACAAAAAAATCAAGATTCATTCTTACTCACCATCGAGTTTTGAAATTTTGTCCAACCATTTTGGGGAGGTAACAGACATGTTTTCATCTCAATTTTTTTATTTTCATCATGACTTTGGATAAAGAACTTTGTGTCAAAATTAACAAATTTTGAATGCTCAATTTTTTATTTGGAAAATGATTTTCCCAAACCGTGAGGAACAACATTTTCTTTCATGCCAAGGACACCTATGGCCATCTTTTCAAAATGTGTGTTTTCACCCCCATTTGTGAGTCTTGAGTTTGTGGACCTTCGAGCTAAATCTCCTACCTTAGTGTGCATTAATATGATAGAGGCATTTTTCAGAACCACATGATAATTATAATAGCCAAATAGCCTACCATTAACCATACATTAATCCTCCATTTGAAAGCCCCTTAGAGCCTATGGAAACCTTTTCTTTGATAGCCACATTACAAGACCAATACCTTTTCCCACCAAATATCAACATGTATTTTCATTGCATAATTTTTTGAAATTAAGTGTGGGGGGAATTGATTTCATTATTTGGGTACTCTTTTATTGATTTTCAACAAGTTATCATCTGCTTGAGGGCAAGCATCCATTTCAGTGTGGGGGATAGGTTGTCATTCAGTGTGTTTTGGGGAATGTAATGTACTTCCATTTATTTAATTTTGTAAATGTTATTAACAAGTGTTCAAAAAAATGATGAACAAAAAATAAAAAAAAATTAAAAAAATGGGTTGTGTCTTGGGTAGGTCAAAAATCACTCTTTCTCAACATTTGATCTTGTTATAATTATTACAATTAGTGTCATGAGGAGATCAAACATGGGTTGGGATTTGAGTTTGAGATCCATTTCAAGGTCAAATTTCAAAAAAACAAAGAAAAAAAAGGAAAAGAAAAAAAGAACACTTGCATTATATTCTTATTGGGATAAGTTTTTTGTTTTGTAAATATTACATATTCTCATTAACTTCATATTTTATTCCTCTATTGTTTCTTTCTTCACACAATCATTCCCTTTTAAATATGTGTTTTCATTTCCTTCCTTGTTTTATTTAAAAAAAATGTGCATTGCTTTTTCTATGTTGGTGTTTTAACCCTCTTATTCTCTCTCTTGGACATTATATTCCTACCGTCCCATAGCCACAGAAAAACCCCTTAAAAATAACTCTTGATTCTTGTGCACTTTGGATAGGTATTGGAAGCTGAGAGATCTTTCAAACTCTAAGATTTTCACTTTTGGTTGGTGAAAGAGTGAACCTCCACAAATGAATTTTATCATCTTGAGAGGTCTGAGTTTTGAGTGTCCACATTTTCCATTTCTAAATTTGAGCATAAAAAAATGAATTAGTTTTGGAACATTTTTTCTGTAAAAACTTTGGGTGGAATTCAAAATAGATGAGTTAAATATTCTAAACCTCCCCTGATTGGAGAAAACAAAATTTTAATATTTGTTGGTGAGTGAAAATGATTTTGTTATGTTTTTATATTTATTGCACATGAAGACATGAACAAGACTAAGTGTGGGGGAGTTGATGTTATTAATATTTTAATGACTTATTATATACTCCCTTTACTGATTTTATATGAAATGTGCATAATTTCTGTAAAATATTAATGTTTTAATATTAAGTATAATTTTTGAGCATTTTTAGAAGTAGTCCAATTGAGTCAGTTTACTGTTTTAATAATAAATATCACTATAATGATCTAAATTGTGTGGTTCTTGTTTTTTAGGATTCTTCTTTAAATATAAAACATTTAATTAGAAGTTACTATGATCCAATTCTTCCATTTTAAGGGTAATATGGTCCTCAAAAACAAGACCAAAGAATCTGTGAAGAAACTGGACTATTCATGAAGATTGATTTACTGGGATAAATACAGTAGTACAAATTCCATTATTCTCCACCATAGTTCGGAGGACAATTTAAGGAGTTCCGTATAAAAATTTCAAGGCCTAATAATAACAAAAATGGGCCCAAATGATTCATTGAAATCTAGCCCACCATTCTGTCCATGAATTAAAATCAGTACACAAATATTAACATTTCTCTTTATATGAACATCCATTAGAGCTGATATTTTTCAGTGTGAAAGAGGTGATATGGGTGGACAACTATTTTTAAGAAATTATTTTTATTTGATGGAATCTTCCTATTCCAAAACCCATTCACATTATGGCCTTCGAAAAATTATGGATTGAAATGGACAGATCATAATTGTTTAGTAAAACCGCCATACCATTTTCTACATAAGTCTAATGGACGCCAAATTTTCACAGTAGACAGATAACTTTTATATATACAACTTTGAAGAAGGAGATATTCCATGATTCGATTGTATGAGTGTCCACATATGCGATCGAAGTGGAGGGGTAATTCTGGAATGAAAACAGTCCACCATCTTGGGCTATAAATACATCCCCTCCTCTCCTCTCAAAAGGGGTTGACATTTCAAAAGAGAGAAGCACATATTTTCATGACCAAATCCTTGAAAAAGGCTTGGGAGTACCTTAAATACTCAAGTTTTCACTTGAGATACCCTTCCTCCTCTCTTTGTTTTCATTTACTTTTATGTTCTTCATTGCTGTAATTTTGTAAGTCCTTTCTTTTGTAATTCTGTTTTAATGAAAGTTTCTTCTTCAATATCTCTTATTATCATCCACCTTCTGTAGTTTAATTTTAATGTTCTTAAAATAGTTAAAATTCAGTTTAATTCCCCTCCCTTATTTTTCTTCCTCATTCAATAGAAAATATGTTATTAATTATCATCATTGTTCGTGTGTGTGTGTTCGACGTACCACTCTTTTCTAATCCCTTTCTTTTTATTCTCTTGTTAATTCATCATCATAAATATATAAACCAAATTAATATTAATATCAATTTATGAGTAAATATATTATTGGGGTGAGTCAAAATTTAGGGATGTTAATTTATTGAGAGTATTTTCTCAATGAGTATTTTTTAATTTAACATTGTGTATGTTGGACTTAACATGTCATGGATTAATGACTTGTTTTGTTTAACGTGTGGTTTCCATAGATTATTGGAACCATAAATACACTACCATAAACACTATCTGATTGAGATTAGAACACTAAGTTAAGTTAAGGATTGGATTAAAGCCTTAACAGTTAGTAATTCCAATCAAGATTTTCTTGCAAAGTGGGTGTCAAATTAACTACAATATAAAGCAAAGCTCGAGGATATCACAAGCTTAACTCCCTAAAAATGAACTCACCCCAATATTTATCAAATTTTTAAATCAAACACCAATAATTAATCACTTCATTTAAGCTCTGAAAACAAACCCCCCAATCAAAATACAATCAACTAAAAACAAATGACTATTACAAAGTATCATCGCTGAGGATTCGACCCGAGTGCTGCTATACACATTAGCAGAGCACCAGAACCTTGACCGGTCGATAGGCGACAATCGGCCATGAGTTTCAGTGGTCAACTATTATTCTTTCCCATAAATTTATTTTTTTAATAATTTTTTTATCTCTTGATTTTTTTTAATTTTGATTAAATTTTTGAGTAGGATTTAATATCATCATTGGTTTGGAACCTTTTAACTGTGTTTTAAAATTTTAAGCTATGCATTTAAATAAGCTATGAAAATAAAATACTAATCCAGGTTGAGCCTCTATTCTTTCATTCATTCTTCCTTTTATTATGTAAGATGTTCAATGATTTATTTATACCTATTTTAATTATTAAATTTACCCATCTATACAATGATTCTAATTATTACACCTTCTATTTATGTGTGTCTATTCTCTTGGAGGTAAAGAGAAGTTTTAAAGTATCAGTTAAATGCAAAGTGATGATTGTTTTAAACTTTTTCAAAATTTTCAATCTCAATCATTTTTTTAAAATAAAAACCAACTTTTAACCAAACCTCATGATTTTAGATGATAAAATTCATTTTCCTACTTAAAATAGTCCATGAGGAAGAATATTTTTGAAAATTGATTCTCTATGCCAACTCACCTTTTCACCCATTGGAATTATTTTCTTCTATTAAATATGAAAAAAATGATTACTTGATGAAAAATAATGTTTAAATTTGGGGGAATTTGATGTGGCATTCAATTATGGTGTTTGGCCACATCATTTTGGGTGTATTTCCTCTGTTTTTAACTTTAAATTTGAATTTAATTGGTTAATTGTAATTAATTGATTGTTTTATAGTGAAATTATTAATTTATGATAATTTTGATAGTTATATTTTTTTTAAGTTTAATTATCCCTTGTTTATAATTTGAATTATTCATTTATGTGTTTTCTTTTTAAATTTTAATTCTTTGTGTGTTTGGTTAATTTTCATGTTCTGTGAATTAAAGTTTTATTTATTTTTTTATTAATATTTTAACCAATAGAATTTTAATTTAATTTCAAACCTTGTGTTTTAAATGATTTAATTAATTGAATTTTTATTTTTATTTTTCATATTCTATATTGTTTATTATTTCTCTATTTTTATTAATTAAATAATAAATCAATTATTTTGAATATTTTATATTTAATGTTTTAATATTTAATACTATAAGTTTTATAATTATTAATTTTAAAAGTTTTTTTAATGATGTCGTAATTAGTTTTTATTATTTTATTTAACGTGTTAAATGTTTATTTTAATTTTATGTTCAGACACGATTGATTTGTGTAGATTCCTTGGATCAACCATACACTTAAAATGAAGCAATTATTTATAGAGATAATATCCAACTTCCTTGTTTGGTGGCTGGTGCACCAACCAAACCCACCACGGAGGACTTCCATCTTGGGCAATTCATTTTTCACATGTGCAACAACTATTCTTTTGGAAACCATGAGAGTTTTCAAAGGTGTAGGTGATTGTCATTTTAAAAGTCCAATGGTTGGTGGGTATTAGTGGAGGGGTTTTTTTAAACATGGAATACTCCCACTATGGCTATATAAGGATGCCTTAGAGTGCCTCTTGCATTCATCAGATTTGACCCAAGAGAGCTCTTCTATCTAAAGAGAGCCTTGAGAGCTCTATGTGAGAGAAAGAAAGGGAGGTGTGTGGGAGGGGTATTTTGTAACATTTGTTTCAACTATAATACATGTAATTTCGCCCTCTATTCATATCTCTTCATGATCAAAGAATCACAACAAGTTGTATCCGATCCATTTTTGGAAAAAATGATGGTGAGCATTGGAATTTTTCCGATGATCGAAAAATTCAAGTTGCTTGGAATTGTTTCTTCAATGAATATTCTAAAATTTCATGGTGAGGAAATTCCAATGGCACAAATGGTATAAAAATGGATCCAAAACTAGTTTCCTAGTCCTGGTGAAAGTTTGGTTAAACTTAGGGTTCCATAGTACCCCCTTGCCGGATAAGAAGGTATTGTTCCGCACTGACAAATTTTCTGGTGAGATTCCAACAGCCACTCCGATGTGCCATGTCAACTTCATGTCATCACCACATTATCAGTTGATCTCATTCATTGACACTGTTTTGGTCATATATTGATCAATCAAAGTCCAATTTCAATGATCCTAAGGTCAATTCAACAATTTTTGACTGTTTCAAATGCAATAGTGAGCTCCATTTTTCTAAATTTCTGCCAATTTTTTAACAAATTGAAATTAAATGGAGGTACTATCCATGGAAGGGATGATCATGTTGAATTCTTTGAACTAATTCATTTGGAAGTCTTGTATGTAATTTCTCCTTAATGCTAACGATATTTTTGACCCCATTGAGAACAAGGAAGTCAACCCCGATGCCACTAAAGAAGTAGAGTGGAAGAATCTGAACAAGAAGACGATCAGTAAAATATACCAATGGATTGATCACAACATCTACCACCATGTTTAATAAGAGACTGGCATGTACCAACTTTGGATAAAGTTGGAAAATTAATATCAGTCAAAGACTGCTCAGAACAAGATCCTCTTGTTGAAGAAGTTTACGAATCATTGACTATAAAGTGGGAGATCTATAGACGAACACACCAGTGAGTTCCAAAACCTGGTGAATCAATTAGTGTTTTCCAATAAGAATCTTAATGATGAAGATAAAAAAACTTACTTTATACACTTACTAATAATTGAGATATGCTTTTTGTCTCACTCAGTAACTTGGTTCCTAGAGGAAAAATTACCATGAAAATTGTAAAGGATACATTATTCAACGAGGATTCCCGAAGGAAGGATTTGAGTTACAAAAAAAACACAAACTATTTTACTATATAAGTGAGGGAGACAATAAGAAGGAGTTCAAGGGGTGGTAAGTAGAGGTCAAAACAAGAGTAGAGGAATGTCCACAGATGGCAGGAGACCATCATAAAAATGATACCATTATGCCATAGAGGGACACATGAAGAAGAAATGTCGAAATTTTATACAAAAAAATCATCAAAGTATAAATAAAAAAAGAAGAAATGAAAATTCACATGTGAGCATCCCCAGAGATATTTTTCTTTGCATCAAAGAAGAAGAAGAAACATGTTATCATACATCAGGCTAGGAAACAGAATGGGTGGTCAATACTATAGCATCATACCATGTCACTCTATATCATGAATATTTCTTGACTTCTCAAGATGGTGAATTTGGTGTGTTAAAGATGAAGAATACTAGTTCAGTAGAGATTATTGGCATGGGTGATATCAAAGTTAAGAAAAACATTGTATACAAAATCACCTTGAAAGATGTTTGACATGTTCCAAGACTTTGGCTCAACCTGTTATCAAGAATATATTTTGATCGACAAATCCCTGAAAAAATATTTTGTATTGGATAATGAAATATGATAAAGGGATTCATTTTCATTTCCAAAGGAAACATATGAGGTACATTTTACAAAACTCATATGCAGATATATGCAAAAAATCTCAACATGGTGGAAGAAGAGACGTCATCCAATATGTGGCATATGAGACTTAGCCACATGAGTGAAAGATGGATATCCACCCTGATAGAGAATAAGTACATCAGTATTGAAAAGGATTTATCAATTCATCCTTGTAAATAATGTTTGTATGGAAAGAAACATAGATTCTCACTCAATACTGCTTCATCAAGGAGATTAGAGTTGCTGGATCTGGTGCACTGTGCTGTATATGTACCCATGGAGGTGGATTCACTAGGAGGTAACAAATATTTTCTATCCTTTATTGATGATGAATCTCTAAGGGTGTGGGTATTCTTCTTATGGATGAAATACCAAGTACTAAACTACTTCAAGATGTTCCACACCATGAGGGAGTGTGAAACTGGAAGGAAGATGAAGTTTCTTTGTTCAAAAAACTGAGGAGAGTACACATCCATATAATTTTATGTCTATTGAAAGAGTAAAGAAATACAACATTAGAGTATGGTCCCACACACCCCAAAACACAAAGAAGTTACTGAAAGGATGAACATAACCATCATGGATAAGGTTATAAGCATGATGAGTTTGACTAAGTTGCCTAAGCCATTCTAGGGAGAAGATGTCCAGGTTGTATGATACCTTATTAATAGACCACCATCACTCCTACTGAGTTTTGATATTCAACATAAGAGATGATCTGATAAACATCTCTCTTACTCTCATTTACGAGTATTTGGATTTTGGAATTTTTACATGTATCCAAGGAGTTCAGGAAGAAGCTATATGGGAGATCTAATCCATGTATCTTCATTGGCTATAGCAATGATGAGTTCATATACATGTTTTGGGACCCGAAGGAGAATAAGGTGATCAGAAGAAGCGATGTTGTATTCTATGAGAACCAGACAATCGAGGACATTCAAAATCTTATAATTTCGTGAAGATAAAGTGTTGAAGAATCAATTCATGATCCAAAACATGTACTAACACCACCTGTCAATGAAGAGGATGAGCTGAAAGAAGACTCATCAGTAGTGGACCAAGAGGTAGTATAAGATGATATTGAGTAGGGGGAGACTAAAACCTCTCCATAAGAAGTTGAAAAACCATCACAATAGCTAAGTGATATTGTGCCTCCCTAACCTAACATTTCACGGGTTCGAAGATCTTCATGAAGAAGGATTCCATTAACAAAATATTCAAAGTGGAAGTTCCTATTGCTGATAGATGAGGGGGAGCTAGAAGGATATCGAGAATCATATCTACATTCTCAATCATTTTATATGCGAAGTGATAAATTGAAAATTGATGAGACTTATGAAGATCCACATGAAGAATAACCTAACAAATATATTGAAAAAGGAGGTTTATCAAGAGAAGCTGAACCTTTGTAGATACTTAGATGGATTGCAGCTAAAGGGGGAGAATTGATGGAGATAATATCCAGCTACCTTGGTTGGTGGCCGGTACACCAACCACACCCACCATGGAGGAATTCCATCTTGGGCACTTCATTTTTCACATGTGCAACAACTATTCTTTTGGAAGCCATGAGAGTTTCCAAATGTGTAGGTAGTTTCCATTTTTGAAGTCCAATGGGTTGTGGGGATTGGTGGAGGAGTTGTGTCAAACATGGACTCCTCCCACAATTTCTATATAAAGAGGCCTTAGGGTGCCTCTTGCATTCATTAAATTCGATCCAAGTGATCTCTTCTATCCAAAGAGAACCTTGAGAGTTACATGTGTCAGAAAAAAAGAGGTGTGTGGGAGGGGTATTTTTTAAAATTTGTTCTTAATACAATAAATGATATTTTTCTCTCTTCATTCCTTTAAATAGAACATGTCTCAGGTGGATGTAAAATTGAAAAAGTAAAGTTGATTCCAGGAAAAATTAGTCAGTGGGATTTTTTTAATTTTTTATATAATTTAAAGGGTTTATGGTAAATTTAATTTGGGATATGGGGTTAAAAAAACCACTTATATTGGCATTTTGGAATCCCAAAATGCTAATTCAAGTGGAATTTTGGTCAATTTTTGGGACCAAAATGCCACACCAATTGGCATTTTTCCCCCTTTTCCCCCCATTCCCCCACCCCACCCACCATTTATTATATATATATAAACATATCTATTAAAAAATATAAATAAATAAATAAATAAATATTTATATATTAATGTTAAATATATTTTAAATGTGTATATAAATATATTCTAATAATTATATAATTATAAATATATTTATATTATATAATTATAAATATTTATTTATATAAATAGATTTATAATTATATTTATTATTTATAAATATTTATTTATAATTATATATATGTATTTATTTATAATTATGTATACATTTATAATTATATTTATCTATAATTGTAAATATATATTTATATAAATAAATTGATATTTATAAATATTTATTTATAATTTATATATGTTTAAAAATATTTTAAATTTATTTATAAATATATATTTATAATTATATAATTATAAATTTATTTATAAATATAATTATAAATAAATATAAATATATTTATACAAATATAATTATATAAATATAGTTATAAAAATATAATTATATAAATATAGTTATACAAATATAATTATATAAATATAGTTATTCAAATATATTTATATATACATTTAAAATATAGTTATAATTATATATAGATTTATTTACATAAATTTATATTTTCAATTATAAATAAATATAATTATAAATTTATACATAATTATAAATATATACATAATTATAAATATATACATAATTATAAATATAGCAGGGGCATGAGAATGGGGTAAAAAAGGAATGGCATCCATCCCTTCCACCTGCGTGTTTCATCTCGATCGACTGTGGATTCAAAGAACCACCAAGTCAATGATGATGAATATTTCTACGACACCATACGAGCCGAGGTTGAAGCCAACACCGTATTTCAAAGAGGACCTATGATCTAGCTGAGGAGTGCCAGTTGAGAATGAATAAAGCCGACAAGTTAGAGAAGAAAAACCTAAACCTGAGAAACTGGGGCTGAATGAATTCAAGGGTAGTCTATCTCATGAGATGAAATCGACTGATGGAGCTTGACCGATGAAAAACACCTTTTGAATACTAAATTTGAAGCACTGATGCTGACACTGTCCGAGACACTATCGTTCGAAGTTTCACCAAAACTTAGGTTGAAGAAGACAAATTCGTTGGAGATGACACTAAATTTAGCCAAATATGATGAACCAAATATATGAATTAAATATTATTAATTTTTTTCATATTAAATTTAGTTTTAATTCCTGCTGCCATTTTAATTTTTTACTCATGTTTTATTTTCTCAACATTTTATTTTCTTACTGGATTTGTTATTTTTCATTGGAATTCCTGTATTGGGACACCTGTTTTGTGGTATCTTGTTTTCTATACCACGTGTGACATGATGTAAATCCATGTTTTTTGGATGCCCAATTTTTCCACTATTGATTTCCACTACCTCCCCTTCTCATCTTGTTGTCTATGTGTGCTTGGTTCGTTTGAGATTCTGATGGTTTGTTTGGATATCTTGTCACACCCTACTTCCTTGCACCCATGGATTGGGCATTTTGTTCGATGGGTCAGCTGGTGATAGGGGATTTCATCACCCCTACACGGTGTCTCTTCAGGCATGATCATTCAACTCCCTTTCAGTGTTGTGCTCTTAGTTTCATAGGTGAAACCCTAGCACACCTCTTTCATTCTACTTCCTCTTTGGTAATTCATCTTGGCCTATAATGCTCCTTCAGCTTCAACTCATGGCCAGTATATGGTGGAGGATACATCCTTCCCTAAAATAAGAGGTGTGGTCGTTTACTCAAAGATCCAGGAACAATGAAAGAGGATTATATGGATGATCCACCAAATACAGGGGGTACTCAGATCCAATCCCATCTTGAAGAGACTAGGATCGCCAAACAACCTATAGTCTGGTGTTGAAAGTATACATTTTTTAGTTTCATTTTCTTTGAAACATGTAATCTTTATTTCTTAATTCCTACATTTTCTCTTTCTTGTTGGACTGATTCATTTGTAGTGTTTTCAGTTTAATTTTGAGTGTTAATAAAAGGAATGTGTGTTTGTGGTGTTCTTGTCGTGAAGTAGGTCCCCTAAAGGACTAAAGCATGTTAAATAACCATGTCATCTGCCACTTTCTTCATTTCTAACATTCTGGTATTCAGTTTTGGTGTATTCATTATCAAAGTTCATAGTTCTAGATTTTTTTCTTGTATTTGTGTGGTTATTTGGTTATGTTTTCATCACCCATCGACCATTATAAGCGGTTTAAGAGCCTCTCTAGCTTACTTTTACTTTGATTTTGATTACTGCTTCCAGTTTTTTAAATTATGGTTTCTTTTTTGTTTTCCTCATTTGTTTCTATGGTTAATTCACATATTTTTAATTCATTAATTCTTGTCATTGAAACCATTATACCTATTTTAATATCTCTGCATTCTAAATCCCATTGTATGTGTATACCCAATGAGATTGGTCAGTTCTTTGGGGTGTGTGCCTAAAGTTGTCCCCAACCACTCGATATCTACTCATCTGGATAAACACGTCCACTATGAGAAACAAAATCAAGAAATTTTATGGAGACAATGATTTCAATATATGGAGAATTAAAATTACAGCCTTGTTCATAAAACAATGCTGAACTAATTCCCTATGTGGGTTCAAGAAACTCATCATGACTGTAAATGAAACTGTCCAGGACATTTTTGAATACAAAAAAGTTCCCCTAATATAATTGTTAAGGCACAGAGCTCTATTTTACTTTAATTAGCTAATAAGGTCCTTAGATAAGTATCTTATGAGTCTACCACTACAGGAATTCGGATTAAACTTGAAAAATTATACATGTATGATTCATTAATAGGAAGACTTTACAAGAAACTCCATATGTTCACATCCAAAAATAAAGTCTGGTACTTCTGTAAAAATCCATTTAGATGAGTTTGATAAAGTAATTTTAGATTTATCCAATATCAATTTTTCTATAGATGACGAGGATTAGGAAATGATCCTATTAATCTCTCTTAACAATAGATACAATGCACTTGTTGAGACCTTGATGTATGGATGAGACTCTTTAACTTTATAAGAAGTTAAATCATCCATTTTTTCTAAGGAACCGCATTATAAATCTAAAATCAAAGGTGAGGCTGGGAGTTTGTTCATAAGGGGAAGACCTTAAACTAAATATAAGAATAAATAATTCAGTAGAGACAAAAGTAACAGTAATAAAGAACCTAAATCCAAGACTAGTTCCAAGGATGGAAAAGTCATGTGTTTTCACTGTAGTAAATTTGGGCACATAAAACACGAGTGTAGAAAACTAAAATGGGAGTTAGAACACAAATAACCCACTAACCAGTCTCTTTTGTTTGACTCAGCCTATGACACTACTAAATTCTTGAATGTTTCCATCTACACACTCAATCTACTTTAGGTCCTCAACTTTGGCTATTCTTTTCACATGTGTCCACATATAGAGTCATTTTTGGAGTTTGTTGAGTAGGTAGAAGGGGATGTCCTCTTAGGAAACAATAAGAGGTTCAAGGTTGAGGGTAGAGGCTTTGTTCTAATAGAGTCAGATAATCAATCCATCATCACATTAATTGATGTAAGGTGGGTCCCCAACCTTCAAATAAACTTAATTTCCATAGGGGTCCTTGATCAAAAGGGATTTACCCTTAGATTTGAAGTGAGTTGTCTTAAGATATCTAAATTATCAAGAACCATCCTTAAGGGATCCCTTACCAATGGGTTGTATTATTTAATAGAAAGACCCATTCAAGGCAATTGGTTTGTTTCTACAAAAAAAAACACTAACAATACTATGCAATGGCATAGAAGACCGGGGCATGTAAACTCCAAAGGCTTAGAGGAAATCAAAAAGTAGGGCATGTTGAGTGACATCACACCTATTAATATTTAATTTTGTGAATATTGTGTGATGGGTAAATCCAAAAGGGTGAGTTTTAATTGGTCCTCCTTCACATCCTCCTTGAATAAATCCATTCAGATTTGTAAGGGCCAGCTAGGACCACCTCTTAAGGTGGAGGATCCTATTTCATCACCTTTATTGATGATTTCTCTAGGAATGTTTGGATTTACAGCTTAAAAAATAAATCTGATGATTTCCAAACCTTCAAAACATAGAAATATTCAGTTGAAAATTAAACTATAAAGAAAATTAAAACCATGAGAATATATAATGGGCTGGAATATATGTTTACAGAGTTCATTAACTTTTGTGAATCTTAAGGGATTAAGAGGAATATAACTATTAGGGAAACTACCCAATAGAATGGATTAACAGAGAGGATGAATAGGACTATCCTTGGAAGAGTTCAGAGCATGCTTTCATGCTTAGGCCTCCCAAAATATTTTTGGGCCGAGGCTACCCGTACTGTTGTTTACCTTAAAAATAGGTGTCCCTCATCTATAAACTAGTTCAAAACACCTAAAGAACTTTGGATTGGTAATCCCCTTGTTAGTCCTGGTTAAGAGTCTTTGTTTCTACAACCTATTCTCATGTCAAGACTGAAAAATTAAAACCAAGAGCACTCAAATGCATATTTATTGGTTATCTCAAGGGATTTAAGGGATAAAAACTTTGGGTTGATAAACTGGGATACTTGAAATGCATCATAAGTAGGGATTTGGTCTTCCATGAATCACCTTCTCCTAATACCAAGAGGGACACACTTAGAAGTAGTGATCTAGACCTTAATAAGGCTGATGAAGTTGATCCCCCATCTCACTTTGAGGATGATGTTTATCCTACTCCACCTCCTCCTCATCCCACTAATGTGGCTAACGCTGAGTCTAGTTCTGGTTCATATTCAAATTATGAACCTTATACCACTAATTAGAATTATCATTTGACCCATGACAGTAAAAGGAGGTTCCCTAGTCCTCCTACCCAATTCATCCGGTATGATATGGATTCATATTCCTTTCCTGTGGCCTAGGATCTTATTGATGACGATCCTTAATCTTATAAATAGGCATTAAAATACAAAGACTCAATGTATTTCATCTTTTCCATGAATGAATAAATGAAATCCTTAAGGGAGAACCATGCTTGGGATGTTGTAAACAAATCAACTAACACCCAAATAATTGGTCTTAAATGGATATTTAAAAGAAAGTAGGACAACACCGAGGGTAGTAAAATCAAATATAAATCTAGGCTAGTTACCAAGGGATTCTTTCAAAAAGAGTGAATTTATTACTTTTAAATATTTTCCCCTATTGTTAAGAATTATTCCATTTTGATTTTTTAGATTTTGTTGCTTATAATTACTTGCATATAGAACACTTATATGTTAAAACTACTTTCCTACATGGTGATTTGAATGAAAATATTTATATGAAACCTCCTAATGGTTATACTACTAAATTAAAACCAAATCAAGTTTTCCTTTTAAATAAATATCTTTATGGCCTGAAACAATTCTCTAGGAAGTGGTACTTGAAGTTTGATTCATTCATTCTAAGTAACAAGTTCATTAGGATTTAGTATGATGCTCATTTTTATTTGAAATCAAGTAAAACACACATCATTTATCTATTATTGTATGTCTATGAAATGGTCATTATTTTAAAAGATATAAATCTAATTTCTTAAATCAAATCCCAATTAAAAAGTAATTTATAAATGAAGGACTTAGGTGCATCCAAGAAAGTCCTAGGTGTTGAAATCATTATAGACATACCAAATAAATTACTTTATCTATCTTAGCATGATTAAATTTTAAAAGTTTTAAATAGGAACATGTTTAAATCTTTCAAACCTATGAATGTCCCTCTTACACAACATTTTAAATTCTCCTTGACACAAGAACCTACTACTGTAGATGATATTGAATTTATGACTAAAATTTCTTATGATAACATTATTATTAGTATAATGTATTCTATGATTTACACTAGGCCTAATATTTCATTTTCTATATGAACTCTAAGTAGGTTCATCGTCACTCCAGGGAAACCACATTAGCATGACCTTAACTGTCTCCTTATATATCTTTCCTGTACTTATAATATTTATTTGTGCTATGGTAGAAATGTGGATACTACTGAACTTATTTCTGGTTTTGTTGATGCTGACTATGCTGTAAATGTTGACACTCATAAATCCTTAACTATTTATGTGTTTACTAATTTTGGGGGTACCATTTCTTGGAAGTGAAATATTCAATATATTGTTTCACTTTCAACTACAAAATATGAATACATTGCCTTAATTGAGGTAGTTAAAGAATATTTGCAGATCAATGGTGTGTCTTTTAAACTTTGTCTTTACAGTTCTATTATCAATGTATATTTTTATATCCAATAAGTAATTTGTTTATCTAAAAATTTGGTATTCCATGGTATTTATAAGAACATAGATATTATATTACATTTCATTAGAGATGTTATATAATCAAGAACCATGTGTATTAATAAGATACACACTGACATAATCCCGACTGATAGTATGACTAAAGCTGTGGTTCTATCTAAGTTTAAATTCTATTTAGATAGGTAAAACTTGGTTCCTATTCTATGAACATAGGTATAATAATATCACAAAATTAAATTGAAAATGGTGGAGATTTTTGAATTAAGGCTTCTTAATTTTGTTTTCATATTAAATTTAATTTTAATTACTATATCCATTTTAATTTTGTACTCATGT
The DNA here is from genome assembly GCA_963277665.1 of Viscum album. Classification (NCBI taxonomy): domain Eukaryota; kingdom Viridiplantae; phylum Streptophyta; class Magnoliopsida; order Santalales; family Viscaceae; genus Viscum; species Viscum album. Next base: position 1,745,066,251 of record OY728159.1, on the reverse strand, counting down.
TTTATTTTATCAAAATTTTATTTTCCTATTGGATTTATTATTTTTCATTGGGATTCCGGTATTGAGTCACTTTTTTTGTGGCCTCTTATTTTCTATCCCATATGTGACATGCTAGCAATCAATGTTTGTTGGATTCCCTATTTACCCCCATTTATTTCTGCTATCACCCCTTCTCCTCTGGCCATCCATGTCTGCTTGGTTTGTTTGAGTGGCTATTGGTTTGTTCAGCTATACTTTTATGCTCTTCTTCATGGAAACCATGGATTGGGATTTCTGTTTTATGGGTCATCCAGTGATAGGGGGCTTCATCACCCCTGTATGGTGTCTCTTTAGGCATGATCATTCAACTCACTTTTGGAATTGTGATCTTGATTTCACAGGTGAAACCATAACACTCATATTTCATTATACTTTCCATTTGGAAATTTTCCTTGGCCTTCCACACTCCCTCAGCTTCAGATCATGTTTGGTGTATTTTGGAGGAAATGTACTTACCTAATGTAAGAGGTGTGACCATTTACTCGATGATCTAGGAACGATTAATGAGGAGTCTGTGGATGATCAAATGGATCTAGGGGAACTCAGATCCAGCCCCAGCATGAAGATATCAGGACCATCAGACAACCTATTGTTCAATACTGTAACTATAAAGGTTTTAGTTTCATTTTCTTTGAAACTTTTAATCTTTATTTCTTATTTCCTATGTTTTTTTCCTTCTTACTGTACTGATTCATTCATAGCATTTTTTGTTTCCTTTTAAGTGTTAATAAAAGTAGTGCATGTGTGTGGCGTTCTTTCCAATCATTAGGTCCTCTAAGGGACCAAAAAATGTTAAGTAACCATTTCATTTACTACTTTATTTATTTATTTCATTCTGGTATCCAGTTATCGTGTATTCATTATAAAAGTTCATAGTTTCAGATTTTGTCCATGTAGTTGTGTGGTCGCTTGGTTTTGTTTGTATCACCCCTAAACCACTACAAAATTTATTGAAGGATGAAGATGAAGGTTGCAACCAATTTATGTCAAAGTGAAATGAGGAAGATGATCTCAAGAGGATGGAAATGTCTAGATCCGTGAGTTACGAGCAGTCGAAGATGAAGATGAATAACCATGTAGGTATTTTACCTGGATGTATCTGAAGTAGATAAAACTGATCTCTCCATCATAACCATTCAATATCAAACTATTCTGAGTTGTGGAATTTTTTATGTTCATCTATGTGTTCCTTTGTAGGCCATCAATGAAGGAGATGAGGACCTCATGTTCTAAGTCAGCTGATGCGTTTTGAATGTGTGAGGAATTCCACCACCTAATCGACCAATTTCTTGAGAGAAAATGAGATGAAAAATGCATGGATGGTGTCTTTTGGATATAACCCTAGTCATACGAAGAATTTTACCTGGTTAAAGGTTTTGGAATTATCAAGCTTGAATAAATTCTATGAACTTGAAAAAAATTAAATACCAATCCTTCATGATTGATACCTACCTTGATTTAAGAAATAATTGAAGTTTCCATGACATTTATAGTTGATATTAGTGAATGAATTTTTAAGTTACGTATTAATCATAGGTCATGAAGACCCAAAAAGGGTGAATCTAGTAAAAAAGACATCCAAATTCATTTGAATAGTTCACACGAGGGTCTGTTATGTTTTTTAAATGAGTTCAACTCAAGTCATGTACAGGTAACATTGAAAATAACGATCGATACATGTTCGATTGTTTGGAGTCATCCGATTTGAGTTGGTGAAAGGTATTGGAGACTCACATGGAAAGAACTGAAAATAAATTCCAAGACTGTAAAAGAGTAAGACACTTTTTGATCAAAAATGTATAATCAGTGAAGAACTAGGGAGATTTAGAGAAGAGGGATCACAGAATATTTTCAGGGTGGATACGAGTAGGAGATTAAATATTGGTGGATAAAAAAGATAAAAGAGGGAATTATAGACATTGAATCTATATATTTTCTATCTCAACTGATATCTTTCCTTTTTATTTCATGTTTCTTGAGGAAGAATGATATTTTTAAAAGAGTTTATTTTAATTCTTGAGGGTGATTGATGATATCGAACAATACAAATGCATTCTGAGATTACTCTATTTTCTTAAACACATCAGTTTTAATTGTTTTAGTTCATTTTATCTTACATATTACATGTCTTTACTATTAACATAGTTAGTTCTTGACAAATTTAACACTTTATTGTCTCATCATCATGTTTCGTTCACTTTTCACCCTTTAAACCATCATTTCCATTCCCTATTTTTGTAGTTTAGGATATTAAATAAATTCCTAGGATGATCTCACATGCCTTCCCTATGGATCGACCTTGATCGCCTCTATCAAACATGAATAGATGTTTATGAATTTTATTTTGATGGCACCTCAAAAACCACACCAATCATATATGTTCAGGTTGAATGGTCTGAGTTGTTTGAGCCAAATCCTTGAAGGTACTTCTGGAGGACAATTAGTCGATAGGGGGAGAATCATAACATCCTCACTAAATTTAATATACAAGATTATTTAAGTTTATAAAACTCACTATTTATTTGTTGGTTCATCTCTGTTATGGGTGTTTACAGGTTTTTTTATGTATAAAGAGTTTATGAGTCAGTGGATTGAGAGATGTGTAGAGGCTTGTCCTTGTGGATGCATTAAACTACCACCAACTAGCCCATTGAGTGACTATAGGTCTGCGATTTTCTACAGACCACATTGGCTAGCTGGTGGTTTTGGAAAAACCGATGTTTTTCGACCTTGAACATCGTACATCTAAGGGTCAGTCACCAACCCACTTTCAGTGCCACCAGATATCCTATGAGGCCTATTGGATCACTAATACAACCTAGTCGAGTGTTCATTTAATGCACCCCATGAGTTTTAATTCCACTTGGTTGTTCAAATTTTTAATTACACAAATATGACCAAAACCCCCCATTTCAGACAAGGTTCCTTGACACGTATGTAATTGAATATGTAAATATTTAATTATTTTAAACTTATACTTACTACTCTATATAAATTCCTAGGGTTTCAAACCCACAGAGAAGAGAAAAAATGTTTCTGCAAACTAGAATTTGAAAATCTCAAAATAAAACATTATTGAAATATTTTTTTTAGGTTTATTAAAAACATAAAAAGAAGGTTATGATTTTGAATTTGATAACAAAAGGACTCAGGAATATAAGAAGAAGTTAGATCCATAATAAGGATGACCAGGGGAATTTTATTTGATTGGTTTAAAAATATATTTCTTTTTCCATGTGAAAATTAATTTCATGCACATCTTCTAAATGATTAGATTAATCCCCATAAATAGGATTTTAATCCTATGGATGGAATATTATTGTAACTCACTGCTTCTAAGAGTCATGAAAATCCAAGATATTGAGAAATAAACACCGAAATCAATCTTACTGATTTATTATAGTGATACTAAATCAAAATTTGTAGAATCATAACAACTTTAAAAAGAAAGAGGATGAAGTGAAGAATTAAAGGAATGAGAACCAATCAACCTAATTACCTAAACACAGTCTAGCCGATCATTTTTATCATAAAAAACAATATAATAATTCATTAATCGGATTCATTTAAAATAGCATAAGAAGAAATAATCAATAAATATTCCCAATTATTCCACTATCCTTTACTGCTCATTGCTTCTGCCTATTTTCTACCATGAGATATCTGGGAGTCTCTCTCCAAAAAATCCTCTCATACTTTGTAATTTTTTCTAGTGTCACCCAAGTCTCTTATTATCTTTTTAGCTTACAAAAATGATACACTAACTTAAATATATCATTTCCATACTTCCAACCATGTGGAACTTTGGCACAGGGTTGTATCACCAGTAAATGACATGAGAAAACCCCCTTCTAATAGAATTTAGTAAATTCACATTCACTCTATTTCAGTATAAATACAAATGAATCTAGATCTGCATCCATATTAGTTTTCTTTTAAACAAAAATTCAAGATTTTATTAATTCCCAATCCTTTAACCATTGAAATTTCTAGATCAAAAACATTGAAAAATATGAATTAATTTTAAAAATTTGGTTATAACACAATTATTTCTTCATTCTAACTCAATCTTGAGATAGTCCAAATAAACTCCCTTCAAAATTGATGGACTCGTATGGTCCTCATAAGAAAGATCTCCCAATTTCATAGTCATACACATGTATAAAATTGATAAACTATGAACACACTAATTCATCTCGAATATGAAAAATCATGGATCGAATCTTCCTAAGCTTAGACCTTTGGTTTCTCTTAGACATATCATTGATCATGTCGAGTGCGAAGTCTTCCAAGATTATGACCAGGGAGAAGGGGAATGAAGAGCACATGCCGTATTATTAAAACCATCAACCTACAAGTAAAAATTAAACCATAGAATGACTCTTGATATACAAATCAAATGGATCTCAATAGTGTAAAAATATCAACATCTTGGTGTATTCAAGCTTAGACAAACAAAACTACCTTCAATACCAAAAATATAGATCATATATGGGTTTAGCCAAATAAATTCCTCAAAATCACAAACCTTATTAAGATCATATTCAATAGAAATCAATCAAACCTAACTTTAGTTCTTCATAGATTACATATGGTTCATCAACTTCAAATTAAGACTCATCTCATCTTCAATACTGGGAATCAATACCTCTAATTTTCTGGACTCTCAAATTAAGATCTGTTTTGGTGGTCATACTCTAATAGATCCATCTCAACTGACCTAAATCTTAGTATTAGGTTCATCCTCAAGTTCCCATGCTCGACTTCGATCTTCCCCAGTTTATAACATCTCATTTCAAGATCTAGTTTGTCGATCAAGCTCAAAAAAATTAATCATTACAGTTCAACCTAATGTCATTGATCATTAGAAATTAGATGCACCAAAAAATTAACTATTAATTTTACAATTCCATGTTTTATTATATTTAAATTCAAATGTAATTTTAATTTTATTATGTTTTATGTACATTCATGGGTTACATGGATTTTCTTATGTGGTATTTTCAATTAAAATGGATTTATTTCATTTATCTTGTGGTATATTTGTATTTAGTTTTCCTTATTAGTGGCATAAAACCTGGACCATTGATCATCTTTGATCGATCAAATGTGATGGTACCTGGGGGTATTTATTTCCATTAGGGTCGATACATGAATTTGGATCTCCTCTAATATAGTGCTCCTGTGTGTCATCGCCAGCTTCCACCCATGGTTATCTAAACCTCCTTGATCATCTCGATCATCCACGCGACCTGAATCCGACACTTCTATACTCGCCGCTTGATGCTTCCTAACCCACCATCATTATGCCTTATAGACTTTCATTTCAATAGTGATAAATCATAATTTTATTGATAATAAATGAAAAAAAAATTCTCAAATTTTGTTAAATATGTTTATTTATAAAATATTTGGGATTAGATCATTCATATGAAAATTTTATAGAAATTATAGTTTTTATCTTTAAAATTCACAGTAGTATTTAAAAAGTAAATATTTTTTGTGAATTATTTGAAATTATTTTTTTAAATGTTCTTTACTCAATTTTATACAACTTTAATTCAGGATATCCAAGTTGGATCATGAATTTTATTGAACTAAATGGTCCATGAAATCAACGATGGACTGGACTCGCCAGATTGGAAACCACTTCGGTATTTGGGACATAAATTCTTCATCCCTAATTGGATTCGACCCAAATTTGGAGAGAATATCTAGAACCCAATTTCTCACAAATAATAATTATATAATAATTGTTGGTTTACACATTTTAGAGGTTAAACAGTTAGTACAATTTGTATTAACATATTTGGATGAATTTTCCCCATTCACACTTGAAACCACTTGTAAACTTAGATTCCCCTTCACTATAAATATGTATTTTTATCATTTTGAGTGGTTGGAACATGAATTATGATATTTAATTAAGAGTATAATTTGATTCAATCCCTTTCTCCAGGCATTTCAAAATGGAGAGCTCTTGAAGCTAGGATCCCTTCATTGAAGCCTTCTTCTTCTTGTTCACTTTGTAATGTTTTTGTTATTGTAATAAAATTCTTAGTTCATCTTCTATTTCTTCAATTTTATTCTATTTTCTTCTATTTATTTATTCTCTAATATCCCTATTTGGGATAAAAATCAATATTAGAAATTTGATTGGGTTATAACCTTTCCATGACCTTTTCACATGAAAAATGTTTCTATGATGACTACACCGCCCATGGAAGAGTAGTTATTTTTAGTAATCGATCTACCTATTAACTTCTTCATTAATTTATTTTGAATCAATGTGATACTATAATTAACTTAATATGATCTATGAATTGATTTTTTAATTTAAATAAAACTATGAAATAAATTGAATAATTAACACAAAACATGAGAGGTCGAGATTGTGTAAATTATGAGAGCGTGATCTTAATTGGTAATACAAACCCACACGTGATAAATTTGTAGAGTTAAAATATAATATCTAAAATAAATTCAACCTAATTTATAGATTGGATATGTGTCATAATTTAGCACTAACCATAATCCATCCTTAGAACATCAATCAAAGCAGGGTGTTATAATTTCATCTTCGTAATATAGTTTGGGGTTTAATTAATTTCATCTTAGTGGTTAAGTTAATTATCATAGGGTTTAAGGGTTAAAAAATTAGAGGATCATAATTAAGTTGATATTAATTTAAATGATAATGATTCATAATTAAGTGAATATTTATATTTAGATTGATTATTCCTTCTAATTTTTTTCCTAAAAAAACTTATTCTATTTATATTTTATTAATCAAATTTAATTTAAAAAAAAACAAAAAAAAAACAAAATTTTATTCCACAATACTTATTCTTATTATTTTAAAAACATAAAACAACCCCAAAATCCTTCTATATTGTGTATTTAGTTTATATTTATTTTCATAATACCTTTAGAAAGTTATTTTAATTATTTACTCCTTAAGAGATGACCTTGGTTAGCCACTCTGATACACCTAAGTACCCAAAAAAACCAAACATCATTTGAGATTTCCCATGACAATGCCTTTAAAATTGGAACCATTTTTGGGGAGGAAATTATTTTCTTCAAATAATTAGTGGTATCTATTTACTTTTATTTAATTCTTTTTTATCTTCTTTTTTCATTCTTATTTCCCCTCTATCAATTTTTTTTGTTTTTTTCACTCTCGTTTATTCTATGTTAGACCATAAATTGAAACTTGTTCACATGATATTATGGTCTAATATTATTAATTTATACAATTTATGTCATGATTCCATCCCAAGGATGTCTTTGATCTAGACCCTGAGATTAAACACGACCTTAGAGATTGAATCAAATAATCTTAGTCTACAGGAGGTATCAACATTTACCCAATTGGATAATTCCTCCACTCTATAAATTTTGAAATAGGGAACTCATATGAAAAAAATAATAAACCAAACCCAATGTATGAAAATAATAACAATCAAATAAGTTGGACCATTTGAGAGTTGTCTGCACTTGATATTAATTATCAACCTACATGCATTGCATATATAACTCTCGAATTATAATTTGAACTGAAATCGAGGTTAATTCACTTTATTAAAAAATTTCATAGATTATATGGTGAGGACCCAAACAAACACCTTAAATAATTCAATGTGGTATGATCAACAATGAAACCAAGAAATTCCTTTGAATATAAAATCAAATTAAGAGCATTACCATTTTCACTTGACGGAACTACAAAGGATTGGATGTATTATTTACAACCTAAATATGTAACATGTTGGAATTATTTGAAACATCTTTTATTAAAGATATTTTTTCCAACATCGAGGACCAATTCCATTTGAAAGGAAATATCAGGGATTAAGAAAGTATAAGGGGATTCAATTTATGATTAATAGGAGTGATTCAAGAAGTTTTGTGCAAGCTACCCACATCCCCAAATCAGCAAGAAAATCCTTATCCAGTACTTCTATGAAGGCCTCACACCCATATAGGTGAGTATGGTTGATGCCGCAATTGGAGGGATATTAATTGAAAAAACACCAATATATGCACATGCATTGATTTACAAGATGGAACAAAACACCCAATAATTTAGAAATTAGGTTACACCACATGTTAGAAGAATACATAAGGTAATTACTTATTCTCTTGAAAATTATTTGATTGATACTAAGTTGTAATAATTAACCATTATGTTATTGTATTTATTTGGATCAAAATACATATAAACCCACTCTTACATGGACTTATGGTATTTTCAATTGAAACAAACCACCCAACAGACTGTTTCCCCCAATTATAAGAGATAGAAGACTGCACAACTGTATTACCTGGGCGACTATATCAGAAAAAACAACAACCACATCCCTATAAGAATTATGATTACTTTTCATCAACATAAAAACACGGGTGGACGAATCAATTAGACATGAGGTATGGATTTGGAAAATAACAAATTCCCCATTTTCAATAAAATTCCCTGTAACCACCACTTTAAAAACATGGTTTCTAATGACCCCAAATGATATTTGAAGATCAAGAATCAGCAGTTCAAAAACAAGGTAACTATTAACCAAAGGTAGAGTCTAGTATTAATGATCTTTTGAAACAAATTTCTCTTAATCAATAGGATGATATAAAGAGTCAAGGTTTAAAGTTGAGGGAGTTGAAGACACAAATGATCCATATTTCCACCACCCTCCATGAACTAGTAAGTACGAACTGAAAAAATCTTCCTTCCAAACCTACTCCAAATCCCAAAGGGAATGTAGTGCCATCACATTGAGAAGCAGGAAAAAAAACTTATATATCTGCACCTACCATTCCACCAGGATTCAACTCAACTCCAGAGAAGACCCATTTAAGACCAACTAATGAGAAACCCAAGGAGAAAGACAAAGGTAAAAAAAATATTGATGATGTTCCTCCTAAACCCCTTCAATTTTCAAATATAGTTGTTCAAACTTAGAAGACGACTGAACAGGCAGTGAAAAAAGAGTTTTTGGACACATTAAAGTGCCTGGAGATAAACATCCCTCTACTTGAAGAAATTAAGAAAATCCCAAGGTGTTCCAAATTATTAAAATAACATTATACCAATCAAAGAGGGATCAAGGGAAATGAGAGGATAAATATTGGAAGGAATGTTTCAGCACTCATTACACCAACTCAAGTAATGCCAAAAAAGTGCAAGGATCTGGGGACATTCACCATCCCATGAATCATAAGGTAGTTACAACTTTTTTATGCTTTGTCTAATTTGGTAGATTCCCTAAACGTGATGCCTCACTCTATTATCTTCTTTACAGGTTGGTGAGTTGAAGCCAACAATAGTAGTGGTGCAGTTGGTGAATAGAGATACAACATATCTAGTGGGATTCCTTGAGTATGTACTTGTTTGGGTAAGATACATGATATTTATATCAGATTTCTATATTCTTAACATGTAGGATGGTTAGGTAAATTCTCATGATCCCATTATCTTAGGTATAACATTCCTCAAAACTGAAAAAACTACCATAAATGTCTATGGGGATACACTTTACATGGATTTTGGAGATGAATTTGTGATATTTAATGTTATGGACTCCATAAAGTACCCCTTATAGGTCCATTCTGCTTTTGTTATCTCTGATTTTGAACCACCAAGTAAAAACCCCATGGATTTTGATTTTCCTATGCTTATAATGATTATGTGACTTAGTTATAATTTGTTTTCTAAGAGTACTTCCAAACCCTTTTCTTTTAAAAAAACCTCTCTTGGATTTGATTTTTATGTGAATTAATATTATGATTTTGATCATGTTCACTCTTATTATGACATATATTTTGAGTATGCTAATGGATTTGATTCATTTTTAAGAACCCATATCTTATTTTCAGGTATGTTTTCCTTTTTTGGTGTTTTTGAGGAAAATAAGAGTTTCTGGAAAAAAAATCTGAAGTACATGCCATGTACTTTATGAGTACACTCCATGTAATCGGTTACCATAGGTAGCCATGTAATGGTTGTGCACACGGCCGTGTGTGGTGACCTGGAGACCACCTAAAATGGGGCTCGATAAGGGAAAGTACATGCCGTGTACTTTAAAAGTACACGCCGTGTACTTTGTTTTTTCATTAAACATACCGAGATCGCGTATAAAGGATATAAAAACCTCCTTCTTGACCTAGTTTGTCTGAGAGAATCCGTAAGGCTAATATTCCTCCCTGATCCCCCGATCAAGAATCCGTTCTCTGAATCAACTACCATCGATTGCATTAGGATCACCTCAGTATGCTCTTCCTTCTTATAGAGCTTTGTTTCCAGATTTATCCTCTTTCAAGAGTTATCCTCGGTTGAACATTTTAGACATTTTTTCAAATATATGGTTTTATTCAACTATTCAAGGATTGAGGTTCATGTATAACAATCCTATAACACCGAGGTAGGTGGTTTGTACCTTTCTGTAGAAATTCTTTGAGTTATATGCGCAAAATTTTCCAATACCCTTGAACGGGGTATTGCGTGTTTACTGTTTTAGCCCTGTTAATTTCCTACTATGCCTATATGCTGGAATAGAGGTTAATTGAATGTGAATAGGTTAAATTTCTATGATTTGGAAGTGTTTTCCCATGCATGTTTGTTTATGACTGTTTGGTCCTGCTTAGCCTGTTAGGCTGCCTTTTTTTTCAGCATGCCTAGTACTGTAGGATGGAGTGTTTGTTTATCTGATATGTTGTTATGTTGTAGACTGTTAGCCAAGTAGTTCTTGAGGTTTACTTTGTCCATATTTTATTGTTGGGATTGTTTTAATTACATAGGGTCATGAGAACCTGGTGTAGTAGACCATAGGGAGAATGGACATAAGGGATTCTCTAGAGGGTCTGTTTTTACTTTTACGATGCGAGATCATAGGGGGAATTGACGTAAGTGATTCCTCAGAGTGTCTGTAGTTACTCAATGCGGAACATAGGGGGAATGTGATTTAAGTGCTTCCCTAGAGTACCTTTTAGTTACTAATACAAAAATATAGGGGTAATTGACGGTGAGTGCTTCCTCAGAGAGTATATACTTAAGCTGAACCAGAGGGGTTAGACTGTGTGAACTTCCCAGGGGGTTGCTTGTTCTTATTTGGTTAAAACAGAGGGGTTAGGCAGTGAGTACTTCCTAGAAGGTTACCTGTTTTTGACTATCTTCTTACTTGATATATGAAACTGAATGCATTGAAACTGTAGGATTTTTTACTTTGAGTACTTCCTTGTTTACTACTTCTCTTTGCTTATTACCTGCCATATATATTCACTAACTATTAGGAACAAATATTTTGGTGGTTGCCTACTGAGATTAGTATCACACCCTATTTGGGTCAAGATTTTGGGCCCAAATATATTATGTTGCTGCAGTTATAGATAATGTAAAGCGCCCTTCTACTTCAGGTACTTTACTACTATGGAGCTGGAGAGAATGGGACCAAGCTGAGGCTTGCGATGCTGAAGAGTTTTATCTGATTTCTTTTGTACTTTGGTTTAGTACTGTATTTCAGCATTGTGATGTGTTTGGATGCTTTCCTAAACACATATATCATGCATCATTTATATGAGATCTCATGTTGTTTCTTACTTTTATTCTTCCGATGTATACTATTGTATGGTGTTATTACTGCTTCCGCTACTGTATATCTATTTTTTTATGCTGTGTTACTCTACCAAAGAGAGCATAATTTCCCCACTATATCACCCAAGTCCCTAGCTTCTAGTCAGCAGCCTCTAGCATTCAGGGAAATGTGCTTGAGGCCATGTGACCAAACGATTATAGGGTGCCTCTGGGTGGCTTCCAGAACTAGGATGTTACAAGATTATTCTCTAATTCTGATTATGTATATTCTAACACTGATGTTCATTGTGCACATATTTGAGTTCCTTCGATGTCACCATACATAAAATATCCCCCTTCATTAGAACTCAATCCATTTCCACCAAATCAAAAATTCTCATACTTATTGAGTGGTGATAGATTACCTATTATAACTGCTAATAATCTCCCTTTTGAACATGAAACAACTTTTGAATATTTTCCGGGAGAAAATTAGGCCATTAATGTGGAAATTTGTTGACATATCAAGTATTAACCCATCCATTTGTATTATTATTATTCTTTTTAAATATATGGCTAAATTGGTAAGGCATCCACAAATGATACTAAATCCAACTATTCTAGAAGTTGTTAAAAAAGAAGTTGAAAAATTTCTCATGGCAGGTATAATTTATCCCATTTCAGATTCCCAATGGTCAAGTCCTATTTAGGTTGTTCCTAATAAAAGTGGTGTGACTATTGTTATAAATTAGAGATAGTAATTAGTTCCAATGAGGGTGAAAAATAATTGGTGTGTGTGAATTTATTATAGGATACTAAATCAATCCACTCGCAAGGAAAATTTCCGCCTCTCATTTATTGATAAAATGCTTGAGAGAATAACTAGAAATACACACTATTGTTTCTTGGATGGGTTTTCTAGATATTTTTAGCTTTCTATAGCTTTGGAGGATTAGGAAAATTCAACATTCACTTTTACATTTGGTACATTTTTCTATAGAAGGATAACATTTGGACTTTGCAATGCCCCAAGTACCTTCCAGAGATTCCTGGTGAGTATTTTTTCAGATTTCATTGAGATATACATGGAGGTATTTATGAATGATTTTATAGTGTATGTATCTTCATTTGATGAATGTATCTTTAGTTTTGGAAAGGTGTTCAATCATTGTATTGGGAGTAATCTGGTTTTCAACATTGAAAATTTTCATTTCATGGTAGAGCATGGAATTTTATTAGGGAATGTAGTGTAAAAAACATATAATAGAGGTTGATAGATCTAAGTTAGATATTATTTCATCCTCTCCATATCCTTCATGTGTGTGTTATGTTAGATAATTCTTAGGTAATTAAATATTTTATCGACTCTTCATCAAAGATTTTAGTAATATTGCTCTACCTTTATCTCAATTTCTTTATAATGACATTGACTTAATTTTTGATGATTCATGTAGAGTATCATTTGATGATCTAAATAATCTCCTGAAAACTCCACCAATCATACATGCCCCATGGTGGTACATTCCATTTAAGATTATGTGTCATGCTTTAAACTTCATAGTTGTAGTTGTATTATCACAGAGGGTGTAGAGACATTCACATGTGATTTCCTATGCTTTAAGGACATTAGATTCAACCAAATAAAACTATACAACCAAAGAAAATGAGTTTTTTCTATCATATTTTCTTTAGATAAATTATTTTCATATTTATTAGGCTCTAAAGTAGTTGTTTTTTAGACAATGCAGCTCTGAGGTACCTATTGAAGAATCTATATGCAAATACCAAACTTATCTGACGGATACCCCTTCTTCAAGAATTCGATATTGAGATAAAGGAAAATAAGGGGTTATAAAAATTGGTGGAAGACCACATGAGTAGGATTATCCACACACTAGAGGATGACACTTTGAACTAGTTACCACATTAAGATACTTTTCCTGATGATCATCTTTATTCAATCTCAATTACACATCCTTGGTATGCTGATTTAGTGAACTACCTTACTACCTATGAAATTTCTACAAATTTAAAAAGAAATCAAGTCTATAAATTAAAGAGTGAGTCTAGGTTTTATGTGTGGGATGATCCCTACATATGACACATGTGTAGTGATTAAGTTATTAATAGGTGTGTTCTTATTCACTAGTTTCAATTTGTGCTACATTTTTACAATACACTTTCATGTGGAGGACACTTTGGGCTCCAACAGATAGATAAGTAAATCTTAGAATATAAATTATATTGGCCTAGCTTATTCCATGATGATCATGTGTTTTGTATATCAAGCTCACGTTTCCAACACACTGTAAAAATTTATAAGAGAAATGAGATTCCCCAAAAACCCATATTTTTATATGAGATTTTTTATGTATGGGGCATTGACTTTATGGGTCCTATTCCAAGTTCATTTAGTTTTTTTATATTTTGGTTGTCATTGATTATGTTAGAAAATGGGTGGAGGACAAAGTCACTAGGAATGATGATTCTTATGTTTTATTGTATTTTTTTTAAGGCTCAAATTTTCTACAGGTTTAGAGTACCAAAGTCCATCATGTGTGACCAAGGGACATAATTTTTCAATCGAAATTTGGATTCCCTACTTTGGAAATATGGGGTGACACAAAAAACATGTAAGATCTTGAAATTTGTGGAGGTATTCCCTTGTTTAAATTTTGGTTTTAGTCCATTAATTTGGTTAAATAAATTTTTATCGGGTGTGTGAGGAGGTCTTAGGGTGTTTTAGGGGCTCAGGATAAGAAATACTATAGAAATTGGGCTATTCAATGCATGTTTCATGGTTTGCGCATGATTGGTGAAAACTGTGCGAGGGGGGAAGCCAAACCATGCATGAAAACTTGGACAAAGGATTCTCACATGATTGTAACACTATTAGTCAAATTTTATGGGCCTCCCCAAGTAACCATGTGGCTTAACTCCTCTTGGAAAGAGGCTGGTGCACGATTGGTGCACAGTTTGGAAAATCGTGCGGCCAAACCGTGCACCCCATTAAAAAGTGAAAAATTACCAAACTACATCTATGGATTTTTAAGTTATCACCAAATTTTCCTCCTCTTAATTCTACCTCCATCCCTAATGATTAACCTAAATCCTGAAGATCTCATGAGGATCAATCTCCCTCGTTTCTAGGCCATTTTTAGCATCATTGGTTGTGGATTAGAGCTCCGGGTAAGTCCAATATTCCGCTTACTTCTCTTTTTCAGATTAGGGATTGTAGATTTTTTCTTCTTATTCTAAAACCCAATAACTCTATTTTATTGATGGATCTTAGGTTGGGGATTCAAAGGGTATTTGAATCCATATCTAAGGCTAAGGTTAAGGGTGTGTTCATCATTGGATTCAAGGTCGATGGTCTAAAAGTTATATCTTATAGTCTTTATGTTGATTTTTTCTTACATGGTTGTGCATTTGATTCCAAATTGTTGTGTGTTTAATGTACATAGTAATATTTGATAAAAATGGTTGTCTAAATGAGGATTTGAACCCCTCACGATCCCCATGGGGTGCATTGAGGTTGACTAGACCAATTTAGGGCCACCCATGGGGGTGCACCAACGATTTTGAACATAGAAAATGGTAATGATATGACTAATATTGATTTAAGATAAGGTGGATCCCATGATAAGTGTGTTGATATGATAGTTTTATTTATTAATGGCACTAATAGTTGTTGTGTCTAGTTGTTGGTAAAGGCATAGGGATTTTTTAGCATAATGTAAAAAATAGAGTTAAATGGGTTAATGTGAATGTGTCATATGGCATATGGAATTGAAATGGGAATGCATAAGTGAATTAAGGAACATGAATTGATTAATGTGTAAATGGTTGAATTCATGTGTATTGATGAATATGTTAAATGCGCTAATGTATGATAATTTTTGATTTAGGTAAATGGGTTAAAGTATGAAATGGGATATATATTAAATGGGCCAGGCTAAGTAAATAGTAAATGTGTTAATGGGTTAAGTCATACGGGTAATTTTTGTGTTAAATTAAATATGAAATGTGTTTGTTAAGTTCTACTAATTATGTTTGGTTTGTGTTATGGTATATGTGGTAAATGTATAAATAATCATATGCACATGGGTTGGTGGTATGTGGGGTATTGACTTGAGGTTATAGACCCATGGGTCAAGTTAGAATGAGGCTCTAAACTCTACCCCTAGAATGCATAGTTTAGGGAGTCAGACTAAGGATCTGTGACCCTAATAATTGTATTGGATTAAACCAACTAGACCAAGGATCCAAGCTAAGTGTAATGTATTGTTTATGATATTTTTTCCCTAGAGAGATATGTAATTTAATTTATCCCCTTATGCATAGTGATTTTTCTTTTAGTCCATTGTGTGAATGAATTAAATTTCTAACCTATAGAACATGTATTAAAAATGAACTTAGTTGTGATAATGATATAACTAATGGAAATAGAAATAATAATGGGAATTAGATGAGTGAATATTATTACCTAATGGTACCTGGGTTGTTATTTTTTTACCTTTTCATTTATATACTACTTTCATGTACTATCTGTTTAGACTAGATATTTTGTAGACACTATTGGTGGTGGCCTACTGATTTGTACTCACACCATACTCGGGCCTCTATTGGGTACCTGAGAAAATTTCATGGTTACAAGTCCAAACAAGGGAAATGGAACTATGCTTGGGAGTTTATTTGGGCTTGGGATGTGTATGGATGAGGATCCAGAAATAGATTCTAGACCCTTTTTTAGGATTCATCTATTTCTATTTAGTTCGGGCTTCCACTCACTTTAACAATGTTATCCTAACATGACATTTTTCTATTTGGAATGTTTATATCCTGGTTAGTAAATGGTCAGTAATGCATGTTTCTATGTATTTTTTTATTAATTTTAATATTTATCATGGTTATCTGCTATGTCTTACTCTAATAAAGAGGGTATAGTCTCCTCACGTGTTACATTAGACCCCTGACACTAGTCAGCAACCTTTGGTGTATGGGGAGGTTCACATGAGGTCATGTGGAGACCTGACTTGGGGCACCAATTAGTTGATCCCGGGTCAGGGACATTTCAAAGTGGTATCAGAGTGATTATTTTCTATGGTTTTACTATTTGGGATGGTAGACTAGAGACTAGGATGCATCAGGCCTTGACAATGAGCTCATTATTAGGAGTAGTTAACCCATGTATGAGGGAAAAACCAAGTTTCCAGGGTGAGAATTGTTGTTCTTAATATGTGTTGTTATAGTTGAATGATATTTCACCATTGGTTAATGCACTTATTGTGTGATGTGACTATTTTATGATATTTAGTTTGTGGTAAGAACGACATGAGGTTGTGCATTCATGCATCATTTTAGGCAACTAGGGATAAAGGTGGCATGCATCATGATAGGCACACATGGGATGGGTGTGTGAGACATGGAGGGTAAAATTCATTTCACATTCTTAAAAATTTGAAAAAAAATATATCTAATAAATATGATATAAATGGGTAAAAAGGAATAATGTTAATGAATGGTTACATAATTATGTTTGATAAAGGGTTATAAATAAGTTAAAATGTTGGTTGTGAAAAATTGTGAAGTGGAAAATGTGTCAGAAAGGAAAAATTCATGTTGTGACTATGTGTGGGGGAATTACCCATATTAACCATAATGCACAATAAGTATGGTTTTATGGGTAATGTTCTAAAAGTGATGATTTTCATCCTGATAGTGTGTGTAGGATGAGTTGTTTATGGCTAGTAGAGAGCCCTATTTTATGTGAATTGTGGAAGTTTTATCTTATATGTTCTAAGATTTGTGCTTGCAATTATAGGAAGATTCCACCATGTAGATGCATGTTGATTGGGTAACAAGAGGATTTCATCGAGAACGCTCCTCCAAAGATAGAACAAGGGAACCCAATGAATCATTATAATAGGAGAGAAGAGTATCTTCGTGAGAACTTCACTCATTTTATGAAAATTATGGAATGATACCTAGGGCAGGTTGTGCCAAACATGTTTGAGCTGAATAGGGAATTTCATATGCAACACCCTCTGACTTTTTATTGAGAGGGTGGGCCTAAGGAATACAAGTTCTAGATAGATTCTATCCAGAAAATCCTCAGTCATCCAGAGACTCCTCCTGAGAATAGAGTAAAGTTGGAAGCTTATTTGTTGTGAGGGTAGGAAAAATGAAGGTGGTAAATCTTTATTTAGACTGAGAAAGCAGAGGGTATGTTGTGGAAGGGATTCTAAGAGAAGTTTCTGGAATTCTTCTACTTGGATACCTTAAGGCATCAGAAGTCTGTGGATTTTGTGGGGTTGACCTAGGGAACGATGTTAGTGATGGATTATGTTATTCCTTTCACTAACTTGAAATTTTTTGTTCTAAATTTGGAAGGTAAAGAGGAAAAAATTGTGAGGAACTTATAGAATCAACTTAGACATGAGATTAATTCCTAGTTGAATATTTTGCATTTAAATAGGTTTCCTGAAGTAGTGGATTAGGTCCTTATTTTGGAATGAAAACTCAAGGAGGCCCTTAGTAGTGGGTGTGTAGTCTTAGTTAGGTGATCCGGTGGTGCAACGTCTGATGGTATAGAGTGAAGTTTTGAGAGCTTTCATTAGGGCTATGGTGGATAGGCTATCCATAAAAGGGAACCAACCTCTCAGGGTAGCGATCAAGTTTTCTACTATTATTATGGTAGGTCGGGGCACATGCGTGGTCAATGTCCCAGACCACTAATTGAGTGTTGAGTGTGTGGGAGGTTAGGGAAGGTGAAGAGGTTATGTAGGAACTCTTGACAGATGGGTATGGATGGTGGGTCAAGGACAAAATAGAGTGCAGGCAGGGGATCAGTTACCCCATGCCAGGCAGGCAGCTGGGGCTCTAGCATCCATACTGGTTGGGGTGGAGTACATAGTATTCTAGGATGATAGCATCAATTAAAGTAGGAAAATACATGATAGGGAACTCATATAGGAGTCTAGGGTAGAGGAATGGGTTAGCTACATGTAGTTCAGTCTACACCTAGAGGTCACGAGGGTGGACAATCAACCGTTCAAGGTACAATTCTTGTGGACTTTATGCTTACTAGTGCTTTATTTGATATAGGTGCCTTGCATTATTTTTTTATGCACATTTTGTGTTTTTTTGGGTCTATTGGTGGAACATATATGTGGGTTTATATAGATTAATACACCATTATGGGTACGAGTAGAAAACATCTGGCAATGTAATGGGTGTGTAATCGAGGTTGGTGGGTACCATTTCCTATGAGATTTGTATGTGCTTGAGATGTCAGGTTTTAATATGATCTTATGTATGGATTGTCTAGTAACATACCAAGACTATATCAATTGTAACTATCATAGGGTAATATTCATGTCTCTTGATAGAGACACATATATATTTCGTGGTGAATGGGATGTTTGGGCAGGCCACGTAGGGCCAATTTTTCAGCAGTTGATTAAACTCATAGCTTAAGTGGCATATATTATACTGGATGATGGGGCAGTAGAATAGTCTATCTTTCCCCCAATGTTAAATCATTTTCAGTATTTATTTTCTGAGGATTTCTTGGGGATACCACCCGAGAGGTATTTTTAGTTCATGATAGAGTTTCTTCCAGGAGAAAAAATAGTTTCCATTCGGCCATATAGAATGGCACTAGAGGAACTACAAGAGCTTAAAACTCAATTGTAGGATTTTTATAATAAAGGGTTTATCAATTCCAGTACTTCACCTTGGGGATCTCTAGTGTTTTTTACCAAGAAAGTTGATTGATCATTATGGTTGTGCTTTGATTATAGGAAAATGAATCAGATGATGGTTAAGAATTGATACCCTCTTCCTCATATCGATGACCTTTTTGACCATATTAGAGGTGTTTCTGTGTTTTCAAAAATTGATTTGAGTTTAGGATACCATCAGCTAAGGGTTAGACCTTCTTATATATCGTAGACTGCCTTAAGGAGTAGGTATGGGTTTCATGAGTTTGTTGTCATGCCATTCGGGTTGACCAACAAAATGGAAGTGTTTATAGCTCTAATGAACCAAATCTTCCATCATTATATGGATCAATTCATGGTTTTCTTTGTTTATGACATCTTAGTGTACTCCAAAACTCATTCTAATCATTCCAAACATCTTGACATTGTTCTGAGTAAACTAAGAGAGCATATTATATACACCTAGGTGTCCAAATTTTATTTTTGGATTGAAAAGGTTTATTTATTAGGGAACATTATCTTAGTGGAAGGTGTGTCCATATACCCATAGAAAGTGTAGACAATGGTGTCTTGGGAGCAGCCCAAGAATTTTTCTGATGTATGAAGTTTTCTGGGTTTGGACAACTGTTATGAAAGGATTATTAAATTCTTTTCTCATTTGGTAGCACCACTTTTGGGCTTAACCAAGAAGGGTGTTAAGTTTTAATGGTCTGAGGAATGTTATAATTCTTCACATAAGTTAATGAAGTAGCTAACTACCACACTGGTTCTAGTCTTACCCAAGCCTGGTAAAGAATACACCTTGTTTTGTGATGTGTCTGGTGTTGGGCTTGGGCCAATGTTAACATAGGATAGTTGGGTGGATGCATATAGTTCACAATTGATAAGGCCTCATAAAAGGAACTACCCTACGCATGATCTAGAATTGGCCATGGTGGTGTATTCCTTAAAGTGTCGGTGACACTACTTGTTGAGAGAACAATTTAGAGTTTATAATGATCATAAGAGTCTTAAGTACATTTTATCTCAAGATGATTCTAATATTCATCAATAAAGATGAGTTGAGTACATATAGTCCAATTTTGAGCTGGTTTATACACCAGGAAATGGAAGAAGTTTTGTAGATGCTTTGATTTGAAAAACTCAAAATCATGAAGTTTAGGAATCGAGTTTCGAGTGGAATATGATGACGTTGTTTGCTGAGATGCATCTCAAGGTGCAAGAAGTTCAAGGGAAGATGAACCTTGTATCCTTGACAGTTGATTCCACACACCTAAGTCATATTAAGTTAAGAAAATATTAATATCCTAAATGTATAACATTGGGGGAAAATTTTAAAGGCATGGAGTCACCTTCTGATTGGACTATTGGGGATGATGGGATCTTTTATGTTCATGGTTGTGTTGTTGTACCAGCATGTATAAAAGAAGATTTGATGTTAATGTTTCATTCATCAATGTGGGTTGTGCATCCTGGTCTGACCAAAATGTATTGGGATATTTTTAGGAATTATTGGTGGCTTGGAATAAAGAATAATTTTATAGGTTTCATAGAGTGATGCCTTAACTGCTAATAGGTGAAGGCTAAGCATCAGTAGTTGGGTGGATTTTTGCAACCATTTTTCATTATGGAATGGAAATGAGAGGAAGTAACAATGGATTTTTGTGTGGATATTTTGAGGATTCCATGGAAGAATGATGCGATCTGGGTAGTAGTGGATCATTTGACTAAGGTGGCTCATTTCTTACTGATTTGAGAGAATTTCACTGTTGATTAACTGGGTGAGTTGTATGTTCAAGAAATAGTACAATTTCATAGGGTGACGTAGATAATAATTTTGGATCGAGATATACGATTTACATCATGATTCTAGAAGGGAATTCAGAGGGTTCTGGGTATCCAGGTGTTTTTGAGTATGGATTTTCACCCGTAGATGGATGGATAGTAAGAGAACACTATTCAGGTATTAGAGGAAATGTTGAGATCTTGTGTCCTAGATTTTTGTGGATCATGGGAAAAACTCTTGGTGCTGGTTGAGTATGAATTAAAAAATAATTAACAGGATATGAGTTGGATGGAACCATTTGATCCGATCTATGGTATACCATTTAGATATCCTTTGTGTTGGTTAAGCACTGGTGAATCAGAGTTGTTGGGATCGAGCCTTGTGCAGGAGATGTCAGGATGAATTTGGTTGATTCAAAAACTTATGGAAGAATCTTAGAGTAGATAGAAGTCATATGAATATCATCATTATTGAAATCTTGAGTTTAAGGTGGGTGATTGTGTGTTCCTTCACATGTCTCCAAGTTTGGGTCCTTGTTAGATTCAAAAATAGGGAATGTTGGTGCCCAGGTACGTGGGGATATTTGAGATTGTGGAGAGGATCAGGCCGATGGTGTAACAATTGGCTATCCCACATGGTATAATAGTATGAATGAAATTTTTTATGTTTCATAGCTTATACAGTATCAACCAGATCCATATCACGTGATCGATGTTGAGGATGTTGAGCTTGACGCTGATGCGTCTCTAATTCGTATTGTGAAGCATAGTGAAACTTTCTTGTGGGGAAAGACCATGGATTTGGTTCAAGTTTTATGGTATCATGGTAAAGTTCAAAAAGAAATTTGGGATATGGATTTAGATATAGGGTCTCACTTTCCTAATCTCGTTGCTTTATAATCTTAGTGATGCTTAGAAATGCATCTTGAGGATGAGCCATTATAAGGTGGATAGGTTGTAAGAACTTAAACTTTTTGGAGGTATACCTTTGTTTAAATTTTGGTTTTAATATATTAATTTGGTTAATAAATGTTTACTGGGTGTTTGAGGAGATCCGGGGGTGTTTCATGGGATTAGAACATGAAATATAGGGTAAATCGGGCCATTTAGTGCATGTTGCATAGTTTTCACATGATTAGTGAACACCGTGAAAGGGGGAAGACAAACCATGAAACCTTGGATAAAGGTTTCTTTCATGGTTGACACACAATTTTTCAATTTTCACAGGACAAACCAGGTAACCTTGAAGCTTAACCCCTCTTGGGTAGAGGCTGCCACATGATTGGCACATGGTTTGGAAAACTGTGTGGCTAAACCATGCACCCCATTAAAAAGTGAAAAATTACCGAACTGACCCCTTTAAAGTTTTTTGTTATCACCCAATATTCCTCCCCTTTCTTGTAACTTAATCCCTAGTGATGAAACTAAACCCTTAAGATCTCCCAAGGATCGATCTTCCTCATTTCTAGACTGTTTGGAGCATCGTTGGTTGTGGATTGAAGCTATGGTTAAGTCTAATATTCCTCTTGCTTCTCTTTTCTATATTAGGGATTGTAGATTTGTTCTTATTATTTCAAAACCAAAAAACTCTCTTTTACCAGGGGATCTTAGGATGGGGATTAAAAGGGTGTTTTATCCGGATCTAAGGCTATGTATTAGGGTTCGTTCATCTTTAGATTCAAGGTTGGTGGTATACAAGTTATATCTCATAGTCTTTATGTTGATTTGTTCTTGCATGGTTGTGTGTTTTCTTCATACTTGTTTTGTTTTTAATTTACATAGTAAGATTTAGTAAAAATGGTTGTCTAAATGAGGATTTGAACCCCTCATGACCCCTGTGGGGTGTGTTTAGGTTTACTAGACCAATTTAGGGCTACCCATGGGGAGCACCAATGATTTTGAGCAAAGAAAATGGTAATGCTAAGCCTGAGAACGATTTGTGATAAGGTGGATCTAATGATAAGTGTGTTGATATGATAGTCTGATTTATTAATGGAACTAATAGGGGTTATGTCTATTTTTTGTTAAAGGTATAGGGATTGTTTGGTATAATGTAAAAAAAAAATATTTAAATGGTTTGATGTGAATGTGTCATATGGATTATGGAATTTAAATGGAAATGAATAAGTGAATTAAGGAACATTAATTGATAAATGTGTAAATGGTTAAATGCATAGGTGTTGATGAATATGTTAAATGGGATAATGTATGGGAATTGTTGATTTAGATAAATGGGTTAAAGTATAAAATGGGATATGTGTTAAATGGTCCAAGATAATTAAATGGTAAATTTGTTAATGGGTTAAGGGATAAGGGTGATTTTGGTGTTAAATTAAATGTGAAATGTGTTTGTTAAGTGTTAATAATTATTTTTGGTTCATTTTATGTTTTATATGGTAAATGGATAAATAAGAATGTGCACATGAATTAGTGGTATTTGGGGTATTGACTTGAGGTTCTACACTCATGGTTCAAGTTGGACTGAGGCTCTAAACCCCGCCCCTAGAATGCATAGGTTAGGGAATCATACTGAGGATCTATACCCCTAATGGTTGCATTGGATGAAACTATCTGGACTAAGTCTCTAAGGTAAGTGTGATGTATTGTTCATGATATGTTTTCCATAGAGAGATAGGGAATTTGATTTATCCCCTTATTCATGGTGATTTTCTTGTTAGGACATTGTGTGAATGAAGTAAATTCCTAACCCATAGAATATTTATTAAAAATTAACTTAGTAGTGATGATAATATAACTGATGGAAATGGAAATAGTAATTTGAATGGGCTAAGTGAATATTCTTACCTAATGGAATCTGAGTTTTACTTTGTTTACTTTTTCATTTATTTACTACTTACATGCACTATCTGTTTAGATTAGATATTTTTTAGACACTGTTGGTGGTGGCCTACTAAGTTGTACTCACACCCTGCTCAGGTAGTCATTGGGTAACCAAGAAAATTTCAGGGTTGCAGGTCAGGACAAGGGAAAATGATCTATTATTGGGAGTTGGGTCAGGCTTGGGATCTATATGGATGAGGATCCATGATTGGAGTCAAGACCCATTTTGTGGATTTATCTATTTATATTTAGTTTGGGATTCCTCTCACTTTACCACTATTATCTTGACATGACATTTTGGTATTTGGTATGTTTATACCCTAGTTGGGAAATGGTTGGTAATGAATGTTTCTATTTATTTGTTATTGCTTCCATTATTTATTATGGTCATATGGTGTTCATTACTCTAATAAAGAGGGTATAGTATACCCACATGTTACATTAGACCCTCACCACTAGTCGGTAACCTCAGGCATACATGGTGACATGATTGTGGTCATGTGCAATCCTGGATCAGGGCATCAGTTAGTTGCTCCTGGGTTGGGGATGTTAAAAAACACTAACACCATACCACCCCCCAAAAAATGACTAGGATGAGGTTTCAAATCAGAATTTGAAACAAATTTTAGAGAAAACCATGAAGTCTAATAGGAATAATTGGACCAAGCACTTGGATGATGTACTTTGGGCCTATGGGAAGGCATAAAAACTCTTAATCGATATGTCCCCATTTAGGATTGTTTTTTAGGAAAGTATGTCATCTCCCCATGGAGGTCGAGCATCGGGAATATTGAGCTATAAAGAAATTCGACATGGATTTGACCCAAGATGTAATTCAAAGGAAGATATAAATTCAAGACCTTGAGGAGATTCGATTGTCTTCATATGATAACTCAAGGATATATAAGGAAAGATAAAAATCATCTCATGATAGAATGATCCAAAAAAGATAGTTTCATGTAGGAGATAAAGTCTTACTCTATAGTTCATGACTGATGCTGATTATTGGTAAGTTATGTTCCAGATAGTTAGATCCTTATGTTTTATCTAATGGTTTTCCTTATGGTGCAGCTGAGATCACACAAGAGGACACATGAAGGAGCTTTATAGTCAAGGGGAAACATTTAAAGAAATACATTTAGGTACTTCCCACCCATGGAGTTGATTTCATCACACTGCATGACTACATCATCACTTGATATTATCAATTTATTCCTAACCCTTTCACTTTTATATTATTTATCCTATTTAAAATTATACATTTCATGTGCACATGTCATATCATAGGTTCACATTGAGGATAATGAAATATTTTAAGTGTGAGGGAGGGGACAACATTTTGGGGTAGATATATAGGATTTTCATTTGCATGTGTTTTATTTTAGGTTTTCTATTAAATTAAAAAACATAAAAAAACATTCTCATTTACACGTGGATCATATGAAAAATGATTGTTTTCAAAATATATTGGTGTCATGATAGGTATGAGCAACATTTCATCATCGAGGGTTTATTTTTTTTATAAAAATAAAATTCATTCATGATATGAGTGGTTGTGTCATTATAAAACCTTTTATATCATGGAAACATTATTTATGATATTTGATCATGGTAAATTGTTTCATTTTTTTTCTCCACACAAATTTTCACTCAACCATGACTTGTGAAATTTTTCCTACTCAATTGAAGGTATAGTCAAGTTAGGTAAAAAAATAATCTTATATAAATGGTTAATCCATACCTTTTTTCTCTTCAAAATTGACCTATGAATGTGTAGCTAATATCTGAGAGTTTTAAACCCTAAGAAATCAAAAAAAATCTTAATAAATAGGGGACTGATGAAATTCACAACATGTGGGGATATCTAGGTCAGGAGATTAAGGTTTGAATTTTCAGAATTCTTAAGTGAGTGGGTGTTAAAATATGATTGAAAAGGAATATAGAACATGTTCATTGAATTAAACTTGGTAATAAGAATTGTTTTACTTGACCTAAATATACTAAATAAAGGGTGGAGATATGAGCTTGAAATGGTTGGCACACACACACATGGGGAATTAATGTCATGGTGGAACCATAACTTGTTTCATTGTGATTAGTGTCATTAATATCACTGAATTTTATTTTAATAAAATTTATGATATAGTGTATTTCAAATTTATTAATATTGTCTCTTGATGGGATTCCTACTTTTCCTATATTTCCACTATGGATTTAGAATTATGAAAATGCATATCTTGTCACAATTTTATGGATTCCATGATATGAAGTTTTTCTTAGGAGTAAAAAAGGGAAAGTGTGAGGGATTTGATAAAACACAATTTTATTGATATTAAATGAAAACATTTCCTCAAATTGTGTTAAATATCATTATTTATAAAATATTTGGGATTACATCATTCATTTAAAATTTTGATGAAAATTCTATCTTTTTCATTTAAAATTTAATTTATTATTTAAGATATATATATTTTTCTATGAATTATTTGAAATTAATTTTTTTAATAGTGTTCCTCACTCAATTTTATATAACTGTAATTTAGGAAAACTGAGCTGGATCATGCATTTGATTAGAATAAATAGGGCATAAAGTCACAGATGGACTGGACTCTCCAATTTGGACACCACTTCAGTATCTTGTCCATAAATTCTTCATACCTACTTGGATGTGTCCCAAATTTGGAGAGATGCTCCAGAACCCAATTTCTAATAAATAATAATACTGGAAGAATAGCCAGTTCACACATTTTAGAGTTCAAAAGATCTGTAAAATATGGATTAAAATATTTGGCATAATTTCCCCATTCACACTTGAAACCACTTGTAAAACTTGTCTCCCCTCAACTTTATAAATATGTATTTTTATCATTTTGATTGGTTGGGACATGAGTTATTTTATTTAATGTAGATTATAATTGGTTTCACTTCATTTTATCATGCATTTCAAGGAGGGAGATCTTAAATCTTGGATCCCTTCATCGAAGCCTTCTTTTTATTCTACACTTTGTAATGTTTTTGTTCTTGTAGTAAGCTTCTTAGTTACTCTTCTATTTATCCTATTTTATTATATTTTATTATATTTTATTCTTCTCTACTCAACCTATTTTTTCTGTAAATCAAGAGTAGAAATGTGATTGGGTTATACCATTTTCACAATCTTTTCACATGCAAAACGTTTGTATGGTGACTACACCACCCATGGAAGAGTAGTTATTTTTAGTAATTGATATATCTATTACATTATTAATTAATTTATTTTAAATGAATGATATAATTTAATTCACTTAACATGATATTTTAATTTATTTTTTAATTTAAATGAAACTAATCAAGTAATTGAAAAATTAACACAAAACACACGAGGTCAAGAATTATGTTAATTGTGAGAGCATGATCTTAATCGGTAATAAAAACCCACACTAGATCAATTTGTAGAGTTCAAATATAATCCATAAACTCTATTAATACTTATTTATAGATTGTATATGTGCTCTAATTTACCACTGACCATAATCTATCCTTAGAAAATCAATCAAAGTAGGGTGATGTGATTGAATGTTCTGAAACTATCCTAGGGTTTAATTAATTTAGTCTTGGTGGTTAATTTAATTATCATAGGGTTTAGGGGTTCAAAAATTAGAGGATCATAATTAAGTGGATATTAATTTAAATTATAATTATTAATAAGTAAATTAATATATAGATTTAGATTGATCACTCCTAAATTTTTTCTAAAAAAACATATTCTCATTGTGTCTTATTAATCAAATTTAATTTCAAAAACAAAAAAAATCTTCCTCAATCATAATTATTCTTATTATTTTATAAACTTAAAAAAAAACCCATCATTATAATTTGTGTATTTATTTTATCTTTATTTTCATAATACCTTTAGAAAGTAGTTTTAATTACTACCTCTTTGAGAGACAACCTTGGTCATCCACTCTGTTGCACCTAAGTACCCAAAAAAACACGCATCATTTGAGAGAACCTAAGACAAATTATTTTAGGTATATTATTCAACACTTTCATTTTGGTTCATCCATTTCCTTTTCTCTCATTTTGGTCCTCAAAGAGAAAATTAGAAAGGACTTCATTTCTATGACAAGATCTCAATAGGAAGTATAGAAGAGCTCAAGTCCCTACCTTGATTATGGTTCCTTGGTGTTGGAGTATCATTCTTTAGTAATTGGACATATCATTCAGTAGAGATTCATTGGTGAATCTGACCGGGAACTAGATCTAGATAACCCTTTTACCTGACATAGTTTCCCCTATACCTACATCTTCTTCATGAAACGATTCCAATAAAGGGATATGGTATTATAAGTGATTTATTTTTATGTTTAAACCACTATTTTATCCTATTATAGGTGTGTGAATGAGTCTATCTAGGAATGGATGGTGCTGAATCCACATGATGAGTTTCACCACCACCATCTGGTTCAGCAAGACTATCCTCCTCATATAGATTCTATGATCCATTTATTTCCTTGAATAGAGTCTGTAATTTTATTTTTTTGTTTTTATAATAAGAACGTCTCACCTGGTGGTGTTCTCGTTGTGCATGTAGGATCCCAAGGATATGAATCATGTTACATCTTTGTGTTATTTATTTCTTTTCTTTTCTTTTCTTTTCTTTCTATTCTGAACTTGATCATTCATCTTAATTTGTTATGTCTATTTTTATAAAAAGAAAATATTTTTTATAAATCACTTCATAACCAAATAAATTCCTTAGTGGATATTGGTTGTAGAGTAGGGAAAACCACATCAACACTGCCCCTAAAAATTGGTATCGGATCCTTTTTGAAGTGTTTATAATGAGATCCAAAAAGTTTGAAATAGAAAATTTTGATGGTGAAAATGATTTTAATATATAGATAATTAAGATTAATTATTTATTATACCACAATGAATAAATTGATACTCTCTGTGGTCCCAAGAAAAAGTTGACCACTCTATCCCCCAATGGACAAAACATCGTTTCCTCTGTTGATGGTTCTAATGATGTGATTAGGAAATCTCATAGACTCATTTTTTTTTCTTTCAGGGATAGAGTTATTAGGGAAGTAGCCTTTGAGTCATCTTACTCCAGTATCTGGTCTAAGTTAGAATACTTGTATATTACTAAATCATTTGTTGGAAGGTTCTATAAAAAAATGAGACTTTATACCTTTGAAATACACCATAAAACTACATTTAGGTCACATACTAATGATTTTTTAAGAACCTGGATCTTCTTTTTAGGTATGTTTTTCCTTTTCTGGTCGTTTTTGAGAAAAAGAGGAAAATCTAAAAAAATTCAAAGTACACGTTGTGTACTTTATGAGTACACACAGTGTACTATGATGCCGCAGGAGGTCGTGTGCTGGCCGTGTCATGTCCACACACACGACCATGTAGGGGTGACATGGAGGCCGCCTAAAGTAGAGTACAAAAAAGGAGAGTACACATTGTGTGCTCCAAAAAATACACGCCATGTATTTTTTTTTCATTAAACACACTAGGGTTGCATCTTACGGATAGAACTCACTTCTTCTAGGTCGTCTCCATCTGAGAGAACCTGTATGGCCTCAGATCATCAATGAGCCCCTGAGCCTCTGTCTTTCCTCTGATTCGAACACCGGTGATTGCATTGGAATCGCATCGGTGAGTTTTTCCTTATTCCAGAGCATCATTTTCCAATTCCTTCTCTTTTCCAAGTTATCATGGGTTGAACGTTTTATACATTTTCATAGGTGGTTTGTGCCTTTACATTTAAATTATTTGAGTATTATGTGAAATTTCCACCAATACCCCTGAACGGGGTATTGCGTGATTACAGTTTTACCCATGTTTTCTTCCTTCCATGCTTGTATGCCTGTGTAGAAGTTGAATGGATAATAATAGGGTTGTTTTTCTATGCCTTGGATGTTTTCCCATGCACGTTCTATTTATGACCATTTGGTCATGTTAGCTAGTTTGGATACTTTTCCTCTTTTCCATACCTATTTTTGTAGGATGGAGAGTTTGAATCTTGACATGATTAATATACTGTAGACTATTTAGCCAAGTAGTTCTATAGGTTTACTTTGGACATATTGAATTGCTATGTTGTTATCCTACATAGGTCCATGAGAACCGGGTGTAGTAGACTATAAGGGGAATTGACTTAGTGAGCTTACTCAAAGAGTCTTTGAGTAGTAGGCTATAGGGGGTAGACCGTGTGAGCTTCCTCAAAGAGCCTAGGATGACATTGGGCTATAAGGGGATTGACTGTGTGAGATTACTCAGAGAGTCCTTGACTTCTTTAGACTATAAGAGGATAGATCATGTGATCTTCCTCAGAGAGTCTTTGTTTTGCTTTTAATTATCATGCTTACCTTAGACTATAAGAGGAATTGACTGTGTGAGCTTCCTTAGAGAGTCTTTGAATGACCTAGGCTATAAGGGGAATTGAACGAGTGAGCTTCCTCAAAAAGTCCATGACCTTGGGGCTATAAGGGGAATTGACAAGTGAGCTTCCTCAGAGAGTCTCTGACTACCTTAGACTATAAGGGTAATTGACCGAGTGAGCTTCCTCAGAGAGTCTTATAATTTTTGTTTGACCATACCAGAGAGGCTAGGCTGAGTGTACTGCCTAGAGGATTATTGGTACTTGTTAGGTAGGACCAGATGGGATGGCTGAGATTACTTCCTAGAGGGTTACCTGTTTGTGCTTAGCTGCTTGTTAGTTGTTGCTTGATATTGGAACTGTGGATTTTTACTGTTTAGAAAGTTCTTGTTTACTGCTTTCTATACTTTTATCTGCCATATAATCACTAACTGTTAGACACAGATCTTTTGGTGGTTGCCTACTTTAATTTAGTCTCACACCCTGTTTGGGCCCTGCTTTTGGGCCCAAACAGATTATATTGTTGCAGGTATAGATAAGGGCAAGTGCCCTTCCACTTCTAGTACTTGACTTTCTATGGAGTTGGAGAGAAAGGGACTAAGTCTAGGCCTGTGATGATGAGGATATGTTATCTTTTTCTTTTATACTTGATTCGGTACTGATTTTATTCAGAATTGTGACTTGTTTGGATATTTTCCTAGACATATGTATCATGAATAATTTATTATGTATTGCTCTAGTTGGTTATTATCTCAGTCTTATGCTATTTACTATGGTTGGATATTTACTGATTCTGCTATTGCATGTTGTTTTACTTCCACTGTGACTCTGCCAATGAGGGAATAGTTTCCCCACTATCACACCCAAGGCCCTCACTGCTAGTCGACAACCTCTGGTATTCGGAGAAATGCGCTTGAGTCCATGTGACCAATCGGGTACGGGGCACCTCTGGGTGACTTCCAGAACCGGGGCGTTACAAAGTGGTATTAGAGGATTCTTTTCTCTGGATTTACTATTTGGAGCCTTTAGCCAGGGATAGGAAGTAATAGGTACTTGGTAATAAGTTGTGCCTAGGAGTAGCTAACCCATGTATAGAGAAAAGCCAATCTACCTCATTTATTGTAATTTCTTTTGGTTTTGCAAGTTTACGGTTGATCTGATTTTCGTCGTTGGGTGACTCACATGTTTTGTGTTATTTCTGTTGACATTATTGAGGTTCTATTTCTGTCACAACCCGATGGGATGAGAAAAATTCCATCTCATGCATCATATAGGCACTTGCTAGAAATCATATGTCATGCATTCTTGCCTTGTCATCTAGGATGCATTAGAGATTGCATGTTATTGTAATAGACGTTGGGCAGAATATGCATGTTGTTGTGATAGATACCTTGATAAGAATACCTGTTGTTTGATAGGGTATTATTTTGGGTAAAGTTTTACTTGAATGGATGCCAAAATTTGGTTCTTGATGTGTTATGGGCCTTCATGGACCAGAATTTGGTGGATCATTACTCTGTTTTTCCTTTTATAACATGTATAATATTCCAGACTTTGATTCGTGGGGAGTATGGGCCCTCACGAATCGGAATTTGGCACTTTCAGTGTTTGTTTCAGTGTTTTCTAGGTTCTGGAGTAGCTTCTGGGGATTACTGTCTAGAAAACCCCAGAATACACATCGTGTAGTGTTAAGTACACCCCATGTGTTCTTCTGTTCGAGAAGAAACTGTTTTTCTTAATTACACGACATGTACATTATGTACACGTCGTGTAGTCTCTGACCATGTCGTAGGCCATGTGGGAAGAGACACAGGATGGGAAAGGTCTGGTGGGAACATTTCGTGTACCAGAAGAACACGTCGTGTCGTGTTGACCCTGTGTCTGCCCATGTAACCAACAAAATGGATGGATAAGACCTTAAGCTATACACGCCGTGTCCCCGTTGAACATACCGTGTAGTCTGACCCAGGTACCCAAACATGTCACGAATAACACGGGCCAGTGTTATCCCTTCACGAACACTCTGTGTCCATTCGGAACATGTCGTGTAGTGTGATCCATGCATTAGGCTGTTTCACTAACAACATGGGTTAGGTGAAGCTTGTCTAGTACACACCATGTCTACCGTGAACACGCCGTGTAGTCTTGTCTTAGGAGAGCCATGTGGCTTAATCAGGTAGAAGGACTCGGGCAGGGGAAGAGGATTCAAGTACACGCTGTGTGTTAGGACAACATGTAGTGTGTTTGGGGTGTTACACAACCAATTTAGGTAGGAGTAAACGCCCATGTAAATGACTTAAGGGAACACACCGTGCAGGAAATGTACACGCTGTGTAGTCATGTTTTGTAAAAATTGAATGATTTCTTTCTCCTGTTCCCTTCTTACACTCCTTGTTTTTAGTCCTTAATAACCTTGATCTAAGGTGTGTTCTTGACCTTTTAGAGTCATTCCACCTAGACGTCCTCCAGTTGACTGCCAGTTGCAGGGCCGGGATCAGATGCCTGATATGGATGATCAAGGACTTCCTGAAGATCCTCCTATTGTGCCAGCCTTGGAACTAGTAGTTATACCAGTTGTAGGCGCTAATGCATAGTTTAGGGAGGGTTTTGTGAGGATGATGCAGAAATTACAGGGAGCGCCGCCTCCTTCCCCATCGATGGAAGATTTGACGTGGGTTTTCTAGCAACAGCATCCTCCCATCTTCTCAGGGGAAGGAGGACCACAGGCTGTAGATTCTTGGCTCGAAGCCACACTGACGATCTTTGAGCATATTGAGGTACCACCAGAGAGAAGGGTGAATCTTGCAACCTACATTCTCTGAGACTCCGCCAAGAGGTGGTGGGATGTCATCTCTCAGGTGGGACACCACCAGAATATGGATTGAGAAGAGTTCTAATGTATCTTGTATGATTACTTCTACTCGGAGACCTTGAGGGCCGATCGAGCCCAAGAGTTCATGACCCTGGAGAAGGGTACCCTTTCTGTGATGGAGTATTCCTCTCACTTCATGGAGTTGCAGTGTTTCATGCCTATTCCAGCAGGTGACATGTTTTTCTTGGCTATTAAGTTTGAGGATGGTCTCATGAAAGAGATCCGTTCCAAAGTGAACATCTTTAGGTTGACTTTGATATCCTTTATCCTCAACCAAGTACTGATTACGGAGCAAAATCTGAGGGATTCTGGAGTTGTGATCCAGGGCGGTTCAACATCCAGAGTTAGTATTCCTCCAAATGATAGCAGTAAGCACCGCAGGGAGACCGCACGGGGAGATTAGAGTAGGCGGGATGCACCTTTTGGTAGCCACGTGGTGTGCTACCAGTGTGGGAGGAGTGGGAATACGAGACCACGTTGCCTGAGAGACCCTATGGAGTGCCGATCTTGCGGAAATATGGGTCATCTCTAGTGTTTTTGTCAGTTTTTCTCCTCAACGGTTGGAGATAGGGGTTCTTCTATGACTCCGCATTTAGGAGAAACACCATCAGTTTCTCACCAGTCAGGGCACTGGAGTTCTTCCGGCCGTTCGGGAAGAGGTGGAGGCTGTGGCCGTGGTGGTCAGTCACCAGTCTTTCAGCGACAGTAGAGTAGATCAGCTCAGAATGTTTAGACCGGGGCACAAGGCCGCGGAGCAGGCCAGACCTTTGTAGTGGAGCAGAACCAGTAGGAGAAAGATCCCGAGCCTTCCATAGTTTGAGGTATGATCTTATTAGCCTTAGTTTTATCTTCTTCTCTTTTTTACACAAGGTATTCCCATAGCTTTATCTCTATTACTGTTTTGGAGATCCTTGGGCTCTGCATCTTTTCTTCTGCCGATGTCTTGATGCTTGAAACACTGTTGGAGACGAGGACATCTAGCATAATTCAGTGCAAGGAGTGCCCTCTAGAGGTTGGTGGATGTCACTTATTATGGGACCTCTATGTCCTAGAGATGAAGAGCTATGATTTCATTCTCAGAATAGACTAGCTAGTTCCCTTCCAGGAAGTCGTCGACTATTATCACCGCAGGGTGAGTTTCATATCACCATAGGGTGGATCTTTTCTTCATAAGGGCGAGTGGGATGTCCAGGTGAGCAGAGCGGGACTAGAGCATCATGGGTTAGGATGAGTTATGGCCCAGATTACTAGTCTCTATCTGGATGACCAGGGGAATTCACAGTTAGACTTCCCTCCAGTGGTGGATCATTTTAGGGAAATCTTTCCAGAGGACTTTTCAGGTTTTCCTACAGAGCTTGAGGTAGACTTTTATATTGATCTTGTGTCAGGAGAGGCACCAGTGTCCATTCCTCCTTATAGTATAGCTACACCTGAGATGTAGAAGCTCAAGAAGCATTTGAAAGAGTTGCAGGAAAACAGTTTCATCCGACCCAGTACTTCTCCTTGGGGTTCGCCTGTCCTATTTGTGAAGAAGGCAGATGACACCCTCAGGTTTTGTGTGGATTATCAGAAGTTGAACTAGTTGAGGGTCAAGAACTGATATCCCTTGCCAAGGATTGATGATCTCTTTGATTAGCTTCGAGGAGCTCGGGTGTTCTTGAAGATTTAATTGAGATCTGATTATCATCAGTTGTGCGTTAGACCATCAAATATACCACTCACAGCCTTTCGGATCAGGTATGGTCTATACGAGTATATGGTCATGTCGTTCGACCTCACAAACACACCTACATTTTTCATGGAACTGATGAACCGAGTGTTCCATCCATACTTGGATTCCTTCACTGTGGTCTTCGTGGATGATATCTTGGTGTACTCTCATACTCGACATGACCATGCTACCCATCTTACGATAATTTTGAGTACACTGAGGGAGAATCAGTTATATGATAAGCTATCAAAATGCCACTTTTGGATGGACCATATTCACTTCTTGGGTCATGTTATCTCAGAGACAAGAGTGTCGGTAGACCTAGAGAAAGTGAGAGAAGTAGTTTCCTGGGAGAAACCGATGAATGTCTTTGAGGTGTGGAGTTTTCTAGGGATGGATGGATA
Source organism: Viscum album (assembly GCA_963277665.1). NCBI lineage: Eukaryota > Viridiplantae > Streptophyta > Magnoliopsida > Santalales > Viscaceae > Viscum > Viscum album. Next base: position 1,745,030,927 of record OY728159.1, on the reverse strand, counting down.
CTATAGATGCTTCATACAACACTTTTCACACTTAGCAGCACCGCTGATGGGCCTAAATAAGAAGGGTGTGAAGTTCTTATGGTCAGATTATTATGATTCAGCCATTCAGGAGCTGAAGGGGATGTTGATGTCAGCATTGATACTAGTCTTGCCAGAGTCAGGAAAGAGATATATTGTTTAGTGCGATGCATCAGGTATCGGGATGGGAATTGTGATTATACAGGGAGATGGAGTCATTGTTTACGGGTCTCAGCAGTTGAGGCTACATGAGAGTAACTACCCGACACGTGATCTGGAGTTAGTAGTTGTTGTTCATGCCTTACTTTGTTGGAGAAATTATCTTATGGGAGAGCATTTTGCGGTCTTCACCGACCACAAAATTCTCAAGTACATTTTCACTCACCGTGATCTGAATTTGAGACAATGGAGGTGGGTCGAGTACCTACAGTCCTTTGACTTTGAGCTTGCCTACATGCCTGGGAAATGAAACGAAGTGAATGAAACATTGAGCAGAAGGCCTCAGATACAGGCAGTTTAGGAGGCCATCCGTGAGTGGAAACTTAAGGATCTATTCTCTGAGATGCATTTGGAGGTTCACGACAAACAGGGGAAGACTTTTCTATCTTCTGTAGCTGTTACCTATACTATTCTGGATTGAGTTAGAATGAGGCAGCTATCAGATTCTGAAGGCCTAGTACTAAGGGAGAATGTGTTAGGAGAGGACACTATTCTTGGATAGACCATAGGCAAGGATGAGATCTTGTGTTTCCAAGGGCGTTTATGGGTGCCAGCAGACATACGCGAGGAGTTGATGCGGGACTTTCATTCCTCAGTTTGGGAAGTTCATCCGGGACTCACCAAGATGTATCGTGATCTACACCATCAGTATTAGTGGCCAGGTATGAAGAGGGATTTTGCTGGTTTCATCAATAGGTGTTCTACTTGTCATCAGGTGAAGGCAGAGCATCAACGACCAGCAGGACTTTTACAGCAGTTACCAATTCCCGAGTGAAAGTGGAATGATGTCGTGATGGACTTCGTGACTGGTTTGCCGAGGTCTCCTCGAGGGAATGACATAGTTTATGTTGTTATTGATAGACTTACGAAGGTTTCTCACTTCTTTCTGATCAAGGAGACCTATAGTGTTGATGAGCTGGGACGGTTGTATATCTGAGATATTGTACGTCTGCATGGAGTTCTATACTCCATTTTTTCAGACAAGGATGCACATTTTACTTCTCGGGTCTTACAGTGACTTCAGAAGGTGTTGGGTACATAGGTACTTTTGAGTACAACTTACCATCCCCAGACTAATGGCCAGTTCGAGCGTACGATTTAGGTTCTTGAGTAAATGGTTCGAGCATGCATTCTGGATTTTGGAGGTTCTTGGGAGAAGCATATACCTCTTGTGGAGTTTTCCTAGAACAATAGTTATCAAACAACTATTCATATGGCATCTTACGAGGCTTTGTATGGTAGGTCATGCCGATCACCCTTATGCTAGCTGGAGGCAGGAGAGGCAGGTTTGTTGGGACCTCTTCTTGTTCAGAAGACCATGGAGCAGATAGAGTTGATTCGGAAGAGGATGGATACTGCACAGTCTCGACAGAAGTCTTATGCTGATCAGAGGAGACAACCTCTATAGTTCTAGGTTGGGGATTAGGTTTTCCTGCTTGTAACACTGAGGTTGGGACACAAGAGGATCAGGAGATAGAGTAATCTTTCACCGAGGTATGTCAGGCCGTTTGAGGTGTTGGAGAGAATCGGTCTGGTTGCCTATCAGTTGCAGTTACCTCAGAGGTATCGGGCTATGCACGATGTTTTTCACGTCTCTTAGCTCTGACGTTACTTTTTAGACCCGTCTCATATCATTCAACCCGAGGAGGTTGAGCTTGAGGTGGATGCATCGTTTGAAGAGAATTCTATCCGGATTGTGGATCACAGTACAAAGGTTCTTCATGGTCGGTATGTTCCCTTGGTACGAGTGATATAACAGCACGGGAGGGTAAAGGATGAGACTTGGGAGTGGGAGGCTAATGTACAAGCTCAGTGGCTGGAGTTGTTCAGGGTTTCATCTTCTATGTCACGCTAGAGAGATTCAGGGACAAATTTTTTTAAGGGGGGGAGGTTTTTAAGAACCCGAATCTTTTTTTCAGGTATGTTTTTCCTTTTCTGGTCATTTTTGAGAAAAATAGGAAAATCTGGAAATTTTCAAAGTACATTTCGTTTACATTATGAGTACACACCATGTATTGTGATGCCGTTGGAGGCCATGTGTTGGCCGTGTCATGGCCACACACACAGCCATGTAGGGGTTACATGGAGGCCGCCTAAATCGGAGTATGGAAAAGGAGATTACACGCTGGGTACTCCAAAAAGTACACATCATGTATTTTGTTTTTTTTTCATTAAACGCATCGGGGGTGCGTCTTATGGACATAAATCACTTTTTCTAGGTCATCCTCATCTGAGAGAACCCGTACGGTCGCGTATCATCAACAATCCCCTGATCCTCTGTCCATCCTCTGATTCTAACACCAATGATTGAGTTGGAATTGCATCGGCGAGTTATTCCTTCTTATAGAGCATTGTTTTCCAATTCCTCCTCTTTTCCAAGTTATCATGGGTTGAAAATTTTATACGTTTTCATAGATCTACGACATTATAAGGCGATTCAAGTGTTGAGGTTCAAGTATATCAATCACCTAATTCTAAGGTAGGTGGTTTGTGCCTTTCCGTTCAAAGTCTTTGAGTATTATGTGCAATTTCCACCAATACCCTTGAACGGGGTATTGTGTGATTACTGTTTTACCCCTGTTGTCTTCCTGCCATGCTTGTATGCCTGTGTATAAGTTTAATGGATAAGAATAGGGTTGTTTTTCTATGCCTTTTATTTTTTTCGGATGCACGTTCTGTTTACAACCGTTTGGTTATGTTAGCTAGTTTGGATACTTTTCCATTTTTCCATACCTGTTGTTGTAGGATGGAGAGTTTGAATCCTGACATGCTTTATATACTATATATTGTTTATCCAAGTAGGTATGTAGGTTTACTTTGGTCATATTTCATTTCTATACTGTTATCCTACACAAGGTTGTGAGAATCGGGTATAGTAGACTATAAGGGGAATTGACCGAGTGAGCTTCCTCAGAGAGTCTTTGAGCATTAGGCTATAGGGGGATAGATTGTGTGAGCTTCCTCAGAGAGCCTAGGATTATATTGGGCTATAAGGGTATTGACTATGTGAGCTTCCTTAGAGAGTCCTTGACTTCTTTAGACTATAAGGGGATAGACTGTGTGAGATTCCTCAGAGAGTCTTTGTTTTTCTTTGAATTTTCATGCTTACCTTAGACTATAAGAGGAATTGAATGTGTGAGCTTCCTCATAGAGTCTTTGAATAACCCAGGATATAAGGGGAATTGACCGAGTGAGCTTCCTCAGAGAGTCCTTGACCTTGGGGATATAAGGGGAATTGACCGAGTGAGCTTCCTTAGAGAGTCCCTGACTACCTTAGACTATAAGCGGAATTGACCAGGTGAGCTTCCTCAAAGAGTCTTATAATTTTTTTATGACCATACCAGAGAGGCTAGGATGAGTGTACTGCCCAGAGGATTGTTGTACTTGTTAGGTAAGACCAGAGGGGATGCCTGAGAGTACTTCCCATAGGGTTACCTGTTTGTTCTTAGCTGCTGATCAGCTGTTACTTGATATTGGAACTATGGGTTGTTACCGTTCAACATGTTCATGTTTACTGCTTTCTATACTTTTACCTTCCATATATTCACTAAATATTAGGCATAGATCTTTGAGTGGTTTCCTACTGGTATTTAGTCTCACACCCTATTTGGGCCATGCTTTTGGGCCCAAACAGATTATATTGTTGCAGGTATAGATAAGGGCAAGCACCCTTCAACTTTAGGTACTTGACTTGCTATGGAACTGGAGAGCATGGGACCAAGACTAGGCTTGAGATGCTGAGGAGATGTTATCTTTTTCTTTTGTACTTGGTTCTGTACTGATTTTATTCAGCATTGTGACTTTTTTGGCTATTTTCCTAGACATATGTATCATGCATCATTTATTATGCATTGATCCAATTGGTTATTATCTTACTCTTCTGATGTTTATTATTGTTGGATATTTACTGCTTCCACTATTTCATGTTTGTTTACTTCCACTGTGTACTCTGCCAATGAGGGCCTAGTTTCCCCACTATCACACCCAATACCCTCGTTTCTAGTCGAAAGCCTCTGACTTTCGGGGAAATGCCACTAGTTCAGAAAATGTTTTTTACGTCACCATTTTTTATGTCGGTTATATATAACCGACGTAAAAATGTAGTGAGTAGATTTTTAACGTCGGTTATTTTAATAACCGACGTTACAAATCGCGCCTGTTCGGTTTTTACGTTGGTTATCTTATAACCGACGTAAAAAACCAATGCGCGGGGGTTTTTTTACGTCGGTTATTTGGAAACCGACGTAAAAACCCAATATCTACGCATTTTTTACATCGTTTATCAAATAACCGACGTAAAAAACCCCCCCGTGCTTTGGTTTTTTACGTCAGTTTCCAAATAAACGACGTAAAAAACGAGATATCTACGCATTTTTTACGTCGGTTATAAAATAACCGACGTAAAAAACCAAAGCACGGGGGGGTTTTTACGTCGGTTATAAAATAACTGACGTAAAAAACCAAAGCGCGGGAGATTTTTTACGTCAGTTTTAAAATAACCGACATTATAAATTTAAAAAATAGTTTATAACTTCGGTTATATAATAACCAACATTATAAAACTTTTAAAGAAATTAAAGCCCCATGGACTGTCATTTACGATTTTTCGATTGACAGTCCGTCGGCTCGTCTCTCTCGCACGGTAAACCCTAATCGGCTCATCGATCGACCTGCGTTAAACTCATTTTGGCTTCATTGTTTATCTTCTTCACTCCTCTCGTATCTATCATCTCAACTCGCAACATTCAAGTAAGCCTTCCAGGAATTTATTTCGTTCTTTTTTTTTCACAGATATTCTATAATTATGTTTTGCGATTTTTGTACATTTAATGTAAACAAGATGTAGTGGTTTCCAAGTATGCACCTCATTACTATTTTGATAAGATGGTGATGAGATAATCTAAGATACATATGATTCATTGATGGAAGTGATAAAATTTCACATGGTGTAGGATGATTTATGGGCGGGGTGAGACCATGACATTAGCATTGGGGTGTGAGAGGAAAACTAGTGGAGAAGTGGTATCCGAGAACCTTAATTTTAATATATATATATATATATATATATATATATATATTTATACGAAAAGGTTTATTTATATGAATTATTTTTTGAGTGATCCATAGTGAGTATATGAAACTATTTTTCCTTGTTTAGGTGATGATTTAGATTCCTTTTTTCATAGGGCTTTAGTGTGCTTCCTCAACATTTTTATGAGATGTTTTAGGGAGGATCTTACTATGTATACATGTTATTCCCACCATACATAAATATAAACAATTTTTTTGGTTTTTAAAAGCAATTTGTAGTTTTTTATAGATGTTAGTAGCATGGAAGTGTTGTGGAGTAGCTTTCATGAGTATATAGAGTTTATTGTTTCTTCCTAGTTTTACTTTTAGTACTAATAATCTTCTTTTTGGTTTATGTACAACAATACATGTATGAATTCATGCATAATTATCTAAATTTATTCATTTCGAACTGAGGAGGGTTACTTTCGGTGGGAGCATATCCTAAATGATATGGTATGAATTAATTCTATCATAACCACAAATAAAATATAGTTGTATTTTATTTATCATATACATCAACTTATACTCTTGTTTTTCATCACAAACCCTTTGAGAATAAAAAACCAAACTAAGGGATTTGGTATCCACATTGCCTTTTGTTATAGAATATGGGACATCAAAATCAAATGATTGAATATATTCCTCCCAAAAACACTTCCATTGATTTTTATAATTGTGTGAAAATATTTACCAAATGGATTTAGGGTCTACAGAAACCATTAATAACATGTTAAATAGGTAGTTTATCTAATATATTAAAACATCAAAACCGCAATCAATATTAAACTATGTAGGCATCATGGTTTTCTTTGATTCAATGAAATTTAAAACAGTTATATCTAACTATATTTTGTTTTAAAAATAATATTCAAGCATATTTTTTTAAATACCTATAGATTTGTTTTATATTTTAAATTGTTTTACATTCAAATTGTGATTTTTTTCTTATAAACATATATTTGTCTTATCTTAAAAATATATTTTTTTTTTATATTTGTTATAGGTAATAATGAGTCGAATTTGGATTATGGCACATCGAATGAGCAATGAATTTGAGGAAGGTGTTGATGCCTTTTTGGAATTTGAAAAACGAAATGTTCCAAGTAGTGACATTTTTTTGTATCCATGCCTGAAATGTTTGAATATGAAGAAGTTGAAAAGTAGAGAGATAAAAGATCATCTGATTTGTCATGGTTTTAATCCAAGTTACAGCCCTTGGATTTGGCATGGTGAAACTGGACGGAATGTCACTGATGATGATGATTCGCAAGATGGTAACTCCGATGGAATTGAAGAAATGATTCGCGATATTGTAGCAAAACAAATTGAGATAGAACTGACAGTTTCACGTCTATATAGTGATGCTAAAAAACCATTATATCCTGGTTGTATAGATTTTACGGTTTTGTCGGCGGTGTTAAGATTGATTAACCTGAAGGCGAAGCATAGATGGAGTGATAGAAGTTTTACAGAGCTGCTACAATTGATGAAAGACATTCTTCCAAAAGATAACGATCTTCCAGATTCACATTACAAAACCAAGAAAATATTATGCCCGATGGGATTGGGATACAAGAAAATACATGCCTGTCTGAATGACTGCATTATATATAGGAAGGAATGTGAATTTCTATCAGATTGTCCTAAATGTGGGACATCACGGTATAAGGTGAAAGAAAAATCACAGGCTGATGTAGAGATTACAAAGCTCCCTTCAAAGGTATTTTGGTATCTTCCTATAATTAATTGTTTCAAACGTTTATTTTCTAATTAACATGATGCAAAAAGGTTAAGATGGCATGCTGAAGAGTGGGTATGTGATGGAAAAATACGTCATCCAGCTGATTGTCTACAATGGAAGAAAATTGATGCGCAGTATTCTACATTTGGAAATGAAATTAAAAATCTCAGACTAGGGTTGTGCACAGATGGAATGAATCCATACCGAACACTCAGTAGCACACATAGTTCATGGCCTGTTTTATTGGTAATTTACAACCTCTCTCCTGATGTTTGTATGAAGCGCAAATATGTCATGTTGAGTACAATGATCTCTGGTCCAAAGCAACCCAGTAATGATATTGATGTTTACTTGTCACTATTGATTGATGATTTGAAACTGTTATGGGCTGATGGTATTAGGGTGTATGATTCTTATAAAATGGAATATTTTCAACTGCATACAGTGCTTCTATTCACTATAAATGACTTCCCATCATATGGAAATTTGTCTGGATACAGTGTTAAAGGGAATAAAGCATGTCCAATTTGCGAACAACAGACGTTATATTGTCAATTGCATCATGGGAGGAAAACAGTGTACATGGGTCATCGAAAGTTTTTTCCTATGGAACACCCTTATAGAAGACTAAAAAAGGCATTCAATGGATCACAAGAATTTGATACTGCTCCAAAACCTTTATCCCCTGATCTGTATTTTGAGAGGGTGAAAAACCTTGACGTGACATTGGGAAAGACACAGAAATCTGGTAATGATAGACATATTTGGAAGAAAAGGTCAATTTTTTTGAGCTACCATATTAGAGGTATCATGAAGTTAAACATAATATTGATGTCATGCACGTGGAGAAGAATATCTATGATTCTTTGATTGGAACATTGTTAGATATTAAAGGAAAGACTAAAGATGGGTTGAATGCAAGATTAGACTTACTATCAATGGGAATATGTTTGGAGTTAGCTCCCACTCCTAAAGGAAGATGAACATTTCTTCCCCTGGCTTGTCATACATTATCGAAGAGGGAGAAAATTAGCTTCTGTTAGTGTCTTCATGATACCAAAGTGCCTCAAGGTTATTCTTCTAATGTAAAAATTTTTGTCTCATTGAAGGACTTGAAGTTTATAGGTATGAAATCACATGATTGTAACGTCATGATGCAAAAAATTCTACCAGTTGCATTGCGTGGAATATTGACCATTCATGTCAGAAAGACTATAATGAAGTTGTGTTATTTTTTCAATTCAATTTGTAACAAGGCGATTGATGTGAATGCTTTGAACATTTTGGAAAAGGATTCAATTTTTATACTTTGTCAATTGGAAATGTATTTTCCTCCAAATTTTTTTGATATAATGGTGCATTTAATGATTCATCTAGTTTGAGAAATAAAGCTTTGTGGACCTGTATATCTTCGTTGGATGTATCCTTTTGAAAGGTATATGAAAATATTAAAGGGGTATGTTAAAAATCTATGTCGACCTAAAGCCTCCATTATTGAAAAGTATATTTCTGAAGGGGTAGCAGAGTTTTGTACGAGCTACTTGGATGTGGCGCAACACATAGGTTTGCCTCCATCTCGCCATGTACGAGTTAATAATGAGGGAAAGGGGATTCGCGGCTTGAAAGTCAAATCATTGTCAGCTGAACAGATGAAGAAGTTAGAATCATACATCTTGAATAACATAGCTGATGCTCAACCGTATATCACATTGCATATTAATGAGTTGAAACAATGTCATCCAAAGAAGAAAGAAATGTGGATTTTGAATGAGCACAACAAAACTTTTTTGTCATGGATTAAAAAGACTTTTCTTGGTAGATCAGATATATCAGAGACATTAAAATGGATAGTGGGTGTTCCATGTTTAAATGTGATAACATGGTCCGGTTATGACATTAATGGTCATACATTTCATACAAAAGCTCAGGACAACAGAAGTGCAGTTCAGAATAGTGGTGTATTGGTGTTTGCAGAAGCAATGCATTTTTCGAGTGCTAAGGACAAAAACCCAATTTCTGCATCAAGTTCATATTATGGAGTGATTGAAGACATATGGGAGGTTGATTACTTTAAAATTAAAGTTCCCGTTTTTAACTGTAAATGGTTTAACGGTAACAACAGTGTCAGACAGGATGAATTTGGAATGACACTTGTTAATCTGAATAGATTGGAAGACATAGCTGATTCTTTTATAATGGAAACACATTCAAAACAAATTTTCTATGTAGTAGATCAATCAGATATGCATTGGGATGTTGTTTTACAAGGGAAAAAACAATATGTTGGTGAGGATGAACTTGATGAATATGCTGATTTATGTGAGATCCCTACTTCCATGGAAATATTAACAGAACATAATGATGATCATGTTGAAGACATAGTTTGTTCCATAAGGAATGATCACGACGAAGGAATTTGGGAAAACAATCCATTTGTACATTCCTAAAATTACAGGTAACATATGTTTATTTCTTGTTTACATTTATTTTTTCCATAAATGTTAGATATTGTAAGTTTTTTATTTATTAAAACATGTTTTAAAATAAAATAAGTATATGTTTTTGTTTGTTTTAAGTTTGTTTAGTTTACTTTATCATTTTTATAACCATTACATGAATTTTAAAATGCTTATTTTTGTTCACTGACAATTACTTTACCATGTTTACAATGTTTACCAGGTTTACCATTTTTACCATTTTTACCATCTTGACCATCTTGACCATCTTTTCCATCTTTACCATTGTTTAACATGCTTACCATATTACCAATGTTTACTATTATGTAACTTAGTACACTTTTCTATTTTCTGATTACAGTAGTATTAAAATATTTGAATTTGTATATTTGTGAACTGATGTTTGTTTTTTTGATTTGAAGGATAATGACAGATCATTCAGATGATCAACCACATGATTCTGGAGAGGAGCATATTGCTGGTCATACCTCTGGGGATGAACATTCACATGCTCCTATTATAACAAAGAGTTCAAAGGTTGGTAAACGTGGGTGCACAGGTTTACCAAAATTATCACTTGCCCGTACGTAGGATCAGAGGATAGTCGTTGAGTTTGATGATGATGATATTCCTAGAGGTCCGAATGCCAAATATTTTAAGAGTTTTGTTGCAACTCAGGCTAAGACCAAAGTAAGCATTCTGTATGATGATTGGAGAGGTGTGGATAAAGCGATTATCTCTCAGTTGTGGGAGACGATTTTGGTAAGATCTTTTGTCATTGTTTGACCATTCTTTTAATGTTTCTAGTATATATAATATGTTTAACCTCTTCTTTATCAAATGACATTTGATATTCCTGACACTGGAGGAGTCAGGAAGAAATTCTTATCGTTGTCTGCCAGGAGATGGAGGGATTTCAAATCAACCCTCTCATCTGATTTCATTTATGGTCATAGGAGTCACGACAATTCATGTCGTATATATCCTTTTATAGATGAAGACACATGGAGACAGTTTTTTGAAAGTAGAAAAAAAGAGTCATTTCTGGTAAGGGCAATGTAAACTTTTATAAACTTTCTTATATAAATGATTTTATTAATGTTTTGTTAATGATTTCTTATTCTTAAATTACAGCAAACAAGGAAAGCTCATCAGGAGATCCAATCTAAAAATGTATACCCTCATAGTTTATCTCGGGGAGGGTATGCATTATTGGAAGAACAAATGATGGCAGAAAAATTTCAACAACTAAGAGCTGAGTCTTCAAGCTCTGGAGAGGTGGCCCCTCCATCCCCTCCATCTAGACATGAAAAATGGAAGAGAGCTCGGAAGGGAAAAAAAGGGAAATATCTTTCGAAAGAATCGAGAATCATAGTTGAGAGGATTGTAAGATATCTATTTAATTTATTTAAGTTAACTTTTTTCTTCATATAAGTTTCAATCATTACAGAAATGTTCAATTAATTAATACAGGACTCTCTTGAGGATCAGAGTTCATAGGGGACATTTATAGCTACTGGGAGGGAAGATATTTTATTTGCAGCATTGGGAAGGCCCGAACATCCTGGTCATGTAAGAGGATATCCGGCAGGTGTATCGGTAAGAAAAGTGTTTCCACGTTCTTCAACTTCTAACATTGAGGGGGTTTATAAAAAAAATAGAATCCTTGGAGGCTGAAGTTCAAAATATTAATGCGACGATGGAGGACAATATTAGAGAGTCGGTGCAGTCTATGTTTGCAGAAATGCAAAGACAATTTCAGACTGCAGCTCCCACTCCTCCACCTCCCCCTGCAGACCCCATTATTTATCCTCCACCTCCGCCAGTAGCTCCCACTCCCCCACCTTAGCCTGCGGACCCCATTTTTTATCCTACACCTCTGCCGCAGCTTCCTACATATTGCGAGTTGTATGTTGATGATTCTCAACATCATATAGTAGCATACGGGTTGGTATATTGTATAGGAGATAAAGTTCATCATCAAAAATTAGAGGTAGAGAATCAGAGGGTCACTGTATAGGATATTATAGATAGATCAGCTAGGGTACCAATACCTACAGATGAGGTGGCGACAGTTGGACAGAGTATCGGCCATTTTTTAGTTTGGCCATCCAGACTTCTTCGACTCATTACCATAGAGGTATGAATGTTATATATTTTATTTTATTTTTTTATTAAAGTTGTTTTATCATTTGAAAACTACTATATTTTTCAAAAAAAATTCACAGGAATACTTCAAAGGTAAAGAAATACTGTATAGAAAACAACAAAGACAACAAGCTATGACATCAGATACAGATTCCAGTGGTCTTGAAAGATTTTCAAGATATTCACATTTGTTGTTGGGTTTTTATGAGTTTCCAATGGAATCTCATGTTTGCGGATGTGAAATAAGTGTGGGGATTAAAAAAACTGATATCATGGAGCTTGTTACTGGAGATAAGTTGGGCATCAACGTGGTGCAAATTTTTTCCATGTAAGTCTTAACACCTTTTCCCTGCGTTATATTTATTAAAAATGTATACTTATGTATGTTTTGTATTAGGTATCTTTATGAAATTTGTGAGAGGAATGAGCTGACAGAAGTATATGGATTCATGGACCCGCAATTGATTTTCCCTAAAGCATGTGCATTGAATAAAGAACAAAGAATGGTTTATATTGTTGAAAGATTTGAAAAGAATATAATCACACAATGTTGGATGATGCCTTTTTGTGAGAGGTTTGAAACACATTTCTCTCAAAGAGTTAATTATCTTTTAACATAAAAAATCACTAACATTAAATTTCCTTTTATCAGTGATCATTGGATGTTAGGGATTTTTTTCCCAAGGGAGAAATCTCTTTATTGGATATGCTCTGTTCATGGTGATGTGTGGGAAAGTTTTAAGAATATATTGGAAAAGTAAGTTTCAATTTCTAAATAGTTTTATATATTATAATGAATTTTAAATTTACCTCATTCATATTATTTTCTAACAGTGCATGGGTCTACTTTCGAAAAAACACAAAGAAAAGAAATGCAAAGATCAAATATGTAAATGCGAAGGTAAATTTCCATTTATAATTTGTACTTTTTGATTTATTACATAAAAATAATATATTGAATTTACACTAATTCAAACAGAATTGTCATGAACAACAAGGCATCATCGAATGCGGATATTATATGTTAAGATTTATGTATGAAATAATAACAACTGGGACAGTTGTGAATTTTGACCTGGTACGATTTCCTCTTAAACTTTGCCATAATATTTCAATTTGATTTATTCATTATGCACATTAACTATCTTCTTTTTCATTTGTAGCTTTTTGATGACACTCAACCCTATACTGCTGAAGACATCAAACACGTACAAGTGGAGTGGTCAAATTATTTTACAAGTTTGATTGAATTTTAGTTGTTTGTAATGTAAAATGTAATTTTGAATATTGTCGTTTTAATTGTGTATTTGGTAGTTGTTTAGGTTGGATTTAGTTTTTTTTTGAAGTTGACAGTGTAAGTTTTTAATGTTATATAAGTGAATGTTTAATTTTGCTCTACTTCTTGTTTTGGTCTACTTTTGATGGTTTTTCTGGTATGGATTTGGGTCTGTGGGGGAGGGGTTCCAAGGGTGTGGGGGTGTGTTCAGTGGGATTGGGGGGTATCCAGCGGTCTGGGAGGGCTGTCCGGTGGGGTGGGGGACAGTCCTGGGGGGTGGAAGGGATGTCCAGGGGTGTGGGAAGGCGGTCCAGGGGTGTGGGAGTGTTGTCCAGGGGTGGGGGGTTGTCCAGGGGTGTTTGGGGCTGTCCAGGGGTGTGGTGGGGACTGTCAAGTGGGGTGAGGGGGTGAGGGGGTGCTGTTCAGGCGGGTGGGGGGTTGTCGAGGGGTGTTTGGGGATGTCCGGGGGTCGGGGGGTCGGGGGGTCGGGGGGCAGTCCAGGAGTGTGGTGGGGACTCCAATGGGGTGGGGGAGGGTTGTCCAAGGGGTATACATGAGGGTGGGAGCTCCAATGGGGTGGGGGAGGGCTGTCCAGGGGGTATAAATGAGGGTGAGGGCTCCAACGGGGTGGGGGAGGGTTGTCCATGGGGTATAAATGAGGGTGGGGGATGTCTAGGGGGTAAGTTTTATATGTTATCTATGTACATTCTTAATTTTGATCTACTTCTGTTTTTGTGGTACGATTTCTTGATTTGTTTTCTGGTTGATTATGGTGGAGAGAAGATGACTGCATTCTGTTCAAAAAAAATTGGGTTTATCACGTCGGTTATTAAATAACCGACCTGATAAAAGGCCTGGAGAATGGTTTATCACGTCGGTTATTTAATAACCGACGTGATAAAATGCCTGGAAAATAGTTTATCACGTCGGTTATTTAATAACCGATGTGATAAAAGGCCTGGAGAATGGTTTATCACATCAGTTATTTAATAACTGACGTGATAAAAGGCCTGGACAATGGTTTATCACATCGGTTATTGAATAACCGACGTGATAAACCGCCGCCCGCCGGTTTATCACGGTGGTTATAGAATAACCGACGTGATAAACCACCCTCCTCTAGTTTTTCACGTCGGTTTTATAAGAACCGACATGATAAACCACACTCACCCCATTTTATCACGTCGGTTCTTATAGAACCGACGTGATAAACCCCCCTCAACCCAGTTTATCACATCGGTTCTATATGAACCGACGTGATAAACCCCCCTCGCCCTTATTTATCACATCGGTTGTTTAATAACCGATGTGATAAACCCTTCCCATTTTCTTTATCACGTCGGTTCTAAAATAACCGACGTGATAAACATTGCGATTTTATGTTTTTGACGTCGGTTTTTAAATAACCGATGTCAAAAACCTTATTTATAATGTCGCACGTATTAACGTCGGCTAGAAACCGATGTAAAAAATGAAAAATAACCGACGTAAAAAACGTTTTCTGCACTAGTGTGCGCTTGAGGCCATGTGACTGAAACGCACGGCCGATTGTCGCCTATCTACCGGTCAAGGTTCCGGTGCTCTGCTAATGTGTATAGCAGCACTCGGGTCGAATCCTCGACGATGATACTTTGTAGTAGTCGTTTGTTTTTAGTTGATTGTATTTTGATTGGGGGGGTTTGTTTGAAGAGCTTAATTGAAATGTTTAATGAATTATGTTTAATTTAACAAGTTGATAAATATTGGGGTGAGTTCATCATTAGGTTAGTTAATCTTGTGATATCCTTGAGCTTTGCTTTATATTGCATTTAAATTAACACCCATGACACAAGATGATGTTGATTAGAATTCTTAAGTGTTAAGGCTTTAAACCAAGACTTAACTTAACTTAAGGTTATAATCTCAGTCAGATCTTATTTATGGTTGTGTATTTATGGTTCCAATAATCCATGGAAACCACATGTTAAACAAAACAAGTCATCAATCCATGACATGTTAAGTCCAACATACACAATGTTAATTCAAAGAATATTCATCGAGCAGAAGATCTCAATCACTTAACATACCTAAATTATAACTCACCCCAATGAGAGATTTACTCAGCCATTATGATGTTTATTAATCTGGTAATATATGTTTATGGTGATGAATTATAAAGAGAAGAAAAAGAAAGGGACAAGATAAGAGTAGTGTGCTGAACACACACACGAAATATTTTGAGAATCAAAAAAAGAATTTCGATTGAATGAGGAAGAAAGATAAGGTACTGTAATTTAAAATGATTCAAACTATTTTAAGACCATGAATATTATACTACAGAAGGTGGAGGAGAATAAGATATATTGAAGAAGAAACTTTCATTAAAACAGAATTACAAAATAAAGGACTTACAAAATTACAAAAATGAAGAACACAAAAGTAAGTGAAAAGAAATAGAGGAGGAAAGGTCCCTCAAGTGTAAACTTGAGTATGGCAGGTCCTCCCAAGCCTTTGTAAAATCTTTTGTCGTGCCAATATGATCTCCTATCTTCTGAAATTCCAACCCCTCTCAAGGAGAGAAGGAGAGAGTATTTATAGCCCAAGGAGTGGACTGTTTTCTTTCCCAATCTGTCCCTCCACTTGCATCGCCAATTGAGCTATTCAGACAGCCGAATCTTCAAATAGCTCCTTCTTCAAAGTTGTCGAAAATAATGTTGGCCGACTACTATCAAAATTTGGAGTCATTTGGACTTAAGGATAAAAAGTTATGGCCGGTTTATTAAACAAACTTAAACTGTCCATTTCAATCCATTCTTTTTGAAGTCCATAATGTGAAAGGGTTTTTGAATATGAATATGCATTCAAATCCGAATTGTTTCTTCAACAAAGTCGGCCACCTATATCTCCTCTTTCACACTGAAAAATCTCAGCTCGCTTGGATGATAACATCAGGAGATATGTCATGCATACTATACTGATTTTCATTCTCGGCCAGAATGGTGGGCTGGACTGCAAAGATTTATTTGGGCCCCTTGTACTTGGATTTGGGCCATGAAATTTTTATCCAATATGACATGTAGTGTCCCCCGAATTATGGTGGAGAGTTAAGGTTTTTTAACTTCTGGATTGAGCCCAGTAAATCAATCTTCATGAATAGTCCAGTTTCTTCACAGATTCTTTGGTCTTGTTTGTGAGGACCATATGACCCTTCAAATGGCAGAATTGGATCATGGTGCCTTCTAATGAAATGTTTTATATTGAAAGGATAATCCTACAAAACAAGAACCACACAATTTGGATCAGTATAGTGATAGTTATAAGTAAAACATTAAACTGACTCAATTTGACTACTTCTAAAAATGCTCAAATATTATACTTAATATTAAAACATTAATATTTCACACAAATTATGCACATTTCATATAAAATAAGTAAAGGGGGAATATAATAAGTCATGAAAATATTAATAACATCAACTCCCCCACACTTAGATTTGCGCGTGTCCTCATGTGCAACAAATATAAAAACATGACAAAATCATTTTCACTCACCAACAAATATTAAAATTTTGTTTTCTCCAATCAGGGGAGGTTTAGACTATTTCACTCATCCATATTGAATTCCATCACAAGTTTGGTTCACAATAATGCATCAGAAACAATTCATTTTTTCATGTTCAAGGTTCGAATTAGAAAATGTAGGCACTCAAAACTTACTCCTCTCAAGATGATAAAAATGTATTTTAGGAGGTTCACTCATTCACCAACAAAAAGTGAAAATCAAGAGTTTGTAAGAGCTCTCAGCTTCCATTCCCAAATCTAATGTGTACAAGAATCAAGAGGTCTTTTAAGGGGTTTTTCAGTGGCTATGGGACGGTAGGTATATAATGTCCAAAGGAAAAGAGGGGTTAAAAACACCAATATGGAAAAATCAATGCTTATTTTTTTTGAAATTTGATTTGAAAGGAAATAGAAACACATATTTACAAGGGCATGAATGTGTGATGAATGAAAAGTGAGGGAGATAGAAAATTGAATAGGGTGAGATGATGGAATATGTACAACATGGAAGACTTCCAATAATGGCACAATACAAGATGATTCAAGTGTTCTTTTTTTTTCTTTTTTTTGCTCTTTTTTTTTCGAAAGTTGTGCTTGAAACAAGTCTCACAGTCATCTCCCAACCCATGCTTGATCCCCACATGGAACTAATTTATAACACGATCAAAGGTTGATGATGAATGATTTTTGACCCACCCAAGACACAACCCATTCCTTTTTTTTATTTTTTTCATTTTTTATATATAATTTTTTTTCATTTTTTTTTGAACACTTTTCAATGACTTTTGTACAAATGAAAATTACACATATACACCCCAAAGCTCACAGAATTACAACCTCTCCCCCACACTTTAATGGAATCTTGCCCTCAAGCATATGATGACACATTGGAAATCAATGAAAGTACGCCCAAAAATTAAGTCTATTCCCCCCACACTTAAATTTCAATAAATTGTACAATGAAAATCCATGAAGATGTTGGGTGGGACAAGGTATTAGGCTTGTAATGTGGCTATCAAAAGAAAGGGTTTCATAGGCTCAAAGGGGATTTCAAAAGTAGGATCAATGTAAGGGTAACGGGAGGCTATTTGGCTATTCTGATTCTCATGTGGCTTAGAAAATGCCTCTATCATATTAATGCACACAAAAGATGGAAATTCAGCTCGAAGGTCCACAAACTCAAGACTCACAATCAGTGGTGAAGACACATAATGAAAAAGATGGCCATAGATGACCTTGGCATGAAGGCTAATGTTATTCCTCACGGTAGGGGAGAATCATTTTCCACCAAAAATTGTTCATTCAAAATGTTTGTTATTGACACAAAATTGTTTACCCAAGTTTGAGATAAAAATTCAATATATTTGAGTTTAAAACAAGCCTTTTGACTCCCCAAAATGTTTGGACAAAATTTCAATATTGGATGATGAGTAATTATGACACCCCTTTTTTTCAATTTTCATTTGTTTTTAATTATTTTTTTTAAATTTTTTTATTTTTAATGACAAATCCACACAAAAGAGAAAATAGAAAAAAGGTTGTGGAAGAATGTTGTAAAAAAAATGAGAGGGATAGAGGAAGAAGAAGAAATAGAGAGAAGAAGAGAGGGAAGAGAGATTGAGGAGAGATAGAGTTAAATGGAAAGAGGTGCCCCCTGGTTTGGATTTGGCGGGTCTCCATCCAGTGGTGGTTCTATTGAAGTGGATGGGGTTTCGATGGAAGTCGACGTGGTTCCTGGATTGTGAGACCTCTCATGGTGATGCTTTAACCGGTGTCCATTTACCGTGAATGTTCTTTTTGAAGAAGGGGCTTGGACTTGCACTGCACCAAATGGGTAAACGTTAGTAATAACAAAAGGACCTTCCCAACGAGAATTAAGCTTACCTGGGTGAAGTCGAAATCGAGAATTGAAGAGCAATACCTTTTCACCTTCATGAAATACCTTTCGAAGAATGTTCTTGTCATGGAGTGACTTTGCCTTTTCTTTGTAGAGAATGGAGTTCTCATACGAATCGAGTCGAAGCTCCTCCAATTCAGTCAACTGCAACAATCTTTCTTCACCAGATTTTTCACAATCAAAATTACAAGTTTTGACAGCCCAAAATGACTTATGTTGGATTTCAACTAGTAAATGACAGGCTTTACCAAAAACTATCCTAAATGGAGACATCCCAATGGGTGTCTTATAGGCTGTTCGATAGGCCCAAATTGCTTCACCAAGTCTATCGGGCCAGTCTTTTCTTGTGGGCTTAACAATTCTTTCAAGCACTCTTTTCACTTCTCTGTTAGAAAGTTCAGCCATTCCATTTGTTTGAGGGTGATATGCAGTGGATGTTTTATGTACAACCCCATTCTTTTTCAAAAGTGACTCCATGGTTCTATTACAGAAATGAGTTCCTAAGTCACTTATCAAAGCACGTGGTGTTCCGAATCGATGGAAGATATGGGTTTTGAGGAACTCACTCACAGTTTGAGCATCATCTTTCCTAGTGGGTTTGGACTCGACCCACCTAGAAACATAATCGACCTCAAGAAGAATGTATAAGAATCCATTGGAAGGGGGAAATGGTCCCATGAAATCGATGCCCCAAACATCGAAAATCTCACAGAAGATTAATGGCTTTTGAGGCATTTCGTTTCTTTTGGAAATTGTGCCAAACTTTTGGCAAGTGGGACATGATTGACAGAACTCGTGTGAGTCCTTGAAGAGTGAAGGCCAAAAGAATCCAGAATCTAGGACCTTTCGAGAAGTCCTTTGTGGTCCAAAGTGGCCACCTCCAGGCATTGAGTGGTAGAATTCCAAGATGGAGGATTGTTCAGTTTCATCAACACATCTCCTAATTACCATGTCAGCCCCGGTTTTCCAAAGTTTATTATCTTCCCAAAAATAATGCTTTGAATCACTTTTCATCTTTTCTTTTTGTTCTTTTGAAAAATATTCAGGGAAAACACCGGAAACCAAGTAATTGACAATTGGGGCATACCATGGTAACTTTGGAGTGAGAGAGGAGAGGTGTTCAGTTGGAAATTCAGGATCAATTATTTCAGAATGAGAAAAATTAGAAATTCTACTCAGGTGGTCAGCCACAGGGTTTTCTTTTCCAGGTTTATCTTTTATCACAAGTTCAAACTCTTGGAGCATTAAAATCCATCTTATTAGCCTTGGTTTGGAATCACTTTTCTTAAGTAAGAACTTTAATGCTGAGTGGTCCGTGAAGATGATGATTTTGGCACCTAAGAGATAGGGCCGGAATTTATCCAAGGCAAAAACCACAGCTAAAAGTTCTTTTTCAGTCACAGTGTAGTGTGATTGAGTTTCATCCAATGTTTTTGAGGCATAAAAGATGACATGAGGAATGTTTTCTCTTCTTTGACCAAGAACATCCCCAATGGACCTATCAGAAGCATCACACATCAATTCAAATGGTAAGGACCAATCTGGGGGTTGGATTATTGGAGAAGATGTGAGAGAAGATTTGAGTTCAATGAAGGCTCTCTTGCAAGCCTCATCAAAATTGAATGTGACATCATTTTTAAGTAAACGAGTGAGTGGGAGGGAAATCTTGCTGAAGTTCTGAATGAATCGCCGATAGAAACTGGCATGACCAAGGAAGGACCGAATGTCTCGAACTGATTTGGGTTCAGGAAGTGATTGGATCACCTCAATTTTGGCTGGATCAACTTGGATACCCTCTTGAGAAATTATGTGCCCTAGAACAATCCCATTTGAAACCATGAAGTGACATTTCTCAAAATTCATCACAAGGTTGCACTTGACACACTTTTGAAGGACCAAAGAGAGTGAATGTAAGCAAGATTCAAATGACTCTCCATAAATGGTAAAGTCATCCATGAAGACCTCCATGAAATTCTCAATGAATTCAGAAAAGATACTCATCATACACCGCTGGAATGTTGCAGGAGCATTACAAAGGCCAAAAGGCATTCGCCTATAGGCATAGGTTCCAAAGGGGCAAGTGAATGTGGTCTTTTCTTGGTCTTGAGGTGCGATTGGAATTTGGAAGTAGCCGGTGTAACCATCAAGAAAGCAATAGTGTGACTTTCCGGCCAATCTCTCAAGCATTTGGTCAAGGAAAGGAAGTGGGTAGTGATCTTTTCGTGTTTCAGCATTCAATTTGCGATAATCGATGCACACACGCCATTTGTTTTTCACTCGAGTTGTGACCACTTCTCCATGTTCATTTGTGACAACTGTTATCCCGCCCTTCTTAGGAACGACTTGAATTGGACTAACCCATTCACTATCATAAATTGGGTAGATAATACCAGCTTGAAGAAGCTTGGTAATCTCTTCCCTAACTACCTCAAGTATGAGTGGATTGAGTCTTCTTTGAGGTTGCCTAATTGGTTTGGATGATTCCTCTAGATGGATGTGATGCATGCAAAGGGCAGGGTTGATTCCTGGAATATCCTCTAGGGTCCAACCTAAGGCATTTTTGTTTTCTTCTAACACTTGAACAAGTTGGGACTCCTCAGTTTCAGAAAGTGAAGCAGAGATAATGACAGGGTAGGAGGGATTATGGAAAAGGAATGCATACTTGAGGTGTGAAGGAAGTGGTTTTAGAT
The DNA here is from genome assembly GCA_963277665.1 of Viscum album. Lineage (NCBI taxonomy): Eukaryota > Viridiplantae > Streptophyta > Magnoliopsida > Santalales > Viscaceae > Viscum > Viscum album. The sequence goes on along the minus strand of OY728159.1, from coordinate 1,745,009,870 downwards.
CAGTTTCATCCTTGATTTGAGAGCTAGACAAGTTAGGAGAAGGAGAAGGGATTCCAGATGGGTTTGGATCATCTTCCTCAACACTGTCCAAGGTGGAGCAGTAGAGATCAGAGTTGATGTGGGATTCAAGAGAGTTTTCAAGTTCCTCCAGATTTATGGAGTCTATGAATGAGAGGTCCACATCAACTTCACCATTTATGACTTTGTTAATCATGGTGCAGATTTCAAAAGATCCTTTATCATTATAACATGAAGAACATGGTGGATTGGGGTTCGATTGAATCTTAGAAGTGTCCTCAAAAGAATGGATTGAGAATGCAGAGTGATCCTCAGATGGGTATCGCATGGCTTGGAAAATGTTGAACTTGACCAGTTGGTCACCGAATTCCATGGATAAGATGCCTGAATGGACATCAATCTTGGTTCTCGCAGTAATGAGGAATGGTCTTCCTAGAATTAGGGGAGATCGAGAAGAGGTCGTCTCACCTTCCATGTCAAGGACATAGAAATCTGCTTGGAAGATAAGATCATTGACCCGAACAAGAACATCCTCAATTATCCCCTCAGGACTAGCAGTGCTTCGATTGGCTAATTGAATGACAATACCCATTGGGTGCAAGGGACCTAGACCAAGGTTGTAGAAAATGGATTTGGGCATGACATTTATTGAGGCTCCAAGGTCTATGAGTGCATCATCAAAGTTGGAACTCCCTATTTGACATGGAACCGTGAAGGTCCCTGGATCTTTGCACTTCATGGGAATGGACTGTTGGGTTGAAACATTTTCAATGTTCCTAAGTTTCCTCTTATGGGTGCACAATTCCTTAAGAAACTTGGCATACTTAGGGATTTGTTTGATGGCATCTAAGAGGGGGATGTTCACTTCAACACGTCTAAACATGTCAAGCATTTCAGGATCCGGTTCAAAGGACTTCTTAGGCTTGGAGATGGCTTGAGGAAAAGGAATTGGGTTCCTTAGAGGAATGGAAGGAGGTGAAGGAGTGGATTCAAGTTCCTTTTCCAGCTTTTTGTTCTTTTCATTTTCTAGATCAACATCGAAAGGGGAGGTAGAGAAATCAGCATGGGGCATTGAAATTTGCTTTCCTGATCTAAGTGAAATTGCACTTACATTTCCCTTAGGGTTGGGTAATGGTTGAGCTGGGAGTTGGGATGAATTGGATGGTTGTTGCTGGCTAAGGTGGGATGCAAGTTGACCTATTTGGGTTTCAATGTTCTTGAGGCTAGAACAGGTGAAGGAAGAAAGATCCTCTACAGCACTTTCCCATGGTTGTTTAGAAGAAGAGGCTTGTCCCAAATTGGGTTGGCCTTGATTTTGGTTCTTAGGAAAGCGATTGTATTGGGTGGGGAATTGGGAAGGCTCGTTAGGATAGTGGAATCCAGGAGGAGGATTGTTCCTTTGGGGTTGAGGGACAAAAGGGTAAGGTTGTTGGAAGTTACCAACACCTTGACTGTATTGAAACTGGTTTGGGTTTTGAGGAGGGAACTGCGGAGGATGAGAAATGGGATTACCATACCTCAGAGGTGGGTTAAAGGTAGAAGAGAAGGGCTCAGAGTGGGGTTGGTTGAAGTTTCTAACAAACTGACCTGATTGTTGAGGGTTGAAGTTTCGCTGAGCATATGCCACATTGAGCTCCATTGGACTAGATGAATCAGATGGATCATCTTGAAGTTGTGGACATGTGTCAGTTGGATGAGATGGAGAGTTGCAGATTCCACAATTCTTGATAGGTCCAGGGAATAGTGACTGTGGAGAAGATGAGGTTGGGGCTTTGGTAGCCACCGCTAGTTGACGCACAAGACCTGTAAGTTCACTCATCCACTCAGTCATCTTGTTGGGCTCTATGGATTGATTCTCTTGGGCTTGTTTCACTTGAGCATGTGCTCGAGTATGGAATTGCTGCGTGTTTGCAGCCATGTTACTTATGAGATCTCTTGCAGCTGCAGGAGTTTTGTCAACAAGAGCGCCGCCACTTGCGGCATCAATGAGAGTTCGTTCTATAGCCAATAACCCCTCATAGAAGTATTGGATCAGGATTTGGTCGGGGATTTGATGGTGTGGACAAGTTGCCACAAGCTTTTTGAACCTCTCCCAATACTCATGGAGTGATTCATTAGGGAATTGATGGATGCCGCTTATTTCCTTTCGGATAGAAGCTGTTCGGGAAGCGGGAAATAACTTCTCAAGGAAAAGTCTCTTCATGTCAACCCATGAGTTTATGGAACCAGGTGGGAGGTAGTAGAGCCAAGACTTGGCAGAATCTGCTAGGGAAAAGGGGAAAGCTCTAAGCTTGATTTGTTCTTCAGAAACCCCTTGAGGCTTCATGGTAGAGCATACTACTTGGAACTCTTTAAGGTGAAGATGTGGATCCTCACCGGCTAGCCTGTGAAAATGAGGGAGAAGATGAATCAAACCCGATTTGAGTTCGAAGTCAGATTCAATGTTTGGATATTGAATTCCAAGAGGTTGGTAATTCATATCCGGGGTAGCAAGTTCTTTTAGGGTTTGTTCCCTAGGATTGGCCATTTCAATTTCAACTGGTTGGATGAGGACTGGTTCTTGAATTATTTGAGTATCTCTTATGTTCCTCCTAAATTGGCGAAGTGTTCGCTCAATTTCAGGGTCAAACAAATCCGAGGGATTGTTTGGAAGGCTACGGGGCATTCAGAGAGATTTTGGAAGAAAGAGGAAGATGGGTTTTTCTTTGTATTTTTTTTCAGTTTATGATTTTTAAGAGGAAGACGGGTTTTTCTTTGTGTTTTTTTTTCAATTTTTTTTTAAACTTTTGTATTTTTTTTGGGTTTTTTTACAATAACCAGAAACTAATGAATACTTAAATCACCATCCCCGGCAACGGCGCCATTTGAAATGCACGGCCGATTGTCGCCTATCGACCGGTCAAGGTTCCGGTGCTCTGCTAATGTGTATAGCAGCACTCGGGTCGAATCCTCGGCGATGATACTTTGTAGTAGTCGTTTGTTTTTAGTTGATTGTATTTTGATTGGGGGGGTTTGTTTGCAGATATTAATTGAAATGTTTAATGAATTATGTTTAATTTAACAAGTTGATAAATATTGGGGTGAGTTCATCATTAGGTTAGTTAAGCTTGTGATATCCTTGAGCTTTGCTTTATATTGCATTTAAATTAACACCCATGACACAAGATGATGTTGATTAGAATTCTTAAGTGTTAAGGCTTTAAACCAAGACTTAACTTAACTTAAGGTTATAATCTCAATCAGATCTTATTTATGGTTGTGTATTTATGGTTCCAATAATCCATGGAAACCACATGTTAAACAAAACAAGTCATTAATCCATGACATGTTAAGTCCAACATACACAATGTTAATTCAAAGAATATTCATCGAGCAGAAGCTCTCAATCACTTAACATACCTAAATTATAACTCACCCCAATGAGAGATTTACTCATCCATTATGATGTTTATTAATCTGGTAATATATTTTTATGATGATGAATTATAAAGAGAAGAAAAAGAAAGGGACAAGATAAGAGTAGTGTGCCGAACACACACACGAAATATTTTGAGAATCAAAAAAAGAATTTTGATTGAATGAGGAAGCAAGATAAGGTACTGTAATTTAAAATGATTAAAACTATTTTAAGACCATGAATATTATACTACAGAAGGTGGAGGAGAATAAGAGATATTGAAGAAGAAACTTTCATTAAAACAGAATTACAAAATAAAGGACTTACAAAATTACAAAAATGAAGAACACAAAAGTAAGTGAAAAGAAAGAGAGGATGAAAGGTCCCTCAAGTGTAAACTTGAGTATGGCAGGTCCTCCCAAGCCTTTGGAAAAGCTTTGGTCGTGCCAATATGATCTCCTCTCTTCTGAAATGCCAACCCCTCTCAAGGAGAGAAGGAGAGAGTATTTATAGCCCAAGGAGTGGACTGTTTGCTTTCCCAATCTGTCCCTTCAATTTCATCTCCAATTGAGCTATTCAGCCAGCCAAATCTTCAAATAGCTCCTTCTTCAAAGTTGTATACAATAATGTTGGCCAACTACTCTCAAAATTTGGAGTCATTTGGACTTAAGGATCAAAAGTTATGGCCGGTTGATTAAACAAACGTAAACTGTCCATTTCAATCCAGTCTTTTTGAAGTCCATAATGTGAAAGGGTTTTTGAATATGAAGATGCCTTCAAATCCGAATTGTTTCTTTAACAAATTCGGCCACCTATATCTCCTCTTTGACACTGAAAAATATCAGCTCGCTTTGATGATTACATCAGGAGATATGTCATGCATACTATACTGATTTTCATTCTCGGCCAGAATGGTGGTCTGGACTTCAAATATTTATTTTGGCCCCTTGTACTTGGATTTGGGCCATTAAATTTTTATCCAAGATGACATGTAGTGTCCCCCGAATTATGGTGGAGAGTTAAGGTTTTTGAACTTCTGGATTGAGCCCAGTAAATCAATCTTCATGAATAGTCCAGTTTCTTCACAGATTCTTTGGTCCTGTTTGTGAGGACCATATGACCCTTCAAATGGCAGAATTGGATCATGGTGCCTTCTAATGAAATGTTTTATATTGAAAGGATAATCCTACAAAACAAGAACCACACAATTTGGATCAGTATAGTGATAGTTATAAGTAAAACATTAAACTGACTCAATTTGACTACTTCTAAAAATGCTCAAATATTATACTTAATATTAAAACATTAATATTTCACACAAATTATGCACATTTCATATAAAATAAGTAAAGGGGGAATATAATAAGTCATGAAAATATTAATAACATCAGTGACCAACTGGGTATGGGGTGCCTCTGGGTGGCTTCTGGAACTAGGTGGTTACAAATTTTAATAGGATTCTATTATAAATTTCTAACATAGATGTTGAAATAGGGGAATAGGACCAAGAAATAATTCTTTTTTACTTCATTGGATGAATCATGTACTTCTATAAAAGTTTTGGTGATGTATGGTAGAGACTCTTTAACTCTTGAAGAAGTTAAGTCTTATTTCTTAGCCAAATAAACCCAAAATAAACGCACTGTTAAGAATTAAGATGAGGGTTTAAATATTAGAGGCATAAGTGAGTAGAGAGATAAGCGGTGGGAGAAGATTAAATCAAGAAAATATATGTCTAAATCTAAGAATAGAAATTTTAAAATTAAAGTGTTCAAATGTTTTCATTGTAAATAACCTGGGCATATGAAAAATAACTATCCTAATAGAAATAATATCTATAATGAAAATAATAGTGAACATTATTTTTGAATTGAAAAAAACTTTAACATGACTAATATGTTAAATGTTAGTGATTTTCTTACCTATGAGGAATGGATCTTGGATTTAGGATACTCATTCCACATGTGTCTGAATATGGAGTTTTTCACTGAATTGAGAGAATTTGAATTGGGTAGTGTCTAATTCAGTAATAACAAGAGCTATCGCATTATGGGTATGAGTTATATTTATTCAGAACTTCATGATGGTATGGTTAAAACTATTGAATAGATTAGGTGTGTACCCAAACTTAAAATAAACCTTATTTACCTAAGAGTTATAGAACATAAGGTTTACACCTTCAAGTATAGTTATTGGTTGTCATAGGGTTACCCTTGGGAATCTCATTATCATAAAAGGGAACATTAATAATGTGATGTATGTTTTATAGGGTGGGACTCACATAAAGCATTTAAATGTTTTAGATTTCCAAGCCTTAGATAATACTATCTTATGGCATATAAGGCTATGGAATGTTAGTGCCAAAGGTTTAGATGAACATAGAAAACAAGGCCTATTAACTGGTGTCAACCCTAACAGTCAACCTTTCTATGAAGAGTGTGTGTATGGTAAATCTAAATGGGTTAGTTTTAGTAATTCTTTCTAAAAGGCAAGAAACCCTTTATAGTGTGTACACTTTGAGCTTTGGGGACCCTCTAAGACTGCCTCTCACAGTTTAGGATATTACTTTGTGACTTTTATAGATGAATAATCCTGGAAAGTTTGGATATACATTATAAAACAAAAAAATTATATGTTTAAAACATTTAATAACTGGAAGGATTGTGTTGAAACTGAGTCTATTAAGAAGTTAAAGGCTCTAATAACTAATAATGTTTTGGAATATCTATCCGTTGAATTCATTGAATTCTATAGTTTTGAGGATATTCATAGGTATATGACTGTTGTGGAAACTTTATAATAGAATTGGTTAGCCGAGATAATGAATAGGACCATCCTAGAGAGGGTTAGGTGTATGATTTACTATTCCTACCTTCCCAATTCCTTTTATACTATGGTTGTTACCACAACTGTATACCTAATAAATAGATTCCCATCCTAATATAATTACTTTAAAACACCTAAATAACTATGGATAGGAAAACCTTATAGTCTTGATCACCTTAGGGTTTTTGGATACCTAGATTTTTCACATTATAATAATGATAAGATGGAACCTAGGGTTGTCAAGTGTTTCTTTGTTGTTTATCCAGTGAGTGTTAAGGGGTATAAATTATTGGTAGACAAACCAGGTCATTAAAAATGTATTATTAGTCATGATTTCATGTTCATAGAGTCACTTATTCCCAAAGAGAAGACTATTGAGTCTGAAGAGGCCAGTATACCCAATCCTTTGGGTGTTTAAGTTGGTCCTAACCCTTAAGACACTTTAGAACCTAAACCTACACCTTCTTCTTACCCCTAAAAACCTGAGGGTGAATCAGAATCTAATTTTGATTCTAAAATTGAAGCTAAAATGGGTGACCTTAGAGGATTCCAATTGACCTGAGATCAAGAGATGATGGTTATTAGACCCCCTCCTCATTTCATCCATGATGACATGGCTTTGTATGATTTTAGTGTTTCTCAAGAAATTTGTAATTATGAACCTAAAACCTTTAAGAAAGTTTTAAAAACAAAATAATGAAGACAATGGATGACTACTATGAATGAAGAGATGAATTACCTTATGAAGAATAAAACATGGATTTTTGTAACTAAACCTCAAAATAAAATTTTTATAGGTTTTAGATGGATCTTCAAGAAGAAATAGGGTAACACTGGGAAATTAAAAATCATGTTTAAAGCCTGTTTAGTCGCTAAGGGATACCTTCGGTGTGAGGGAGTGGGCTATGGTGATATTTTTCATCAATTGTTAAAAATTCATCTATTCATGTTTTACTTTCTTTTGTGGATAAATATGACTTCCATATAGAATGTTTATATGTTAAAACCACTTTTTTTCATGGTAAATTTGATGAAACCATTTATATGTGATCTTATTAAGGTTTTTCAAATAATTGTAAATTGAATCAAGTCTACCTATTGTAAAAATATCTGTATGGTTTGAAGCATTCCTCTAGAAAATGGTACAAATATTTTGATTCTTTTATGATTGAAAATGTTTTCAATAGAATAAAATTTAATGCATGTTATTATTACAAACATATTAAGCATGACATGATTTACTTAATTTTGTATGTTGATGACATGATAGTTATTTGTAAGAACATGAAATTAAATTTCCATATGAAAACCCAATTGAATTATGCCTTCCAAATGAAGGATTTAAGAAATTCAAAAGATGTAATTGGAATGTAATTCATTAGGGATAGAAAATAAAGAGTCTTTTTTCTATCTCAACATGATTATGTAAAAAGGGTTTTAAAATTATACTTGTTTTAGAACATTAAACTAGTGGGAATACCTTTAGGTCAAAACTTTAAGTTGTCCTTAAGACAATCAATTGTTGTTGAATTTGAGATTGATTTTATGTGCAAGATCCCTTATTCTAATGTTGTTGGGAGTCTTATGTATGCAATGGTTTGTTCTAGACCGTATATTTCTTTTCTTATGTGTACTTTGAGTAGGTTTATGGGAAAACCTAAAAAATAACATTGGCATGCTCTAAAATAGCTTCTAATGTATGTCTCAATGTCTTCTTGTTTATGAATTCATTTTGGAAAAAATGGTATTTATGATGATGACATTGTAGGATTTGTATAATATGACTATGCTACTAATATCGACACTCTTAAATCAATAACTGTTTTTTTATTACTTATGGTGGTCCAATTTCTTGGAAATGTAACATGTAATTGGTAGTTTCTCTATCCACCATATAGTATGAGTATATATCCTTGACCAAAATCATTAAGGAAGCTATTTGGTTGAATGGTATTATTCATGAGTTTTATTTATCTGCTTCTACTATTTTTTTACACTATAATAATTAGTCACCTCGGAATTTGTTTAAAAACTATGCTTTCCATAGTATATTGAAGCATATAGAAATTTGACATAGGATAGTCATAGGTTGTGTAAAAAACAATTATTTCATAAGTTAAAATTAAGTATATTGGTTAACCTAGGTTATCTCCAGAGAGGAGCACACAAAAATCTCATTTGTCACTTTAAATTTGAGAAAGAATTGGAGGTTGTTTTTAAATTGTTTGATTTTTAAAACAAAGAAATGTAACAAAAGAAATAAATAAATAAAAATATTTAAATAAATTTGACATAGAAAGTTATAGAAAATAGTGAGATGAAATGTGTAATTATGTTAGGTACAGTTTTCCAATTTTAATGCTATTATAGTTCCAATTTATCCCATTATTTTTTGGTAAGTCGATAAAGTGAGATTCCACAATCACTTTATCTCACTCCTTTGGTCAAATGGTAATGGTAAGAATAAACCTTAACAAAATATTAGCTTGGTATACACTCTTTACATTGTGTGATAGAGTTATACTAGATACCCCCAATTGACTTAGGCAATTACCAATCTGGTATTGTTTATCCTAAGCAATCAAGAATGTCCATTACCCCTCCCACACGTACTGGAGATCACCGAGTAATTCAACACCAACCACTGGTATATTCCATTATATATAGACCAGAAACTATTGGAGGGATATAATAATCATTTACCAAATCAATAATAACAATAAAATATAAAATCAAGTATGACTGCACAAGATAATAAAAACCACTATTAGAATTTGAAACCAACTTCAGAGAAGAGAGAAAATAATATGAAACCATTAAGGGCATGAACTCGTACATTAAAAAATGGAAAAACTCTCCTTCCATAATAACTCAGAGGATTATACCTCCATGTTAATGGAATCTATGAATAAGGGGGAAGAATAATTCATTACAAAACTAAGAAGAAAAAAGTGAGAAAAGAAAGAATAGAAAAATTTATCCTCTGGAATCTTACTTTGTTTCTGCCCACTAGATGGACGAAACATACTAAGGTTACTTATTATAAGATGTTAGTAATTGATTTGGATATCTACTCTTGAAATTAAAATCCTTTGAAGATGTGTACAATAAGTTATGGCTACATTTATAAACCTGAATTTTTATGGCCACTAATTACAATTCCATCTACCCCACTTTGAATCATTCAAGGGATGCCTTAATGAAGTAATTTCTCCATGAAATTTAATGCGAATATGAACATTCAAGTCAGATTTAAAACACAGATAGAATCATATAATTCTGATGTAGATATCCCAATACATTCCTTATTTAATGATGTAGGGTCCATTCTGCCGACCATAATAATTTTTCAACTATATAGATTTTTTTTGGGATTATTGGAGTTCTAATGAGATCTGGGTCCAGAAGAATAATTTGTATCCCAAGAACCATGAAATACTAAAAAAATTAATCACTCAAATTGGATAAAAATTATATATTTTATTCTCAAAAAATAAAAGCAATAGAAAACTGCTAAATTTCTAGAACTAACCAATTTTGACATTTTAGCTGAAAACTCACCAAAAATCATAAAATGATGAAAATCATCTCAAATTTATTAATTGGAAGGGGTTAAATCTTTGAAAAACATATGTAGAATTATTAAAATAATAACTCTATGAATTCTTCCGCACTTCACACTTGGACTCCTGGACAAGTAAACATCAAAATCAAATCCAAGAAAATTTAAAACACATATCCATGATATCCACTAATTTAATACCAAGAAACAAAAGATATCATGCCTCCTAAAAAAATATTATTTCAAGTTATACATTAATATTATTCAATATATTTTCAGTTAATTTCTCCTCTCATTCACAAAAAACACTTACCACACTTTTTTAAGAACCCGGGTTTTTGGAACGGGTTAAAATACCGACCCGGTTTGAATTTTTGACTTGTTTCTGAGAAAATTGGGAAAATATGGGAAGTTCTAGAAATTTCCAGATTACACGTCGTGTACTCCAAAGTAAACTTCATTTATGGGTTAGGCATTTATCAGCCGCATGCTCACCGAGTACATGTCTTGTGATGACCAGGTAAGAATTTCCTACTACCCTGCGTGTAGTGTTGCTCGACACGCCATGTATTTTTTCTTATGTATACCGGCTGAGTCCTAGCTGTGTGTTGACCCATGTGGCATGTCCAAGCCATGTGGCTACCTCTACTTAAGTCGGAGTACGGACAAGGCTACTACACGGTGTGTAGTCCTTTATACACGCCATGTATTTTTATTTTTATTCGCTTAAATGAAAGAGCACCACATATTATTTTTGAAAACACATTCTTCTTCCCCAACTTCAGAACATATATGTTCCAAAATTCCGAAGAATGTTTCCTACCCTAGAATAATCATTCAATGTTCGTTCTTCAATCATTCAGTGGCTACATGATTGCATCGGGAAGGCTAAACCCACACTCCCTTTTTTGTTCCAGATTCTTTGCCTCACACTCCACAAATTCCATCCAAGAAGAGTTGCCGAGATTTGACAGAAACAAATATCTACGAATATTGGATTCTAATTGGGTCTCGATATCCGAATTTCCTATGTCTATGAGTCTCAGGTAGGTGGTTCATACCTTCTTTCGTGTTTTTTTGGACTTTTGGATGACGCATCCTTTGGTGCGTATTTGGGTATTTTGAGCGAGACCCTATTTTATCTGCTACTGCATATTAAATTTATTATTAGACCTATAAGATGCCTTCAGGTATACCCTTTTCCTATTTTTCTTGAGTGGGGTCGAGAGAGGGGTCATTTATCAATTGGGGTATTTTGGATGGGTATTCTAAAATGCGTTAAAATGAACTGTTTTGATTAAACTACTGAGTTAAATTTGTTAAGTGATTATATGAATTATTAGAGGCTTCCAAGGCCTTGGTGTTAGTATGGGACAACACATAGCCAGTGAAATTGAACAATTTAGTTTTTTTTTCCTGTTTAAATTATTTATTTTGATTATTTATATGTGATGTGTGATATTGAATATGCTGGAACCTTTGGGTTGTGTTGGGAATGTCTTGGGTATTGTTGAGTGATGTTGATCACAGGTTGGGCTGGGCCTGGGTTACATTGGGTGTTTCTGACCACAGGATTGGGTGTCATGGACGTGGGCTTGAGGTAGTGTCACTGTCAGGTTGGGCATGGCCCAGGTTACTTGGATGGTGAGACCATCAGACTTGAGTGACATGGTCGCAGGGGCCTGAGGTGTCAGAGATGTTGTGTCTTGGGTACTATTTTGGTGATTACCGCTCACCCAGAACTTTGAGTAGTGTGCACACAGAGATACTCCGGGATGAGGTGGTTTTGACCACTCCTATGGGTATAATCCCCTAGTAGTTGTGGTTTAGGTACTATTGGTTTGGGAGATCTTGATGTAGGAAGCCATGTGTAAGGTGAGGAGCCTTCGGGAGATAGCGATGACACTATCAGGTTGGGGGTTAAGGCTCGGTGTGATTGAGGTCATGGGTTGGGACACTTTATTTGAGGGAAGATATCACTGTCCCTCTAGGTACTTTATTTGATGAAAGACATCATTTTCCCTCCGGTTACTGATTTGAGGACAAGAATCGTTGTTCCTCTGAGTTACTTCTTTTGGGCGTGCGTTCGAGATGTCGGTACTTGAGACACAAGGTGTCAGGAGGCACATGGTGTCGGGTTACATGACAGAGATTCTGGCTTTGGCCAAAGTAGGTGACACTCCATGGTGGATGCTGAGTACTAGTGAAGTTTGTTTTTATTTTTGCATTGTTTTGTTTACTGTTTTCCTTATAAATTCATTCCTACTTAATCACTTATATTAGGTACGCACCATTGGGTGGTATCCTACTGAGTTTTGTCTCACACCATGCATAGGCCCTTCGGGACATGTATAGACTATATGGATTTACGTATAGGAAAGAGACCATCTTCAGGAGTTGGACTGTTTTAGCTATCGCATGGAGATGGTAGGGACCTTTAGGTATTTCCTAGCTAGAGTTACCTTGTTTTGCCTTCTTTCCTGTATCAGCATGCTTACTTTTCTATTATAGCTACTGTTGGTTAGCCATTGGTGCCCTCTTTGTATAATGACTTGCTATGGATGCATGCTTGGTTTTTTTAGTAGTTACAAGTGGTTTTTAGCATACTATTTTGTTTAATTCTGCTATAGTTGTCATATATTTCTCCCGTTGTTTATCTAATTTGGATGTGCTTCTGATATATGGGTTTGGTTTGAGTTAGCTAATTCTTTATTACTGTTGCATGTTTTATTATTATACTCAGACCAGTACAATTATTTTCCTCTGAGAGGTTATAACCTCCCCACTATACCTGTTACACCCTCTCTGCTAGTCGGAAACATTTGGCATTCGAGGAGGTGCACCTAAGGTATTAACACCCGACCTGTTTATCACTGTTCGGGTGGTTGTTCGGGTCCGAGATTTTACAAAGTGGTATAAAAGGAGTTCTTGACAGGGATTTAGTAGCATTATTTTACTGGATACTAATGGGATTTATACTTCTCTTTTTATTTCTGCTGGTTTTACTATTTGGGATATGGTAGACTGAAGATAGGTTGTTACTGGAGCTGGGTTCCTAGCTTGTGCTTGGGTGCCTGTAGCCCTAGGTATTAGGGATGTACCAAGTTATTGTGGGTAGGAATTGATGTTTTCTTTTTCTCAAATTATATTTTATATGATTTCCACCTTGGTGTCTCACTTGGTGTGTGATGTTATTGATTGTGATATGTAACCCTTGACTCTGTGCGGTAAGGGAGAATTGGACCTTGGCTTGGTATGGCAAGGAATGATTGTTTGGATTTTGATTGGCACATTTTTATGGTAATTCAATTTCATAATTTCACGTATGCTTTGTGAAGTGATAATTCCTTGTGAATAATATCAATTTCCATGATTTGTATGATTTTAAATGTGAAAAGGTAAAATTACCGATAAAATTTATAGTTTATTGAAATGTACTATGCCATGCTTATTATATATTGTGTATTGCTTGTGGTAGGAGATTTTGGGCCTAACTCTTGTATGAGAAAACATGTATTATGGTTGAGGTGATTTTGATCACCAGGATTGGGCATCTTGGACATCAGTTTGAGGTAGTTTGACTATCAGGATTCGGCGACTCAGTCGTCAGTTTGAGGCAACATTGGTTGTCGGGTCGGGCATCGACTGAGGTACTTTTGATACTTTGCTCTGTTGAGGCTGGGTAAGGAGGTCATGAGGCCGGGATGCCATGGGCATGGGTTGCGGTAGGGGAGAGTAAGTTTAGTAGTTATGCGCTGCCTTTTACCTCTTTTCCTATCTACGTGAATATATTGTATATTTATAGGGGATGTCTGGACATTTATGGTATTCAGTGGGTTCATTTTAGATGACTCATATGGAGCATTGAGAGGGAGATGGTACAGTGCAGTAGGAGCAGGATCAGTTTTAGAATCTGGTATAGGCAGAGCAGGAGCCACAAGTACAGGCTCAGGGACAATATTAGGTTTAAGATCCAATGCAGGCAAGGCATCAGCATTGTTTGGAATCATTCAGGTCATGTCTCGACAAGTAGCTCTGAACTATCCTGGTACATGTCTTGCAGGTAATCGACAGAGGCACGATGGTTACAGATCCATCTATGTCATATCTAACGTGGGAGTTCTGTTCTCATCACCCAATGATTTTTTAGGGTGAGGGTGTTTCACATGCGGCTAAGAACTGGATAGATATCATGCAGATGATCTTCGAGCAGATCGAGATGCCTCTTGGGAGGAGGGTCAAGCTAGCGACGTACATGCTAAGAGGACCGGTGAAGCATTGGTGGGATGTGTAGGTTCAGGATGATAGATACGAGGGACTGGAATGGAAGAACTTTTGGGACTAGTTCTTTGAGCACTTTTACCCAGAGACACTAAGGGAAGAGAGAGCTCAGAAGTTCTTGAGCCTTCAGTAGGGAGACATGTCTGTCATGGACTACGCAACTACTTTCACTAAGTTGTCTCACTTTGCACCTGGTATGGAAAGAGATAACTCATAAAGGGTGAGGCGCTTCAAGGATTTCTTACGAAGCGGCATTCAGATCTAGGTAAATATCTTCAGGCTAGGTTCATTCTTAGAGGTGGTGAATCAGGTGCTCATGGCAGAGGGAAACGATAAAGAGAGGTCTCACTTAGGTCGGATGATGACTTCATGTGATGGTTCATATAGTAGGAAGAGAGGAAGATATGAGTTCCAATAGGGCAGTCAGGCCAAGGACTCAGTTATACCATCTCATGGTACTTAATCAGTGGTTTTTTTCAGTGTGGGCAGCCATGTCATGTCCGAACTCACTGTGATAGGCCTCCAAAGGAGTGACGAGCATGTGGAAAGGTCGAATATCTTGAGAGGTTCTGTAGGAAGCCTTCTCAAACAGTATTCAGGTAGGGACCAGTATAGACTATGGAATCTACGATCGAATTAGGGTTGGTACCAGGTGATGGTAGTTGAGGTTCAGATGCACTCGGAGGATGTGACAAAGACAGTGGGACCCAACTGAGGGGTCAGTGGTCGGTGACTAGAGCAGCACCACAGGGAGGTCAGGCATTAGGTAGTAGTAATTTAGGCCAAGTGCACGCTGTGGAGTTACTAGAGGCTAAGCAGGTTGGCGAGCTGATGACGGTTATAGGTACACCATGAGTGCGGCTTTGGCTTCCTTATTTTGTTGTGGCATGACCTATTGAGGCATGTCTGTTTTGAGTAAACGAGGTGAACAGGATATTGTGGACTGACTAGATGATGTTCGGTGGGATTGAAACCATTTTGGGTGTGTGATATATATATATATATATATATATATATATATATATATATATATATTTGTGTGTGCGTGAGAGATAGATAGAGAGAGAGAGATGCGTAGCATTAGGAGCATCGAGGATGTGAGTTACTTGAGGTGTCATGGGCATCGGGGCATCGAGTGTAACGACCTGAATCCGGATCCCTTCCACTGGTGCCCCGTACCCGGTTCACCACATGACCTCAAGCGCGTTTCCCCAAAAGCCAGAGGCTGCCGACTAGTAGCGAGGGCCTTGGTGAGTCAGTGGGGAAACTATGCCCTCATTCAGTAAGGTATACAAGGTAAGAAAACAACAATAATCAGCGGAAGCAGTAAACAACATGCATAACAACAAAAATGAAACAGCGGAAACATTGTAGATATATAACTTCGATGACAATGATGCAGCAGGTGCAAGTATCTAAGGAAAAAAGCAAACACAACAACGTGAAGAAGTACAACTGAAACCAAGTACAAAAGAAAAACAAAGTAAGATCCTCAGCATCGCGAGCCACAGCTCGGTCCCATGCTCCTCAGCTCCTGGTGAAATCAAGATCCTAAAGTAGAAGGGTGCTTGCCCTTGTCTATACCTGCAACAACATAGTCTTCTTGGGCCCAAAAGCATTTACCAAACAGGGTGTGAGATACAATCCCAGTAGGCATCACCCAAAGATTTGTGCCTAACAGTCAATGAATACAAGGCAAGTAATAAAACAAGAAGCAGTAAATAGGAAAGCACAAGTAGCTAAAATCCATAGTTATAACAAGTAAAGTACACAAGTAAGCAGCCAATAACAAGAAAAAAATAGGTAACCCTCTGGGTAGCTCTCACAGCCTAACCCCTATGGTTCAACCTATAGTACTAGCAACCCTCTGGGAGGCATACACAGTCTCACCCCTCTGGTTCAGCTATGTAACTAAGCAGACTCTCTGGGGAAGCACTCATCGTCAATTCCCCCTATAGTCTCGTATCGTACTAAAGGCTCTCTGGGGAAGCACTCAACGTCAATTCCCCCTGTGGCCCGCGTCGAGGATCTACAGACTCTCTGGGGAAGAACTCAACGTCAATTCCCCCTATAGTCTCGCATCGTAATTAAAAGACACTCTGGAGAATACCTTTCGTCAATTCTCCCTTTGGTCTGCTACTCTAGGTTCTCATAGTCCTGAGTACAACTAAACATGCTCAAAGTGTGTATATCGTCCAAGTAAACCTCAAGAACTACTTGGCTATCATTCTATGGCTCAACAGCAATAACAAAACAAAAATTCTGTTATCCTAAAACTAGGCATGGCAACTGGAAAAATTCCCAACAGGAAAAACAAGCATGGAAAAAGAAACCTGAGAACAATATAAATTAATCTACTCACAAGCAATAACCTCTACTAAAGAAAACAAGCAAAGTAGGCAAAAAACAGGGGAAAACAGGAAACACGCAATACCCCATTGATGGGTATTGGTGGAATTTGCACATAATATTCATCAACTTTCTATAGAAAGGCACAGACCACCTACCACGATCCGAGGAGTTTGATATACATGAACCACGATGACAGATTCCTCTTATAACAACGTAGATCTGAGAAAACGCACAAAAAGTTCATCCCACGATAACTTGGAAATGAGGAGGAATCAAGAAACAAGGCAAAAGAAGAAGGAAGAACTCACCACTGTGATTCCAACGCAATCGACTGTGCTCAAATCGGAGAACGGATGGCGAAGAGGGAGCTCAGAGAATATTCGGTCGTACGGTCGCTTCCGGGCAGACGAAATCTGGAGAAGAAGATGATTTTGGGGGTTAGGCACGACCCCGGTCCATTTAATGAAAAAAAAATAAAGTAAACGACATGTACTTCTTGAGTACACGGTGTGTACTTCAATTTTCCGTACTCCGAATTAATCGGCCTCCACCTTAGCCTTACACACCGTGTGTGTGGCCCGGACATGGCCAGCACATGGCTTCGAGCCAGGAAGAGTACACGGCGTGTACTCAGAAAGTACACAGCGTGTACTTCTGAAATTTACAGAAAAATTATTTTCCTTAAAAACTCCAGAAAAAGGTAAAACATACCTGAAAAGAGATCTGGGTTCTTATAAACTTCCCCCCTTAAAGAAATTCATCCCCGAATTTCCCTAATGAGGCAGAGAAGGAGAAACACTGAACAGCTCCAGCCACTGCGATCGTACATCGGTCTCCCTCTCCCAGGTCTCATACTGCACTCGCCTGTGCTGCCATAGCACTCGTACCATAGGAACAGACCGCCCGTAGAGAACCTTCGTACTGTGATTGACAATCTGGATAGGATGCTCCTCAAATGATGCATCCTCTTCAAGCTCGACTTACTCGGGCTGAAATATGTGAGATGGGTCTGAAAAGTAACGTCGGAGTTGAGAGATGTGGAAGACGTCGTGCATGGCCCGATACCTCTGAGGTCGCTGCAACCGATAGGCGACCGGCCCAACTCTCTCCAAGACCTCAAACGGCCTGACATACCGTGGTGAAAGCTTACCCTGTCTTCGAATCCTCTTTTGTCCCAACCTCAGTGCGACACGCAGGAAAACATGATCACCAACCTCGAACTCCAGAGGTCGTCTTCGCTGATCAGTATAAGACTTCTGTCGAGACTGTGTCGTAGTCATCCTCTTCCGAATCAGAGCTATCTGTTCTGAGGTCCCCTGAACAAGATGAGGTCCTAGCAAAGCTTCCTCTCCTGCCTCTAGCCAACATAAGGGTGATCGGCATGGCCTACCGTACAAAGCCTCGTATGGCGCCATCTGAATGGTCACCTGGAAACTTTTTTTGTAGGCGAACTCCACCAAAGGGATATGATTTTCCCAAGAACCGCCAAAGTCTAGAATGCAAGCCCAGAGCATATCCTCAAGCACCTGGATAGTGTGCTCGGAATGGCCATTAGTCTGGGGATGGTATGTTGTACTCAAAAGTACCTGTGTACCCAAGGCCTTCTAAAGTCCTTGCCAGAACCGAGAGGTAAAGCGCGCATCTCTGTCTAAAACAATAGAGCACGAAACTCCATGCAGACGAATGATATCTCTGATGTAAAGTCATCCTAGATCATCGACACTGAAGGTCTCCTTGATCAGCAAGAAGTGATCAACCTTCGTAATCTTGTCGACGACAACCCAAACAACATCATTTCCCTGAGGTGACCTCGGCAACCTGGTCACGAAGTCCATAACAACATTGTTCCACTTCCACTTCGGAATGGGTAACTGCTGTAAAAGCCCTGCTGGTCGCTGATGCTCTGCTTTCACCTGCTGACAAGTAGAACATCTCATGAAAAAACCAGCAACATCCTTCTTTATACCTGGACACTAGTATTAGCGATGAAGGTCCCGATACATCTTGGTGATGGCAGGATGAACTGCCCAAACAGAGGAATGGAAATCCCACATTAGCACCTTGCGTATGACTATTGGAACCCATATGCGTCCTTGGAAATGAAAGATCTCATCCTCGCCCATTGTCCATCCAGGAAGAGGGTCCTCTCCTGACACACTCTCCTACAGGACTAAGCCTTCTGAGTATGATAGCTGCCTCATCCGTACCCGATCAAGTAGCATGGAGGTAACAGCTACAGAAGATAGAAAAGTCTCTCCTCGTCTTTCGTGCACCTCCAGATTCATCTCAGAGAACAGAACCATCAGTTTCCACTCACTAATGGCCTCCTAAACTGCC
Organism: Viscum album; assembly: GCA_963277665.1. Lineage (NCBI taxonomy): Eukaryota > Viridiplantae > Streptophyta > Magnoliopsida > Santalales > Viscaceae > Viscum > Viscum album. The sequence goes on along the minus strand of OY728159.1, from coordinate 1,744,991,097 downwards.
TGAATTTGAGTTCTCCTACTCAACGCATCAGCCACGGTGTTACCCTTTCCCAACCTATAGGCAATTTCGAAATCAAAATACTAAAGATACTCGACCCACCTGCGCTTCCTCGGATTCAGATCACGCTGATTGAAGATGTACTTGAGACTCTTGTGGTCAGTGAAGACCACAAAGTTCCCTCCCAGAAGATAGTGTCTCAAACAGAACAAGGCATGAACAATAGCAGCTAACTCCAAATCGTGCGTAGGGTAGTTCCTCTCATGTGGCCTGAACTGCCAAGACCCGTACACAATGACTCCATCTCCCTGCATAAGCACAGCTCCCAGCCCGATACCTGAAGCATCACAGTAAACAGTGTAGTTCCTTCCTGGCTCTGGAAAGACTAGTATCAGTGCTGACGTCAACCTCCCTTTCAGCTCCTGAAAGGCTGACCCACAAGAATCTTACCATGAGAACTTCACCCCCTTCTTGGTCAGTCCTGTCAAAGGTGTTTCTAGGCGTGAAAAGTCTTGAATTAATCATTTGTAGTATCCATCCAACCCTAGGAAGCTCTATTCCTCAAAAACGTTCTTCGGATGCTCCCAGGAAACTACAACTCTTACTTTCTCTGGGTCCAAAGATACTCCTGCCTCTAAGATGACGTGACCCAAGAAATGAATCTGATCTATCCAGAAATGGAACTTAGAGAGTTTAGCATAAAGCTGATGCTCTCTCAATGTACTCAGAACGATCTCAAGATGTGTGGCATGGTCGTGTCGAGTGTGAGAGTACACAAATATATCGTCCACGAAGACCACAATGAAGGATTCCATGTAAGGATAAAACACTTGTTTCATTAGTTCCATGAAAACTGAAGGCGTGTTCGTGAGACCGAACGACATGACTGTATACTCGTATAGACCATACCTGCTCCTGAAGGCTGTCAGAGGTATATCTGATGGTCTAACGCGCAACTGATGATAACCGGACCTAAAGTCGATCTTCGAAAACACCCGGGATACTCGAAGTTGATCGAAAAGGTAATCAATCCGCATTAAGGGATATCGGTTCTTGATCTTCAACTAGTTCAGCTTCTAATAATCCACACAAAGCCGAAGGGTACCGTCTGCCTTATTTGAAAACAGGACAGGCGAACCCCAAGGAGAATTACCGGGTCAGATGAAACTCTTAGCCTGTAGCTCCTCCAACTGCTTCTTGAGCTCCTGCAACTCAGGTGTGGCCATCCTATAGGGAGGAATGGACACCGGTGCCGCTCCTGGCACGAGATCAATAGAGAAGTATACCTCACGATCCAGAGGAAAACCTGAAAATTCTTTTGGAAAGACGTCCCTGAAGCAATCCACCACTGGAGGAAATTCCAACTGTGGATTCCCCTGATCATCCAGATAAAGACTAGCAATCTGGGCTGTCACCCCTCCTAGCCCATGATGCTCGAGTCCTGCCCGGCTCGCCCGAACATCCCATTCGCCTCTATGAAGGAAAAATTCACCCTCAGGTGAAACGAAACTCACTTTGTGGCGATAACAGTCGACGAATTACTAAAAGGGAATAAATCAATCCATTCCAAGGATGACATAATATCATGTCATCTCTAGGACATAGAGATCCCATAAGAAGTGATACCCTGCAACCTTGAGAGGGCACTCTCTACACTGGCGTACACTAGATTTCCTCATTCCCAAAGGTGTGTCTAATGTCAACGAGTCGGCAGAAGAAAAGACGCAGAGTCCAAGGATCTCCACAACGGCAACAGAGATAAAGATATGCATAACACCAATATCAAAAAGGGATGAAGATAAAACTGAGGCTACTAAAATCATACCTCGAACAGTAGAAGGGATGGGATCCTGCTCATGATAAGTCTGATCCACGATGAAAGACTGGCTCGTTTCGCGGCCCTATGCCCCTGGCTGACCACTCTGGGCTGAACCTCCCTGCTGGTGCTGAGGAACTGGTGGCTGACTGCCACAGCCTCGACCTCCACCTCGGCTCGAATGGCCAGAAGAACTCCAGTTCCCCAACTGGTGAGAAACTGGTGGTGCTGCTCCTGAACGAGGAGTCATGGAAGAACCCCGGTCTCCAGCTGCTGGTGAGAAAACCTGGCAGAAACGCTGAAGGTGACCCATCTTGCCGCAAGATCGGCACTCCACGGGGTCCCTCTGGCACTGCGGCCTTGTGTGCCCTATCCGGCCACACTGATAGCATCTCACCTGGCTGCCTGATGATGTGTCTCGCTTCCTCGAATCACTGCGCGTAGGATCCCTATGGCACTTCTTGCTGTCATCTGGAGGATGGCTAACTCTGGAAGCAGAACCGCCCTGGCTCACAGCTCTAGAGTCTCTCAGATTGTGCTCTGCAATCAATGCCTGATTGACGATAAAAGTAATAGAAGTCAGCTGGAAGATGTTCACCTGCGACCAGATTTCTTGCCTGAGTCCATCCTCAAAACTTCCTCGCCAAGAACACCCCACTCCCATCCCAAAGGGGTGTAAAACGCTGTAGCTCAGTGAAACGAGAGGAATACTCCATGACAGATATAGTACCATGCTCTAAGATCATGAACTCCCGGGCTCGATCGGCCCTCAGGGTCTCCGGGTAGAAGTAGTCATAGAACACGTGCTAGAACTCCTCCCAAGTCATAGCCTGCTGTTGAACCGCTTGTGAGATCACATCCCCCCACCTCTTGGCGGAGTCTCGGATCATGTAGGTGGCGAGATTGACTCGCCTCTCTGGAGGCATCTCCAGATGCTCGAAGATAGTCAGCATGGCTTCCAGCCATGACTTTGCAGCCCGAGGTCCTCCCTCCCCTGAGAACGTGGGAGGATGCTGCTGCTGAAAGACCTGCATCAAGTCTTCCATAGATGAGGCAGGAGGCGGTGCTCCCTAGAAGGCCTGCATCATCCTCATGAAACCTTCCCTGGACTGCACATCAGTGCCCGCAACTGGTACAACAACCGGTGCCAAGGCGGGCTCAGCTGGGGGATCGACGGGAAGTCCCTGATCAGCCATGTATGGCATCTGATCACTGCCTGACGACAGACATACGACCAAAGGACGTCTCGGAGGCATTGCTCTGAAATATAAAAAGCACACCTTAGATCAGGAAAACAAGGACAAAGAACACGAGGGTACAAAACGGGAATAGGGGAAGAAAACAAAAAAGTTTACAAAACTCGACTACACAGCATATATAAAAACTACACGATGTGTCTTCTAAAGCTACAGACATGGGTGTGTACTCCTGCCCCATAAGTCGTGTAACGCCTTAAACTACATGGAGTGTTATCCCCAACACACGGCATTTACAAGAAAACTAATCCCCTGCCCGAGTCTCCTTACACGGCTAACCCACACGGTCCGACTTAACCTGAGACTACATGGTGTGTTCTTAGCACACACGGTGTATACTAGACAAGGCTTCGGTGACCCGTGTTTGTGAAACACATGGCCGTCTACATGGATGAAACTTACACAATGTTTTACGAACAAACACGACGTGTATAGGTGAAGGAGACACCGACCCGTGTTGTTTGTGACATGGTCGGGTACCTGGACAAGACTACACAGCGTGTTCCGAACAACACGGCATGTGGAAAAGAAGGTAACGTCAGCCTGTGTTGTTCGTGACACGGCCGGGTACCTGGACAAGACTACACGGCGTGTTCCGAACAAACACGGCGTGTGGAAAAGAAGGTAACGCCAGCCCGTGTTGTTCGTGACACGGCTGGGTACCTGGACAGGACTACATGTCGTGTTCCCTAAGGACACGACGTGTTCTACCCGAGCTTCCCCGGCTCGTGTTGTTAGTGACACGGCCGGGTACATGGCTCCGAACTTACACGACGTGTACCAATCATACACGGTGTGTTCTCGAAGTTACTCCCACGACACCGTGTTCTGCTCACACGTTCAGTGACACGGCCTGAAAACTACACGGCGTGTATCCAAAAAGTACACACCGTGTATTCTGGGTTTTTCTGGGCAGTAGCTCAAAAACTACACAGAATTCCAGAAACACTAAAAACAAGGCTAAAAAGTGCCAAATTCCGATCCGTGAGGTCCCATAAAACCTCAAGAACCAAAATTTGGCGTTCAATTTAAACAAGGAACAAAACAAACAGTTTTCTAACATAACAGCAGAGAATCTATCAAGCAACTATCACAAAATCATGCATAATCTACACAAGGTCTATCACAACAGCATGCAATCGCTAATTCACCCTAGATGGCATGGCAAGAATGCATGGAATGTGATTCCTACAAGTTTCTATATGATGCATGAGATGGAATACCCTCATCTCATCGGGTTGCGACATAATTAGAACCGCAATATCAAAATAGTAATAGCACAATCCATGTGAATCACTCTATGCGAGATCAGATCAACTATAAAATCTCAAAACCAGCAAACTGCAATTAATGAGGTAGTATGGCCTTTCCCTGTACATGGGTTAGCTACTCCCGAGCATAGATTAATTCCAAGTACCGAATCCGTCCTATCCCTGGCTAAAGTCTCCAAACAGTAAAGAAAGATAAAATAACTCCTCTGATACCACTTTGTAACGACCCGAATCTGGAGCCCCTCTACTGGTGCCCCGTACCCGGTTCGCCACATGACCTCAAGCGCGTTTCCCCGAATGTCAGAGGATACCGACTAGCAGTGAGGGCCTTGGTGAGTCGGTGGGGAAACTATGCCATCATATGGTAAGTTATACAAGGTAAGAAAACAATAATAATCAGCGGAAGTAGTAAAAAACATGCATAACAACAAAAACAAAACCACATAAACATTGTAGATATATAACTTCGATGACAATGATGCAGCAGGTGCAAGTATCTAAGGAAAATAGGAAACACAACAACGTTTTGAAGTAAAACTGAAACCAAATGAAAAAGAAAAACAAATTAAGCTCCTCAGCATCGCGAGCCATGGCTCGGTCCCATGCTCCCCAGCTCCTGGTGAAATCAAGATCCTGAAGTAGAAGGGCGCTTACCCTTGTCTATACCTGCAGCAACATAGTCTTCTTGGGCCCAAAAGCATGGCCCAAACAGGGTGTGAGATACAATCCCAGTAGGCAATCACCCAAATATTTGTGCCTAATAGTCAATGAATACAAGTCAAGTAATAAAATAAGAAGCAGTAAACAAGAAAGCACAAGCAGCTACAATCCATAGTTCTAACAAATAATGTACACAAGTAAGCAGCCAACAACAAGAAGAAAACAGGTAACCCTCTAGGTAGCTCTCACAGCCTAACCCCTATGGTTAAACCTATAGTATTAGAAACCCTCTGGGAGGCACACACAGTCTCACCCCTCTAGTTCAGCTACGTAACTAAGCAGACTCTCTGGGGAAGCACTCACCGTCAATTCCCCATATAGTCTCGTATCGTGCTAAAGGATCTCTTGGGAAGCACTCAATGTCAATTCCCCCTGTGGCCCACGTCGAGGATCTACAGACTCTCTAGGGAAGCACTCAATGTCAATTACCCCTATAGTCTCACATCATAATTAAAAGACACTCTGGAGAAGCCCTTCCGTCAATTCTCCCTTTGGTCTGCTACTCTAGGTTCTCACAGTCCTGAGTACAACTAAACATGCTCAGCGTGTGTATATCATCCAAGTAAACCTCAATAACTACTTGGCTATCATTCTATGGCTCAACAGCAATAACAAAACAACAGTTTTGCTATCCTACAACTAGGCATGGAAACTGGAAAAACGCCCAACAGGAAAAACAAGCATGGAAAAGCAACCTGAGCACAATATAAATTACTCTACTCACAAGCAATAAACTCTACTAAAGAAAAAAGAACAGCAGGAAAACAACAGGGGAAAACAGGAAACACGCAATACCCCGTTCACGAGTATTGGTGAAATTTGCACATAATATTCATCAAATTTCTACAGAAAGGCACAAACCACCTACCTCGATCCGAGGAGTTCGATATATGTGAACCACGATGATAGATTCCTCTTTGAACAACATAGATCTGAGAAAACGCACAAAAAATTCATCCCATGATAACTTGGAAATGATGAAAAATCAAGAAACAAGGCTAAAGCAGAAGGAAGAACTCACCGCTACGATTCCAACGCAATCGACTGTGCTCAAATCAGAGAACGGACGGCGGGGCGGGATCTCGGAGAAGATTCGGCCGTACGGTCGCTTTTGGGTGGATGAAATCTAGAGAAGAAGATGATTTTGGGGGTTAGTCGTGCCCCCGGTCCGTTTAATGAAAAAAAAATAAAGTACACAGCGTGTACTTCAATTTTCCATACTCCAGATTAACCAGCCTCCACCTCAGCCTTACACACCGTGTGTGTGGCCCAGACATGGCCAGCACACGGCTTCGAGCCGGGAAGAGTACATGGCGTGTACTCAGAAATTACACAACGTGTACTTCTAAAATTTACAGAAAAATTATTTTCCTTAGAAACTCCAGAAAAAGGGAAAACATACCTGAAAAGAGATCTAGGTTCCTACATCGAGGATGCGGGTTACTTGAGGTGCAAGGTGTCGGGTTTTATTTTGAGTGTCCATGGGTTGCATAACCTCATGGAGGTGGACACTGATGCAGTTTGGGATACGTTTGGGTGTCATAAACAACATGGGAGCATTGATGAGGTGCAGGAGTGACGATACGTCATGGGAGGACCATGGGTCCAGGAAGTAGGTCGTTGGACCTTTGCTTGATTTGAGTTTTGGTTGGTTTGAGACCGAGTTAGGCAATTCCTAAGGTGGGGATCCCTTGGAGGTTGTATGTTCGGTTCCATATTTGGGTTCCATTTGATAGCTCGAGGATGATCTATGTTAAGGTGGGGAGATTGTAAGAACCTGAGTTTTTGGAACGGGTCAAAATCCCGACCCGGTTTGAATTTTTTGACTTGTTTCTGAGAAAACTAGGAAAATCTAGGAAGTTCTGGAAATTTATAGATTACACGCCCTATACTCAAAATTATACACTGCCTATGGGTTAGGCATGTACTGGTTATGTGCTCTTCGAGTATATACCTTGTGATAACTATGTAAGAATTTCCTAATACACGACATTTAGTGTTTCTTAACACGCTGTGTAATTTTCCTTTCCATGTACCAGCTTAGTCCTAGCCGTGTGTTGACCTGTGTGGTGCTTCCAAGCCATGTGGATAACTCCACTTAATTCAAAGTATGGACAAGGATACTATACAGTGTTTAGTACTTTATACACATTGTGTATATTTATTTTTATTCACTTAAATGAAATAACATCACGTCTTATTTCGGAAAACACCTTCTTCTTCCCAAACTTCGGATCAAGTCCGTTTCAAAATTCCGAATAATGTTTACTACTCTATAATCATCATCTAATGTCCCTTATTCAATTTTTTATTGGCCGCGGGATCACATTGGAAATGTTAAACATGCACACTCGTTTTCATTCCAGTTTCGTTTCCTCACACATCTCAAATTCCATCCGAGCAGAGTTACTGGGATTTGACAAAAACATAAATCTATGAAGATTGACTTCGAATTGGAGCTCGATATTAGACGTGCCTACGTCTACAAGTCTCAAGTAGGAGGTGAATACCTTCTTTCATGTTTTCATGGAATTTTAGGTGATTCAACCTTTGGTGCGTATTTTGGTATTTTGAGTGAAACCATGTTTTATCTGTTGTTGCATATTAAATTGCTTATTAGGCCTATGGGATGCCTTCAGGTATGCCATTTTTCCTATTTTTCTTGAGCGGGGTTGGGCGAGGGGTTGTTTCTCAATTGGGGAATTTTGGCCTAGTATGCCAAAAATGCATTAAAATGAATTTTTTGATTAATCTGCTGAGTTCAATTTGTAAAGAGATGATATGAATTTTTAGAGGCATCCAAGACCCTGGTGCTGGTATGGGACAACACATAGCTAGTTTAATTCAATTGTTTAGTTTGTTTTTTCTGTTTAAAGTATTTATTTTGAATATATATATTTAATGTGTGATATTTCATATGTTAGAACCTTCAAGTTGTGCTAGGCATGGCCTGGGTATTGTTGAGTGATGCTGATCACCAGTTGGGCTGGGCCCGGGTTACATTGGGTGGTTCTGACCACGGGATTGGGCATTATAGATGTCGACTTGAGGAAGTGTGACTATCATGTTGGGCATGGCCCGGGTTACATGGATGGAAAGGCCATCAGACTTGAGTGATAAGGATGTAGAGGTAGAATGTGTCAGAGATGTTGTGGCTTGGGTACTATTTTGGTGATTGCCCCTCACTCAGAAAATTGAGTAGTGTGCACACAGAGATACTCCGGGATGAGGTGGTTTCAACCACTCCTGTTGGTAGAGGCACCCAATAGTTTTGGTTTAGGTACAATTGTTTTGGGGGTGCTTATCGTAGGAATCCACGTGGAAAGTGAGGAGCATTCGGGAGATAGCGATGAGACTATCAGTTTGGGGGATAAGGCTCGCTGTGATTGAGGTTGTGGGCTGGGACACTTTATTTTAGGGAATATATTGTTGTCCCTCTAGGTACTTTATTTGAGGTCAGACATTGTTTTCCCTCCAGTTACTTATTTGAGGATAGGCATCATTGTTCTTCTGAGTTACTACTATTTGGGCATGACTTTGGGATGTCGGTACTTGAGACACATGGTGTCAGGAGGCACATGGTGTCAAGTTACATGATAGAGATTCTGGCATTGGCTGAAGTAGGTGACACTCCAAGGTGGTTGCTGAGCACCAGTGGAGTTTGTGTTTATTTTTGCACCGTGATGTTTACTGATTTCCTTATAAATGAATTTCTTCTCAAACACTTATATTAGGTATGCACCATTGGGTGGTATCCTACTGATATTCATCTCACACCCTGCATGGGCCCTTCGAAATGCATGTAGACTTTATGAATTTACGTTCAGAAAAGAGATCAGCTTCAGGAGCTGGACTATTTTAGATGTCTCATGAAGATGGTAGGGACCTTGAGGTATTTCCTAGATAAAGTTACCTTGTTTTCCTTATTTCCTATATTATCATTCTTACTTGTCTATTGTAGCTACTGTTGGTTAGCCATTGGATCCCTATTTATATCATGACTTTCTATGGATGCATGCTTGGTTTGTTTAGTAGTTACAAGTGGTTTTTAGCATACTATTTTGTTTACTTCTGCTATAGTTTTCATATATTTCTTTCACTGTTTATCTAATTTGGATGTGCTTCCACTATGTGGGTATGGTTCGAGTCTACTGAGTCTTTATTACTGCTGCATGTTTTATTATTATGCTCAGACCAGTACCATTATTTTCTTCTGAGAGGGTATAGCCTCCCCACTATACCTGTTTCACCCTCACTTCTAGTAGGCAGCCTTTGGAATTTGGGGAGGTGTGCCTAAGGTAGTAACACCCGACCCATTTAGAACTATTCAGGTGGTTGTTCGGGTCCAGGATGTTACACTTTCATTTTCTCTTATCACACAAATGTCAATTTTCAACAATGTATTTCTCATCCAAACTCATGAAAGGGTAACCATATGCTTGATAAATTCCTAAATCTCTACACGATGTGATTCAAGGATATGAATTTATTATGAGAACTTATTAAGGTTTTTCTATTTCATTTGGTTGGTAGGATTTTATGTGAAAAATTCTAATGTAGGATAATGAGGGCTTGGCTCTTTTTGAAGCAAAATTTCATAATTTTAATTTTCACTCAAGTATATTCTCCTACTCACTTCCTTTAATAGAAAATCATCTCCATCGTCATGAAAAATCAAGTAAAGTTAACACCATTCATTATTTTAGTAGTAAAAATGTCAATCTTCTCAAAAATGATTTTTCTTGAAATCTCTAGATAGACACAACTTTCTTTCTTCATGGAAGCTCTAGAAAGACATAGTTTCATTTTTTCTTGAAAGCTTTAGAAAGGCACTGATTTTAAAATAATTAATTTTTTCAATAGAAAAATCATCTCTTCAACATTTTATTTTACACCCAAAGTATCTCCAAATCAAGTAGCACAACCCCCAAGTAAACCTACCCACACACTTAAGTTCAACTAGATCATGCAATTTTGCTTCAAGAGTAGGTTAGATAGGGAAAATTGGATTGTAATATGGATAACCAAACAAGTTGTTCATGTATTATAAGGGACACAAGGATTAAATGTGCAAGGTGTACCATTATAAAAAGATTTATTTTTAAGAGGTGACTTTAAAACCAAAGAAATTTCTCAATCATTTAAAACAAATTTACCTCAAACCCTCAAGTTTTAATAAAAATAAATCAAATTATGGTTAAAGAAAGAAAGTTCTAGTTCTCTAAAGAAGTTAGGTGAATGTAAAGAATATAAAAAAAAGGTTCATAGGCCTAAAAAAAGTTATTTCAAAGATAAATACAGTGATACATGGAATGAGATTCAAAAAACACAGTACTTTTTATGAAATTTCCAAATATTTAAACTTGAAAAAAATCATTTTCTGTATTCATTTAAGCTCAGTTTCCTAGGATATATTGTTTCACTCATAGAAATGGGTTTAAAAATGGAAATGGTAATAATTACAGCTCAAAATTTCCAAAAGATGCAAAAAATCAAAAAGAATCACATAATAATTTGAAAAACACGTTTTTTTGAAAAATAGACAAATTGAATTTGAATTTCTTAAACTACAAAGGTTACCCCCCCCCCCCACACACACACAAAAATGATGCAGTGTACTAAATTAATTCAATTGGATTTAACTTGTAATTATATTTTTAATTGAATCACAATAAGAAAGAATGTGTAAAGGAGAGGAACAACCTGACTTATTGGCAGTGCAACATTGAGTTGAGCTCCTAAGTGCTGCACACATGAAAAAATACAACCAAAATTAGAGAAAAAAAAATAAGAACTTTATTAAGATAAAATTAAAATATAAATAGAGGGATAAAATAAGAATAGATCTTGGTTTAATCCCCCAAGTGGGACTTGGGTTTTCACTGCCTCCAAAAGAGCATTTCAGGTTGTTTATTCCCAATATGATGGTGGGTGAAGTTTCTTACTCATAAACTAACAAAAAATCTTCTTTCCATATTTCACTTATTTATTTATGTTTTGGACACAATTTATATATTATTCCAAATTCACCCCTATAAAAATGATATGCCTCTTATATGGTGTGGTTAAGAAAAATAATGAGTCCTTATTTTTCTTTGTTTCCACTTACACAACCTCTTCTTTATTCTCCATTGATTTCTCAAGGCATGCTGCATCAATGGAATAATCAAAGAAAAAGTTAGAGTGCAATTATATTTGAACAAAATTAAAGTATGAAGAATTAATATCAAATTCTCCACTTTCAAATTAAGAATATTATTTCTATTTTTCCTTAGGCAATTCCACTTTGTTCTCCTCTTTAACTCCCTCCAATAAGTGTTCATCAAGTTCAGGGAGCTCCATATATTCCTTATTATGTGCATCTTCTTTTTCTTCCTCATCCACTAAGGCAATAATTTTTTTTCCAAATATGAAAATCTAAAACAAGGGGAGGTAATAATAAATTTAGATTTAATAAAATCATAATGAAAAGGTTTTAAGAAAATATTATCTCCCTAAGTTTGTTTGGATTCAATTGATTCTTTAGTGGGAGGTGCCACTTGTAGTTAAATTTCACTAGATAAAGGTAGGTATTCAGGCTCCTCCCATGATTCTTGAGCTCTCCCATTCATCTCCCCTTGGATATTTAGGTTTGGATCAATCTAGTGAAACTGGAATAGTAAGTTTTCAATAGATCTACACCAAATTATTCTACCTATTTAAGATATGCACATGTATCTATTATGGATCTATAGTTTCTATGATGATCTATTGATTAATTCTTCTTTACTTCATATAATGGTGGAGAATATAGAAAGTTAACAATGTCTCTTGATTGAATCTTGATCTACCTTCAACTATAATCATCTCCTGGGTATGTGATTATGGATATTCTTCCTAGACCTATTGTTGATAGAATATCGATGATAGACTTATAATATATTATCAATAACTTTATTCTCTTTCAAGATATAATGTGAGATTGATGATATATTGACATATTGATGGTGGATTTGATGTGTCAATTATACCCCTTTGACCAGAGCAAGATTACTCATGAACAGTGGATGTTTCCAGGTAGTTCATTATATACTGATCTTCTTGATACCTTCTTCTTCTTTAATCTCATCTTGGATATCTATTATAATGATGAATTCATGGTGGATCGATGTTTATTGACTAAAATGCAGGCTATATTCTAGATTTGATGAGGAATTCACTATTCACTCTTGAATCGATAAAAGATCCAGTGAATCAACATCCTCTTATTCAATATATCTTGGAACTAGTTTCATTGATAGACTCTATGAGGTATATGATTCTAGAACCACCTTATTTTCATGGAATCCTTTTGGGTTTTTTCTAAACCATTTTCTTTGATAAACTAGAACCCGATATAGCCATCCTTGATGTGTGAACTAATTTTCTAGGGGCACACAACATGATTAAAGCTTTAATCCTTTTAAAAATATTAGAGTACTTCCTCAAAGAGTTTTAGGTATGAAATTCCTTACCATTTGGGGCCCTTGTATGCACTTGTTTCTTTGATATGATTATTGTGATGGTATTTCTTATTTAAACAAGCTTGATAGTGATTTCATGGGGATTTTTGTATCCCGTGAGACCTATTTATAATGCTTGAACATCTTGATATCATGTTATGTGATAATAACATGTTTATATATATTTCTATTGATTTCTCATGATGACATGGCTTATTTTGCCTTTATATGATCTACCCCATTGTATGTATTAACATTACTTTGGAGGCATTATTTGGTACTTAGAACATATGGGCCATCATGATATGATTATCCATTAGAGGGGGAGTGATCACGATATGAAATGATGGTAATGTTAGAGCAGTGGATGCTAAGTGACATGCTCACTCGGTGCCTTTTAGATATCGAGTGACATGTTGTCTCGATGCCTTAAGAGTGCCAAATGATATGTTCATTTGATGCCTTGTAGAATTTTGAGTGACATGTTTAATCTATTCATTATGGATGTTGAGTGACATATTCATTATCCTTGTGGTGATCTATTGTAATCTCCCAACATTATTTATGACTATCCTTCCAACATGGAGTCGAAGAAGGTATGCTTGGGACCTATGGTGGCTTGTTTAGCACATGAGTGCTCAGTATATGATTTTTTATGCTTATTTGTTCATTTATTATATCATGTCATAAAATTTTTATACCCATGAACACATGTTAAGGATGAATTGATGGTGTACTATTGGGTTTTATTACTCACACCTTGTACGCGCATCTCAATGCTCACACAAACTTCAAGTATTAGGATCCAAGTAAGGGAAAGTGGATCATGGAAGACAATTTTGTAGTGGATGGTGGTGCTTATAGTGGTACTAGGATATACTTTGGAGGTTTCCATAGTGTTTATTTTTATTTTATTTCACCCTTAATCTCTAGTTTGGATTTCCACACTCGGAGCCTGATTTATTTATTTTTATATGACATGCATGCCATCTGTCATTACACTATGATGCTTTATCTTACACCTTGTTTACTTTGATTTTTTTATATCTTATTTATATTTTTGGTGTATGACTAAGATAATAAGTGTATATACTCCCCATTTATTATATTTAGACCCTCACTTCTATTAGACAACCTCTTGTGTATAGGGAGGTGTGTAAGTGGTCTTGTGTCTCTTCTACTTAAACCTGATGGTTTGGGTTGGGGTGTTACACATACATACATATATATATATTAATTTAATTATTTAAATATATATATAAATATAATTACATTCAAAAATAAGTATAAACAAGAATAAGAACAAATATATATAGAGGTATATACAAATATATTAATGTAAATATTCATGTACATATAAAATATATTAGTTTAATTATTTACAATTACACTTCTATATAAGCTCATACAAAAATAAGTATATACATGCATGCATACATATATATATATATAAGTATATAAAAATTTAATTATTCATAAGTATATTCTAATACAAGTTTATACATACATCTATATGTTATTATATCTAAAATTTTCATTGGTAATCTCCAGCGTAAAATTTGTTCTAGAAATCTCTAGTGTAAAATTTTCACTGGAGATATCCAATGTAATTTTTACACTAGAGATTTACAATTATATATATATACAAGTACATACAAATATATGTATATACATGCATTAGAGCATAAGTATATATAAGTATATATAAATATAAATATTTATAAATATACTTTAATACAATTGTGTGCATACGTCTATATAAATATTTACAATTATATTTATTATGTTTATTTAATTTTAATTTTATTAATATTTTATAAAGTTATATATACCACTATTATTAGTAAATTTAGTTTCATGCATATTTATTATTATTGTTTTTATTAAAAACATTTTATCTTAAAATATTATTTTATGTATGTGTGTGTGTGTGATTAATAATATTTAGTTGTATGTATGTATATTAATTAAAATATACTAACAAGTATTTATATTTTTATATACCAATATATATATGTATACTAAATATTACATTATTTAGTTATTACACAAATATATGTATACTTATAAATACTTATACATATAAAAAAACAAGAATACGCATGCATACGTATGTATACATAAGTATACACAAATGTAGTTACTCATTATCTATATATTATTGTAACTATTTACAAATATACATTGTAAAATTTAGAATGAAAAACTTACACTGTAAATTTATAGTGAAATATTTCCACTGTATGTATACTTATATACATACAAACATACATACATATATATAATAATATTTATAAATAAATATTTATTTATTTAAATATCATATTTTAATTTATATATTTTTTATATTAAAATTAAATAATTTATAATATAAACATATATTTATATGTATGTGTATGCATGTGTATGTATGTGGATGTATGTGTACGTATGTATATTCGCATATGTATATGTATTTATGTGTAAGTATTGGTATGTATGTGTATATATGTGTTGTGTGTGTGCGTTTATGTGTATGTATATAGATGTATGTTTTGTGTATGTGTATGTTTTATGTGTACATGTGTGTATGCATGTGTGTGCGTGTGTGCATGCATGTATGTGTATGTATGTGTATGTATGTTTGTGTAGGTGTGTGTATGTATGGGTATGTGTATGTGCACATGTATGTGCATGTGCATGTGCATGTGTATGTGTATGTGTATGTGTATGTGTATGTGTATGTGTATGTGTATGTGTATGTGTATATGTATGTGTATGTGTATGTATATGTGTATGTGTATTCATGGTGATGTATATGTACGTGTGTGTGAGTGTGTTTATTTTGTATGTGTATGTTTATGTAGCATGCGTATGTATGCATGTGTGTGTGTGTGATTGTATATATGTATATGTGTATATGTGTGTTTATGTGTGTATATGCATGTATGTGTATGTATGTGTATGTATATGCATATGTATGTGTACACATATGTCTATGTATATGCATATGTATGTAATGTGTATATTTGTGTATATGTATATGAATATATCATTATATAATAGGAAAAGTCATTTTTTATTTCAATTTGATATATCTCGTTACATTATATGTGTATATATATACGCATACATATATTTACACAAGATCACAAGAAAAGTCATTTGGTTTTTCAAATGTAATTAATGCAATTATACACACACACAAATTTAATATTTTTATATTTTTTTCAATTTTTAATATTTATTTATACATTTTTAATTGTTAATATTTAATATTTTTAACATGTTTTCAATTAATATAAAATTAATATTTATTCATTTTTATTTTAATACTTTTTCTATTTAAATATTTATAAAATTGTTATTTATTTGTTTATAATCAGTAAATTACTGTAAATATCATATATTTAAATGTAATTTCAAATATTTATTCGATTTCATTTTAATATTTATACATTTTTAATAATTTATTTAATTTATTTAATTCTAAATATTAAATTTTATTCATTTTCAAAATTTATTAATTTTATATTATCTATTCATTTTTAATATTTCTCCATTTTCAATGTTTTTTGTAATTTTTTCTTTTTTAATTTTTAATCATTTTTAATATTTATTCATTTAATATTTTTTAATGTACTCTTTTTTTATAGTTATTTATTCGTTTTTAAATATTAATATTCTTTACTTATAATATGTATGTAGTTTATATCATTAATACTTATTAATTTTTATTTTAATATATTTTTATTCAAATATTTATATAATTATTATTTACTCATTAATAACTAGAAATTTATTATAAATATATTGTTTTAAAATTTAAAATTTAAAATTTTTTATTTTTATTTTAATATTTATTTATTTTTATATTTAATTAAATTATATAATTAAAATTATTCATTCATTTTTTTAATATTTTTAAAATTTCTTTATTTTTAATTATTAAATTTTATTCATTTTTAAAATTCATTCACCTATTATTATCTATTCAATTTTAATACTTATTTGCTTTTAATATTTTTGTAATTTATTCATGTTTAATATTTATTTGTTTAATATTTCTGTAATTTATTCATTTTTAATATTTATTTATTAATATTTAATATTTTTTAGATTTTTGTAATTTACATAATTAATATTTATTCATTATTATCTTAATATTCTTTATTTAAATCTTTATACCGTTATTATATATTCATTTATAATTAGTAATTTATTTTAGATCTTTTTTATTTAAATATAATTTTTAGTATTTATTCATTTATATTTTAATATTTGTTTATTTATATTATTTTTGGTAATATATAGAATTTATATATATTTTTTAATATTTTTGTTGATTACATAATTAATATAATTTATTCATTTATCTTAATATTAATACATTTATTATAATATAATAAATTTAGCATAATATTATCACATTTATTAATAAATTTAATATAAATAATTATTTATTGATTTTTAACATTTTAATATTTACTTATTTTTTATTTTTATTACTTTTTAATATAAATTAATTTTAATATTCATTTTACATAATTAGTAATTTATTGTATTTTTTAGATTTATTTTTTATTTTTCACTGTTATTTATAAATACTATTTTAATCACCAACAAAAGATACATTTATCAGCTCTTATTAGTTAGCGCAGTTAAAGGTAAGATTTATCAGCGCTAACTAATAAGTGGTGATAAATCACACCTTTATTAGCGCTTTCTATTTTAGCATTGATAAACGTTAATCTTATTAGTACTTTTTACAATCACTGATAAAACTACTTCCCCTATTTTAAAATAACCCTAACCGAGATCGCCTTTGTCACGACCCGTCCCCCAGGGCCCATGCCGTGACTACCCCAAGCCCGCCTCCCGAAGGCCAGGGGCTGGCAACTAGCGTCGAAGGTGTCAACTGACAAGTGGGAGGCATTTTCCTGAGTACCTGTATGCACACACACGCGCAACCAAGTCCCACACATTGAAAAGGAAACAAGTATCACTAAAACAAAGCTGAGTACAAGTACAACTAATACAAGTAGGCTAGGATACAAACCCAACAAAAGAACTAAAAACTACAAATCACAAAAAGGAAACTCGGATGGCCATCCAAGGAAAATCTCACCTTCTCACGAGAGTAGTGCAACTACTGGAAGCTGAAGTAGAACATCTTGTCCACCCGATCCTACTGGGCCTCGCCTGGCCCTAGGCCACCAAGTCCACCGTCGTAGTGTTCGTCGGTCTCGTCTCCCTGAGCACCTCTGGGTCCCGGTCCACCAAAGTCTCTATCAAAATGTTGATCACCTGCATGGGACACGACATGAGTGGGTGGAGCCCATGAAAGGGTGAGTAATGCGATACTCAGTAGGGACCCCAAAACAAAAAGGAAATACCACACATCAATCCTCAAAGTAAAGAATGAATCACGAGACAACTCACACCAGGTATGCATTTAGGGTAGTGATAGATAAATAATCAGTCACATTATTGAACTCCTCCGCTACTGGAGAATTTCTCTATCGAGTACAGTGGGTCTGCCGAGTCACATAGAATCTGCTTCCCAGTAACCTTGGACTGTTATGGTACTCATCCCTGATGAGTACCGTGAGTATGTTGGGTCACACAGAGATGCTTCCCACCGTGGGCCAACTGGGTCACACAGAGCTGCTTCTCACCTTGGTCATACTGAGATACTCCTCCCATCGAGTATCGTGAGTCTTCCGGGTCACACAGAGACACTCCCCACCATGGGCCTGCTGGGTCACACAGATCTTCTTCCTACTGGGCCGTCGTCGAGTCACACAGAGTCGACAGTCTGCAGTCTTCAGGTCTCATCCAACCGTAGGGTTCTGTACGTAGCGTGATTGGGAGAACCACTCCTCAATCCATTTGTCACATATAAAATTCCATGAAATCCTCCTCAAGTCATGAAAAAAGATTTGCCTCATCGAGAGGGTCCCAACACCAGAAATGGATCGTCAATCGGAGGTGCGGTTTGCAAGATGTGGGTGTTTTAGTAAATAGGGGCTGGTTGCGTCAGGGATCGGTCCGACTCAGTAGGACCGACCCGACCAAACCATCCTGGGGGTCCCACATGCATCGGTTTAAAAAATTCTAATAACTCGACCTGACCTAGTTCGGGTTCGGGTTGGTCCGGTCCGGCCTGGCCAGTGGGCTAGGCCTAATGGGTCGCGCTGGACCCGGCTCAGTTTGGCCGAGGGTCTAGCCTGTCGGGTCACCAGGTGAACCGGTCTCCTCCAGCCCAGCCTGAAGGGTGTAGGTTTGACCTTCTAGTGTGTGTCTAACCTGCTGGCATTGGTCTGGCTTGCTGGGCTACGGGGCTAGCCCACTGGGTCTCGGGACCTTCCCGACACGGTGGTTGGGGGAGCGGCCCACTGGTTGGGGCAGGACCCACCAGCCCAAAGGCCGACCACATGGGTGGCTGGTGGGGTGCTTTTGGGACGTAGCAGCCAACCGTGTCCAGCTTCCTGCCTGCCCCACGGACATACGGGGCTCCTCCAGCTACGGTCGGGTGACCACGGCTCACCAGCCACCCGGGTAGCTCGGACGCGGGCCACCCCTCTAGGTTGTGCTCTCCTGGCAGTGTGTCATCCCACTATCATGGACAGTCAGCCACAGCCTCCTACTATCATAGTGAATTGCCTCCCACCACCCACGGTCGCCTCCGTGGGCCACCTCCAATCTCCTCCATCGGTGTCAGTGCACTGGAGGTCCCTTCTTCGGGCCACCGAAATTGCTTTGGTGGTCCATTTTCCGATCTATCTGAGCCTATGGTCCTCCAGTGTCACTTTCATCCCTACCTTGGCCCTAGATTCCTCTTTCCACCACTTTGAGGATACAACCACAATGAACGCACACGGCGGAGGTTCCCGGGCCTTGTTCGTGTTGTCTCGAACCCTCCGCATTAGAGGTTTAAAAACATGGGAGGTTTGAGGATTTCAGTTCAATCAAAAAATGATAATTTCAATCCTGGATTAAAAAATCCCAAAAAAATTACCCTCTCTCATAAACACACGATTCACGGATCAACCTATTCATGGGTTGAACCACATTCATCATTTCTAGAAAAAAATTAGGAATAAATTTAAAATAAAATAACCCCTACCTCTTTGACGTTTGATGCCGCAACGTTTCGTCCCTGAGGTTTCAAGATGTCGACATCGTTCATCTCTTCCAACTCAATTATTCAAAGTGCATCGAAGATGTTTGACATTCGTCAGCATTTTTCATTCTTAATTAGTGAGTAATTTTTTCGGATGTTCATTAGAGAATCCTCACAGTTTAATTCCCCATTCCACCAACACGTTAACCAAAATAAATGGAGAACACATCACAGCGTTTCTGTTACGCTATGACGTCGCTTCGTTACACTATTTATTTTATGAAATATCATCCCTACTACGCATCATCAAAGCGTCATTATGCTGAGATTTTATGAGTCATTAAAGAGCCTCATCAATCCACCTCATCACTGCACCACAACATCATCATCCGACGCTCAACGAACGAGAAAAGAAAATAAAATAAATTTTTAAAGTTATTTTATTATTTTTTGAAAAGTATTAAAATTATCCTTTTCATTTGTCCCTTGTTACTCAAAGTTAAGTCCTTTCTAGGTAAATACCAGCATTCTGATTTTAACACTTCCCATGGAGTTTTGATCTGAGCACTGGTTCAAAAGTCAGAAAAACCCACTCACACATCTACTCAAGTGAACTTAAAAAAGTTCAAAATTATGTTTTGGGGTAAATGAGCCTCGGATTCACATTACGTCAAATCATGTGGTCTCATAATAATTCTATATAATTAAAAAAATTACATATAATTTCTAAGACATTACATTCTCCCCACCTTTGGAATTTATGTCCCCAAGATTCAAAACAAAAACTAATTAAAAAGATGGGGGTTTTGAGCATGAATTTGAGCCTCCTGCTCCCATGTGCTCTCCTGAATATTCTCATGCTACCACCTAATTCACACCAAATGAATAGACCACCCACGTAGGACCCGCTAATTTCGATCCTCTATCTCCATCGATATCTCTTCTAACATCACCCCATCATCAATGTTCATCTCACCCCATTCGATGACGTGCGATGGATCATGCACGTACCTCCTAAGCTGTGACACGTGGAAAATATCATGCACCTGGTGCATCTTTGGGGGAAGAGCTAGGTGGTACGCCGCCTCATCAACTCTACTCAAGATCTAAAAAGATCCAATGAATCTCAAAGACAGCTTGTCACCCTGACCGAATCTCAGTAATCCTCATTGGGGTGAGACATGAAGGAATACATGATCACCCTCCTCAAACTCCAAGGGTCTTTGTCTCCTGTCAGCATAAGACTTCTACTTGCTCTGTGTAGTCCTCATCCACTACTGGATGATCTACACCTTCTTGGTGGTATCCCTTACCAACTCCAGACCCATGAGTGCCAACTCCCCTAGGTATGTCTATCATATGGGTGATCTGCAAGGCCACCCGTATAAGGCCTCAAACGGTGTCATGCTAATGGTGGAGTGATAAATCTTTTTATATGAAAACTCCACCAGTGGCAGGTGGTCCTCCCAACTAAAACCAAAAATCTAGGATGCAAGCATGTAGCATATCCTCCCAGGTCTGTATGGTCTACTCTATCTGACCATTTGTTTAGGGATAAAAATTGTTCTCAAGAATATTTATGTTTTGAATGCCTCATGTAATACCCTCCACAGCTGGGATGTAAAGTGACTGTCATGATATGATATGATTGTTGAAGGGACCCTGTGAAGTCGCACTATATCCTATATGTAGAGGCATCCCAATCCCTCTACTATTCCCTACTTTCAGATGGGTAGTAAGTGAGCTGACTTACTGAGTCAGTTAATGATCACCTTGATAGAGTCATGACCCCTGGATGTACATGGTAACCCCATCAAAACGTCCATCGAGATACTATCAAATTTCCACTTTGGTACCTAGAGTGTCTAGGCCAAGTATACTAGAACCTTATGCTCATCCTTCACTTGCTGATAAGTGAGGCATCGTGAAATGAACATGGTCACCATTGTCTTCATCCCTGGCCACCAGTATTGACGTTAGAGGTCATTGTACATCTTTGACACTCCAGGATATATCACAAAAGGGGATGTATGGAACTCCCTCAACACCTCCTCCCACGATTTCAATGAAACTATGGTGCGCCCTCTAAAAAGGATGATGTGCTCCCCACCTATTGAAAATCCATTAGGAGCCCGTCCTGAGGATAACTGATAACGTCAGGCCTCACAGTCAACATCCACCTGCTATGCCTCCCTGACTAGTTATAAGGGTGGGGGAGTAATAGTGATTGACTGAAGTTAATAAGATACACCATCATCTATGAAGGATATATACATCGTGGCTAACTACTCTGTCGCCTCACTCAGCAGCTGCAAACCGGTCCTCCTGTTGAGTGTGTTGGCCACCACGTTCCCCCTTTCCTGAAGTATAGACTGTCTCAAAGTAAAAGTCCTTGAGGAACTCTAGCCATCGCCGATATATCAAGTTCAGGTCCATCTAGGAGAAGATATACCTGATAATCTTGTGGTCAGAGTAAACTGTAAATCATTCACCCATCAAGTAGTTCCACCACATCTTCAAGGAAAATTCCACTACTTCTAACTCCCAATTGTGGGTTGCGTAGTTCTGCTCGTGCTACTTCAACTAGCATGATCCATAGGCAATCACTGCTCACTCCTACATTAGGAGACAACCCAGTCCAGTCACTGATGCTTCACAGTAAACTACATACCCAATGCTCTCTTCTGGTAGTCTCAAGATGGGGGCACTAGTCAGTATTCACCTCATATCCTGGGAACTCTACTAACATTTCTCCTTCCACATGAAGGGTTTTCCATTTCGTTTAAAATCTAATAAGGTTGATTCTAATCTAGAAAAGTTAGGAACGAACCTCTGATAGTAACCAACCAACCCCAAGAAGCTCTGCACCTCAATCATGCTCCTGGGTGGCTCACAAGTAAGCATTGCCTCTATCTTTTCCAGATCTACTGCAAATCTATCCTATGAGATGACATGTCCCAGAAAGTTGACATATCGAATCCAAAACTGACACTTAGAGAGATTACCAAAAAGAAGGTTCTCTTGGAGTGTATCTAGTACTAGTTTTAGGTGTGTAGTGTGCTCCTACTCTGATGTCGAGTACACCAAGATGTCATCAATGAAAACCACAACAAACCAGTCAAGGTAAGGCTGGAAGATCCTATTCATGAGTCTCATGAACACTAATGGGGTGTTGGTCACGTTAAAAGAAATCAATAGGAACTCATAGTGGTTGTATCATCACCAAAAGGTTGTCTTAGGTACATCCTCATCTCGTACCCGAAGCTGGTGATGGACCAATCTGAGGTCTATCTTTGAGAACCACCTTTCTCCCTTCAGCTGGTCGAAGAGGTCATTGATCCTCGACAGTGCATACTTGTTCTTCATGGCCACCTATTTCAGGTGTCTGAAGTCCATGAAAAACCTCAAAATTCTGTATTCCTTCTTGAGAAAATGCACTGTGGCTACCCATATTGAAACTATGGGCCTTACAAACCCCTTCTACTGCAAGTCCTCCAGCTGTACCCTCAGCTCGCGAAGCTCCGTGGGAGCCATATGATATATCGGTGTGGATATCAATTTCATCCCAGGGTATAGGTCAATGAAAAATTCTACCTCCCTATGAGGAGGTAGTCATGGAACATCCTCAGGAAAAACATCCTTTTACTCATCCACCATTGTAGGAAAACTTGGACTCTTCTCACCCACTGCACTGAGGGTGAGGGTGGCCAACTGGTGAATGATTGGCTGCTCCCTCCTCTGAGAAAGTCTGTCATGTGCTCTAAGGGTTTCCTTCTCACTGGAAAAGGAAATCTTGGTCTTATCTACATGGACACACTGCATTGTATGCCTAAAATAGTCGATATGAGCATAGACTGTGGATAACCTATCTATACCCAAGATGACGTCGTAAGGCCTCGATGCCGCTACTAGAAGATCCCAACTGAATATATCACCTACTAGAGTGATATCACACTGCCTTCACCAGTCTGTAATCATCGAATACTCTCTCGTAGGAGTCTCTAGATGTAAGGATCGAGCCAATGGCTCTACCAGAATCTCTGAGCTATGAATGAGAGTCATGGTAAGGAAGAAGTGACTAGATTCTGTGTCTATAAGAACTGAATCTAGGGTGGAGAAGACACATATCATACCTAGCATCATCTCTAGAGCACCATGGTCATAAGACTCTTCTACCTAAAGTTGTGCTCACCCCTGTCTGCCTTCTCCCTGAGGTCGGGGTGGACCACCTAGGGGTGGTGGCGGTAAAACCTTGAACTTTCTCCCACCGCCTGCTGCCTGTCCTGCTCCCCTGCCACGTACACCGGGCTACAGACCTCATCACTTGAACTGCTACCTCTATCTAGGTGGTCTCTCAACTATCCATTGGTCATCTGTATGGCATGCCGAGTAGTAAGAAGCCATGTTTCCCTACCCGCTGCATGCAAATCACTTCCCGGCTCCCTGCTGACTCCCTCGAGACTGGGATCCCCGTACTGCCAACCTTGAGTCGTGGGGTCATCCTCTGAAATACCTATCCCTCTCGGGCCCTCGCATATACTGTATGCTGCCTGCCGAATACTCCACCACCTAGGGTCTACTAGTAACTCTATTTGTGGGTGGATTCTCCGCCATGAAGCTCCCTACTATAAGGGATCACTCCAGCACCCCAGCTTGAGTAGGGATGCTGAGAGACAACATCGACACCCTGATCTCCCACCTGAGTCCCTTCTCAAAGGCTCTATCCCTAAATAAAGGGTCTCACACAATATCTATCGAGTAGAGAGATATCTCGGTGAACCTTGTTGAGTACTCAGCCACCTCCATGCTACCTTAATGTAGGTGAATCAGCTCCTGAATGTTCATAGAACGCAAGGTTGTAAGGAAAAACTCTTCTTGGAAAAGACGGTCAAAGTCTGCCCAGCTGAGGGTTGCCTCATCGTGCGTCTAGGTGGTCAAGATTCACCATCTCCCTATCGAGTCCTGTAGAAGGATCACTGATAAGATCACCATCTGGTCAGGCGGTGTCCTCACTAAGAGGAAGACCCACGTCACTACCTCCAGTCCTCAGCAACCTGAGGATCTGTCTCTCCCCTGAACCTGGGAGGTCTCTGTCTTTGAAACTTGTGTAGGGCACTGAGTCTACGCACATCCTCTTCTAGAACTTCCGGCAATAGATGCTGACCATCAGGTAGTGGTAGCACTAGTGTACCACCCAGTGGGGCCATCTTTAGAGCTGGTCCTTGAATGGATGCTGCATCACTTGGAGGTATTTCCTAATGACCTCGTATCGGGATCATGGATAGTTGTCCACATGGAGGCATCTTGAGATAGGTCAAGATGTACCATGGTCAGAAGGTTATACCTTGTGAAATGAATTTTATTCAAAAGAACATAAGGAGACACGTATGCAACCAGTTTTTTCATGTATAGAGTCAAAAAGCATAATTCAATGTCCTGGTGTATGGATACATCAGTCGTCACCCCAACACTGGACTCTCTGAATCTGGAAGTCGGACTCAAAACACTTAACAATGTTTCCCCAAAACAAAACACAAACTCCCAGTCTTTGTGGTTGGACTGGCCGCCCTCTAATACCACTTTTTCATGATCCGACCCCCATGGCCCATGATGCAACTACCCCAAACACACCTCCTGATGGCCAGGGGCTGGTGACTAGTGTCGAAGGTGTCAACCTACAAGTGGGAGGCATTTTCCTGAGTACCTGTATACACACACATTCCCAACCATGTCTCACATGTTGAAAAGGAAACAATTATCACTAAAACAAAGATAAGTACAAGTAAAACTAATACAAGTGGTACAGAATACAAACCCAACAAAAGAACTGAAAACAGAAAAGTAAAAAAATGAAACTCTAATGTCCATCCATGGAAAACCCCACATGATCATGAGATAAGTGAAGCTACTAGAATCTAAAGTAGAACTTCCTTTCCACACGATCCTACTGGGACCCTCCTAGTCCTAGGCCACCAATTCCACTATCGTAGCATCCATCGGTACCATCTCCATGAGCACCTATGGGTCCCAATCCACCAACGTCTATGTCAAAACGCTTATCTCCTATACAGGACATGACACAAGTGGGTGGAGCCCGTGCAGGGGCGAGTAATGCGATACTCAGTAGGGACCCCAAAATATAATGGAAATAACACACAAAAATCCTCAAATTAAAGCACAAATCACAAGACAGATCACGCCAGGTATGCATTTAGGGTAGTGATAGAAGAATAATCAGTCACATTATCGAACTTCTCAGCTATTGGAGAACCCCTACTCTATCGAATACAGTGGGCTTGTAGGGTCACAGAGAATCCGCTTCCCACTATCCTTGGATTTTTGTGATACTCATCCCTAATGAGTACCATGGGTATGTTGGGTTTTACAGAGATGCTACCCACCATGGTCTTGTCGGATCACACAGAGATTCTTCCCACCTTGGCCATACTAAGATACTCCTCCTATTGAGTATCATGGGTCTGACGGGTCACCTAGATCCACTCCCCACAATGTTCCTTTTGGGTCACACAGATCTGCTTCCCACTGGGATATCATTGAGTCACACATAGTCAATAGTCAACAGTCTTCAAGTATTAGCCAACCGCAGGGTTCTATACATAGCGCGTTTGGTAGAACCGCTCCTCAATCCATTTTTTACATCTCAACTTCAAGAAAGTCTCCCCAGGGCATGCCAAAAGATCCACCTTGTCAAGAGGGTCCCGATTCTTTAAATGGACCATCAATTGGACGCGCGTTTTTCAAGATACGAGTGTTTTTGTAAATAGGGGTCGGTTGCATCTGGCCCGGTCCAACCCGGTCGGACTGACCCAACCAACCCATCCTGGGGGTCCCACCTACCCCGGTTTAAAAAAAAAATCAACCAACTCAACCAGACCCGATTCAGGTCTGGGTTGGTCTGGTCTGGCCTAACCAGTGGGCCAGGCCTAATGGGCCACATAGGACTTGGTGCTATTTGGCCGAGAGTCTAGCCTATCGGGTCGCTTGACGACCCAAACTCATCCGGCCTAGCCCAAAGTTCACAGGTCTGGCCTGCCAGTTCGGGTCTGGCCTGCCATCACGGGTCTAGCCCGCTCGGCTCGGGACCGGCCCATTGGGCTGTGGGTACGACTCGGTGGCTAGGGGCGCAGCCCGCTGGCTGGGGGCTCGAATCGCTATCCCAAAGACCAGCCACATGTGCATCTAGTGGGGTGATCCTAGGACGTGGCTGCTAGCCGCATCCAGCTACCTGCCTGCCCCGTGGATACGTGGCGCTCCTCCATCCACAGTCGGGCGACCGCATATCTCTAGTCACCCGAGCAGCCCAGGCGTGGGCCACCCCTCCACACGGCGCCTGCCTAGCACCGCATCATCAGGCTATTATGGCCAACTGTTTTTAGCCTCCTGCCACCTCAGCACACCGACGGGCATGCCTTCATCCTCCACTTGATGCCACCGCTGGTGCCAGCACATTGGTGGTCCCTTCAACAGGCCACTATAATTTCTTTGGTGGTCCATTTTTCGATATATCTATGCCTATGGGCCTCTTGGGTCGTCGCCATCCCTTCCTTGGCCCCAAATTCTTAT
This sequence comes from Viscum album, assembly GCA_963277665.1. Classification (NCBI taxonomy): domain Eukaryota; kingdom Viridiplantae; phylum Streptophyta; class Magnoliopsida; order Santalales; family Viscaceae; genus Viscum; species Viscum album. The sequence goes on along the minus strand of OY728159.1, from coordinate 1,744,963,867 downwards.
TTCCACAACTTTGAAAATACAACCATAATGAATGCACATGACAGAGGTGCCTGAGCCTTTTTTGTGTTGGCCTGCGCCCTCTGAGTTAGAGGTTTAAAAATGTGGGAGGTCTGGGGATTTTATTTCAATCAAAAAATGATAATTTCAATCCCAGATAAAGAAAATCACAAAAAATGTTACCCCCCCCCCCCCCCCGCATAAATGAGCGATTCGAGGATCAACCTATTCGTGGGTTGATTTGTGTTCATCATTTCTAGAAAATAATGGGGAATAAATTTAAATAAAATAACCCCTACCTCTTTGACATTCGATGCCAAAAAGTTTCATCCTTGAGGTTTCAATACGTCGATGTCGTTCGTCACTTTTGGCCCCATTATTCAAGGTGCTTTGAAGATATTTGACGTTTGTCGGCATTTGTTGTTCTTCATTGGAGAGGAAGTTCATCGGATGTTCGTCAAAGAATCATGGAATTTTAATCCCCCGTTACACCAATGCGTCAACCAAAATAAAAGGAGAACACATCAAGACATTTCTGTTACACTGTGACTTCCCATCATTATGTGTCATTAAAGAATCGTTACACTACAAGTTAATGATCCATTAATGAGCCTCATCAATGCACCTCATCGCTACACTACAGAATTGTCGTCCTCCGCTCAATGGATTTGAAAAGAAAGTAAAATAACTTTTTAAAGTTATTTTATTGTTTTTCAAAGAGTCCAAAAATTAAATTTTCCGTTCAACCCTTGTGGCCGAAGTTAAGTCCTTTCTAGGTGAATCTCAGCATTCTGAGTTCAATGGTGCCCTCATATTTTTTATCATAGAACCAGTTTAAAATTTAGAAAAACCCTCTCAAATGTTACTTAAGTGAACTTAAAAAAAGTTTAACATTCTGTTTCGGGCTCACCGGGCCTCGGAATCATGTGTCGTCAAAGTTTGTGGTCTCAGTATAATTCCATATAATTTAAAAAAAATACACATAATTTCTGAGATATTATAGCCCCTGCTCACACTGTTAAGTATTTCATAGAAGTTGAATCCTATTATCACCTCTATCAAATCTTTTAAACGAATTGACCCATTAAATTGAAAGTATGCTATTTTTTCTCATTTTTAATCAATATTTCATCATTTTTAATTGATCTTTTATCATTTTTCATGATTTTTTGTTTCTAATCGAAGAATTTTGATTGCAATTCTAGTTCAAAAAACTTATAACTCCAAAAATTCTCTAACCTTCTCAACCTCACTTTAAACAACCCCATCCAGTTCAACTTAATTCAAAATACTCCAAATAACTTCAATTTTTTTTAGAAATCCTAAAAAATACTCCTGTATAATTTTCATGACATATGTTTTCTACCAAAATAGATTGGTTTTCACTTATATTTTTTTTCTAGTTTTTTGGGGTAATTTTTTTCACCATGCTGAAAGTGGTTTGGATAAATAAAATCTAACTATATAGCCTAGATGGATCATGAAGGGACAATGGGAGGGGGATGAATTAGTGTACCCAAATTTTACAAAGTTTATAATTTATTTTGAATTAGGCCCTCTTACTCTTGGACCTCAACCATAGTTAAGAGGAATGGATCTGATATACACTCTCAACAATCACATACACATATAATGAAGATAATAAAAGAAAAAATGACACTTATAGATTTTTAAAAGGTTCAGACTCAATGTGAGAGCCTAATCCTTATCATGATTGAGCTATGGTCATTTCATATATTTTATTATTACTATAATTTGCAGTGATTTCCAATGTAGTACACTTCACACATAAGTGTCAGGCATGTATCATCCACTTCCTAGATAAGATGTTGTTTATGTTGGTACCACAATTTCTTAAATGATGTTATTTATACTGGTAAAACTATTTATTCAAAAGATCTTTCTAAAAACTTCTAAATAAGATCTTCTATCCAACTCAAGAATTTCACCACATACAATTGAATAAGATATTCTTACTCAATCAATAGATCTTTTACAGCCAAAGTAATTTCAAAGGTATTTCATGCTTTTTGTTCCTACTATATCAAATCACTGTTAGGATGTTCAATGCTTGTTGAATGAAGAATACCCCACATTTACTTATTCCTCAATTTTCAAATAATCTAGAAGATAAGATCTCCTTAAATTAATGAAGTTCTTAATCTCAATAGAATATGTTCAAGTGATGCACACAATTTCTCCAATATAATTTTATGCAATAATGGAATTACACAAACTAAGTGCAACTTCTTCCTTGAATTCTCAATTAAAATATCTTAAGTGTGTTTCATGGGATTCTCCTTAGTATATAACAAATGTTATTGTTATTATATTATATTATCCTCAATTTTATTGGATGTTTTAATATCAAAATCTTTCAATGAAAATGGACCATCTTTCTCAATATCTGAATTACCCTCAATTTACTTGTCAGATTTTCCTTCTAAACCATTAGTGTGCTTTAATGGTGATACGTACGGTTCATGAAATGCATGTACTGTATGAAGTTTTTTTGTGTCCCCCTTCACGTAATGGAGCATGAGATATTTTCATTTACTTCATGTAACAAATATAAATATACATGATGTATCTAGTCTTCCTCACACAAATGATGTGCACTGGGTCTCCTCAAATAAACTAATATAAAACATTACTTTACATGATAGATGTATACATTTTCTCAATCCTATTCGCATAAGGGATTCAAGTGAAAATATCACATGAATTTCTTAAGAATCATGAGTTCTTTCTCCCCTGGATTAAATGATCACACCAAATTCTTCTCATTCTTCATGAAATCCAAATAAGACTCATAGGTTTTTTTCATGTGAAAAAATAACATGGGTTAATTATTCTTCATTTCAAATATGAATGCACGGCATATCCTTCATATGACTATGTAAAGTGATGATATCATATTCATGAAATAAGGGTTTTTAGGATCCTCTATTTTTCTAGTCAGTAGTGAGATCTCTCTCACGAATAATCGTACAACATCAACTCTTCTCCTGATCCCTTAGTATTTATAAGTGATATATTCACCACCTTTTCTCTCTATTTTATAGAGAGTCAAGTCTCTTCAATTATCTTAATACCATGGAATATCTTATATTATCATGTCACCAAAAATCATGGAGCATCAACTTGTATTTTTCATGTGATACATAGGTGGACACTCAATTGATTGATGCTAAAGAGTTCACACAATGGAGGTTGTCTAGGATAGAACCTTCATGTGTATGTTCTTATTCACACAATGTTATGATGACTATCACCATGGAGTTTAGATGAATATCTTTTCCATGTGATAACTCTATTATTTATGTGATACTTTGAAAAAAAATTAGGCCCTAGAGAGGTAATGGAAATGGACTGGAGAGGGTGAATAGTATTTCTTTAAGAAATAATCAGAGTATAAAATTTATGCATGGAAATTGATTGGTTTATATATTAAACAATTCAACCACACTGATATAAGAAAATATAGATAAAATAAAATGAAAGAAATTAAAAGATGAACACAAGTGATTTTTATAGTAGTTTGGATCTAAATGATCCTCCATATACTCTTTATACACCAACCTGATGTATAGAACCCACTATGGTATATCAATTTTAAAGGATAGGAATAAATCTTCACATCATCCTTTCTCAAACCTAGAGACTTAACATAATTACCTTGTGTTTTACAGGTTTATAAAAAACCCAAACTTTTATAAGATAAGACCCAACCTAGACTTTTATAGGTTCAATATTAACCTCTTACCTTTTTTGGTTTAGAAAGAACCCATTATTTTAAGGGAGAAACTCTAACCCATCCTTTTACGTGTGTGGACCCAACCTATACTTTCAAATATTTAGTCCTAACTTATTCTATGTTACAGTTTAAGAGGAACCTATTCTTTTAAGAGGATATATTAAACCTAAACTCTTACAAGATAAGTCATTTACTCTACTATTTTATAGGTTAAGAAAAACCCAATATTATAAAAGGATAGAATAAACCCAATATTCTAAGTAGACAGACCAAACCCATACGTACTATTTGTTAGGGTAGTATAACCCGGTGCAAGATGCACTAAGTGAGACAATACAACCCAAAAAGTTATAGTATAGTGAAAGAATAAAACAATTTCACCAATTGAATTATTTTTTATGAATATGTTGGAAAATTAATTAGGTAGTTCTCAGGCCATTATAGATATTGAAACTATGAAGGTTAGTCATCTAGTAGTGTATTTTCATCAAGAAGATGAATAATAAATCATGAGGACTTAGTTGAAAACTATGAATCATGCAAAAGAAAAGTATATCCATGTCACTTTTCTTCACTGAATGCTTTTTTAATTTTATAAAACAAATAAAAATAGATATTTTATCTACTTTGGAAGCCAAGATACTCCTTTATAAATTCTAACATTAAAACCGTCACATAGAGGTATCTTTTAATTATCATCAATGAAATGTAAAAATGAAAATAATTATATACAAATTGTCTTGTTAGAATAAAAAAATTAAACACCAATTAATATATCCATAAAATTTAAAAATAAATTCCTTGGAATACTCCCATAAATCATATGAGTCAAACTCTTCATATTCCAAATTCAAATTGGAACTTCGCTCATTCTTATTTTTTAGATAAATGATTTGCATATTTTTTTCAAAAAAGTGAGATAATTAATATCTATGTGAACTATGTCTTAAAATTATATCAATACAGTAGTTAATAATCAATATTCATGTTATTGGAAAACTCACTAACAATATTAGAGATAAACTCTATATATTCAAACTAGTTTGAATTTGAATATTTCAATTTCCATAATTTTAGTGAGAATATCAATATACAATTAATCCTTGTGAATATTATTTAATTAAATATAAAACAATTTAAAAAATATTTTTAGGATTATAAATAATTAATAAGTGTTTTTAGAACAAAAAAATTAATTATATCTATAATAAACATGTATAAAATGGAAAAGTGAAGAATAATGTTAAATAGAGCATATTTCCATTTTTTGGAAAAACTGACAGAAGATTGCATAAACATATAGGAAAATTCACATGGTATTCTCACATAGAATTTTTTTACTATGTAAATGAATATATGTAGTTGAATCTACATAAGGTAATTCATGTACCCAATTTCACATAAGCGAAATCACATAGTCATTTCATGTACCTGATTTCACATAGAATATTTATATAAGGGAATTTACATAGCCATTCCACAAAAGAAAATTCATGTATCCATTTATCACTATATATCCAAATCATTCGTGCATGAAAAACTTTTCAAATATCTAAATATCTACGTATTTTTTTCTCATGTAAGAAAATTTCTCACACGGATGAATTCACATAGGTGATTTTGGAAATCTATAAACTACTTGTCTTATCAAATTTTATACTTATAGATGTCTTACAAACTATAGAATAAAATTTATCTTCAGTTTAATTTTATTTATAAAATTTAATTATATTTTAATAAAATCAAGAATAGCCTAAATTTGAAATCTATATCTCATGTTATCTTCAAAATACAATAAAAAAATAGTCATAGAAAACATCATAATTCAGTTATAATACATATAGTGACTTATAACCTAATTTAGAACATGTTAGAAATTTATTAAGAGTTACATTTATTCTAATTAAATGTAGATAATTTTTTATATTTCTAAATCATCAAGAATCACTTAATTTTGAGTTGTATATACAATTTTATGTATGAAATAAAAAAGGTAACTAATTATGAAAAATCAGATATGTGAGAGAACTGACTATATGGATTTTGGCTTCATGGGAGATTTGGCTACATGGGAACACAGATTTGGCTATGTGGGAATAGTAAAAAAACTAGTATAAATGATATTTTAAGGTCTCAAATGAATATTTTAGCCTAGGAACACTTCATGAGACTTGTATAAGATGTTATAAAAAATCAAAAAATTAAATATCAAGATAAATTAAGTAAATAATAAAAAGATATAACCAAATTCAAGCATTATTTTAATTAATACATAAGATAAACTAAAGAAGAAACTTAATAAATCTATAATAAAAAAATATAATCAATGAACAAATGAATAATAAATAATTAAACAAAAAATGATGAACTAAAATAAGATAATAATGGTATGAGAAATTATAATTACACATATCATAGTATTTAGACTTATTATAAATTAAAGAAGTGTTGTGATTATCAAAACAATGTATAAATATTTTAAGTACTCATGTTGGAGAGAATAAAAAATATATTTTTGATTACCAAAACATGAAGTGGTTCAAGGATCCATTCAACATTCTCCCCCTTTTTAATAATTACAAAACCATATATAATTTTAAAAATTCTCCCCATTTTTATAATTATCAAAAAGATAAAGTTAAAAAATTCATTCAAATTAACACTCAAAAATTAATTTCCTTTTAAATATACTGATAAAACACATTTTATTTTTTATCTTTCTTAAACATTCATATTTTAAAAACATATACCAATGATCCACTTTAAAATATTCCAGTGTTATATGATGGGATGAATTTTACAACTTGTTTGTGAAAAATAATAACACCTTCATAAAACATCATTTTATGAAAAATAAAATTTTAAACATTAAGTTAACATAGTTTAGTATATATGAGAAGTATTAAAATAGAAATAAAATACACAAATATTTACATAAATTAAAATTATTAATATAAAAATAAATATTCTAGATTTCAACATATTGTAAGGAAATATAAATATTTTAGCTTGTCCAAATAAAAATATACATAATATTCCAACATTCTTGATAGAGAACACTTTTCTAAGGAAAATTAAAGAATTGAAATAATTTGTATCCCCCTTAATTGATGAATTATATATATATATATATATATCAATTAAAATAATTTTAATTTCAAATGAGAATATCCACCTCAATTCTAGCTTATATAAAATAGTGAATACACATTTTAAGTACATAAATTTTAATTTAAAAATTATATTTAAAAACATGAGTAACACCCCCTAAACTGATGCTTTCCTTAAAAATAAAATTTAAAAAAAAAGTATGATTAGAATTTTAATTCTAGCAGTGAACACTCCTTAAAAAATATATTTTAATATCACAAGGAGACACGAAACATGTAATAATATAATGAAAGAATTTTGAAAGTAATAAAATGATAATATCATAAAAGTAAACCAAAATTTACAACAAAAATAACATATTCATTGTCCATGTAAATATATTAACTAGATTAAAGTGCAGTATGAAATAAAAGATATGGTATCATCCCAAAATTATATAGCATATTCATGATTATCCAAAATGGAATACTAAATATTGTAATGCTTGTACCAACATTATTAGGATAAATCTATATGGACATGCATGCCAGGAAAGAGAATCAGAAAGTACACATTACTTGGGTATAAATAATGGATTGATTTTACATGAATATGAATATATACCTCTAGGTTCTCAAGTGGTAGATAGTTTCTAAATCTTGTCTTTAAAATTAGATTTAGATATAAAAGATATTTTGTGACCAAAATATTGATTGAAATTTAAAGGGAAATCACAAGTATAATGACCATAAGATCTACATTTAAAGTAATTAATAGAATAAATTCCAAATGATTTTCCTTTCACAAAATTACTTTTAAACATGATAGGAATAAAATAATCACAATCAATACAATTCCTTTTATCATTAAATTTATTGAAATAAATAGTCTTTCCAAAATTAAAATCTGAAGTAAATTGATTATAATTGGATTTTTCAAATAAAACATTTCATTCTTAACTTTATCTAATTCATTTTTCCTCCTTTTATTTTATTTTTGAAAAAATTGTAAATCGTCATAAACCTTTTCATGTGTGGAAGAACCTTTGTTTATAAGATTTTAATCTTCATTTTTAAGATTATTACAATGATCCTCACCTTTAAAAATATCGTACAATAATAAATTAATCCTTCTTTATTGATCTTCGTTATTATTGGAAAGAAAATATTTAATCCTATCATTTTCAGATTTATGCTTCAACATTTTCAAATCAATATTCAAGTTTCTTAATTTATCAATTTCAAGAGATAAAACCTTTTTATATTCAATGAATTTATTAAACTTAGAAGATAATATCCTTTTATTTTCCTAAACCTTTTTATATTTATCTTTTATTGATACTTGTATAAAAGTAATTTTTTTATTTGATCTTTATATGAATCATACATTTCCTTTAGATCCTCAATAATTGGCTCATCATTTCCAAAATTGATATAAGTAAGAAAATCATAACTATAAAAATTATCTTTAGTTATACTTGTAACACATATATTTCCATCTTTTCTAACATATGTACTAATATTATTTGATAAAGAGTGAGGATTTGAACATGTTACCCTAAAATATTTTGAAATAAATACAACATTATCAGTTTCTTTTGTACTTTCATCCTTATTGTAAGAGATTTTGGAATCACTCTAAGTAGTCACAAATTTATTTTCCTTCTTCTTAACTTTCCTTGGATTTTTTAGCTTCATAAAATTGGGTTTAATATGTGATATCTTCCTGCAAACATAACAAATAACATTGGAATAATATAAATTCAAATGTGAATTACCTTGAATGATATTTCCTTCAACAAAATTATGATTTTACATTTTCATGGATTGATGATCATTTTTCATGTGTTTGGATTTTTTATAATTAGTGCGAATAGATTTCATGGATTCTTCTTCTTCAAAGGTATTTGTCTCAAGTTGTTTCTAAATCTCATAAGCAATGTTGCAACTGCAAATTTTGTCAAAAATATTTCCAGAAAAAGAACTATAAAGAATATTCCTGACCTTATAATTAAGATCATATTTAATAACATCTTATCCTTTCAAATAAACCATAAAATATTTAGGTAAAACATAATATTTAATAAAAATATCCCAAAATATAATATCAATACTCTTTAGATAATATTCCCTATGGATATTCCACTGAGTATGCTTACTACTATTGAAATTTGGTGGAAATATCAAATTCAAACCACTTTTATTCCTAAAATTATCCATCATTAAAAAATATATTTCCCTTAGTCTTATTAAAAACTAGGATAAAAAGTTATCACAATTAATATAAATAATAAAATGAAGCACAATATATCCAAAATGATCCAACCTATGATATTAATTATGAGGTATCAAACAATGTGACAAACTAAATTATCCTCAAAGGGTCCTGATCAGATACCAATTTTAAGGTATCAATAGATCAACTAACATAAACTTATCCTTTAAATATCTACCCTCTGATACCAAATGTTAGGTCCCAGAGAGGTTATGGTAATGGACAAGAGGGGGAGTGAATTTTATTTCTTTAAAAATTAATCATAGTATAAAATTAATGAGTTTTAATTTATTGGTTCAAATATTAAACAATTTAACTACATAAATATAAGAAAAGAGTGAGAAAAGAAAATTCAATAATGTAAAAGACTAAAATAAGATATTTTTAGATTAGTTTAGGTTTAAATGATCCTACGTTTACTCTCTACACACCAACTCGGTGTAAAGAACCCACTATGGTATATCACTTTTTAAGGAGAGTGAAAAATCTTTTCATACACCTTTTTAACACCTATAGACTTAACTCAATTACATTTTATTTTATGGGTTTAGATAAAAACCCAACCTTTTATAAGAGATGACCCAACCTAGACTTTTACAGGATCAATCCTAACCTCTTTCCTTTTTTGATTTAGATAGAGCCTAGTATTTTATAGGATAAAATCTAATCCACTATTTTATAGGTGTAGACCCAACCTAGACTTTCACATGATCATTTATAACCTATTTTATGTTACAGGTCAAGAGGAACCCAGTCTTCTAAGAGGATAGACTACACCTGGACTCTTACAGGAGAAGTCCTTTCCTATACTATTTTACAGGTTAATTGAAACCCAATCTTCTAAGGGGATAAACTAAATCTAGTCTTCTAAGGGGAAAAACCAAACCCAGACATACATTTTTTAGGGTAATATAACCCCATTAAGGACACATAAAGTGATAAAATACATACCTAATAGTTATAATACAATAAAAAATAAAACAATTTCACCCAATGAATGATTGTTAGTAAACATGTCAGTGAATGAATTAGGTAGTTCTCTGGCCTTTATATTTGTTAGAGTAGTGAAACTTGGTCATCCAGCAGTGTATTTTTATCAAAAATATGAAAAATTAAGTTCCAAGACTTAGTTACGAACTATGAATCATGTAAAAGAAAAGTATAGTCACATCTCTTTTCTTCACAGCATGTTTTGGTCATTTTATATAGAAAATAGAAATATACATTTTCCACACTTTATAATCCATAATAATAATTCATAAATTCTAACCTTAAAACCTTTACATAGAGGTATATTTTAATTATCTTCAATGAACTGTAAAAATAAAAACCATTCTATAAAAAGTGTCTCGTTATAATAAAAAATTAAAACAGAAATGAATATATCCATAAAATTTGAAAATAAATTCCTTGGAATACTCCCATAAAGCATGTGATACTAACTCCTCATATTCCAAATTAAAATTTTAACTTCACTCATTCTTATTTTACAGATAAATTATTCATGTGTTTTTTTAGAAAAGTGAGATTAATAATATCTATGTAAACAATGTCTTGAAATTCTATCAATATAGTAGTTAAATATTAATATTAATATTCTTGGAAAACCCCATAACAATATTCTAGAGAAACTCTATATATTCTAACCAACTTGAATTTGAATATTTCAATTTCTATAATTTTAGTGAGAATGTCAATATTATCTTAATTCATGTGAATCTTATTTAATTCAACATAAAAAAATTAAAACATGTTCTCATGGATTATAAATAATCAATAAGTGTTTTTAAAATAAAAAACATTAATTATATCTATAATAAAAATGAAACGAATGGAAAAGTTAATAATAACATAAAACAGAGAATATTTTAATTTTTTAGAAAAAACTATAGATGCTTGCATGACCACATAGGAAAATTCAAAAAGGACCATCACATAGCCATTTTTTCTATATAAACGAATCTATATATATGAATCTACATAAGGGAATTCATGTACCCGATTTCACGTAATAAAAATCACGTAGGCATTTCACATATGATTTCACATAACAGATTTATGTAAGGAAATTTACATATCCTTTTCATGTAAGAAAATTCATGTCACCATTTCTCACTATGTATCCAAATGATACATTTAGGGTAAAATTTTCACATAGCTGAATATTTGTGTATTTGTTTCTCATTTAAGTGAATTGCTCTCATAGCCAAATTCACATCGGTGATTCTAGAAATCTATAAACAACTTGTCTTACCATATTTTAGACTTAAAAAAACTTCTAAATAGCATAATCAGATTTATTACCATTTTAATTTTATTTATAAAATTGAATTATATTTATATAGAATCGAAAATAACATAAATCTCACTTATAAATATCATGTTATCTCTAAAATACAACAACAAAATAATTATTGAAAAATGCAGAATCTAGACATAATACATGTAGGGACATCTATCCTAATTTCAAAAATTATAGAGATTGATTTAGAGTTTGATGTATTATAATTAAATGTATATTGTTATATTTTCAACTCATGAATAATCACTTAATTTAGTGTTTTATAGAAAATTTTATGTTCGAAATTCAGAAGATAACTGATTTTGAAAAATCAACTATGTGAGAGAATTGGCTACGTGGATTTTGGAAACATGGGAAATTTGGTTATGTGGGAATAGTAATTTAGATATGTGCTAATAGTAAAAAAACTATATCAATGATATTTTAAGGTTTCCAATGAAAATTTTATCCTAATAACACTTTTTGATACTTATATAACATGTTATAAACAATCAAAGCATGAAATATCATGATAAATTAAGTAAAGAATAAAAAGGTATCGCCAAAGTTAAGTATTGTTTTAATTAATACATAAGATAAACTAAATAAAACACTTATTAAAGCTATGATAAAACAATATAATCAATGAAAAAATGAATAATAAATAATTATATAAATAATAAAAGACTAAAACAAGATAATAATGCGATAAGAAATTATAATTACACAAATCAAAGTATTTCAACGTATTCTAAAAAAGTGTGTATATTATCAAAACAATGTATTAAGATTTTAAATACTAATGTTGCAGAGAATAAAACAAATAAATCTTTTTAATTATAAAAACATGAAGTGGTTCAAGGAGTCACTCAAAAATTTTCTCTAAAATATCGCATGCAAGAAAGATAAAGATTGCATGAATGAACATATCTTGTTCTGTTTGGTTGGATTAGTGGATATGGCCTGACTGATGTTCATATAATCTTGGCATGTAAACATTGTATATATTAAGATTTTTTTTGGGTTCTTTGAAGTTCTAAGGTTGAAGACAATGTCTTGGATCGCATTATCAATCATACGAAAAATCTAGATTAGATCAAATGGTGCAACTTATATACATATGTTTTTAAGTGGGTGAACAGTACCCATATATCTTCTATACTACATCATAATTCTATTCAGTCTTCTTGTCCTTTATAATACATTTTGTACTTCAAATTTTTTGATCTGGCAATGGGGTTGGCACCCAGACACACTGCACACACCACATGAGGCACACGCACCTGCGTGCCACCCGTGCATATCCATGCGGGTAATATGAGCCCACACTAATTATTGTGAAATCAATTTTACCCACGTTCTCCCTGTGGGTGTTATATAACCTCACTATACCCCCATGCATGGATATGCTAACCTACCTCCCATGTGGTTGAACCTCAACCCTATATGTGGTTCAGGTGGGTCCTTAGTTGGCCAAGGGTTGGACTGTTCTTTTATCTTGAGGCCACTCAAAAAGACTTAGTAAAATAATATCCCTTAAAATATTCCATGCCAACTCAAAATTCTTATTCAAATATTATTCATACAAACTATATTTTTAATGGTTGTTTTAATTTCAGTTCTACAAATTATTCATGCAAATCAATATTTGTATGGTATTAAAATAATTTTATGGTAATTAAATAAGTCTTTAATGCATATTTATCTTCATGAAAAAATATATTTGTATGGTATTATTTAATTCTTATTCTTCATCTTATCGTAAAAAAATGTTTCATCGTTGACATAAGTTTTTAGAATTAAATAACGGTTCAATAATCATCAAAATTAAAATGGAGGATTTTATTATCAAATGGAATGTAATGAATCTATAACAATCCTCCAAGAATCATCACTAACCTTCTTCAATATTGTTCAAATTATTTCCATGATTAATCACTAGTCACATATAAATTTATTCTCTTTAATACATTGACTTTGATTCCATATTATATATTAAAAACAAATACAACCATACTCATTAACTATCCACATGGGGTCTTTAATATCCCACTATTCCTTTGTTATTGATAAAATTTCCTTAAATAAATTAAATGTATCTTATACTCCTTATTGAAAATAAATTCAAAGGATTTGAGGGGATAAGACCATCTGATATCACTTTTAGTGTTTTCAAGAGGTAACAAGTGATACCTATCAAAGTACACCATGCCAGACTTTTTTACTTTAGGTCATGAATTATCTTTGGTACAACTTATAACAAGGATGATGATGTCACATGTTTTCATATCAATGAGCCTTTATCTAGTTAGATCTAAGTCTGCATGAGAAAACTTTGTGTATAATAGTGATTTCACCAAGACATCAATGTTGTCTATTAACTTATTCAGCATGTGATACCATTTCCATATTTTTCATCCTTGTGGAAGTAAAACAAAAAAAATCAAGAAATATATACCTTGCACTTCACTCAATATATAAATTATAAATTTAAAGTGTAAAATTAATTTACTCCCCCTTTATATGCATATTTTTTATAATCTAGGAAATGGTTAAAAGTGTAATTGGGTTAGCTCTATTTTAAAATTCTATAGAGATGGTATAAAGTTCCAGATATTCATGGAACAAACATGGATATCATATCCTTTATGTTTTCTACTCCTTAATTTGATAACTCCCTTCATTTTACCTTGTGAATAATTTCATTATATAGTCTTAAAGATATTCATATTGATGATCCACTATTGTGAAATAATTCAATATTTTATTAAATCTTGAATAATCATTTTAACTTGTTGTCTTTCACTTTGTTCATTCATATCTCCTCTTGATAATGTTCTTCAACTTCAATTCCATATAATAAAAGAACACAAATATTATATAAGAAGTAATTTAATAAGGTGGAATGCTTATGAGATTTCTAATAAGAGAAACAAGGTTGAGTACATACTCTCAACATAGAGACTATTTTCCTTGTAGCCCCAAAGTGTTTGGTACTCTTCATGCTTGTATATCCTTAAATTTCACATTATGACATTTATTAGAAAGCATGTACTCTTTAATTTCATTCATCTTCATCTTGTGTGGATTATTTATATTCACCTCAACTGGTAATTCAATAACTTACCCTAGTTCTTGTTTTTCTATCTCTATTATCTCCTCTTGAGAAGGTTGAAGATTCATACAATTTGTTGCATTATGTTTAGTTTGCTTGAACCTTTCACACAATTTTTTTGAAACACTTGATTTGTCATTTTTTATATCCTCACTTGAAATTAGAGTTCTTATTCATGTGGAACAACCTATTTTCTTTTTATATTTTTCTCTATATAGTGCTTCATCTTTAGATTTTTTAATTTATCTAGAAGCTTGCACTTGATCAGGCCAAATAATTAAGAATATTTTCTTAATATATTTGTATTTTTAACTTCCAAATGAATTATTTAATGTTTTTTTAATTACCTTTCTTGGATAACTTTCTAAAATATTCTATAGTAATCCCTTTAATCATTATTATCTTCTTATTTCTATCATAAATCATTTCTCTTATTGATTTTATCTTACTTCCATTCATTTTAATTTCCATGGAAAGTTTGTAGTGGTCAATATAATGACCTATATTTTCATACTAGAAGCATATTTTCTTGTTTGATGTGAAATATTTGGCATTCATCGTCTCAATCTTCATAGGAGTGGTTTGTTCACTTATTTTCATTTGTTGAATTCCATCCTTCACATGTTTATCTCCCAATGTAGCTTGTTATACTTTATTTATGAACTACTTCAGTCTGGTTTGGGGTCCTCTATTCATATTGTTATAGGAGTTATACTTGGATTGTTCATACCAACAATCTTATTCTTTGTGACCACTTATGTTGCAGTACTCACAAAAATATTAAAGTCATTTGAATCTATTTCTAGCGTGTAGATTCATTTTATTTTATGGAATCTAATTCTATTTAGAAGGTTTATTTATTTATAAACCTATACTATTCCTAAATATAGGCCTTATATAGTCTTCACACATTATCATGTTATTCCAAAACACAACATCTCGATGTCCAAACTTCTAACAGCACCGACAGTAGCTAAGAAATCTCCTTCTTTTACTTATAATAACAGTCTAACTAGATTTAGTACCTTGATGTTTTTGGGTTTGATTTTCCTTCTTTGTAGCGTCATTTTGGGAGTTATTTTTATTTATTTTTCTAGTATCCACCCTTGGTGTTTTTTTATTTATTATCATTTTTATCTACCCAAATATTCCAAGATTTTGGATTTGAACCTGTACTATTAGATATGATTGCATAGGTAGAAACAAAATTAACTAGGTTATGATTTACCTTATTTTATGATCTTGTAGAAGCTAGATAAAGTGATTATTTAAATCCATTATTTCTAAAAATATTATTATTTTTAGAGTCATTAATCTCTTCAACATTTTTTTTTATAAATATCACTTTTTGTTTCTTGACACTCTATATATTTTGGGTTGAAATAAATATTCTTCTCAGCAACTTGGGAAGTTCCAACATGTGTGTGCTTAAAGTTTCTCAATTTAACCTCTAATTAAATATATTTCATGTTGAGGAAAGTATTCTCGTTTTAAATTGTTTTTAGACCACCTTCCCATTCACTTTTCAACTTATTAATTTGATCTTTATGCTATCTTGTGCTTTCATTCAATGAATTTTCAAGGTCCTAAAATTTTATATCTTTAACTTTAAATTAAGATTCCTTAATAGTGACAATGGATTTATGTTATTCTTCCAAATCATGGATATTCTAAATATACTCTTCATGAAATTTGGCCCTTTCTTCCACTAAAATTTGTATATATTTGACTTTACAAGTTTTTTCTTCAAGTTGAGTATCTCTTTCCTTGACTGAATCATTATGTAATATTTCAAGTGCATGGATTACTTCACCAAAAAAATGTTTACATGCAATGCTCTCATAAACATGACTTTACAATTATTCTTAAATTAATAAAATCTTTTAATTATAAAGAGTAATATATTATTCCTTTACTTCAACAAGGTTTGTGAGATAATTTCACTTTTTGAACTTCCTACCTGGTGAATACTATAATTTATTAACTTCCTCTTCAAGCTATGCTTTGTCATTAAGAATTTTCTTATATGAAATCAATTCATCAGGGAAATTATACATATTCCTTTTGAATTGAGAGTAGAATTATTCAATGGTTTTGATAGATTAAAATTCCTCATACTCTCCATATCTCGATCTAGTTTCTTCAAAAGGATCATTTTCAATAGATTTGATAGAAGCACACTTATCACCTTGATCTTCTTCAAATTGTGATTTATCATTCTTTTCTTTCTTTATGATTTTTCGTACTGTATTTTCTTCCCTATTCTTCTAGTTTTTAGAGTCTTGGAATAGAACACCATGTATTCTTCAATAGGATTGAAGAATAATTATTCCAACTAAGGAACTTAGGAATCAACTAGGAAAAAATTTAATATAATTATATGTATACCTATGCACTAATTCCACCTGTAGTTCCCATATGAATCATACAAGGACTATGATGGGGGATTCCCTCCTCTACACACTCCCTATAAGAATAAAAATAACTAGTGTATGGCTCTTATTCCCTTTCATCCAGAGTTGATGATTATTCCAAGAGGTGACCAGTCAGAGGATTCAGCAACCAAGTATCAAGTGGGAAGACATCTATGAAAAGATGTTTCTATCTCTTATGTTTCCTATCCTCTTTCAACCCTTGATGATCCAGGCCTCTTCGAGTTTTCTACCATACCCACTACAAATATATTTTAGTTGTTATCACATCCTCAACACAACACAGATCAGATTTTTTTCTCTTCATATCCAGTTCCAAGTGGATCCTATACCAGATCATGTTCTAAATGTGCAGTTGATGGATCTTCTTCTCATAAGAGGTGCAGGTTGTATCTAGGGTCCAAAACTAGGAAACAATACTTAAAATGATCCCCACCCTTATTTGAAATGTCTTTGGCCTCAGAGCCAAGGTTAAGACTTACTTCCTCTCCAATGAAGTTTGTCATATTATGATCTTGTTACTGGTTGTTCTTGAGCCTAGATAACAAGCTTCTAGATTATTGGTTTTTTCTCACCAGATTGGTTTAAAAAACACCTTGCATGGAGATTAATATAATCAAAATATTTGTATTTTATGTAATTATTCTATTACTATGGACAAGGTTGGTGTCTCTAAGAAAAATATTAAAACCAATGTAAGTGGAGAAGGTAATAGATTTTTCATTACCTTTGTCTATGTGAAATGTGAGATGAGGGAAAGGGAGATTTTATGGTCAGATTTAGAATCCTTAAATGTAGGACATTCATCTTGGTTTATAGGTGGTGATTTTAATATGATTATTGATTTGTTTGAGAATAAATGAGGAGGTATATATCCATACATATGTTGATGCGATTTTTTATCCTTCATTGCTAAATTTGGGTTTATGTACTTGGGTTTTTTGGGTGACAAGTACTCTTGGTGAAACAACCAAAAGGGTAAATGATGAACCTAGTGTTAGTTGGATTAATATTTATCCAATATCCAGGTGGTCTCTACCTTCGCAGATATAAGGGTTACAAATCTAATTTTTTTCATTATCATAACATTATCCTCTCTTTTTTAACACATCTTTGAGAAGGTTGGGTAGTGATCGCTTTTACCTCTCCATCTATTGGGATTCTAACCTGAAATATCACATGGTGGTGAGTACGTCATGGAATAAAATTTTTCATGAGATTTCATGGATTTTATTCTATAATAAACTTAATAATTTTAAAGGGTTATTCATGTTTTGGTATTCCCAATAACCATGTCACTTTTTTTTCTGGATGATATCAAACATGAGATCGAATGCATTGAGACCCGGTTAGAAGATATTTGGGAAGAAGTGTCATTTAGTGACCTTAAATAAGAAGAATCATCCTAATGAGGTACTTCTTGAACAATAAAGTGTGAAATGTAAAAAATAAAGGGTTACATGGATAATGGAAAGGGAAAAGAACATGGCATATTATCTGGATTTTATTAAAGAAAAGAATCGTGGATGCATCCTGAATATTCATATGGAAGATGGATCATTCTCTAATGACCCAACAATCATTAGAGGTATGGACGAGACTTACTTCAAATACTTTATTATTGATATGAATCCTTGTATGTAGGATAGTTACCTAAGAGGCCAAGATTATATTTTTGTTTCCATATCTCAGGTGGTGTCTACTACTACAAATGATTTTATCAAAGCTATCCTAGATGAGCATGATATATGGGAAGCTATCAATTCTCTTAACCAAAATAGTTCTCTAGGTATATATGAATTTCCTGGTTCTTTTTATTTGGAATCACAGGATCTGATCAAAAGATACATCATTGGATCTATACATGATTTTTTCTATGGAGGTTCCTTATCGTGTGTAGTCTATGCAGCTTTGCTAATTCTTATCTGAAAGGTAAAATATCCAGTATCACTTAACTAATTTAGGACCATCAGTATCTGAAATTTTTCATATATTATTTTAGACAATATTCTGAATATAATTTTATCCATCTATTTACATGAATGGGTTTCAGAAGAGAAACATAGTTTTATCAAGGGAAGATCTCCCCTGGAAGAAATTGGAATTGCACGGGAAATGATTATGTTCCTCAATAAAAAATCTCATGTATCTAACATGGTTATAAATATTGATATGGATAAGGAATCTGAAATAATATAATGGGGATTCATCCTTAGAATGATGGAATTTGTGGGATTCTCAAATTAGGCTCATATCCTTTTTTCAAATGCTTTAGCTCCCCTTGGTTCTTAGTGTCAATAGTGGGAAAAAGAAATGGTTTCTTAAAATTGGTTTGTGGTCTTAGACAGGGTGACCCCATGTCACATTGTCTTTTTATCATAGTACATGACAATCTTAGTAGGATCTTGGAAAAGATAATGTATTATGGTAACATTCATCCTTTAAAATGTAGAAAAAACTTTACAGGTATATCTCATTTTATTTAGGAAGATGACATGATCTTCTTCATTAATAGAGGAATAGATTGATCAGAGGAATTTATAAGGTGTTGGAAGAATATATAATATGTAGTGGGTAGTTTATAAATTAAGTCCATAGAAGCATCTACTTCTTGAGGTTGTCCTCTAAAAGACATGTCGAAAAATTGGAAGAAATGCCTGGTATTTATAGAAGTTGTTTTTCTATGGAGTACATGGGAGCACATTTATCCCCAGGGAGGTTTCACATCAGTCATTGTGAGGGGGTTTTCAATAAAATTACCAGCTGTATTACTAATTAGAAGAACTATTTTCTATTATTTGGTGGAATAATTACACTAGTTAATTTTTTCCTTACATCCACCTTGATGCATGTGTTATCATTCCTCATGGATTTGAAATGGGTGCTAAAGAATATTGAGAAGATCCCTATTTATTTAAAATGGAATTTACATGGTGATGGAAGATATCATTGGGATGCATGGAAGAAGATGGACAAATTAATAGAAGACAGTGGCATCAACTTACGCAGTGTGGAGGGATCGATGTATAGTCTCAACCTAAACTGGTATGGGAGGTCCATGAAGTTCATTACCTTTGGAGTAAATTCATTTGTGGTAATTATGGGTTTGACCTTGATTCTCTGCACAGGAAAGTCTCATGGTTGTGGTAGGAATTAAGGGGGTGCATTTTGTTTCTCAATCATCATTCTTAGGGGATTTTGGAATGTAGAAACATTAATTTATGGTTCAATAATTGGGTAAGTTTCTTGATTGGATTCCCAGGATGCACAACTCCTAACATTTCTTTTACTCAGGCATGCCTTTACCCCTCATTTACACAGAAAGTTATTAACCAACAACAATGTTAGTTCTTTGAGAATATTGTTCTTTATTCTGAAAGTGACTATTTAATCTTCACTAAGTCTTTAATGGCGGTTTTCATGGCCAAGATGTATAGGTATTTTCAGAAAAATTCAAATGGTCTCAGCGGTGTTGTAAGTCTATACTAGTGTAAATACATACCCATCAAATATAACTTCTTGGTTTGGAGTATCAATAACCATTGTATTACTATTGATGAATAGATCAAGAGGAAAGGGATTTCTCTAGCCTTGAAATTCTAGTTCTATCATGGCAATGGGATGGAATCGATGAACCATCTCTTCTTCGACAGCGAATGGGCTTCAACAGTTTGGACAAGCTTTGAAAACCTCATTAGCATTGACATGAAGGTTTTATCATGTGTTTAATTCCTCTACAATGGAATACATAGGTTTGTATTGAATGATAATGAACACAAGGTGAGATCAATGTTAATGGTTTTAGGATGTTGGACTATATGGGATGCGAGAAACAAATATCACAGTGAAAAAAAATTTAGTTAATCTTTAGATTTGTAGGTTTGGTCCAAAGGTTTGGTGGTAAAACTTGGATCTCTAGTTAAATATTGGGAAAATATTAATTCCTTGTAGTGATCATGGTGGGAATTATGAACTTTACAAGCCCTCAAGTTTTCCCCAATCTAGGGAAATGGATTTTTTAGAATCCACCTGATTGTGGTCTCAATCTCAATATAGATGGATCATATAATCTTGGCATTATTTTTGGCAGTAGAGTCATTCAAGATCACAATGGCTCAGTTTTCATTGCATTTAGTAGTTTTTATAGTCCATGGAACTCTATCATGGTGAAGGCCAATGCTCTTAAAAATGGACTGGAGGTGTGTCTTTCACATAATTAATTGCTCTCTACCATTGAAACTAACTCTCTGGTGATCCATGATTCTATCCAAGGAAAGGTGAGCACACCATGGTCTATTTTGTATCATATTCAGAGGTGTAGAATTATTTATCCTAATAATGTGAATTTTCTACATACATGGTGAGAAAGTAAAAAGTGGTAGATTTATTGGCCTCAAGAGGAAACTAAACTGGTCCTTGTATGATTCTCTCTAATATGGGTAGCCTTCCCCCTGAATATGTGGCTCTTGTATATGAGGATTATCTTGGATTACATTAATTTATACCCCCTTAATCCCTTCATTTCCTTTTTTATGTTTTTGGTTTTTTTGGGTTCTATTTTCATGCTACCTTGTGACTTGGTTTCTTCTTTAATAAAATAACAATGGTTGTTGTTTTAAAAAATCATGTGCACTATTAATCTTAAAAAACCATTTTAAAACCTTCATTTTCATTATTGATGTATGTTGTGCCTTGATCCTCTCCACATAAGGGCTTCGTGTGAATAGATCATGTAAATCTCTTATGATTAATGGGTTATTTCTCCTTCATATGAAATGATGACATGAGATCCTTCTTCTTCTTCATGAAATCCAAGTAATGATCATAGGTTTATTCTACTTTGTGTGAAAAAACCATACAGGTGGATTCTATTTTTTCAGATGAATGTATTATCTCTCCTTCACATAATTGTGTCAAGAAAATATATTCTCTTCATGAAATAAGGGTTTCATGAATCCTCTATTTTTCTATTTGGGAGTGATAGCACTCTCAAGAATAATCAAACAATAACAATTATTCTCTTTTGTACCTTGGAATTTTTAGGTAGGTTGTTCACTAACTTTTCTCCTAATTTTATGGTGACTCAATGTTCTTTAATTCTATACAAATCTCAGTTTGTCTCAGACTATCGGGTCACTTAAAATCATAGTGTATAGGATTGGTTTATTCATGTGATGTTGAGGTGGACATATGAATGCCTGGTGCTGAAGATTTCATGAAATGTAGCATGTCTATGACAAAACCTTCATGCACACATTCCTATTCAAATAATGTTGTGATGACTACCACCATGTATTTAGGATGATTTACTTATCCATGTTATAACTCTATTCATCATACAATGTTTCGAAATTTTCTTCAAAATAATGCACGCATGTAAGATAATGATTTTATGCAGGAACTTATCTTGTTCATTTTGTTTAGATCAATAGAAATGGTCAAGATTCTTCTCATCAAATAATGGAATGTCAACATCAGTTGTCTCAATCTTTCATATAGGTCCATCTAGGGATGATAGTTAAATATAATGTCTTGCAGTGCAAGATCAATCAAATTTCAGGGTTGAATTAGATCATACTATGTTGTTAATATGCATATCTTTTTTAAGAGAGTGAATAGTAACCATATATCTTCCATCCTACATAATAATTATATTTGATATCTCTCTAATTTATAGTAAATTTTTTACTTTAACTCACTTGATCTGACACCGATTTTGGCACCCGAGCACACTACACACACTAAATGGGGTGTGCACGCATGCGTGCCCCTGTGTTTCACCTATACACATCCCTACGGGCACTATGTGCCCACCATTCTTTCTATAAAAGAACCTTCACCCATGTGTTTTATGTGGGTGCTATGTAACCTCACTTATCCATTCTAACTTTCCTCACTCAAGGTTGACTCATATCCTCATATGTGGTTGATGTGGTTCCTTGGTTTTCAAAGGGATAACCTATTTTTTTAGCTTAAGGGCACTCAAAGAGACTTAGTAAAATAACATCCCTTAAAATATCCCATGCTAAATCAAGATTTTTCTTCATATTATTCATTAAAAATATATTTTTCATGTCCATTTTAATCCCACTTCTCTAAGATATTCATGAAAATAAATATATGCATGGTATTAAAATTGTTGGATGGTAATTCAATAAGTCTTCAACACATGTTTCTCTTCATTAATATAAAAAATATATTTTCATAGACATATTTAATTCCTTTTATTCATCTTGTTTTAAATAATGTGTCATAATTGACATAAGCCTTTGACATTAAAGAAAAATTCAACAATTTTCAGAATTAAAATGGAGGATTGTTTTACCAAATTAAATCTAATGAATCCATAAAAATCCTCTAAGAATCATCACTAGACTTCTTTAATATTTCTCAAATTCATTTCATGATTAATCACTAATCACAGAAGAATTCATTATCCTTTATACATTTACTTTGATTATATATTATATATTGATAATAAATAAAAAAATATTCATCAACCATCCATATGGGATCTTCACTAAATTTTGTGAATAAAACTCAAAACAAATTCAGAACATGTTCATCCATTTAAATTCACTTCAAATATCTTGAAGCACGTGTTAATTTATTTTTTAGTATTTAGTTCAAGTGAAAATAAAATATTTAACAATTTTTAAAGTTCCTTAACTTCCTTTATCTCTTATTCAAACTCAACCAATGCATCAATGATGCTTCCAATCAATGTCACATTTATATTATTCATTATCTAAGTATTTACTACATTTCATGCATATGTCAAGAACACGTAGGATGAATTATCTCTTATATACACAACTATATTTTCATTTTCATAGAGGTAAATGATTCAATCAATCATCATCCTTAAATGAATAAACAACCTAGAATATTCATCATCCATAGTTAACTAATGTATGTGTGAACCTCCTTGATAACCATAGAACTTAATCATCTCATTTTCATCCTCTAACACTTTAAACAACTTATTAAAAAAATCAAACTAATATTTTTATAAAATCCCCCTTTTCACCCAAATAATCTTTAAAAAACTTAAGATAAACCAAAAAAATCACAAAGCATCACATAATTTCACCCCAACTAAAGAAAAAGACCATAAAGAACCCTCTTTAACCCATATTTATAAAGTGAAGATTAAATTTACTAGAGATTCAAAATCTAGATGGTTCGAACAAGTAACTCAAAAGAACACAAAACTACTCATGGGTGGACTCACTGGGACCATCTAAAAAAGCCTTACACGTCTATCATAACCACATGAGCTACTTAGGTATATCAAGTATATCCCCACATTCACCCCAACCTCAGGTGAATTATCTCCCTTGATGTATCCATTTCAAAAATAAAATGATTTGTTTTATGTGACTTATTGTAATAAAAAATAAGTATTATAATACTTTATATTTATATAATTATTTGTATTTACATGTTCTAACAATTTTTTTATACAATGAAAATTTATATCAAATATGATGACTATATATGTGTATATATAAAGAGCATCCTTTTAAGACTCAAATATCATAACTTATGTGTATTTTTTTGTTAAATATGAATATTATCAATTCAAATAGGATGGATATGAATAAGAAATTGATGGATATAAATAGTATGAAAAAAGAGTATGAGGAAGGGGTTAAAGAGTTTATCAAGTTTGTAAAAGATTATACATATGACCTTTCTCAAATCCTTTTTCTATGTATACATTATTTTTATTAAAAACTAATTAGTCCATATTAGTTTAAATAACACTTTATCTATCATGAAATAGATTAATTTTATAAATTACAGGGAAGAATTGAATATAGCTAATGAGTGGGATAACATTTCATTTTATGGATCATCTGATATGATTACAGGTGTAAACTGTGAAGAAGATCATATTGAGGATATGATTACAATTTTATATGATAATGAAGATCATATTGAGGAAATGAAAATAAATGTTTAAGATTAAATTCATTATTATCCAAATATAATTCATAAGTTAAAGAGTCATGGAAAGATTCCATTGTATGTTGGTTGTAATAAATATACAACATTTTTTTCTATATTGAATCTATATAATGTAAAACCTATAAATTGATGGAGTGAAATCATTTTTATTGAAATAATTTATCTATTTAATGATATCCTACTAGAAGATAATGATCTTCCTTTCTATACATGTTATGATAAAATAATTATATGTTTAATGGGTATAATATCTAAAATAATACATTCTTGTACAAATTAATGTATATGTTTTTTCAAGGACCATGAATCACTTAAAAATTCCCAAAGTATGGTGCTTCTCAATACAAGAAAGTTGAATTAATTACTTCAAATGTTTTATGGTACTATATAATAATTTAAAGGTTTGGGTTTCTATATGAAAGTGATAAGACTGTAGAGTAATTAATGTGGTGAAAAAATACAAGAAATCAAGATGGGAAACTTCATCACCCATAAAACACTCCTTAGTGAAATAAAATTGATCACAAGTGTCTCGAATTTGGAAATGGTCTAAGAAACCTTCATCTTACGCTATCTACATATGGAATGAATCCTTTTTGTGTACAAAGTATCATTCATAGTACATGGCCAATTATGTTGGAAAATTATAACCTGTCATCATGGTTATGTATGAAGTAGAAATAAATTACGTTATCTTTGGTTATATCATGACCAAAACAAATGGGTAATGATATTGATGTTTATTTGGATCCATTGATTAAATATCTAAAATTAATATAGGATTCAGGTTTCATGTTGTATGATGCTTATATAAATGAATATTTCACATTGAGAAACATGTTTTAAAAGATAATAAACGACTTTACTTCTTATGATCTCTTTTAGGATACAGTATTAATGGAATTTTTGGGTGTCCCATTTGTGAATAAGGTACATACCCAGTTAAGTTAAAATATTCATCAAAGAATGTGTTTCTAAGAAATCGTAAATTTTTACCCTAGAGAGATAAATATAAATTTTGGATAACATCATTCAATTAGAATTCATAAGAAGTTACTATACTATATCCACCAATAGGTGATCAAATATTTGATAAAGAAAAGGATATGGTCATAAATTTTGGTAAACCTTCTTCAAAAAACATTATGAAAACGATTTAGAAAAAGTGATCAATTTTTTTTTTGAATTTACGCACTAGAATTAATTGTATGTCAGAAATTTTCTTGTTATCATGAATGTAGAAAAAAAATATGTGATAATGTCATTGGCATATTGATAAATTTACCTAGAAAAAATGTACAGAATTAAGGATAATTTAGACATGATTGACATGAGGATACAAGAAGAGTTAGTGTGGGAAAAGGGTGAAATACAGAATTATCTTCCTCCAACTACTTACACTCTCTCTAGTTAAGAGAGGTATCGGTTTTTCAACTTCCAGAACAATGTAAAGGTTACAAATGGATATTAATAAAATATCAAGAATATTGTTTCAATGAATAGTTTAAATTTAAATGGCCTAAAATAAAATGTATGACATGTTTTGATTCAAGATTTAATGCATTTATCTTTAAATTTCATTTTACCCAAAAAATTATGTCATACATTGACCAAGAATTATTTCTTTTTCAAAGTTATATGTTGTAAAGTTATAGACCTGGTGAGGTTTCCAACTATCTAAAATTAAATTTATATCATATTATGTGAATTATTTATGTTCTTCTTTCTATCATTCTTTTATATGATTGTTCACTTGATAGTTCACTTAGTTGTAGAGATCTAGCTATATAGTCTTATAAATTATAGATAGATATTACTAATTGAATGATATATGAATATTTTGAAAGGGTATATCAAAAAATTAATTTAGATGTATGGTTATATTATAGAGTGATATATTTTTGAGGAAGTTATTGAATTATTTATCAACAACCTATCCGATGTGGAGAGAATATGTCTATCAAAATCTCGTCATAGTGTGTAGTTATGGGTGAAAGAATTTTCAAAACAGATGTTTTCACAATTACTATTACAGAGTGGGAGAATTCTCTCATTTATGTTTCACATAATAGTTTAGAGGTTTCTCCCTATGTTGAAACCAGAAAATAAATCATCAGGCATTTTAATTTATCAACCGCTGAAGGATGAATATCAAATACACATAATCAATTGTTTATAGGATGATTTCAAGAATATATTTTTAAAGATCTAGCTATAAATCTAAATTTAATTTTAGAACAACTTTATTGGATAGTTAGGGGGAAAAGTGTACATGTATTATCATATAATGGATATGTAATTAATGGTTATATGTTATTTACAAAGTAATATGATGAACATACTACCATGAAAAATAGTGGAGGTACTATTATGGTAGAAGCAATGAATTTATCTATTAACAAGTATGTAAATCCAATTTATGTGAATATTTCATGCTTTGGAATCATCAAACAAATATGGTAGTTGGATTATACAACATTCAAAGTACTAATTTTTCAATGAAAGTGAGTTTATAATGGGATTATAGTTAAAATAAATTAATTGGAATTTGTAAAATAGGATTTCATTAAGGAAGTTTACAAGGATAAACCATTCATAATGTAATTAAAGGTGCTACATGTATTTTATGTCTTGGGTCTTATAAATATAAAGTGGTCAACTGTTTTGTTATTGACCAAAACCAATGTAGGTTAAAATTTCAATTCAACTAAGGATAAACCTTTCATTGTGATGTTGTAATAATTTCATGGTGGTAAAAATGTATATGGGGTCATGTGTGTTATATGAGATCATAAAGAGGGGTTTTTTATAATAGATATAGTGGTAAAATCACTTTAACATTTAAATAAAAAAGTAAGTTCAATAATCAGGTCAAATTTTTTAATATAAATTATGCTTCCTCATATTATTATGTGTTCACTACTTTATTTACATAATATAAATAAAATGTTCAATTGATTAAATTGATAATGGCTTCTCCAAATGTAAATTATCCCAATCATGAGGATCAAGAGGTTTGTCCACATGTTGATGCTCTCAATACAGAGGAACAATTGGTTTCTCCATATACTATGCTACCAATCCTAAGGAATAACATATTAATAATGTTGAAACCAATGAATGGTAAAAGGTGAACAACTTATGAATAAGAAAAAATAGGATCATCATAGCATGATGGTATTAAAAAAATTATTAAGGTGATAGGCAAAGGCATAAAATTTAAGGGTATATAGAATGCACATGAATGAACTGTTGAATATAGAAAGACCATATTCATTATTTACATTGGGGTCTCAACTTTAATTCACATGTCAATTGATATATATGTGTGTTACAATGTTTCACCTGTGATAAAGGCTCTAATTTGGTAAGAGATTAGAGTAATATTGTGATTTAATTTCTCTATATTACTAAAAAATAAAATAATGAAAAAATTATTTAAACTTCATTATCCCTTATAGAGTGCATTTATACTAGGTTACTATCAAATGAAATTTTCATTAATGGTCATTGGAAAGGATTATAGGTCCTTTCAAACAATTATTATGAAGCATCATTGTAACACCCCAAGATTTTAAAAGAGGAACATCATGTTTGGTAGTGTATATGAAACAAAACATCAATATTAGAAGATAATGTAACACTATGAGACTTTAGGATATATTTCTTTTTAAATAAATTCAATCACTTCAATATCTTGGGATGTACATAACACATAGTTTAAATGAAACATGATACTTTATTAAAATATTATTATTTAAACATGACCATTATAACATACTCGTTAAGTTGGTGGGTATAAATAGGAGTAAATAAATTATTTAAATTATATATTTTAAACATTTATAAAAAAATTCAATGGTTATATATTGATTATAAATAAAATAAAAACCATTTAAAAGAGAAATAAATGTTTTCTAAAAAACTGTATCTTTTTTATAAAAGGCGGATTAGTCGTGCTTTGAGTATATAATTTAAAATTAATTTTCAACACCTTCAGAAGATTTATTTGAAAAAATAAACTTCATTTTTGAAATTTAAATATCAAAATTATCTTTGGGTGAATTTTTGGAAATTTTCTGAAAAGTTTAATTTTTAATGAACAGTGGAAAATACTGATTTTTATTGAAAACAACCTTTTTATTTAATTTTTTAACAAAGTTAAACAATATTTTAATTTATTTTAAAGTAAAATTAGATAAATTATATTAAAATTTGTCTAATTTAGGTTATTATAATAAATTTAACATTGAATTATGATATACAAACTTTTTAAACTTTTGAAAGTTTTTTATTGGAAAAATGGTTTTTTGACGCATCTGCAGGTTTCATTTTAAATTGAATTATTCCATTTCTATGAATTTAATTTATAAAAATAGATTAAACATTTGGAATCATAAAATTTTATATTATATTATAAGTTCAACTTAATTTTTTACTATAATTAATAGTGATAACATAAAAAAGTAATTATTACTGTTAAGGTGAAAATGGGTTTACCTGGGGGTTAAACTAAGTAGATAAGGGTTTAAAATAGCCTAATACTTATAAAAACTCAACTTTATAGAGATATTTAATCATTATCACCTATAAGGTTCAATAATGACTCATTTTTTAGCCTTTTTGCATGTGAAAAACATGGGTACGCTTTATTCTTTTCAAAAAAATCCATGTGTGTCCTCACCCCTGCTTATAAAAAAACCACCCACTCTCATCTCCTCTTTACACTTAAAAAATAATTTGGTTCAGATATTAAATATAAAAATAAATTATTTACTCCTATCATAAGATCCTAGAGGAATTGTTTTATCATAAAGTTGACCTATTAAGGATTTTTGTGGAACCCTAAATAAGTGGTCCGAATAATAGGAAGCGTTCTTAAACTAGAATTTTTGTTTTGATTCTTATTAAAACTCCTTAAAATATTATTAAATTGTGATTATATAATAAAAAATTATATTACATATACTGATATGTTATTATGTTAATTTAATTACCCAAATCCATCTCCTCTTCTATCAAATGGTAAATAAAATCGTTAATCGTGTGTATGGTGGACTACCGCCTCACGAACCGATGTAATTTGTTTTCCGTAACCACCTATCAAGGTAGGATATAAGATATATTTAAACATATTTATATGATATTTATAAAATTACTATACTTTTTCAATTATAACAATATCTACATTTTTACTTTCCAACCCATTGGAAAGTAATAGCACCACTCTTGTGTACAACACACTATCGCCACGCGAACCGATGTGATGTGTTTTTCCTATTTCTATTTTACTTGGGTGGTAATAAGGATAGATTAAATGAATATATATGAAATTTATAAAATAATTATACCTATTTAATTATTATATCATGTATATCTTTTTACTTCTCATTCCATTTAAAATATGATAACATCGCTCGTGTGTATGGTATACTACTGCCTCATGAATCGATGTGATTCATTTTTCACTAACGCTTTACAAGGAAGGTAATAAGGATAAATTTAATTAATATATGTGATATATAAGGAATAATAATGACTCTGTAAAATTTAATATATTATTTACCTACCGTTCATTCAATCCAGCAAGAAAAAATGGAAACAATGTTCATGCATACGTACGACTTACCGTCTCTAGGAATGGTGTAATCCATTTTCTATCTATAACTTTTATAGATTACTATAAATACATATAAAATGAATAAATATTATATTTATATAATTTTTAACATTATTTAGATTATTTGACCATGATAAATGTAAAATAACTACAATTACTAAACCAAAGCATACATAAAAAACGAAGCAATTATCACATAAAATAGTGATTTTGACAAAGAATTGTTAATAATTTGGTCATAAAATAATATAATTAAATCATATATGGAATGAAATATATGATTATGATTTTTTAATATATGTATAATAAACCTATATTTATTATACATGAGTTTTAGACACATACAAAGGAAGTCAAACCTGAGGTAAGGGTTTATCCCCTCACTTTTAATTCTGTGAGATGTATTCTATATTCACCACTTATTCTTTTATGTGGTGTATATACCACCACTTTTGATATGTTATATCATGAATCTATTTCTATTCATGGTATTTAATTTTTCATTTTACGTTATTCCTTTCATGGGTATTACGATTCAAAAGTTACCAATGTGATAAGAGAATTATGTTTCAACCTCATTTAAATTGGGATTATTTATACTTGAATTTACATTAAATGAAATTATTTAATAATTTTATAATATAACAATTTCATTTTCTCCTCTATTTATTCATTAAAGTTTCAAGTAATAGTACTATATTCCTCTCCTTTTTACTTAAAATGGTTGAGATTTTTTTTAATAACATCTTACTTGTTTTATCTCTTTAGTCAAAAATCATTTTTCATCCAAAAACATATTTTCTAAAAAAATAAAAAATGGTTTTGAAATTCTCCAAATGATTTATTAAAGATATTTTTACCCATGTTTAAAATTTTACAATTTTTTTGATAGTAATATTCATGTCATTTTCCAAAAAAAATCTAGTTTTTTTACTGAAAATGTGAAAGGAAGATTTTTTTTTATGTGTATGACATGAAAAAAACTTCCCACCATCATGAACAATAAATGTTTTAAATATTAAATTGTAATTCTAAAATTTTATTTTTAATGAAAATTATTTTCAATGTATTTCTTGAAATTTTAGCTTTAAAAATATTTTCAAATTGAAAAATTTATTTTCCTCAAAAATGATTTTAATGAAATTTTTATGGTATTTATATTCATAAACAACATAAACCCTTTGTTATAGTATTCTACATTGGGTATGTGTTTTAATGGTACCATCCTTATTATTTCTCTAGATGGTTTATGATCAGTTTGACTAAGGATTTACTATTTTGTTACCATTCTGTATATTACTCTAGATGGTTTATGATTATTGATTGGGGTTAGTTTTAGCATCTCATATGTTAATTTTTAATATGAATTTTTTTGTTGATTATGTTTCACCCCTTTAATGTGAGGAATGAATTTTAATTATTAAGTGATGGGTGGGTCATGGAATTAAATAACCCCTAGATTCATCGACATGTCTCATGAGACAAATTATTTAGTCAAATTAAATGGATTTTTAACCTTATTTTTAAACTATCTTGTAAAAGGTATTGATAGTATGTTTAAAATGTAAAACATTATGAATTCCATCATTATGATATTAGTTATTGATTTCCATTTGATTATTAAATTAGTAAGAATATCAATTTATAAATTTCAAGATCATGAGATTATTTATATGGATTTATTTAATCATCATTTATTTCTCCCATATTATGTTCAAGTTATTATTTGAATGAGATGTGTTTCAGTTATTTACTTTTCCATATTGATTATGCTTATTTTTTCATGATATCTTCCACTTTATGTATACCCTTACTAAGAATCTGAGAACACCCCTTTTTTATGTTTTATTTTCCCTAGGATGCTAATAAGTGTTATATAATTTATATGAAAGGATATGATAAGAGGAATAATGGTGTTATCAAGGAAAACACTTTGGGTATTTTATATTTTAAAATATAATAATAATTTCAAGTATATATCTATTTTTCCAAGACTACTAAACTTTTTGTTCATTTAAGATGTGATTGCTTGTATGTAGTGCCAATGTAATAAATTAACCACCAGCTCTAGGATAATGGGGTAAGGGACTTTATGGTTCCAATCATATTAAGGTTTATTAGAAACCTTGGGTGTTAGATTTAGGAAATAATATATTAAGGAATATAACCCTATGGATTACTCTTAGGATAAGTATAAGTATTGGATAACAACCTAAAGTTTTGGTATGGTATAGATTATGTGGTTTTCCTATAATACATCCCTATCTGAAAAATATAAGTGTATGTGGATCTAGAAAAGATGTACCTAGGGGCGATAACTCTAAAAAAGGTGCATCATGCTTGACTCGATCATTACCTGGTACATGAAAATGGGCCTTACTTCTCACCTGGTTTGACATTTTCAGGGGATATACTTGGATTAATTCACACTTTTTTAAAAATAATTATAAAGGATTTGAAACTATTTTTATTATTTGAAAAATATACTAAATAAACCATGTTTATTATTTTGAGATTATTTATGCATAAAATTTTCAATTTATGCTAAGTGTCTCACTAGTTTTGGGATTATATGTTATATTTCATAAAGTTATGATATAATATAGTGTGTTCCATTATTTATAAATGGAAATTAGTGGAAGGAGTTGGAACCATATCAATCCATGTACTCCATGTATGGATTTACCTCCTGGGAAATATAATGAAGATGGAGTTAGAGCTAAATATAGAACTAATTAAATTATAACCATATTGGGGAAGTTAAATTAGATTGTGAGAAATAACCTTGCCTATATGGAGCATCATGATGATCCACCATGCAGTGAAACAATATGATACTGCTTCATTCATTATCAACCTTCATCATTCAATGAGACTAAAAAACCATTTGTAGATGAACAATGGATAAGTTACTTATAGAAGATATTTTTTGATTTGGGAAGAAATGAAAGGGAGAAGGTTTTCATGGAATTTTATCATCTCTCAGGATATGTGGATAAATTATGGTCATTGATTCAAATCACTAAGATAAATAATAAATAAAAATCATGTATTGGAAGTATTTTAAGTTACTCTTCTTGGAAAATTATTTTCCTTGTAAGAAATGGGTGGATATGGAAAGACAATTCTCAAGTCTAAGAAAAAAGGAAGATGAAAATGTTTCTAAGTATGAATCAAGATTTACAAGGTTATAAAGGCATGCTACAAACTATATAAATATTCCAAATATCAATATTGGATGTTTCTATGTTGGTATTAATCCCCTCTCACCCAGTGTGTTCATCATGGTTCAAGACACTTTTTGAAAATTCCTAAACAAATTTAGCGTTGATGGGTGTGTTTGGCCATTCTGGTGCAAGAAAAATTTCCTTTGTATTACACCTCTTTTTTTATGATGACCTTATTATATTTCTCAATGGGAGTATAAGGAACATTCAAGATCTCAATCATATTCTTGATGTATATTTCAATTGGAGTGATCATGTCATGAATAGTGATAAGTGTGGTGTTTATATCTCAAAACTATACTCAAGCATAATGGGTAAGTGGATCAAAGAAAAATTGAAAGTTGCTCAGAGTAAGTTTCCCATGGATTACCTAGAAACACCAATTTTACCAGGTAATATTCGTATTCACCATTTTTATGGTATTGTGGATAAAACCATTGCACACATCCTTAAATGGAAGAATCGATTCCTTCCCTTTGGGGGAAGAATTACCCTGATCAACAATGTGTTAACCTCCATCCCCATGTATGTCTTATCAGCCACTATTTCTCCCAAAATTGTTCTTCATAATATTGAGAATATTATGGTTAACTTTATTTTCGATTCTCAAGAGTATGGAAGGTATCATTGGGACTTGTAGAATATATTGGCTCGTGGTGTTAAGGAGGGTGGTATCCACCTCATGAGCATCTCAGACTCCATGTTATACCTCTAGTAAAATCTAGATTATGATGTTTTAGAGGGGTGGTATTTATGGGAAAATTTATCCATAAAAAAATATGGATCTCATTTTTATGTTGTAGTAGGAGATGTTTTAATATTTGGGATGTTACTCACCATAATATCCTTAATCTGCAACAGCATTCGAGGAGGATTATTGGAGAGAGGTTGATCAATTTTTGGAGTGAAAATTGGTTTAGGAGTATCCGCAGTTTTCCAGGTTTCCCAGTACCTGAACTTTCATTCCTATAGGCTTCCTCTTTCTCTGCCTTCACCCAAGCGGTTCTGAACCCTTCCCTTATGGGTCTATTTCATAGTATTCTTTTTACTAATGAACCGGATCAGATGGTGTTCATGGGCTCCCAATCAAGATACTTCTTGGAAAAGGCTTATCATGGAGTTTTATAGACTAACGATTGTCAAGATACATGGGGAGGGGATCTTTACTATGATGACATTCCAGAAAAACTAAACTTCCTTGTCTGGTGCCTTCACAATAGTGCTCTCCCCGTGGATGAAGAGGTACATAAGAAAGGGGTTTCTATTATATCCAAATTCTACTATTGTCAGGGACCTAAGTAATATTAATCCTCTCATATTTTCATTGATATTGACTAGGATGGATATATCTATAATCTCTTCAGTGATGCAATGTGTTGGGAGCTACAGGGGCTTTCTGAGGATGAATTTCTCCACTCCTGGTTCCTCAGGTCGGTGGGTTGTTTTCACGAACAGAGGGAGCATAATGTGATACTTGAGATGAGATTCTGGATCATATGTAATGCATTTAATAAGGCCAGAAATTAGGGTATATCCAACTCTAGAACATCTTTTTTGGCTAAGTAGAGGGCATTAGCGATGGATCTCACACTGCTTCTCAGGTCGGGTGTTCTTTCTCCCTCTCTGTGGAGACATATTCCTAGAAACGGTCTCTCCCTAGTTCTTAAAAGGGTTATATCTCACATAAATTTCATTTTCTTGAACCCTATTGTGTCTAGAGTTAAATTTAACATCAATTTTTCATGTATTAATCATTTCATGAGGGGAAGGGGTGATGTATATGATCAGCAAGGTTCAGTGGTTTTTTTATTCATAATGTGGTTAGGGAAGGGTGACTCCCTCATGGTTGAGGATTATAAGATGCTCAAGGGATTTTAATTGTGTTTCTCCCATGTATTTTCACTCCATCAGGTGGAAAATAACTCCATGGTTGTACTATATTCAATTCACGGTGTGTACAGTACTCCCTGGGCTGTCACTTATTTAATTCACAACTCCAGAAGACTTATTCTTGATAGTATTAATCTTAATCACACATGTAGAGAAGGAAACAATGTTGCGGACTTACTAGAATCATGGGTTTCTCCTTTTAATCCTTGTATTATTTTTATTTATATTTGATCCTCCCCCAAGTGTGTTATTCTGTTTTGCACTGATGCCTTGGGTTTTCACTACTTTATCCCCCCTTGAATTGTTTTGGGCTTTGTCCCACTTTTATCTCTTAATAAAAGTTATCAACATTGGATGGATGAATTATCCAATTCTTATTGATTATAAGGGAACAAATAGAAGAAAATGATGAAAAAGAAAAATATAGATAAAGGGGAGAATGGAAAGAAAGATTTTACCCCATGTGATAATTGTGGAAAGGAACCTCATGGTATTTTCTTGAAGGGAATGTTATTTTTCTAAAAGTGTGGAGAGAAAGAACCCCATGCTATTGATTTCAAGGGAAGTTAATAGGTTTCCAATGTTTTATTATTTAACTATAAATATATGGGGAACTATGAAAATAAATTCCCCAATCATCAAGGGAATATACCTCAGATAAAGATAAGGGATCAAGGTCTATATTATGCTATTAATACAACCAAATTAGAATGATTAAAGTGCTTGTGTATTTAGATTCAAGAATTATGTTTTAGAGATATTTTATCAATGGTATTCTTGAAACCTATAAATATTGTAGTGTAGTGGTTTTTATATAAGGATTTGAAGGCACATGTTAAATGGTTTCAAGAAAAGTTATTCAGTGGAAAGTTTATCTTTTTGGAAAACACGTGATTGAGGGGAGATAATCCTTAATATGTGCTCGATGTTGATACAATAATGATAAGCATATATTTATGGGATAGTATTGGTGACCTTGAAATTAGTTAGTGATTTGATTTTTTATGCTATCTTTGATGGAGTTCACTACATGTTTGTATTTATTGAATATATTTGACAACCTAATATTTTATTTTTGGAATTATTCACGTTTTTTAAGGTTTTAAGGTGATCAAAATGTTCCCATATTTGGTATATGACATTAAGAGCTACATTATGTTTTTTGATGAATCTAATTTTAAGTTGATTTTTTAAATTTAGTGACCTTAAAAAATTTTGGTCTTTGAATTTAGTCAGACATATTTTGGAAGAGTCTTAAGGTTAAATATTTATGGAATGAATTAAGTTAAACTTTGGATGTTATTGGATAACATGTGTTGACAATTTTGGATTTGGAAAATATCTATAGATAATAAAAATGAATTTTAATTATTTTATTGATCTAGTGATATGTTAAATGTTAATTTTAGTGCTTCATACATAATAATTCCTATTAGATATTAATTTCGTAGAGTAAGAGGTGAAGTAGGAATTGATCAAAGAAAAAAAAGGATGAAATCATGCCTATGAAATAGAAAGATATCAAGTAAGTATATTTTATCATGTTCTTAATCTAGATGATAAAAGGAATTCCTCAACTCTAAGAAAAAGATCTTGAGACAAAAATGTTATCCTAATATATTCATTTTTCTTGAATCAAATGGCCTTTTAAATCATTACAGATTTTTGGATTTTTGGTTGTTAAATTATCTAGGTCATTCACTTTATTATGATTAGGGATCTCTATCACTCCCCATAATTATTTATGTTTTTCTTCTATGTCTATATCTTCACTTCCTACATATGTTTTCCAACCTAGAAACCTAGTATAAGTTATTCCATATGACCTTTTTACATCCATTTTTCTCTTATCTAGAGGATTTTTTATTAACCCTTTTTATAATGTGGGTTTCTAACAAATTTATTTTCAATTGTAAAAATATTTATTATCAATATCAAGATTAAATTGTGAGAAAACAATTTATTTAAGGGGGTAGAATATATAACCCTGAGATTTTAAAAGAGGGACATCATGTTTGGTAGAATATATGACACACAAAACCAAGCTTAGAAGAGAATATAACACCCTGAGACTTGATGATATATTTATTTTTAAATAAATTCAATCTCTTCAATAGCTTTGGATGAACACAACATCGAGTTTAAACAAAACACGATACTCAAATAAAATATTATTATTTAAACATGACCATTACAACCTAACTGCTATGGTGGTGGGTATGAATAGGACTAAATAAATTGTAAAAATTATATGATTTAAAAATTTATAAAATAAATTAAATGGTTATATATTTATTATAAATTAAATAATAACTATTTGAAATATAAATAAATGTTTTATGCAATAACTTCATTTTTCTAAAAGGTAGTTATAATTTGCACACATAATTTAAAATTTAATTTTACCACTTTTAGAAAATTATTTTTTAAAATAAACTTTATTTTTTAAATTTTCATGTCAAAATTATCTTTGGGTTAATTTTTTAGAATTTTCTAAAAAGATTAATTTTGTGATAAATAGTCAAAAATACTGATTTTTTTTAAATTAACTTTTCATTTAAATTATTTACAAAGTTAAATTATATTTTAAATTGGTTTTAAAGTAACATTAGTTCAATTATATTAAAATTTAAATAATTTATATCATTGGAATCAATTTTATATTGAATTATTATATAAAAACTTTTTAAACCTTTGAAATCTATTTTTTGGAAAAATCATTTTTTTCAACGCGCATGTGGGTTTAATTTTAAATTGAATTCTTACACTTTTATGAATTGAATTTGAAAAAAATTATTTCATATTTTAAATTAGAATAATTTATATTATTTAATAAGTTGAACTTATTTTTTTACTATAATGAATAGTTAAAATAGTAACAAATAATAATTACAGTGGTTAAGGTGAAAACTAGTTTACTGGGGTTAAACTAAGAAGATAAGGTTTAAAAACGTCTAAAAATTGTCCAAAATCCTTTGGATGACCATATTTAGACCTTATAACCTCTAATGTTTGATAATTACCCATTTTAATCCTTTTTTATGTGAAAACATGGGTACACTTTATTCTTTTCAAAAAATTTATGTGTCCCCTCCCCTACTTATAAAAATCCACCCACTATCTTATCCTGTTAACACTTAAAAACCCATTTTTTCCAAAAATATATACCCAAATACCTTTATTAATTCTCTAAAAAAATCCTATAGGCATTTTGTGATCATAAATATAACCTAGGAAGGATTTTGGTGCATCGCTAAAGAAATTTTCTACAGAAGAGGCAGTGTTCTTAAACAAGCTTTTTTATTTTATTTCTTATTCAACCTCCTTAAAATATTATTAAACCATGATTATATAATAAAATAAGTATCTTCCATATAATAATATGTTTTTATATTAATTTCATGAACTATAACCATATCCTCTTTTGTCAAATGGGGAAGAAAATCATCGATCATGTGTACGGTGGACTACCGCCTCGTGAACCGATGTAATTTGTTTTCCATCACCACATATCATGGTTTGATATAATTATGGATTTAAACATATGTATATGATATTTATGAAATTAATGTACTTTTGGAATTATAATATCACATATACCATCTTACCTTCCAACCTGTTGTAAAAGAATAACATCATTCTTGTGTACGGCGGACTACCGCCTCGTGAACTGATGTGATGTAATTTTACCATTTCCATTTTACTTGTATGGTAATAAGAATAAATTAAATGAGTATATATGATATTTTTAACATAATTATACCTATAGAATAATGATATCACATATACCTTCTTACTTTTTATTCCGTTTAAAATGTGATAATGTCTGTCATGTGTACGGAAAACTACCACCTCACGAAGCGATGTGATTCATTTTTCACTAAACCTTTACAAGGAAGTTAATAAGGTTAAATTTGATTAATATATTATTTAACTTCCTTTCATTAAATCCTTTTAGAAATAAATGGAAACAAATTTCATGTGTACATACGACTTACCATCTCCATGAATGGTGTAATCCATTTTCTATATCTAACTTTTATATATTACTCTAAATACATATATAATGAATAAATATAATATTTATATATTGGTTAACATTATGGAGATTATTTAACCATGATAAAAGTAAAAGTACCTAAATTATGGAACAAAAACATTGATGAAAAATGAAGCAATTATCACCAAAAAGAGTGATTTTAAAAATGAATTGTTAATAAATAGGAAATAAAAGACTATAAGTAAATCATATATGGTATGATATATATTATTTTTGTTCTTTAATATATTTATAATAAACTTGTATTTGTTATACAGAAGTTTCAAACATATATGAATGAACTCGAACCTGAGGTAAGTGTTTCTCACCTTACTTTTACTTCAATGAGACATATGTCATATTCATCACTTATTCCTTTATATGGTATATACCCTACCCATTTTGAAATTTTATATCATGAATATATTTCTATTCATGGTATTTAATCTTTAATTTTTTTTATTCCTATCATGGGTCTTACAATTCAAATTTTACCAAAGTGGTAAGAGATTTATGTTTCAATATCATTTTAATCAGGATTATTTATACTTGAATTTCCATTAAAGGAAATTATTTAATCATTTTATAATAGATCCATTTAATTTTATTCTTCTGCACTTATTTATGAATTATTTAATTAATATTACCATATTCCTCTCTTTGGTAATTAAAATTATTAATAAAATATTTTAATAAAATTTGACTTCATTTCTCTCTTCAGTTGAAAATCCTTTTTCTTCCAAAACCATATTTTTTTAAAATTGTTTCCAAAATTGTTTTTAACATTCTCAAAATTAGTTTTTAAAGAAAATTTTACCAATTGTTTACTTTTTACGAAAAAAAATTAAAGTAATATTCATAACATTTTCTAAATAAGGATTGTTTGGATTTTACTAAAAATGTGAAAGGAATATTTTTTAATCAGTACGACATGAATGGAATTTCCCATTATCATAACCACTCAATGTTTTAAAAAATAAATTATAAGTTTCAAAGTTTATTTTCAAAGAAAATTATTTTCAAAATATTTTGTAAACTTTTATTTTTAAAAATATTTTCAAATTGAAAAAGTTATTTTCCTCAAGAATGTTTTTAATGACATTTTTATGGTATTTATATTCATCAGCAACATCAACCATTTATTATAATTATGATCTAATAGGGATGAATTGTAATTGTACCATAATTATTATTTATTTGGATGGTTTATGATTAGTTTGATTGAGGATGTACTATTTTGTTACCATTCATCATATTACTATGGATGGTTTATGATTATTTATTGGGGTAATTATTAACATTTCATATGTGAGTTTTCAATATTAATGTTTATATTTATTATGTTTCACCCCTTTCATATAAGGAATGAATTAGACTTATTAAGTGATGGGTGGGGCCTGGAATTACATAGCCCCTCGATGCATCGACAGGTCTCATGAAACAAATCAATTGGCCAAATTAAATGGATATTTACCCATAGTTTTAAACTATCATGTGGAAGGTCTTAAAAGTATGTTTTGGATGCCTAAAATTATAAATTCCCTTATTATGAGATTATCAATTGGAGTCCATGTGATTATTAGATTAGTTAGAATATCCATGGATAAGTTTCAAACTCATGTGATTATTTATATGGATTTTTTTATCATCATTTATTCCTTCCATATTATGATTAAGTTATTATTTAAATAGCATGTGTTTCAGTTATTTTCCTTTACATATTTATTATGCTTATTTTTTCATGATAACTTTCATTGTATTTATAACCATATAGATCATCTAATCTCACCCCTTTACTATGTTTTATTTTCCCCAGGATACTATGAAGTGTTTTATGATTGATATACATGGATATGCTAAGAGGAATAATAGTTTTATCAAAGAAAACACTTTATGTATTTTATGTTTTAAAATTTAATGTGAATTTCAAGTATGTATATAGTTTATCAAGAATATTAAAATAATCAATAATTTGGGATGTTATTTCTTTTATATAATTCCAATATAATAAAGTAACTACCAACTTTGGGTTACTGGGTTTGTGGTATTTACAATCATGTAGGAGATGTTGAAGGGAAATTAAACTCATAGCCACCACAATTATATTCAAACATATAAACAAAGACACATGGGTTGAGTTTATTATCCATTGTTAGGAGGCATCATTTAACTTAAATTTTGATTGGTAAAAATTGTAAATACATGTTTTAATCACTTTGATTAATAATTTCTAATTTATAAAATATCAATTAATTATTGAAAATAAGCAATGTTCATCAAAACCAATATACCCCTACCATAAAGTAGGGATGGAATATGCTTCACTTGAAAATAAATTGCATATATTTTAAATCTATAAAATACTTATATGTGACATGAAACAACATCATAATTATGTTCCTTATTTTATATATAGATTGATAAATCTAAATCCAAATCCACTTCCATATTATGTCATGTGATATGGAATTAGGCTCATGTAAATAAAGATGAAATACTAGTAGATGAAAACACACAAAGAGTATGGGGATCATGTGTACGTATAAAATAATAAAATAATAGCTTTAAATCAGTATTATATAATAATTACTACTTATTTTTCTATATTTTTACCCAAATTAGACATAATAATCTTCATCAGTTGTACATGAAGAATTGTTATTTTTATTAGACTTGAAGCAGACAGAAAAATATAGTCATGTTATAGTTGCAGGTTTTGGATTGTCACCTCAAAAATATTTTGATAAAATAAATTAACAAGGGGATAAAGATAAGAAAATATATGGGATGTAGGAATGTATAATTTTTTTATAAGGAAAACTTAATTTATAGACTCATTTTTTGGGGAATGTTATAAGAAGGAATCAATGAAGAAAAACAACAAAATAAAAACCACTACATGAATATCCACCCCCCAAATTTGAGGCTAGTCATTCCCCTAAAAGGTCTTCCTTACCAGAGGTAGTCAATTTTATCATAATTGTTTCTATGAAATATGAATTGGGCATATACTATTTCTTTTCCTATACTAATATTCTATAGGTTGAAATTTATTGTGATTTATATCTATTAACACTGATCTATCGCCTTATTATGAGAGGTATAATATAAAATATCCAAGGAGATATTATATACAATACACAACTTAAAAAATATCATATGAGAGTAGGTATTCACATATCTCATGATCCAATCATCGATCTACCTATTCTCCTTGATGATTTGGATGTTCACACAACCAAACTTTCTATTCGAACTTTCATACCATGGCCATTTAATCTTGTAAAAACATGTGTTGATAATGAGGTATGTCCTTTTAAATTATTTTTTATGTAAAGAATTTAGGTTTTGTTAAAAAAAATTACTTAATTGAGGAATGTTATTACAAATATAGAAAAGGAATAGGAAACAGAAAGTCAAATCAAAACAATCTAAAGGATCAACCGATCAATCAAAAAGAACTTTAGAGAGTACCTTTACCCTTCCAGTTCAACTGCGTCATTTACTAATATTAAAAGTTCATGAATATAGGATGTTTAAAGATATTAATAAAGTCTTAATTGATTTTGAATAAAAAATTATGTGGAATACCTTACTAGCTATATTTTTCTTGATAATGTAGATGAAATTCTCAATTATGGACAGCTGTGAGCCTCAGTTGTAAATGTATTCATGAGGTGTTTTTCATAATCTTCTTATCCAATAGATTATCTACTAATATAATTACATTTAATTACTATTCATATTATTTAGGCATATATATCAGAACTATGTGAATGAAAAACCATGCAAAAAAAGATTTGACTCATTATTCCTCACATCACTTCTATACAAAAAAGATCATTGTAAGAAGTTGAATATTGAAAAGTAGTGGACCAACTAGCCTCAATGTTTGAAAAGGGACTTACAGGAAAAAAATATTCTTAACACCCATGATGAGGGGGTACAACTCTATAATCAAATCATATAAAATATATTTTCATTTCTTTTATTACTTATTTCTTTTTTTAGGGATCATTGT
Organism: Viscum album; assembly: GCA_963277665.1. Lineage (NCBI taxonomy): Eukaryota > Viridiplantae > Streptophyta > Magnoliopsida > Santalales > Viscaceae > Viscum > Viscum album. The sequence continues at coordinate 1,744,920,150 of OY728159.1, read as the reverse complement.
TTTCTCATTGTGATTAATTTGGATACTCTAAAGATTTATTTTTTACATTAAATTAATGTATTACCAAAAAAAATAGACCATACATGATGAAAATTTTCAATTTATAATACACTACATTCAATATTTTATAGATAAACTTCAATTTATACAATTTATATTATGTTTTAATGAAACTTTTGTTTTTGATAAGGAAGTGTATAAATATCATCAAAATCATAGAATGATAATGATCTATGAGATCAAGAAGCCTATTGATTTCTATAATTGGATAAGTATTAGGGTATATGAAATAATATTTCATAATTAAAACATATATCAAAACAAATTACTTATTTTTATTAATGTTTCTGCATTGTATGAAACAAAATAATGGAAAATATTATGGTTATTAAATTTGAAAATTTATGAAATATGTCACATTTAATCTACAAGCTATAATCACCAAAGAGTTATTTATGATGATAATTAAAATTTAATTTAAAATATTTATTAATAATTTTTTATTTATATTTTTCTAGTACTATTAGGATAGTCTAAATTCCATATATTCAAAATAGAATATATTTTTTTTATAATTTAGTGGGTAGAATATGTAGTGTCAGAATCTTTGTAGAAATCATGAAGAGGTGATTTCTTATCTGGTTTTTAATTTCTTTTTATTTTTAAGATATCATGAAGAGTTGATTTATCTAATACTTATTTAATAACTTTACTTATCATTTTTTCTACTTCTTATTTAGTTAATTCTCTTATCATTTTATCTACTTATTATTTATCTAATCTTTATTGAGATCATAACGAGGTGATATATATTTTTTTTGAAAGTATTTTGTGCTTATAAATAGTACAAAAGGCCTCTATATAGTGTTCATGATTCTTCTAGAAGGCTAAAATAGGATTTTGAATCTCAAGAAGGACCATGAACAATTTATGGAGGCCTTTTTTCTATTTATAGTCATATAATTCTTACAAAAAAATAAATTCTTGATAATAAATTTGACAAGGATGATGCACTGAGATACGTATTTAATTCTCTCTCCATAGAACTGTTAGTTCTTTATTTGTTTTTTATATGATCAGTAGTGATATAATGAATTATATTTCAAATCAAAGAATTTTTAATAATGTTTCAATTAAAAAACTTTAACAAAATGATTTATAAGTCATTTTTGATGTGTAGGAATAAACCACACATCAATCCGATATATGGTGTGTTTGTTGTGTGTGTTCTTTGTTTAAAAGTGAGATTATAGTTCAAAACATGTTTCCCTCACTTTAAATGAAGAAAACACTCCTATATGTTTTTGATACTTTTAGAAAATGATTCATAAATCATTTTGGATGTATAGGAATTAACCACATGTCAATCCGATATAATGTGTCCTCGGTATGATTGAAAGTGCATGTCTTGATTTGAATTTGATATTTTAATTTAAAACACACATCACATACTATAAATTGAGTAAAAATTCTCCAATTTTACTAATAATTTAGAAAAAATATCCATAAATCATTTTTGATGTGTAGAAATCAATTTCACATCAATCAAACACATGATGTGGTCAGTATAACTCAAAGTGTGTTTTTTCAATTTAAAAGTAACATTTTAGCTCAAAACACATATCACTTAATAAAATATGAGAAAACACACTCTAATTGTCTTTATAATTTAGTAAAATGATCTATTAGTCATTTTAGATATATATTAATTATTCTCACATCAATATGAAACATGGTGAGGTCGGTATGACTGAAAGTGTGTTTTTATTTAAAATAACATTTTAGTATAAAACACACTTTACATAATAAAAAATAATAAAAGAACATATATTTTATTAATAGTTTATTAAAATTATCCGTAATTTATTTGCGATGTGTAGTAATCAGTCGTACATCAATTCGATATGTGGTGCACCTGATATGACTCAAAGCGCATGTTTTCATTTTAAAAGTAACATTTTAGTTCAAAACATGCATCACTAATTGAAAACCAAGAAAATACACTCACATTTTCTCAATAATTTAGGAAAAATAAACATAAGTCATTTGTCTCATATAGGAATCTACCATACATAAATTTGACACATGGTGTGGCCGATATGACTGAAAGTGCCTGTTTTTAGTTAAAATCTACATTTTAGTACAAAACAAACTTTATATACTCAAAACTCATAAAATTCACTCAAATTGTCTTGATAATTTAAAAATATGATATATAAGTCAATTTTGATGTGGAGTAATTAGGGAAATATCAATCCAATTCATAGTGTTCCTGGTATGACTCAAAGTGTGTTTTTACAGTTTAAAAATGACATTTTAATTCAAAATATGCATCACATACTGAAAACAAAGAAAAAAATGTGACTATATTGATAATTTAGGAAAATTATCTATAAGTCATTTTTGACATATAAGAATTATCTAAAAATTAATATGACACATGGTGTGCTTGGTATGACTCAAAGTGAGTGTTTTTAGTTTATAGGTAACATTTTAGTTCAAAACACACATCACTGACTAAAAACCATGTAAACACACTCATATTTTCTTGATAATTTATAAAAATGATACATAATTAATTTTCGATATATATTAATTGACCATACAAGAATATTAAAATATTGTGGATGATATTATTAAAAGTACATTTTTTATTTAAAATCGACATTTAAGGTCAAAACACAGTTTACATACTCAAAATTGAGTAAACATGTTTGTATTGTCTTGATAATTTATAAAAATGGTCTATAAGTCTTTTTTGATGTGTAGGTATTAGATACATGTCAATATAACACATGGTGTTCTTGATATGATCCAAAGTTCATGTTTTAAGTTTAAAAGTAACATTTTAGTTCAAAATGGACATCACTAACTAAAAACTGACAAGACACACTCTTATTTTCTTGATAATTTTTTAAAACAATCCATAATTAATTTTTGACATATAAGAATTAGACTCACATAAATATGACACATGGTGTGATCAATATAACTAAAAGTACATATTTTTATTTAAAATCAACATTTTAGTACAAAACACGCTTAAATTCTCAAGACTAATAAAAATACTCATAGTGTTTTGGTACTTTAGTAAAATGATATGTAAGTCATTTTTTGTTGTATAGGAATTAGGTGCACGTAAATTTGACACATGATGTTCCCGATATGACTCAAAGTGTGTGTTTTGAGTTTAAAAGTGATATTTTAGTTCATCGCATACATTACTCAATGAAAACCAAGAAAACCTGATCATATTGTCTTGATACTTTAGGAAAATGATCCATAAGTCATTTGTCAGATATAGGAATTATCTTCGCATCAATTTGACACATGGTGTTCCCAATATGACTCAAAGTGTGTGTTTTTAATTTGAAAGAAATATTTTAGTTCAAAAAGTGTATCACATATTAAAAACCTAACAAACACACTTATATTTTCTTGATAATTTTAGAAAATGATTCCTAAGTCATTTGTGCCATATAATAATCAAACACACATCAATGTAACACATGGTGTGGGGGTATGAATTAAAGTGTGTGTGTTTTTATTTAAAATTGAAATTTTAGTACAAAACAAACTTCACTATTCAAAAATAATAAATCACACTTGGGTTTTCTTGATAATTTATCACAAAGATCCATAAATCACTTGTGAAGTATAGAAATTAGTCTCGTAACAATATAACACACGGAGTATGACTCAAAGTGTGTGTTTTCAATTTAAAAGTAACATTTTAGTTCAAAACCCATTTCACATATTCAAAACCAAGAAAACACACTTGGTATAACACCCCAATATTTTACAGTATTTATTTTCTTAAATAAATTCAATTTATTTTATAGCTTACGTTGCATGCAATACCGAGCTTAACCAAACCATGATATACTATTAAATATTAATATGACTATTGGAATAGTAATGTGATCATTAGGAATAGTAATGTGGAAATTAGAATAATAAACTCACCTATAAAATTATAAATAAAATTTTCGTATCTCATAAATGAAAATATGATATATTTATATCATAGAATGAGTAAATAATTTTTTTTAAAATGATAAATTAAGTGTTGGTATTTTTGTGAAATGTAAATAGTTATTTACAACTTTATCAATAATATAATGACTTAAAATAAAATTTATTTTTATAAACTATATTTATAAATTAATATTTTGTTTCATTATAATTATAATATAATTTTATGAGAGCGTAATTAATTTTTCAAAGTGTCATAAAATCGGTTATAATTCTAAATTTGGTATTTTTCGAATAAATGATGATTTTATTTAAAAATTAAATTTCTCATATTTAGAAAAAAAAATTATAAAATGAATTCCATTTTTGGAATTTATGCATTGAAAAATAATTAGGGTGTGTTTTTGGGATTTTTCTAAAAGAGTTGATTTTTTTATGAATAGTGAAATACAATAATTTAGGATATTTAACATTATAAGTTAAATGCATGAATTTTTGAGTCATTTATGATGTAATAACACATTATTTATAACTCACATTCACTATTTACTATACTTAGTCATAATAATCAACACTATTGATAGTCTTGAGCCAAAATAATAAATAAATGAGAAAAATAATCAAAAACTCCCCTCTCTTCCCCTATAAATACCACCCATTTTCCTCACACCTTATAAGCCTTGAATATTTTTTTAATTCTACCCAATTTCCTTCCCAAGAATTTTCTCCATGTCTAGAACCTAATCATCTTACCAAAATACCAAATCTAAGTGTCTTATGGAGGTCCCAAGGAGATGATATTCAAGAGGTAAATCCTCCTTCTTTCACTTTTAATTTCTTTTCTTTTATTATCCTCTCCTCACCTACCTAGTAAAAAGTATAATGGTAAATTTATTATAATATATATAATATAATTTTATTATTCTAATGTATTATCCATTATAAAATCCCTTCTCTGATCCTTTTTATTTTAAAAATGAAAACATCATCTCTGATGTGTTGATTCACCGCTTTCATGGACAACAAGTTTTCATTTTCCATTACCACCTTCAAGTCTGGTCATAAAACCATTATTATGATTAAATAAAATTTTAATATACATACTATAAGTTATATAATGTTATGTACCCAATATATAAACACAATATTAAATAACATGACACAAGTTTATGATAGTCCTAAAAACCACCAAAATAAATTAAGACATTTTCATCAACATTTTATCTAATGAATCATACTCATACCATATAACCAAATGATATATGATACAATTTAAACTTATATAAGTTCATTAATAGTAAATAATTTCACTTTTGTAGAAATTATTTCCATTTTACAAGAACACTCATATTTATACTCAAAGGAACCGACCATAAAACCATGAAACGAACACTCCCGGAACAAAGAAATTAAACATTATAACTCTTAAAAACGTACATAAATTAACTTAATAAAATTATAATAAATAAAATATATGTGTAAGTGGTTCTTAATTAATTAATTAATGGATATGATTTTATTATTCAGGACATTAAGTATAAGTTCAAAACGCTTTCAAATATTAAGTAAGGGTTTCTCGTCTCACTTTTACTTCTGTGAGATATATTCCTTATTCAAACCTTATTTCTTATGTGTGGTGTACATACATCCCTTTAATATATCATATCATGAATCTCATTATATTCTTTTAATTCAATGTTTCATTTGATGATCAATAATTTTATGGGGTATACTGTTTAATTGATTACAAAGTGGTAAGAGAATTATTGACCTAATTTCCATTCTTTGGGTTAAACTTCTACCCCATTAATTATTTCATTCTAAGATTATATGTGAAATGAATTTTTATTATCTTATATTATATTTCCAAAATTTTTTATGTGTATTTATATATGATACACATAATCTATTCATGTCTCTATCACTCATACTTTATTTTAAAAATACTCTTTTAAATGATTCTTTTTTAAAATTTAAAAGGAATGTTTTTTGGAAAATTTATACAGAATTAGTGGATTTTTTCCTGATTTAATGACACCTTAATGTCTTGAGGAATCCTTTACAATTTTATAAGGTTATTTTCAAAGAAAATTTTGTCTATTATAATTGCGTAGTTTGTTTTAAATAAATGATTTCAAAGTAAAGTGTTATTTATCTCAAGAATTTCTTAATGGTTTTATTAGAGTATTTTCATCTATGTCAACATCCTTTGTTGGATATTATGATTAATTTAGGTTGATATATTATGATACCATCTACCATATTTTATTGAATTTTTTATTACCAATTTGTCTATGGATTTTCTATTTTGATACCATTTTTCATATTACATTGGATGGTTTATGATTATTTTTATTGTTTGTGAAAATTTATTTCATATTCTAGTATCAATATATGTATATGTTTATCATGTTTCACCCATTTCATATGAGGTATACATTGGACTTTGTAAGTGACGAGTGGGTCATGCTATATCCCCTCGATGCATTGGTAGGTCTCATGAGACAAACTAATTTGGGTATTGGATCATGTCTTAACCGATTATGTATGGTGTCTTGGTTGAATACTTGATTGTATGTTTATGACTTCTAAAATTATGAAGAGCCTCATTATGATATTATTTATCGATAATCCATGTGATTATTCGATTAGTAGAATATCCATGGTTAAGTTTCATTCTCATGCGATTATTTATATGGAATCATTTGATTATCATTTATTCCTTCCATATTATGCTTAATATTATGTTTTAATGGAATGTGTTTTTAGTTATTCACCTTTACTTATTATTTATTCTTATTTATGATAGTTTCCTCTATATACTTACCCTTACTAATCATATGAGTTCACCCCTTTATTATGTTTTATTTTTTTCCCAGGATTCCAATATGTATATTATGATTGACATGTAAAAATAATCTTGGAGAATAGGGGTGTTTCCAATGGGTTTAGTATGTTGTATTTCATTTCAAGTTGTAATGTAATATTTATGTTTGTATCTAGTTTTCCAAATATACTAAACTATTCAGTCCTTTTGAATGTGATCGCTTGTACTTAGTACCATTGTAATAAAATAAAGCACCAACTCCGAGATACTAGGGTCGAGTCTTTATAGTTGGTATCATAGGAAAGTTTAGTAGAAACTTTGGAAACTTGATTTAGGAAAGCATAGATTAAGAAAATATAACTCTATAATTGACTTTGAGAATATTCCCAAGGTAACCAAGCTTATGATTTTGAGAGTATTCATACATAAATTTTTTAAGTGTTTCAATAGTTTTAAAATTTCATAATATAATATAGGGTATTACATTATTTAGAAATTAAGCCTAGTGTAAGAAAAAAAACCCATATAAATTCATGTATTCCATGCCGGGATTTCCCTCCTATACAAGATAATGATGTTGGAGCTGGAGATGAAAATGGAGCTGAAAAACTTATAAATATACTGGGAAAACTGAATTGAGTAATGAGAAATAACCTTACTCACATGGAGTATCCTAATCCATAATATAGTGTAATAATTTTAGAATTATTCATGTAAAAACAACCACCATCATTCGTTGGGACTACAAATCAATCTATAGCTGAGAAATGGATAAGTTCCTTAGAGAAGATATTTCTCTTTTTGGTAAGAAATGAAAGGGAGAAGGTTATTATGACAGTTTATCATATCTTAGGATATATATATCAATAGTGGTCCTTAATTCAAAACAAAAATGATGAGTAAGAAATTTCAAATATGGAATGGAAGGATTTTAAGTAAATTTTCTTGGAAAAATATTTCCCCCATTAACAGTGAGCAGATATGGAGAGAAAATTCTTAAGTCTAATACAAAAAGGGGATGAAAACGTTACTAAGTATGAAGCCAACATTACAAGGTTATCAAGGCATGTCACATAATACATACATAATCCAAATAGAAATATTGATTGTTTCTTTGATGGTATTAATCCAATTCTATGAATGGCACTAGTATCCCAAAAAATTTCATCATACAGGGATATAATATCATATTCCATCAAGAAAGAAAAATAATTTTCCAATCCATATGGCTTCAAAGGAGAGAAATATAATAATAGGGATACTAAGTACTCTAGAAAAGGAATTAAGGCAGAAGGTAAGAAGGGAAGAATTGAATTTCAAACCTGTAATAGATGTGGAAAGAAAAATCATGGAACATGCCTATTGGGAATGGGTGTTTGTTACACGTGTGCAAAAAGTCCATAAGGCCCATGATTTCACAGGAAAGAAAGAAGTTAGCAATGTGCAATGCTTCATCTATAAGGATATGGGACACTACAAACATGATTATCCTAAACTTCAAGTAAACCCACCCTAAAAAAGGCTAAGGGAACAAGGAAATTCTTATACAGTCATAACAACCGAGGTTGAAGTTTCTAATGACGTGGTGTCAAGAACTTTAACCATATCCTCAAATTTAGCTAAATCATTATTTGATTATGGGTCCTTGAATTCTCTTATATCTTCTTTGTTTTCTATAAAAATCATATATTTAAAATTCACCTTAATAATTTATTTTTCAATCAAAACTCATATTTGAAACCTTAATAAAGCAAATATGTGTTAATAAGATCCTATTATGACATATAAACATGCTCTAATTTCTGATTTTATTATCATACTTATGGTTGATTTTAATATAATCATTGGTATGGACTGAATTTCAAAATACAATGAAAAAATTCATTGTAAATATAAGGAAATTATGATTCATGATGAAGATATGGAACTTATCATCTTTAGATGGTAGACTTCATCATCTGAGTCATATCTAGATCCACCTCTAGTAGCTCTTCTAAATGATATTCTTGGAGAAGAAGAGAAGATAAAACCTACTGATGAAAAATGTGATCTTCAAATTAAGGATGTACCTATTGTACAGGAATAAATTGATGTATTTATATAGAAATTACCTAGAAAACCTCTAAAGTGTGAAGTTGAGTTTTTTATTGATTTAATCCCTAATGCAAAAACTATATCCAATATTCCTTATAGAATGGACATGATGGATTCAATAAAGTTAAAGAAAAAACTAGATTAATTGAGTGGTAATGGATTTATATTCCCTACTATTTCACCTTGGGGATATCCAGTTCTTTTCGTTAAGAAGAAATATAGATCTATGAGGTTGTGCATTGATTATAGGGTGATCAATGCTATTATGATAAAGAACAAGTTTCCTCTTCCTAACATTGATGACTTATTTGACCAAATTCATAGAGATCATTATTTTTCAAAGATTGATCTTTGTTATGGATATCATAAATTGAATTTAAAGAAGGATGATATTCCAAATATAGTATTTCAAACAAGTTATGGACATTATGAGTTTATAGTAATCCCATTTGGACTGACTAATGCACCCTTTGTTTTTATGGATCTAATGAACAAATTATTCATGGAATATATTGATAATTTTTTTATGGTGTTTATTAATGATATCTTTGTGTACTTAAAAATATATAAGTACCATGATAACCACTTGTAGATTTTTCTAGATAATATTATAAGAAAATAGTTATATGGGAGTTTTTGCAAGTGTGAATTCTGGCTTCAAGCAGTTTCTTTTCTTGGCCATATTATCCCGTATGATGGGATCTCATTTGATCCTATGAAGTCAAAGGTAGTCTAGTAATGGACTACACAAACAAAAATAAGTGAGTTACATAGTTTCATTAGTTTATCAAGTTACTATGGATGTTCTATTTAGAATTTTTCCCAATTAACTAACTCATTAAATAATATTACTCATAAAGTGGTTAAGTTTATTTATAAAAGTGAATGTAAATAATTATTTGAAGAATTGAAGATGATATTAGTGAATTCTTTGATCTTGAGTCTAACATCAAGAAATGGTGGATTTGTAATTTATAGTGATTCATCAATGAAAGAACGTGGTTGTTTCCTTATGTAGAATGATATAGTTATTTCCTATTCATCAAGGTAGTTAAAAACGAATGAACAGAACTATACAACTCATGATCTTGAGTTAAATGCTATAATATTTTCTATAATGATATAGAGACACATCCATATAGTTAAATACGTGAGATATATTCATATCAAAAGATTATAAAATATGTATTCTCGCATAAAGAACTTAATAGGTGGAAAAGGCGATGGCCCGAGATACTCAAGGATTATGATTGTTCAATACACTACCACCCAGGGAAGTAAAAAAGGTAGCAGATACATTGAGTAGGAATGATCTTAGAGTTCTGAACAAAATGAGGATTGACAAGGATCCTATGTATATAGATCTAGTAAAAATGGATATGGGAATTATCAAGGAAGGTGAAACATCACTAATTTTTCAAATGGTTGAAAAATCATCGTTATTAAAGAAGATAAAAACTTATCAGTCTCATGATGAGAGTTTTTAAAAGAAAATTAAAGGTTTGAATGATGGAAAATCAGGTAGAATTCATATATGAATATGGAAATTTGAAATTTGGGAAGAGGGTTTGCGTTCCCTCTATACCTAAAAAAATGAATTATTGGATGATTCTCATAGCTCTAATTTATCTATAAATCCTGGTAGCACTAAGATGTATAGATATTTGAAGGAACATTTTTTTGGGATAATATTAAGTGGGAAATTGTTGATTACGTATCAAGATTTTTAGTTTGTTAATAGGTGAAGGATGAAAGACAACATCTTAGAGGAGGCATGAAATCTATACCTATTTCTATATGGAAATGGGATGACATTACTATGGATTTTTTCCCTAGATTACCAAATAATCCAAGAAATAAAGATGCAATATGGGTAATTATTGATTGACTTACCAAATCTACACATTTCCTCACTATAAGGGAGGATTTTCCACTAAATCACCTTGCAAAAATCTATATTAATTAAGTTTTAAGACTTAAAGGTGAACCTCTATCGATCATGTATGAACAGGATCCTTGTTTTACATCAAAATTTTGGAATATTCTTCACAATTATTTGGATATTGAGCTTCATTTGAGTACTTCTTATCACCCTCAAACTGATGGATAGTCCTAAAGGACTATTCAAAAATTAGAAGGCATGTTGTGATCATGTTCACTTGACTTTCAAGTTATGTGGGATCATTATTTACCTTTGGTAGAGTTTTCTTAAAATAATAGTTTCCATTATAGTATTCAAATGGTTCCATATAAAGCATTATATGGCAATAGATTTCATACTCCAACTTATTGGGTTGAAGTTGGTGAGAGGAAACTTATCATACCAAAACTTGTAGAAGAAACAATAGTAAAGATAAATACTATTCAGTCTCATATTAAAGCATCTCAAAGTAGGAAAAAGAGTTATACAGGAAATCAAAGAAAGGATTTGGAGTTTTAAGTGGTAGATCATGTCTTTTTTAATGTATCTCCATAGAAGTGTGTCATAAGGTTCAATAAGAAAGGAAAACTGATCCCCAAGTACATCATAACATTTGAAATTATGGAAAGAATTTGAGTTATGTATTATCATTTGGCGATGCCACCTAGCCTTTCTAAAGTACATGATATTTTTCATATCTCTGTGTTAAGGATGTACAAGCCATACCCAATGCATGTACTCACATGTGAAGAAATAGAAATGCAACCTGATTTGTCTTACTGTGAAGATCCTATTAAGATTATCGACACTAGAGAGCAAGTATTGAGAAATCGGATGACTTGGTTGGTAAAAGTTCTTTGGAGAAAGTATAAAATGGAAGAAGTAACATGGTAACTTGAGGATGAGATGAAGAAAAACCGCCCTCATCTATTTAGAATATAATATTCATGAAAATTTCGAGGTTGAAATTTTTTAAAGGAGGGAAGAATACAACACCACAATATTTTATGGTACATATCTTCTTAAATAAATTCAATTTATTTGATAGCTTAGGCTGCATGCAACATTGATCTTAAACAAACCATGATATACTATTAAATATTAACATGGATATTGGAATAGTAATGTGACTGTTATGAATAGTAATTCAGCCATTAAAATAATAACCACACCTATGAAAATATAAATAAAATTTAAGTATCTCATTAATTATAATATTATATATTTATATCATGTAATAAGTAAATAAATGTTTTAAAAATGATAAATTAAGTGTTGGTATTTTTATGACACTTAAATATTTATTTAAAATTTTATAATTAATAAAATGATTTAAAAGAAAATTTCTTCCCATAAAATATATTCATAAATTAATATTTTGTTTTATTATAATTATATAAAAAAATTCTGATATCATAATTAATTTTTCAAAGTATCGTAAAATCGATTATAATATTAAAATCAATATTTTTTTAATAAATGATGATTTTATTTAAAAATTAAATTTATCATATTTAGAAAATTATTTTCATATAATGGGGTCCATTTTTTTAATCTACACATTGAAAAATGGTTAGGGTAATTTTTTGGGATTTTTCTAAAATAGTTGAAATTTTTATGAATAGTTAAATATAATAATTTACAATATTTAACATTATAAGTTAAATACATAAATTGTTGAGTCATTTATGATGTAATAACCCATCATTTAAAACTCACATTCACTATTTACTATATTTATTCATAATAATGAACACTATTGATAGTCTTGATCGAAAATAATAAATAAATAGATAAAATAATCAAAAAACACCGCTCTATGTCCCTATAAATACCACCCCTCACCACCCCTTCACCTCGTGCCTTATAATCCTTTAATATTGTATAAATTATTTCCAATTCCATTACTAATCCTATTTACCATCTCTAATACCTATTTTTCTTACCAAAATACCAAATCCAATTGTTTTAAGGAGGTTCCTAAGGAGACGTTATTGAAGAGGTAAAATCATCCTTATTTCTCTTTTAATTTCTTTTATTTTATTATGCTCTCCTCAACTACCCTATCCAGAGTGGAATGGTAAATACAGTATCATATATATACTATAATTTTATTATGCTAATGTATTATCCATTGTCAAATCCCTTCTCCTCTTCTTTTTATTTTAAAAATGAAAACACCATCCATGATGTGTTGATTCACCTTCTTCTTAGAGGATAAGTTTTAATTTTCCATTACTACCTTTGATACTGGTCATAAAACCATTATCATGGTTAAATAATATTTTAATATAAATATTATAAGTTATATCATGTTCTTGAACCAATATATAAACATAATATTAAATAAAATGACACAAGTTCATGATGGTCGTAAAAACCGCCAAAATAAATTAAGATACTTTCACCAACATTTTATCTAATGAATCATCCTCATACCATATAAACAAATGATATATGAGCCCATTTAAACTTATATAAGTTAATTAATACTAAATAATTTCAATTCTGGATAATTTATTCCCATTTGACAAGAACTCCCATATTTGTACTCAAGGGAACCGACCATAAAACCATGAAACAAACGTTATGAGAAAAAAGAAATTAATTATTATAACTCATTAAAATGGCCATAAATGAACTTAATAAAATTACAATAAATAAAATATATGTTTTATAGGTTCTTAATTAATTAATTAATGTATCTAATTTTATTATCCAGGACATTAAGTACAAGTGAAAAATGCTTTTGAATATTAGGTAAGGGTTTCTCATCTCACTTTTACTTCTATCAGATATATTCCTTATTAAACACTAATTTCTTATGTGTGGTGTACATAATTCCATTTAATATATCATATCATTAATCTATTTTTTTTAATTCAATGTTTCATTTTATGATCAATAATTTTATGGGACATACCTTTCAACTGATTACAAAGCGGTAAGAAAATTCTTAACCCAATTTCCATTCTTTGTGTTAAACTTCTACCCCATTAATTATGTCATTATATTATTATGTGTGAAATTAATTTTTTTATCTTATATTATATTTACACTTGTTTTATGTTTATTTACATCTGATACACATAATCAATTCATTTTTCTAACACTAACACTTTCTTTTAAAAGTACTCTTTTAAATGTTTCTTTTTCAAAATTTAAAAGGAATGTTTTTTCAAAATTTATACAGAATGTGCATATATTTTTTTTTTTTTTTTGATTTCATGATGCCTTAATGTCTTGAGGAATAATTTAAAATTTTATATGATTATTTTCAAAGAAAATTTTTTGTTTTATAATTATGCAGTTTGTTTTAAACAAATGATTTCAAAGTAAAGTGTTATTTCTCTCAAGAATTTCTCAATGATTTTATTAAAGTATTTTCATATATTTCAACACCCTTTTTTTAATGTTATTATTAATTAAGGTTGATCTCTTATGATACCATCTACCATATTTTATTGAATTGTTTATGACTAGTTTGTCTGTGGATGTTCTATTTTGATATCACTCATCATATTACACTGGGTGGTTTATGATTATATTTATTATTTAGGGAAATTTATTTCATATGCTATTATCAATATGAATGTATATATTGATCATGTTTCACCCCTTTCATATGAGGTATGCATTGGAATTTGTAAGTGATGAGTGGGGCCCTCTATAGCCCGTTGATGCATCGGTAGGTCTCATGAGACAAACTAATTTGGGTATTTGTTGATGTCTTACCCAATTATGTATGGTGTCTCGGCTGAATCCTTGATGGTATATTTATGACATCATGAATTATGAATTCCCTCATTATGAGATTATTTATTGATAATCCGTGTGATTATTCTAATAGTATAATATCCATGGTTAAGTTTCATTCTCATGTGATTATTTATATAGAATCATTTGATTATCATTTATTCTTGATATATTATACTTAATATTATGTTTTAATGGAATGTGTTTTTATTTATTCACCATTACTTATTTTTTATTCTTATTTATGATAGTTTCCATGGTATCCTTACCCTTACTGGGCATCTAAGTTCACCCCTTTATTATGTTTTATTTTTTCCCAAGATGCCAAGATGTATATTATGATTGATGTGCAGGGATAATCTAGGAGAATAGGGGTGTTTAAATTTAGGTTATTATGTTTTATTCTATTTCTAGTTGTAATTTAATACTTATGTTTTTATCTATTTTTTCAAATCTACTAAACTATTCAGTCTTTTAGGATGTAATCACTTTTACTTAGTACCAATGTAATAAAGTAAGGCACCGACTCTGGGCTACTAGGGTTGGGGTCTTTACACTTTGATTTCTTTATACTTTAGGTAAATAATCTATAAATCATTTGTGATGTGTAAGAATCAACCATGTGTGAATATGACAAATAGTGCGCTCCATATGACTCAAAGTGCATGTTTTTTGTTTAAAAGTTTTATTTTATTAATTAATTATATCATATTTATGTTTCATTTATTTATTTATAGTATTTTTAATATAATAATTATTTTTTATTATATGAACACTCTTATTCTGTTCTTGAGCTAGGATTGTGTGTTCAGAAATTGGTTGCACAATTGGTCTCCTTTTAAAGGGTGTCCTAAAGATATAAAAACCCATAGAGTTTTTGAATTCATTTGAAAATGTAATGTTTGTAATAAATTTTACAAACCAATTTGATTATTATGTATTGAAATATTTTTAATGTATATTTTTTTATTATTTTAATTCATTTTTTATTTGAAATTAAAGGTTAATTTAATTTTGAATGTTTTGCTGCAATGTGTTATAAATGAAGAAGCACGTTGCTACAATATGTGGATTTTATCATCCATATTTCTAGCATTGATAAAAGAACTTAGCTTTTAAAGACACTTATAATTTCTATTCTTGTTTAATATTGATAATGACCTTTTTTCACTCTAATAAAGCTCATATATGTAAGTAGAGTATTTTTATTTTATAATAACACATAGATATAGGTAAATATATATATAAATTTCATTATAAAAAAATATATATTAATTTTATTTCATATAAAATATATATAAAAAATTATACATAGTTAGAAATATATATATAATTTAATATATATTTATCAATGTTACTATACAAACATTAATATATAAATGTTATTATAAAGTTTAATATGTATTTATAAATGTAATTATATTTAAAAACCTTAATATATAACTTTAAAATATATAACCATTATTATAAAGTTTAAAATTTATTTATAAAATTTATTACATTAATAAATGTTAATATATAAATTTTAAAATATATAAATGTCAATTTATAATTGTTAATATACATAAAAGTTGTGATAAAGTTAAAAATATATTCATAAATAATATTTTATCAATAAATAATAATATATACAATTATATATATATATAAAGGTTGAAGTGTGTGGGGGTATTTCTATCCACCTAATTTTGATGTTTTTTAATAAAAACCCAGATGTAAGGATTTTCCACCATGTCATGAATGTTACGCATGTACTCAATGCACCATGGGAATTGCTCCTCAATTATTTGGTGGATAATGGAGAGGATATTTTCCCTCTATTTTTTGCCTCATTTTCACCTATGTTTATCCTCTTAATTTACTACCACTTGATCCTAGAATCCACCACACATTCTTTATGGGAATAAATATTTTAATACCCAAATGTGGATACCCTATACACACCGTTATGAAAATCATATAAAATTTGATCATTTTTATGTCAAAATAAAATAAAAATCAATCCAATGTTATATTACTTTCATGAGTATATTTATGGGGTGTTAAAATATCATTACCCAATTTATATCAAATCCTAATTATCTGTAATTTCATGAAATAAATAAATCAAGAACTCAAAATTTTTTCCAAACCATCCAAAATATAGTATAACCCCATCCATATATTCAAAATTGCATATAATATCTAGAAAAATCTATTTATAATGACACAATCAATGATTTTTAAGGTTTTTGGTGAATGTCGACAATATGGTGTTCCATGGATGAAAATAATGAAGTTTGATAACCCAAAAATATGCATACCATTTTTCCATAATTTTAGTAATAAAATTTATTATATAATTACTAATTGAATTTGTTTTCAATGATTTATAAAATAATGTGATATTATATCTCCTTAGATTAGTTTTTTGAGAATTATAAGGAATTGTAGAAAAAATATCACTACAACCATTACCATAACAACAAGATTGGACTTGAAAGATGGAAGTTGAGACCTAGAAGAAACCACGACACAATTGATCCTCTCACATCACAATGAAGTTTAAATGGAGCTACAAATAAATAACCATGAAGTGATCATTCCACAACCCAGGAGTTTCACATCAAATTTTTCCAAAAAATAAATAATTAAAAAAAAGAAAAATTGGGCATTGTTTATCTATAAAAATCAATAGAGTCATCCAACCACATAGAGGTGTAGTGCAGATCAATGGTGAGAATAAAAAACAAAAGTAGGATACAGTGGTGGAGGAATTAATGGTTAGAAAATTTCGGTATGGGGCAGCACCACAAGCACAAACTGTGTTACAAGAACTCATACTTATAAAGTGAGAGGTGGTTGATTTGAAAGTTCAACATGGGATAAGAGAGATGAAGGATGTGAGAAAGAGGATAACCTTCCACCGTGACCAGAAGAATTATGCCATAGAGTTTTTGTTTATGGATAACATGAAAGAGCTAAGAGTTCATTATTTGAATGTGATTAACTTCACACCATAATCAAGAGAAGAACAAAAATTAATGGATCCCTAAAATATCACACCACAGTCAAAACCCCTTTATGATATAATATGGTCAAGTAAAGAAAAGAGTAAATTCAAAACATGGCTATAAAACTTAGAGGTCACATGATGATCTTCTATATTTACAAATTGTTTGGGATGATATATTTTCTATCACATAGTATCCCTTATGTGTGCACTATGAAATTGTTGATATTAGGTAGAAAACCAATAGTTTTTAATCATCGCACCACAACACAACCAATTGTGTTATGATGAATCCAATATTATTAAATGATTTATGTTTCTAAATTATTTAGGGATTTTAGCCACTTTTGATCATTTCAAATCTTTTAGAGAGAACCATAATGATGATATTCTTGTTGTGGATCATGGAATCACAACTTTTAATGCTAGTTGAGTTTTATTACTTCTCTTGCATGCTAATTTTTATTTCTCCTTATATGTTTAAATATCCATCTTCTCCCAATAATAACTCTTCATTAATTATGTATGTTCATTATATCTTGTGTGAGTATTCACTCAAGGGATAGTGAATAAAAAGTATGAGAATATTGATTCTATATAATTGATATATTTTTATTGTGGAAAGATATTTTTTAGTATAATATTGAGATTAATTATTATTTCATTCCTTAGTTTCTATTTGAGAAAATTAGAAATTAAAGGGGGTTCCCCAATGTGGTAGGGAAGGATGAAACCATGAGAGTAGTAATTATTTTTCATTTTCATTTAATATTAGTTTAGAGTTCATCTTAATTAATTTTAACCTATTTTATCAAAAAAATCACAAAATATTCCCCTTTCAATTGCATTTAAAAACCATTTCCCTTTTGAAAAAACATTTTGTATCCAAAATAAGTCATGAACATTTATAGGATACCTATGTACCTAAAATAACCAATTAACACATGTATTATTACCAACTTAGTCCAAGAGTACAAAAACTAAATAATAATCTCACTTAGAATGTCATCCTTGAGTCAACATCTGAATCATAATATAAACAACATTGAAAAAAATATATCATACCTGGTAATTTGGAATCTCCTTATACATGGGTAATATACACCCAAGAATGTGGTCTATCTCAAGCTCTGAAAACAACCTACATCCAACTACTAGTTGTAAATAGTAAGAAAACCAAAAAACAATGCAGCAAAATGAATTTTTAATTCCCTAGGTAAAATCAACCGAACAACACCTTAATTAGAGCACTATAAGACCATATTCATTCCTCATTGAATTATAGATGCTACCAACTATCATTAAGAGTCTATATCCATTAGTGGGGAGACTATACTCTCTGTATTAGCACATAAAATAACAAACCAATAATAGAAACATCATATAATCATATTAGTAAGTTCAAGGTTCTATAGTTAAACATCAATGTGGTATAAAAGTTATAAAACCTATGCTCATATTACATTAATATAAAATTGGTTTCCCATCAGGCCGAACAAGTAAAAATAAACTAAAAAAATAGGGTGAGTCTTAATCATAAAATATTAGTCCCTCCATGGACTAGTTTTCCAACTCCATCTGCCTACTCTTTTAGATTTCTCGATTCCACCAGTCACCTGAAAAATTAAATATAAAGTATCCACATGCATCACAACTCACATGTAGGGTGTGATAATATAAATCAATATGTTATCACTATATTACCCTCATATTTCAATTATATAGAATGTATTCATGTATAGAAAATAAATCAAGCAGCGATTAAAGTAAGAAAGTAAGTTTGTCAGATCACCGCATTCTAACCATGACACCACGACCCCTGACCTCACCTACCTTGTCCAAATCATATAAATAATTTTCCTTTAAACACAAACCCAGACCCATACCCCATCACTTAGGGTGGGTCCCTATAATTGAGTCTCATCCACTAACCTCACATTCAAGGTATGGTCTCTTATCGATTTTCGATCTCATGTACAGTCTCACACTGCTACTCTCTCACTCACAGTGAGGTTTCACACCACATATCATACCATATCTCATACCACCACACTCCAACTTAGAGTGATATATTATATGACATCTCATATCATGCCTCATTCATCCACCTTCTCAATCAATGTGAGGTATCATACCATGTCTTATACCACATCTCATACCTCCACCCTATCACATAGAATGAGGTCTCATACCATGTCTCAGGTCACGTCTCATACCACTACCCTCTCACTTACGGTGAGGTCTCATACCAAATCACATATCACCTATTAGACCACATCATATACCACTATTATCTCACTTAGGGTGAGGTCTTATATAAGTTTCATACTTGTCTCATATCACATATCATACCTATTATAGCATCCCCGACCCATATTTCATAAATGAAACCCAAGTTGGAGTGACACTAACCTTAGAAGTGCCTCCTCATACATCAAAGGACGGTGACTAGGAATGAGAGCCTAAGGGGTGATAGTAGGGAGAATATATCCTCTGATAAGAAGAAATAATAAGCAGTGGAATAAAAAAATGAACCAAATAATATAATGACAACAATAATAGATACCACACCTCATGTTATATAGTAAGTATCTACAATGTAATTATAGTCAAACAAACATAAACTAGATTACTCATAGGATGATCATAGATATAAATAACCAAATACCAAAATAACTCTATCCCAAAAATGAGAAACCACTATTCCGAGCTCCAAAATTTAATGATATATACTCATGCATCTGTTGTGCCAGAAAATACTAAGATCCAGACATCAGGCCCTTTCCCTTGTTTGTATCAAGAACTATAAAATTTATATGTGTCTTAGAGGTCCCATGTAGGGTGTGAGTATAAAATCACTAATCCATCACCATTATAACCCTATATAATATCCATATGTAAAAAAGTGTATGAAAAGTGAAACAAAAATAACCAAAATACTAAACAACCAAAATTAATCATCAATCCATGAGTGGGTACTTTACCCGCTTCGACTAGTGCCAGAGTGGGATGATGCACCCATGGTTTGAACATACCCTGAGGGAGAATTATATCAAACAAAAGAAGTATGAAATTTCTAAATAAAAGTAAACTATATGAATAAGGCATCATAAAACCATGATCTAAAACTATACATTACATATCTTGGATTAAAAAACCTAAACCACACCACACATAGAAAATAGGTTACCTTTAATATGTCAAACCCATTATCCCTAACACATTCCACATGTATGGTGATCCATTTTCTACAAACCAGCAATCACAATCACCCCAAGTTATCATGTACATTCCTATAATTTATCCCTCCTCTGAATCGATCATTAACACTATCATCATAGGCTACTCATCTACATAGGATATCATTAAACAACTAGTGGTCAATAGCACCTCATGAGAGATTTCCTATGATCACATGTTCCTAGTGACCTTGGAACCATAATGAGTGTAAATAACCAATAATCTATGGACACAACACATATGAAAACCCTCAATCACCACCCATGACAGTGGTTATCACCATTAACATCAAACCAATGAAACTTGTCACCCCATGGTCACACAATCCACACCCAACACTTCCCTAAGGAACTACATCAAGCAAGCCATTCCATAAATCATCCTTTTATCTCATGAAAAAACTTTCCCAGAAATCCCCAAACCCATACAATCTAAGAACCATCCACACATGACCTATCCCATTACAACCCACACAAAACTTTCCCAAGGAATCTCACACAGACAATGAAAAATAAAATTCGTTCCATTCCCAATCACACACATGACCCTACTGATACATGTAAATCAGATGATGCATAAACACACATATAGTAAATAAAATATCTAGGAACCAACTACCTAGTAATATTGGGATCCATAATGTCAAATATCATCATTTGATTCAGCACTAGGAGGAAGAAATTGAGAAATCAGAGAAAATTTCCTAAAATAGAGATTTTAGTTAAAACTAATTATAATAGAAAAAAACCATAAACCAACAAAGAAAAATGAAAATTCATACCAGTGGAAACTACCTATATGAAAGATGGAATGAAGAATAATCAACAATAGATGAAGATCCCACATGGGAGAAGAAGAGAATGATAGAGAAGAAATATGGTGAGCACCCCTATGTGGATGGCCTAAAATGTGTCTTTACAATCACTTAAATAATTTGTTAACCCAATTAATTAAAATTAGAGAAACTAGAAAAAAGTTCTATTATGAAGTGGCCCTATGGCTCATGATACAATGCCTCAACTAGGGCCACATTAAAACATGACATCTATGGTCACAACGCAATGTCCCCTCCCTAGGTAGACCTAGGTAACCATGATCAACCCTACTCATGAAAAACTCTAATAATTGTGATGTAATACACTACCAACCTAGTAATTTAATCTTATATAATTTTTTTCCATAGTACAATGACCCTTGGTTGTAGTGTATCCTAAAACCACACCAAAATTGTAATCTTATGAAACTAATTATCATTTTGTGATTCCATTGGATATAGACCATTGACCTATAATAAAATTAATGACTATAACCTGGCCAAAACCTCAAACTCTATTTCCCAAGCCTTCATAAAAACCTCATACACACACAAAACACACATGGTTGGTCTAAAATTAGACCTATATTACCTCACCTGAACACCCAGGACATCAAAATCTCCCCACCACATGACAACTCATCCTCAAGATATCTCTAGACCCACACTAACCAATCTATTCCAAAACTCAATAATTTTGATTAATATACTCCTAAAACACTAATATGATGATAAATACATCTATATACTCTTGATAACCATGACAAAATAAAAATAATAAACCGATTCTAACCATGGGTACTCTCCACTATAGGAGTCACCTACCCAATCACAACACAACCATGCTACCTGACACACCAATGATATCATACCTGACTATCATCCCAATTTCCAAATGTACCTAACATTGGTACATATTCATAATGAATTATACCCAATTTTCATACCTAAACCATCAATTTCTTGATCTAGTTTCCACATACACACACTATGAACCATCACTCATCATGAAAAACTAGAATCAATATGATCATGAAATACCTATAACCATCAATTACTCTCTAGTCTAACTGAAAAATATGTTATCTCAACTAACCAAATCCATGATCTATTTAAGGTGTAACAATCTATATTGGCCACTACCCCCACTGTTGATCACCCCATACTCTACCACAACCCATGTGTACAGATGAACCCTAACAACCATGTATTTACATTACTCTCAGTCCCACCTCAATCTCCTAATTCTGACTAGATCTATGAACTCCATATGATTGTGATATTATCTAATAAAACCACTCTATATGTCTCAATAGGCTACAAACATGACACTCCTTAATGTGGTTGATCACACTGAGTCTTGATGTATCTTATCTACCCATACCTAAAATATCTCAAATTAAATACACTCCATGGTGGTAGTGTTGATCCTTTACCTTATTTTTCATATTGGGTATCCTCATAAACCTGATTTTGGATACCCAAATCCTTGATTCCCATCTTACCAAAACCCCTGAATGACTGGGCATTCTTCTAAAGATCCCATTTTGTATGTGTTGTATTTTTTTCAATGGTTTTAAATGATTGTAAAATAATTAAAAGTATTTTTTTTATGTTAATATGTTGAAGAGGTTGTAGGTAAGAAGTTTCATAGAATTTTTCTTAAAGTATCCAAGCCTGTGAATGAAGAAGATATAGTTTGGATGATTGAATAAAGATGATAAATTTTTCACTGTATAAAAAAGATAAGTTTGAATCCAAGATTGTTGAGGAAGAGAAGAATTTCCCAATTAATGTTATCTTGGAAGAATATAAATGGTGTTCTCAAATTTTTAAGATTTGGAATATGATCATTACTTAAAAGAGAAATATTTTTTGAAGATTTTTTTTATTTATGGAAATTGATGTGGTGATCTTAACGTCGATAACATGTGAGTAGATGTTTAGAGAAGCATATTTGTTACCAATGTTAGAAGAAGTAAAGTGGAAAAAGAATTATGAGACAAATATATGAAATATAGTAGAATATTTTGTCTTTAAGAATATCAGATTGAGTTATCAAAAAAAAATTACTAGATAGAGAAATGTAAAAGTATATGGTGGAACCATTTTATTGTCTAATTATAATCATAGTTACATCAGATAGAGATAAGAAAACTAAGGTTACTGAATGTTTTTTCTCAATTGAGTTGTCCAAACCATATAAATTGATTCTTGGTGATGTATTCCTCATTGATTAAACATCATAATGATTTTTGTATGTGATTTAAGAAAATTATTAGAAGAAGAAAATCCTTTGTTAAAATTTGGAAAATAAGGTGATGATTTATTGATCTTTAAAGTAATAAAAATTAATTTTATACAATTGTATTAATGATTCTATCTAAATGTGTTTTAAGGAATAATGTGTTGAGACTTGGTGGGGGTATGATTTCTATAAAAAGTTTCCCTGATCAAGCTTACTAGACAGTGAAAAGTTAATATGACCACTGGTTGAATAATGTCTGAAATATCATCAGAAATATAAGTGTTGTGGAAATTTTATACAAAACAAATATTGAATAAGTATTGGTTGAAGAAACATGGAATTTATGAATAAATATGGATAAAAATTTATGAGTTCATTAGAAAAATTAATTTTTGTGAAATTCATGGTACAAGAGTTTTTGAATAAATTGAACCGAAGTTTCTGAATGAACAGATAGAGGTTTTCAAGTCATCAGTTAGAAGATTCTGAATTAATATGTATCGTATAGAAGTTTTTAAGAAATGTCATCAGATAGAAGTCTCTAAGAAATTTCATCAGATAGAGTGTTACAAAGACATCATACATAGTATTACAAAGTAATCAAACTGAGTTATATGAAGTCATCAAACATAAGAAGCATAGAAGACATCCATAAGTACATCAGACAGAGAATACCAGATAAAAATTAATTATTTCATTGAATATATCAAACTATATGAACATTGTGAAATCATTTTATGAAGTAATATTCCAAAATTTTGAGGATCTTTTCACTGGATATATAATTTTTGGACAGAGAATTCCCAATAAAGAAGTACTAGATGAATGTTATAAGATATTTACAAAAAAATAATTAATACATTATAATGATGTTGAGATGGATTTTCAATAACTCAATAATCATAAAGGGAATATCGTGACTCAATCTGAGATTTCAGGAAGTTTTAAGAATTTTGACATTAAGTTTTGAGGAAAGTTCTTATGTGGTTTTTTTACTCAATTTGAGGAAATTTCCTACGAATATTATTGACTCCTATTTTGAAAAAATTATAAAGGTAGTTTAAAAATAAGGATTTAAGTGGGATATTCAACATTTTAGTGGGAAATTTCATTTTTAAGTCTATAATCCACCCTAAGATTTTAGAGAAATGCTACTTATACAAAGGGGAGTATGTGAACTATGAAAAAGTTGATCAAGAGTGCACAGTTGTAGTTATTGTTGAAGAAATAAAGTGTCACATTTAGGTACAAATCATAAATATTTATAGTCATTCTATTTTGGGTCTAAGTATTAGATAGAGAGGTATTAGAATGGATGGTATCAGATGAATAAGTGGAGTTCTGGATGAGTTCGTGGAATCAGACAACCTATTGGTATTAGAAAAACAAGTTGTATCATAAGAACAAGTAATATCGGATGAGAAACTATCAGATAAAGACTAAGAGATCAAATAAATATTAAAATATGAACTATTAACATGAAAAAAAAATATTAATGAATAGTTACTTGATAGAGTTACACCAGGTGGACAAGGTTCTTCAGAACAAGAAATAAGGAAAAGAAGAAGAATAATATGTGAAGAAATCGTCTTACAATCATTGTAAGAAATGAAACATTTTGGTTGTTTTTTAAAGAGAAATAAGTTAGTGTACATTAATTTAAATACAAGATAAGAAGAAGAATATGTTCTTACATGATACTATGTAAGTAAGAGAAGAGTAAGAAGAAAAAAGTAGCACTACGACATTCAATAGAAGTCAAATTAGTGGAAGATTTTTTTGTGTTGAAAAGAAACTTGAAGAAGTTTAAGATTGTCTATACAAGTAGTATAATTATCCAATAAGGTATTTTAGTTAGACTAGGAATTCACCAGTCTATGGAATTAAGATTTGTTATCCCCCTTATAAAGTATAGGGAACCACACTTGAGCTCGGTATTATTTGAAATCCAAATCACTATAATCGGTATCTCATTATAGTAAAGAATCTGTATACTGGTAACCATTATAAAAAATAATGATTAGCTACTCTTATTGAGCAGTGAACCATGTAAAAAAATCATGTGCTATCCTTTAATTTATTTCATATACTTTCATACAAAAATTAAAAGAAAAAAAGATAACAAATATTCTATTAGATCTAATAGGTAAAGGGATAAAATTTATTTATTATTATAAAAAATTCACCAATATTTATTCACGCCCCTCTCAATTTTTATTATATCCCAAAGTGATCCTAAAAATTGGAATTAGAGGCAAGGTTCTCCTTTATTGGATTCCCTACTCTGATCTTTTTTGAATATTTGAGTTTATTTATTATATTTACAATTAAGTACAATTTTAGTAAAGGTTCGTTTATCTTAGATAATAATTATATTTCTATTAATACCAATATTAACTTGAGAAAATAGAGAAAATAGAGTTAAATAATATAGCCTTAATAATACAAGAGGAAGAATAAATTTTAGTATCTCCATTCAATGATTATAAATAAGAAGGATCTGTCTTGTAAATTGAATAAATGGTGGATCAAATTTCCACCAAGGAGATAGAAAAGATTTCTACAATAAGTGGATCAAGGTTAAGTGATCATGAGGTATGTGAAAATTATTGTACAAAATAACCTCAATAATAATATCCTAGAATAAGTGGTGAGGATGGTCTATCTAAAACATCACAAGATATATTATTTAATAGATTAAAAAATACTATACATTGAATTCCTAGAGAAATGTTTCCTCTTGTTTGTGGAGACTTTGAAAGTATGTAGGAATAAATCACCCATATTGAGGAAGAAAATAATTACATGGGGATGAATTAGTAATAAAATTTTATATAATGTATAAATCTATAACATCCTGAGTTTTTTTAAATGAAAACACTATTTTCAATAGCATACAAGATACACAACACCGATCTTAGACGAACAACAAAATATTATTATTATGTGACTATTATAACCTAGACATTAAATTAATAGGAATTAATATATTAAAATAATTATGAAATAAAAATGGTCATACTCAGTAATAATTTATTAATTAATCCTTATAAAATTAAGCACATAATTTTAGTAAAAGTTGTTTTATTCTACAAATACATGTTCTTCAAGGATGATTTTTTTATTGCTTTTGTGAGGGAACAATATAATTACCTTATGGAATTTTTAGAAATTTTATTTCATTAAATAAATATTATTTTTTAAATCATCATATCAAAATTAACCTATGATGAAATTTTTAAAATTTTATGAAAAGTTTTATTTTTTAATAAATAGTGAAAATACTGATTTTTATTGAAAATTGTATTTTATTTTCAAGTATTTACAAATTAAAATTATATTTTAAATTAATTTATCATTTAATTTGTTCCTTTTTATTTAAAATACTCCAATTACAGTTTTTTAAATATATTTTATACTTGAATTTAGTATAAAAAATATGTTTAAAAGGGGATTTTTTTTGAAAAAAACTATTTTTCATTGCATTTTATTGATTTGATTTTAAATTAAATGCTACAAATTATATGTTTTTAATTTTTATAAATGGATTCCATATTTGGGATCATGAGTTCTAAATTTATCAAATATTTCATTTTTTTTTTGGACAATATGAATAGTAACCTTAGTAATTGTTGTTATCACGGTTAAGGGTAAATCTAGTAATTAAGGATAAAAATAAAATGATAAGGATTAGAAAATGAGCCTAAAACTTAACCCCATTTTATTATATGATTAATTTTCGTCCATATTCACTCAAGGTTTGAATATATATCCTTTTTTCTATTTTTAAGTGATTATGACATTTATAATATTTTATTTAAAGAAAAGTTAAATACACCACACTCATAATTTTAATAACTATAACATTCTTAATATAGGGTTATCCATGGGTTATATTTGACTATAAATATTCATTTGAAATGTAAATTATTTATATTCGTCATGGTAATTTATTTTTAATTTTTAGTGAAGAAATGATTATCTTAAATTTTTACACAATGCTATTGTAGTAATTACTTTATTAATAGAAATATCAAATAAATGTTATTAAAAATATTAAAATAAATATAATTTGAGATAATTAATATAATAAAATAATCTTATATATTAATTTTACATTTTATTAATGTATTAAAATATTTTTTTCGAAGTTATATTGTTTTATTGATATTTTTAAATTTTAAAATAATTAATAGTGTTAAAATTGACATTATGAATATTTTATAGTAAATAATATTTTATTAAAAGATATAAAATTACTAAAAATATTAAATTCATCCAAATTATTATGATAATGTTTTAAATTTTATCCATGATCCATTTATGGATCTTTTTTTTATTTTATAATAACTATATTAACCCTAAAAGTGTAAAAACCCATGTTATTATGGTAAGAGTTAAAGGGATTAAATAAGGGTTAAAACGAAAAGATAAAGGTATAAATATAGTAAAAATATATATAATTTGAATATTATTAAGGTATTAAGACCCATAATCATATTATATTTTAAATTAATAAGTTTGGATCCATTTTTAATTAAAAATTAATTTATATTAATTTAATATTTTCATAAATTCCAAGAGTGGGCCTCCCCTCTCCTATAAAAGAGAACAGCTTATTATTATTTATTCACACGTAAAAACCCATTTATTTTGTAAAATACCTACCCAAATATATTTCTATAATATATTAATTCATTATATAGATCTTGGTTTTTGAAAAAAAAAACCCAACCTTAGTGGTCATAAGGTGTTAAGAAAATGAGGTTTTCCAAAGAAGAGGTATAATTTTTATCCTCTTGTTTTAGTTTTATTTCTTATTAAACCTCATTAAAGTCTTCTTGAACTATGATAAAATAATAAATACGGTATCCCCCATTTACTTAGATTTTATTTTTTATTTTATTGATCTAAATCATTCTACACTTCCATTAAATGTGAAAAGAATTTATTGTTCGTGTGTACGGAGGACCACCACCTCACGAACAAATGTAATTAATTTTCCATCATCATGTCTCAAGGCTAGTTATAATGAAGGAATTAATGTTTATATATGATATTAATTACCTATTTATCATTATTAAAATATAATATACTACTTATATTCTTATCATTCCATGAACATAAAAATGATAACATCGTTCGTGCATACATGTGGACTACCACCTCTACGAAGCGACATGATTCATTTTACATCACCATTTCACATGGATAATATATATAGGTATATTTAAAGAAATAAAATGATATATATTAAATTATTATAATTATTTAAAGATAAAATTATACTTACCTTATTTCCATAATGATCATTGAAAAATAAAAACGTTACTCATGCGTACATATAACCTACCGTCTCCATGATTTTAACATAGTTCGTTTCTCATAACCATGTTTAATGAAAGTTTATAAAATTTTAATTTATTTATAAACAGGATTATTATTTCATTAATATTATTAAATATATGATGAAATTTTGACCTATTTGACCAAATTCAACCTACCAAACTCATTATGAACTTATGAACCGAATATGGTCAAAATGTCTAACATGAAATTAAATAATTAAGTAATCATTATAAAATTATAATAAGTGATTTAAAAGGAATAATATAATTAAAAAATGTTATAAAATAAATAAATAAATAATAAAGGTTTATTATTTAAGAATATAAAGAACATATGTGACAAATCATACTTGAGGTAAGGGATTTTATTGACTCAATTTCTATTCATTGGCTTAAACTTATAATTTTTTGATTATGTCATGATAATATTATGTGTGAAATTATTTTTAATTATAATATTTGTATTTACACTTATTTTATGTGTATTTACATATGATACACATAATATATTCATTTTATTAATGCTCGCTTCAATGATATGATATTTTTAAGGTATTTTCTTAACTCAATTTCTATTGATTGGGTTAAATTTCTACTTATTTGATTATGTCATACTAAGATTATGTGTGAAATTAATTTTAATTATATCATATATATTTACACTTAATTTATGTGGATTTACATCTAATACACATAATATATTCATTTGATCAACTCTCACTTCAATGATATGATATTTGTAAGGGATTTTTTTAACTCAATTTCCATTTATATTTTTAATAACTATAACATTTTAAATATAGGATTATCCAAAGGTTATATTTGACTATAAATATTAATGTTAAATATAAAATATTTATATTCATCATGGTAATTTATTTTAAATTTTTAGTGAATAGATAATTACCTTAAATGATAATATAACACCGATGTAGTAATTATTTTATTAATGGAAATATCAAATAAATGATATTAAAAATATTAAAATAAAAAAAAAATTGAGATAATTAATGTAATAAAATATGTATATATTACTTTTAAATGTTAGGTATGTATTAAAATATTTGTTTCAAAGTTATATTTTGTATTGATATTTCAAAAAGTCTAAGAAATGAATAGTGTTAAAATTGACATTATGAATATTTTACAACAAATAATATTTTATTAAATGATATAAAATTAATAAAAACATTAAATTAGTCAAAATAGTTAGAATAAGGTTTATCATGTCATCCATGATCCATTTATGGGTATTTTGTAATTTTATAGTAGCTATATTAATCCTCAAAGACTAAAAAATCATGTTGTCACGGTAAGAGTTAAAGGGCTTAAATGAGGGTTAAAACCAAAAGATAAGGGTAAAAATATAGTCAAAACTTATCTAATTTTTATTGGATGATGTTATTTATAACCAAAATAATCTTATATTCTAAATTAATAATTTTTTATCCATTTTTAATTAAAAATTAATGTATATTAATTTAATATTTTGATAAATTTCAAGAGTGCCCCTCCCCTCTCCTATAAAAATGAACATATTCTTCTTATTTCTTCACAATTCAAAACCCTTTTGGTTAAAAAAATCAATACCAAAATCAATTCATATAATCCATAAATTAATTATAGAGGTATTTATTTAGTAAAAACACCAACCTTGGTGGCCTTAAGGTGTTGAGCGAAGGAGGTATTCCAAAGAATATGTATAGTTTTTATCCACTTGTTTTAGTTTTATTTATTCTTCCACCTTCTTCAAATATTCTTCAACTATGATAAAATAATAACTATAATATCATACATATAATAAAATGTTATTATGTTATTTTAATGACCTAAATCTATCTAAAATTCCATCAAATGGAAAAATAATTAATCGTTCATGTGTACGAAGGACTACCACCTCATGAACAAATGTAATTCATCTTCCATCAACATCTCAAAAGACGGGTTATAATGATGGAACTATTGTTTATATATGATATTCATGACATATGTATCGTCATAAAAAGAAAATATATCACTTAAAATCTTAAAATTCCATGCACATAAAAATTATAATGACGTTCGTGCGTACGTGTAGACTACCACCTCCATAAAGCGATGTGATTCATTTTTCATCATCATTTCACATGGATGACATGTATAAGTATATTTAAAAAAATAAAATTATATATATGTTATTATGATAATTATATAAATATAAAATTTTACTTAAATTCTATCGATAATTATAATTGAAAAATAAAAAAGTTACCCATGCGTACATATGACCTACCATCTCCATGATTTTAATGTAATTCATTTTTCATAACAATATTTAATGAAAGTATTTAAAAGTATAATTGATGTATAAAAATGATAATTATTTCATTAATTATTATGGATGTAAATTAATCATCCAATAAAATTTTATCAAGTGTTAGGGTAATTTTCTATCCCTTATCATTTTATTTTTACCCTTAATTACCCGATTCACCCTTTACTATGGTAACAAAAATTACTATAGTTACTATTCATATTATCCAAAAATAAAAGTTTCCTATTTACTAAATTTTGAAATCCGAATTCCAAATATGTAATACATTTTTAAAAATTCAAAAAATAGAAGTTTCAAATTTTAATTTAAAATTAAATTGATAAAATGCAATGAAAAACAGTTTTTTAGAAAAATACCTTTTTAAACATAAAATATTTTTATAATAAATTAAAGTATAAAATCCATTTCAAAAACTATAATTTAATTATTTTAAATCAAAAATAACAACTTAAATTTAAAAACTAATCTAAAATATAATTTTAATTTGTAAATACTTGAAAATAAAATACAATTTTCAATAAAAATCTCTATTTTTTACTATTCCTTGAAAAATCAAAATTTTCAAAAAATTATAAAAATTTCACCATAGGATAATTTTGATATGATTATTTAAAAATAAATACTTATTTACTTATATAAAATTTATAAAATTTCTATAAATTAATTATATTGTTTACTCACAAAAGAAATAAAAAATCGTTCTTGAAGAAAGTGTATTTGAAGAATTAAATGACTTTATTAAAATTAAGTGCTTAATTTTCTAATAATTAATTAATACATTATTAATGATTATGAACATTTTATATTTCATAATTGAGTTAAAACTATTCATTATCACTAATTTAATGGCTAAGTTATAACGGTCACATAATAAAAATATTTCATTGTTCGTTTAAGCTTGGTGTTGCGTATCTTGAATGCAATCCAACATAGTGTTTCCTTTTAAAAAAACTAGAGATGTTACATTCTCCCAAATTTTAGAAATTTAATCCTCAAAATTTTGAATTTAGGCTTAGTTACTAAGGTTTTACTTTTCAAAATACCTTTGTCGAAATTCCACATTGGAAAAAGAATTTATAAAACTCCCACTTTAAAAGAAATAAAGGGAAGTACAAAGGTAATCTGGAATAACACATAACTAGATTTCCATATAGGAAAACATGGACCTATAATAGAAAATATAACACACAAGTACTGATTGATACTGATAGAGAACATGGTCATGAGAAAGTGAACCATCACAAAACCATAAATTTTTTATGGGTTAAAAGGTCATTGATTTCTTGGAAAGAAAATTAAATAAATAATGTTTTTATTTCAAGATCCTTTTCATAGATTTGATGAATTATTTTTCTACCTTGACTAAGAATATAAGTAAATATACTTACTTGACAAGTATAATTTCATCCTTTATTCTAAAATCTCATCTTTTTTCTCTAAAAAATGAGTATTCAAGATGAATTT
Organism: Viscum album; assembly: GCA_963277665.1. Taxonomy (NCBI): domain Eukaryota; kingdom Viridiplantae; phylum Streptophyta; class Magnoliopsida; order Santalales; family Viscaceae; genus Viscum; species Viscum album. The sequence continues at coordinate 1,744,887,157 of OY728159.1, read as the reverse complement.
TTCATGCCTAAAGTATTAGAATCAACTTCTATAGATCACTAAATCCACCAAATATAAAAATATATTCCTCTTGTATTTAGAAATTAACAAAAATGGGTAGGATAAGATAATATAATTCTCTAAAAATAATAAATTTTTAAACAAGAAAACTACCTTAATCTCCAAAATTCAACAGTAATATCCAAAGTTCAACTTAGATCATTAGATAAATAATTTTTATTAAAATTACTCAAAAATATTATAGACTAATATTGAAACCCAAAAATCAGAATGATTTTATTTCATAATATTCCATGATAAATTTTTCATTTATCTCTAAACATAAATGACTCTTAAAGTCTCACTCCATAATGAATATACCCAAATAATATAATCTACAATATTCGTTAGTCCTTTCTATAAATAACCTAAAACACCATAAAGCCACAAAAAAATCATATTTTCCTTCAAAATAAAATTAAAAATTTATTCATAAAACAAAATACCATAATATTATATTCACCTTAATCTTATAGGATTTCCAAAATAGTGAACATCTTCCAAAATAACATTAATCACTTAATCACCAAATCATTTTCCAATCCCAGGGAAATCTATTCGATAAAACATATGTTACCAAAATAAAATTATTCTTCATCCATAAAATAATTTAACTAAAAGAAAAATTCATACCATCCAGGATTTCATGTAGGCCAGTGTTTGGTGATGCACCCTTTTCACGATCCGGTTGTGGTTTCAAAACACATGGCCATGCCGGATGTGATGGGTTTTCACATAGTCTATAGGCTTTCATTTTCTAAAACTATATAATTATTATCAAATTTCAAAAAATATAATAAAATCATCAAAATAAAGTTAATATATTCAACATTAAATCAATTTTTTAATCTCAAAGGTTATCTCATACTTTTAATTTTGTATCCCAAAAATTAATAACACATAATTACCTAAAAAAAATTGTCTAAAAATATCATTAGTCGCCTTAAAATTTCATAACTTAACACCTAAAAAGGGGTTACTATGACACTGAACTTATGGTAAATCTTAAAATTATAAACCAATGATGATATCCATAACTATTAAGAATATCTCACTTGAAAACATCCTAATATCCAAAATTATCTAAACCCTCCTCTGATACAAATAATAAGATCCCAGCCTTAAACAATACATATTCTAATTATTTTAAATCTAAAAATCACATTCTTTTCTAATAGATATTTTATTTTTGGAGTTTTAGAGAATTATTACAAACTCTTACATAGTAAACCCATAAATTATAAGTGTACACTCATATAGAGTATCCATTTTTCCCATAAAAATAAAAGTCTTTAAAATAAAATGTTATTTTTTTCATAACAAAACTTCATAACTTCCAACTTGAATTCTTATTTTATCTTATCCATAAATAAACCCTATGAAAAACTTTTAAAAACTTGGTATGAGAACAAAAATTTATATAAGGGATGAAATTAATAAAACCATTAGTTTAGTGAAAAACATGAAAACCCAATAAGACCTTTTTCTAAAAACATACCTTTTCATCTGAAAAGAGAGTGATTTTTTCCTCTAAAAATATCATTATATTACCTTTTTAAATTAATATATTTTCATGAAAACTCGTTATCAAACATAGAAAATTCATGTAGGTTCCTTGAAACATTATAATAATAGAACCCTTATATAACCCTTACAAAAATCCTTACATATTAGAATCACCAAATTTTTTACTTCCAATATAATTATCCAAAGAAAAAATTCATTACTCAATTCATTGTAGCTCTATCTAGGCGCACCCATCATATAATCTATAATGGGATCACCTATTTCTATCTAGGAACACCCATCATAAATAATGTTCAAGGAACATATCATGAATAAAACCATTGAAAAATATTTTAAACCCATGTTCAAAACACTTTCAGATATCAAAATACCCCTTTTTCTTAAAAATCAATTTTAATGTCTAAAAGTTTCACACATCATAAAGAAAAAAAATTATTTAATAATAACTATGAAAACATATAAAGAAAACATAAAATCATTAAATTATTATAAAATTATTAAAATATTCTCATGTTTTATAAGTTAAAAAACATTTTTTTAGACTTTTGTAAAAATTGTTGAAAGGGGAAATTTAAAAGAGGTTTTTTTAAAATAATTTCCCTTAAAAACATCATATAATTGAAGTGATATTTAATCAAATGAGTAGATTATATGTGCCTATTTTAAATCCATATAAAATAATTATAAATACATATAAGATAATTAATGTAAGTTCACACATATTCTGAGCATGACATAATCAAATAAGTAGAAGTTTAACATAGTGAGTGGAAATTAAGTTAATAAAATACCATAAAAATATCATATCATTGAAGTGAGTATTAATAAAATGAATATATTACATGTATTATCAGTAAATACACATAAAATATGTGTAAATACACATAAGATAATTAAAATTTATTTCAAACCTAATCTTACAGATATCATATCATTGGGTGAAATTACTTTTAATTATCTTATGTGTATTTACACTTATTTTAGGTGTATTTAAAACTAATACATATAATCTATTCATTTTATTAATTACCACTTCAATGATATGATATTTTTAAGTCAATTTCTTTAAAAATCCTCTTTGAAGTTACTCTTTCAACTATTTTTACAAAATTCTAAAAGAATGTTTTTTAACTTATACAGCATGAGAATATTTTCCTACTTTTATAAAAAAAGTAAGCATTAATTTTTACTTTATAAGTTTTAATAGTTATTTTTAAATAAAATAATTTCTTTATGATGTACGCAAATTTTATATTTCAAATGGGATTTTTAATAAAAAGGGATATTTTGATATCTGAAAGTGTTTTGAAAATGGGTTTAAAATAGTTTTCAATGGTTTTATTCCCGATATGGTCCTTGGACATTATTTATGATGAGTGAATCTAGATAGTGATAGTTTAGCCTGTTATATCTTATATGATGGGTTTGATCAGATAGAGCTCTAATACATTAGGTAATGAATTTTCTCTCTGGATAATTAAATTGGAAATCGGTTATATGGTTATTCCAATTTGTAAGGGTTTTTGTAAGAGTTATGTAAGGTTTCTAGGATGATAATGTCCCAAAGAACCTACATAACTTTTCTATGCTTGATAATGAGTTTTCATGGAAATATATTGATTTATAAAGGTAATATAATGGAATTTTTAAAGGAAAAATGATTCTCTTTTCTGATGAAAAATATATTTCTAAGAAAAGGTTTTAATGGGTTTTCGTGTTTTTCACTAAACTAACAGTTTAATTTATTTTTTCCCTTACTGAGATTTTTAATATCATCCCAAGTTTTTAAAAAAATTATAGGGTTTATTTATGGATATAATAAAGGTATAATTCAATTTTGAAGTTGGGAAGTTTTGATATGAAAATAAATCATGTTTTATTTTGAAGACTTTTATTTTTATGGGAAAATGAATACTGTGTATGAGTGTCCACTTGTAATGTATCAGTTTATTATGTATGAGTTTATCCTTATTCTCTAAAATTGTAAATCTAAAATATTTTTGGGAAAAGAAAGTGATTTATAGTTTTAAAATAAATTGAATATGTATTGTTTAAGTCAATATCCTTACAAAATCTCTCCAACAAGGTTAAAGACTTTGATATAAGAAAAATGGATCTTGAAATAAGTTTCTCAAAATTTAAAAATGAATGGATCAAATAAGTTGAATATTTAGATAGGCTCAAGAAAAAATCATGATGAACATATTCATACACTTAAAGAAAAGTTGAAAATAAAAATGATGTCAAGGATTTACAATTGTAGGTGAATTCCAAGAAGATCAAGGAAGTTGACTCATTATTACAATAAAAGGTTAAGATTCATAATGAAGAAGTTGAAAAAATAAAAAAGAATTGTGAATAGGGTGTTATTGTGATTTAATATTATAAGAACACTCTCAATATGAGGTGCCTAGTATTGGAAAAAAAATTATTCAATCTAGAAAAGGCACATATTGATTCTTCAAAAAATAAAGAGAAAGTTTTTACTTCTATAAAATTCTTAATAGAGGATTCTGATATTAAAATACCTCTAACAAGTGATAATAATATCATTAATTCATTAAATGATATATCTCAAGTATCTATGAAGAAATAATCAATATCCATATATTCTTATAATAATGTATCTAAATCTATTTTCATGAATGGTGCAAGTTGGAAAGAAAAATCGGTATAAGTATAAATTAAGAAAAAGAAAGAGGTTACTACCACTATATCTGGATTAAATAGAAGAAGAAGTGTGAAAGCTAGTTCCTCATGAGTATCCTAACAAGTTGTGATGAAAACCAAAAATACAATATTCCTATTAAGCTATAAATTCTAGAACATATGTAGTAAATATAAGAAGATAAAGGTTTTTAGGATAATGTTGGTGCTGAAAAAGGTTCATGAATTATGCATTGTATTTTTGGTAAAATCCTACAAATATTAAATAATAAATTAATCCCATGTCAAGGGGATGAAATCCAAAATAAAGAATAAACATATAATAATTAATAAAATATATATACTTCAAACAAATTTGGAATTATTGAAAATATTTATGATGTCTGAAATAATGGTGGTCACAAAATTAGTGCATGATCATCTCAACATGTATCAAAATTAGATAAGAAAATAAGACTAAAAATGTAAATGAAGAAAGAATAAGTAATCATGGTAAGTAAGTAGAATAATATTGTAAATATTAATTGTCCCAATAATATATCAAGAAAGATAAAATATAATTCCTTAGATTCCATATCTAAGGAATTAGAGAAGAGTAAATCATATAAAATAACTGATGAAAAGAAAGGAACTCAGAAGAATCCATGTGGACAATACAAAATTTCTTCCAATTTACTAAATTATATTTTAAATAATCTAGATAAAATATTTAGAGATATAAAGAAAAATGGAAAAGGAACAAGTAAAGGCTAGTGCAAAAGGAAATAAAAAGACTCCGCATGAAGGAGATTAATTTCATGAGAGGTTGTCAAAAAAGACAATGATTATGTTAAAGAATTGTTTTGTGTGAGGTGAAATAAGGATAGAAACACTCCTTGAGATTTATCTGTAACAATTTCAGCATAAAAAAAGTAACTACTAAAAAATAGGTCTTTAACAATGCTAAAAATGGTCTCTATCAGCACTATAGAAGCGTTGACTATCAGAGAAAGATTAAAGTACCTAGTATTTTATCATTGATTTTATTTATAATTGATAAAGGGAAAATTTTATCAGTGATTATAGAAGTTATAATAAATTTTTCCTTTATCAGGGTTTAAAAAAGTGCTGATAAAGGGGCATAGTGCAGTGTTCTCTAACAGCACACTATAGTACCAATGTAGTGTGTTATAACAGCACACCACGGCACTAGAAACACCAAAAGATATCAAAAAAATCAAGTAATAAAACAAAATTTAAATGAAATGAAATTTATAACACAAATACAAGATGAAAACACTATATTATATACATTTAAAACATTATTTTCTATGATTATATAAGTACAAATTATTACATACATTAAAAAACATCAATGTTCGTTTGTCTTTTGATCCCTACCCTGACTCATGCTATTGTCGAAAAAATAATCCCTTATCAAGAAAAATAATTCACCTATATACAAAAAAATTCTTATGTTAGTAATAATATAAATTAATTAATTAACAAAAAGTGCTAATTTTAAACAAAACTTTGAGTCATACCAGGAACATTGTGTATCAGATTGAGTTGCGGTTGATTTTTTCATGTCACGCCATTTCTTGTTCATCTTCAAGAATCATCTCTATGAAAATTAATTAAATAAGTATGAGATTAAAATTATAAGGAAATAAATTAATTAATATCATATATAATGGTGAGAAAACAATCTAGGCTCATTTTCTCAGTTTTGGGACGTGATGCACGTTTTAAACAAAAATGACACTTCTATATTGAAAAGACACACTTGGAGTCATACTAGTCACAACATGAATCATATTGAGGTGAATATGGTTCCTACACATCCCAAATAACTTATGGATCATTTTACTAACATATCATAACAATCCAAATTCATTTTCTCAGTTTTGAGTAAGTCACTTGTCTTTTTTACTAAAATATCATTTTAAACTAGAAACATGAACTTTGACTCATATCGGTCACATAATGTATAAATTTTATGTGAGATTGATTCCTAAACATCAAAAATTATTTATTAATCATTGTCCCAAATTATCAATAAAATTAAATATCATTTTATTAGTTTTCAATGAGTGACACTTTTTTAACTAAAATGTCGATTTTAAACTAATAACAGACACTTTGAGTCACACTAGGAACATCGTGTATCATATTGAGGTGAGTATAATTCTTACACATCAAAAATGACTTATGGATCATTTTTATAAACTATCAAAACAATATGAATATGTTTTCTCAATTTTGAATAGGTCAATTGTTCATTTTACTAAAATTGATGTTAGTTTTAAAGAAGAATATGCACTTTGAGTCATATCAATCATACTTTGAATCGGATTGAGGTGCGGATGATATCTCCACTTTCCAAATGAATTATCGATTTTTTTTACTGAAGTTTTAAAAAAATATGATTGTGTTTTCTCAGTTTTGAGTAAATCACTTATCTTTTTTACTAAAATGTCATTTTAAACTGGAAACACACACTTTGAATCATAAAGATCGCATCATGTATCAGTTTGACATGAGACTGATTAATAAAAATAAAAAATTATTAATGAATCATTTTACTAAATTATTAATACATTGTGATCATGTTTTCTAGGTTTTTAGTGAGTGACACTTTTTGAACTAAAATGCCAATTTTAAACTGATAACAGACACTTTGATTCATATCAGGCACATCGTCTATCATATTGAGGTGTAAATTATTCCTAGACATCAAAAATGACTTATGGATCATTTTCATAAATTATAAAAATAATATGAATGCATTTTATCAGTTTGATTAGGTCATTTGTCCTTTTTACCAAAATTGATGACAATTTTAAATAAAAAGATGCACTTTGAGTCATATCGGTCACACCATGAATCAGATTGATGTGTGGATACTTCTTAAAATAAAAAATGAATTATGGATAATTTTTATAAAGAATAAAAACAATAGTAATGTGTTTTCTTAGTTTTAAGTACATCACTTGTCTTTTTTACTAAAATGTCATTTTAAATTGGAAACACGTGATTTGACTAATACCAGTCACATCGTGCATCAGTTTGATGTGAGGTTAATTCTTATATGTAAAAAATGATTTATTAATCATTTTCCTAAATTATCAATACAATCAAAGCACATTTTCTCAATTTTCAGTGAGTGACACTTTTTGAACTAAAATGTCAATTTTAAACTGATAATGAACACTTTGAGTCATATTAGGCACACCATGTATCATATTGAGTTGAGGAATTCCTACATGTTAAAAATGACCTACGGATAATTTTTATAAAGTATTAAAACAATAAAAATGTGTTTTCTTGGTTTTGCATAGATCAGTTGTCCTTTTAACTAAAATTGATGCTAGTTTTAAATAAAAAGATGCATTTTTAGTCATACCAGTCACACCGTCCATCGGATTGAGGTGAGGCTGATTCCTAAACATAAATAATTACATATGGATCATTTTCCTAAATTATATAAACAATAAAAAATCATTTTATTGATTTTGAGTATGTCACTTGTCTTTTTTACTAAAATGTTATTTTAAACTAGAAACACGTACTTTGAAGCATACTACTCACATCGTATATAGGTTTGATGTGAGACCGATTCTTACAAGTCAAAAATGATTTATGAATCTTTTTAATAAATTATTAAGACAATATGAGTGTGTTTTCTTGGGTTTTAGTGAGTGAAACTTTTTAAACTAAAATTTCAATTTTAAACTAATAACAGACACTTTGAGTCATACCGAGAACATCATGTATCAGATTAATATGTGGCTAATTCCTATATGTCAAAAATGACTTATTGATAATTTTAGTAAAGTATAAAAATAATATGAATGAATTTTATCAATTTTGAGTAGGTAACTTGTCTTTTTTACTAAGATGTCATTTTAAACTTGAAACACACACTTTGACTCATATCGATCACATCGTGTGTCAGTTTGATGTGAAACCAATTCCAACACATCAAAAATGATTTATAAATAGTTTTCCTAAATTATTAATAAAATATGATCATGTTTTCTTGGTTTTTAGTGAGTTTATATTTTTGAACTAAAATTTTGATTTTAAAATAATAACGAACACTTTGATTCATACCAGGCACATCATGTATTAGGTTGTGGGGCAGTTGATTACTACATGTCACAAATGAATTGTGGATAGTTTTATTAAAGTATCAAAAATTTATGATATTTTTTCTCTATTTTGAGTATCGGAGTTGTCGTTTTTACTAAAATTAATGTCAATTTGAAATAAAAATAACCACTTGGAGTCATACCGGTCATAGAGTGAGTTGGATTAAGGTGAGGCTAATTCCTACACATCCCAAAGTCTCAAAACAATCCTAAATTCCAATTTTACCATGCTTTACATTGTATTTCTTTGTTGAAGTTCTAACACTGCATATTGACACCATGTTCTTAGATGAAAAAACCTTTTTTTTCTAAGAACATTGAGTCAATATTCACTATTGGTAGTTAAAAAAAGAATTCCAATGAAAAGCATGGTAACATTGGAAGAAAGTAACATTTTATCAATTTTTTGTCTTATTATAGATAGTTTAAAGAAAAATATGACTTATCAAAAGATATTTGATAAAAATAAATAAGTATTTTATAAAAATTAAAAGGAAATTGACTTAAAAATAGTAGATAAAATGATTAAAAAATTAATTAAATTAGTATTAAGAATTCACCTTTTCGTGATGGTTGTATACATTCTTAATGAATTTCCATGTTTTCATTTTCTCAGTTTCAAGATCGAATTATAATATCTCACAAGCATGAGAAGCTTTGAACAAACCACCCCAACTTGAACAAAATTATCCACTTGTATAATAAAATAACTATCATATGATAAATACTAAAAATAAATAAACTAAACATAAATGTGAAACAACACATTAATTATATGGAAAATAATTTTACTATAAAAACATCAAGATTACCTCTGTGATTGAGTAGTGAAGGTAACTTGAAGGAAAGTGATAAATTCAAACACTATAGGGGTGAAAAAGTTTTGAGGGATAATAAATATGTGTATTTTTTTGTGCATAAAGGCATGAGAAATGGATAGAAATATTTTAAAATAAATTATGAAAATATGACTTCCCGAAAGATCTGTGAAAATAACTAAATAATTATTAGATAAAAATGGTAAGAAAAGTATCATACAAATAGTAAATAAAATGATAAAAAAATTAATTAAATAAGTAGTAGTAATTCACTATTTCATTATGGTTGTATGCATTCTTGAAACATTTCCTTATTGTCATCGTCTTAGTTGCAACCTCTAAGTCTAATCTCTCATGAGTATGAGCAGCTTCGAACAAACCACCCCAACTCGAACAAAAGAATCCACTTATATAAGAAAATAATTTTTATATGAGTAATACTAAAAATGAATAAAATTAAACATAAATATAAAATAATACATTAATTATATGAACAATGGTTTTACTTTGAAAACATCAATATTACCTCTTTGATTGAGCAATGGTGGGAATTTGATGGAAAGTGATAAATTACAACACTATAGGGGTGAAAAGGTTTTGAGTGCGAATAATTATGTGGAATTTGGTGAAAAAAGGCATGAAAGATAGAAAAAAATATTATAAAATAAACAAAATATGAAAGGAATAATGAAAATTAATTTAACGTTTAGTTATATAATTTTTGGTGAAACAAATAAAGTATATCTTAATATTACCTTTACATATTACCAAAAGGTTTCCTTTATTATAGTATGTTTTCCACAAGATTGGTAACATCATAATGTGTAGAAGACATTATCTACATGAGTAGTTAAACATTTAATTTATATTATGTTAATTTGGTAGATAATAGATAATATTATGAGGAAAAACATAGTATATTAAAAAAATTATTGCCTTCTCATTGAACTCTATTTATTTTTTAAAGGTTTTAGGTATTTAGTTCCTCTATCAAGAATCCAAATCCCCTCTTTGTGGTCCCCTGTAATAAACAAGACATTATCTGCATTGGGACCAACATGAACTGATTGTGATCTTCTAATGAAAGGGTTACCTTCGATTGAATTTTTAACTGACCCAAATTTTTTTTTACTTTTTAGAATTACAATCAACCAATTCTTGTTTACTGAATTTGGGACATAAAATTCTTTCACTGCTTGTGATTCCATTATGAATAGCTCGTCTTTTCTCCTTCTATACTGAAATTATCCTTCACGAATCTTATTTCATCAACTTTCACTACACTCACATTTTTAACCCATTTGCAATGGAAAATAGACACTTGGAATGTTGTATAATCCAACTCATATATCTATTCGATAATTCCAAAATATGACATATTTGAATAAATTGTATTTCTATCCTTAGAACTAGATATATTAATCGCTTCCTCTACAAGCATAACAAAACTATTTTTCATCTTACTATAGTTATCGTGTTCTTTTTTATTGAATGTATAACCATTGATTATAAAACCAGTGTAAGATATAACATTTTCATTAAGTCCCCTGGCTAGTCATCAAACTTGTTCGGAAATTGAATTCATATTTTCAGATAACTTCTTATAAATTTTATGTCGAAACCATCCTATAAATTTTTGATTATGTATATTTTATATCCATCCTTCAGCCCTTGGTTGATTAAAATATCTAATAATTTATTTTTAGGATTCAATGTATGGATCAACATATTCACTATTATGTAAAATGTAAAGGTTTTCTTAATTATACTCTAACAAGGTAATTGTAACAACACTTATTTTGGAAATCTCTTCTCCCATAAGGAATCCACTCTAATGATACTTTGGGAGACCAATGTTGTCAACATCTAATGGGTAATCGTTACATAATTCAATAGCTTCTTCAATAACATATCATTATGAAATAAAACCTTTTGGATGACTTAGATTCGTAACATACCCTTAAAAAATCTTTATATAACATTCAATGGGGTACATCCAACTATATTGGACAGGACCACATATTTGAACCTCTCTAACTTAGTGAACCATTTGGTGGACCATTATATCAAAGAATGATAGTGGTAAGAACATCTCTAATTCACATAATATGACTGTAACATACTTATTAGTGATTGAAAACTTCTCCAAGTCTATAGATTTATTACATATGGATTTGAAAAAGAAGTGGAGTTTGATTGATTTATGTTGTAAATTTTGAGGCAGAATGCAACGGAAATTAACATACATCAAATATTGCATCAAAACATGATAGTTGTGTGATTTTAGTCTCTATAACTTAAAATTATTAATTAACACATCATTATTTATATTTTATGAATACCCCTATTGTAATTTTATACTATTAAGGAAAAGGAAAAATTGAAAAAAATTCTATTTAGATAGAGTATAAGCTACTGGAGGAAGAAAATTCCACCCTTTACTCTTCACCGATGCCAACTATTCACTTATCCTCATGTCAATCATGTCCAACCTATCCTTGGTTCCATATTTTGTTTGGATAGGAACATTTATTAATGTGTTATAAAATATATTTTTTCTACATGCATGACATCAAGAAAATGTCTAACATACAAAAAATTCCAATATGGTAATTCAAAGAAAATTGATCTCTACTTCCAACCCGATTACATAATATTTTTTTAAAATGGTTTACCAAAAATAGTGTCAATATCTTTTAACTTATCAAATAGTTGATCACCCATTACTAGAGATTTTTTTGTACCTTATTTGATATTCCCATCAAATTTTGTCATCCAATATCGGTATTTATGGAATTGAGATAAAAATTTCGGATGTCCTAAAAACATTTTTTTAAGGAATGTTTCAACCGAACTAAATGTGTGTGTTTTTCACAAATGGTACACACCAACATTCCTTTAATTCTATATCCTGATAAATTTACATAATCAGGAGGTTATTTATCATCTCATAAAACATGGACCTCAATTTGAATTCTTCACTTCTATAGGAATCATACATTATAACACATGTATCCCACTTCAATTTTAGATCTTCGATCAATGGATCCAAATAGACATTAATATCATCTGGGTTACTTTGGTCTAGATATAAGCATAGACAGTATAATGTATTTGTGTTTCATGCATAACCATGGAGGAAAGTTATGATTTACCAACATAATGGGGCATATAATATGAGTACTACTCTATACACCAAAGGGATTTATTACTTTTTTAGATAACTCAAGAAAAAAATTTCTCAACTCATTTACAAAATCAAAATACTCATAATAAATTTTCTTCCACTAAGAAGAATCTACTATATGACGTAGGTTACCATATTTAATTATTGTATATGCATTCCATATCAATTGTCATCCATACAGTCTTCTAAACCATGGAATGATAGGAATATACCATACATATTTAAAAGGACTTGATTCATTTTTCTCGTATCGATCTGCGCCACACTTAGGGTATTTTACAAGTGATTCATGGTCTTTAGGAAACAATATACAATCATTTGGAAAATAATTTATTTTATATAGATCATGACCATTGAACTTATCATTAGTTTAGTATTCTATGTTCTACATGGTAGTTCATTTTCTTCAGGTAGCATATCATTCAGAAGACAAAGTAGTTCTATAAAATTGGTGTCACTCCATCCACTACCATATTTCAAATTATATAACTTCAATACAGCTGAAAATGTTGTGTATTTAGTATAACTAGTATACAATGGTCTCTTATCATAGCTATTTAACTTATCAAACAAATTTGGACAATCACAAAGTTCATCTTCAATTTCCATTATCATTTTTTACATGCAATCTCCATCATAATTTACATTGGTATTCATATCAAATGATTCATAAACTGAAATATCATCCCAATCAGTGTGCATATTCTATTTTTCCCCATGTTTAGTCTAAAATTTATGTATCTCATCTATTATTTGACAAATCAAATGTTCTTCAAACTCTTCCATCCTAATTTTTCTTGAATAAAAACATGTAAACACTTAAAAAGGATTTGAGAAGGGTTGTATGCATGCTGTATTTCAAACTTGATGAACTATTTAACTTCATATTCATAATTTTTTGTCAAATGATTATCATAAATCCATTTTCTATTCATATCCATCCTTTTGGGTTTATAAAATATTAATTTTTTATAATAAATAAATAAATACACATAATATATTTTTTATCAAAGGTAAAAGTTATGGATAATTCTATTAAGGGAAACCCAACATTTGATTGTTTCAAAGAATTTTAGTATGATTAAAATAAAATGGGTAATTTGATTTAATAAAATAATTACTCCCCTATGGTAGATGTTATCCTATGAATTCATTAAAAGTTTAAAGTTATAAACAACAGTCATCCTCATCAACTCATCTCCCGAATATTTATCATTGCATTTTTTTTATTTGATACACATCCTCCATCTCTTGTGGACATGCATATATGTTTCTTGAAATAGTCATCCATGGGATGAATACTGCTTATAGTAGTACAAGAAACATAAAAGTAATGGGAGATGAGTCTCAAGAAACAAAATTCAATAATAATTTTTCAGGAGATGAAGCTGATAAGGGTGACAGTTGTACTGCATTATGTTCTCTAAAAGGATAATGCCTCTCATTTCTAATAATTACACCATTGGAACAAGTTATTAACTCATGTCCTATTGAAGGTGATATTTGGGGGAATAAACATTTTTGTATGTAATTAAAGGGGTCTCGTTGGGGACATGTTATGAAATATAAATCTTTGGGGCCTCTATGAATTCTATATTTATAGAAGAAATACTAATTTTAATACTTTAAATATTATAACTAAGACTAGTACTACCACTATTAAAATGATCCATCAAGTCTTTCTTAAATCCCCTAAACAAATGAAAACATGATATAGTAAATTAAGGATTAATAAGAAACCCAAATATGATAAACAAGAATAATAAACTATCATTAAATCAACTAGAATATATAAAAAAAATGTATTGATAAAAAAGATTAATAAATAGAATTATTTCATATAAATGGATGGTAATCAAAGATTCCTAGGGGTGGAACCCATACATGTAGACCTAAAATGATGAATGCCTAAAAATAATTTCTAATAATTATTCTAATATATATAGAATTTGATAACCTCTATTCTATTTTTTGGAACAAGTGATGTAACAACCTAAGGAATTATTACATTTAATAATTATGGTATATGAAATATTTTCAAACATCTAAAAATTATAATTTCAATTAAAAATAAATAAGGAATGGGAAAAATAATTTTAGGAAAATAATATACCTAATAGTTATAAAAGTTTAAAAATATCAACATTCTTAGTTGATAAATAGATTCAAGAATTTTTCTAGACAGGTTGAAAATAAGAATTATTTTCAAGTAGACCAAGATTAGTCTTTATAATAAAATTTAATTTTTATGTCCATTATGGGTTATATGGTGATTTTGGGAACATAGTATAAAATTTTATTCATAATGAGATAAATAATAGTAATTATGGAAGATATAGATGTTTTAAGTTAAATTGGAGATGAGCCACTCTTAAAAAAATAGTTTCTAAGTGAGATGAATCTCCATAAGTAAAATTGGATGATGAATTTCAACCATTGAATAAACTATATTGAACATGTGACAAATTAAATGGTTGTATGAAGGATTGTAAAATTTTTCTAAAATCATATATGAATGTGAATAAATAATTAGAAATGTATTATATGAAAAATAATGTAATGTAAGAGGAATTTATATTTTATGTCAAGCTAAAGTATTTACAAAAGAAAATTGATTTCATATTAGATATTGGTTTTTGATCTCACATGTCTAAGAAAATTGATGTAATTAATGATTTTTGAAAATTTCAAAGGGTAATTATTATTTTAGAAATAGTGGATCTCTTAAGATAATTTTTTTCATTTAAACAATGTTGGAAATAAAAGGTAATATTAAAGAATGATATATTTTTAGATGGATTAAAGTAAAACATAAACAATTTTTATTAGAGGTGTGATGAAGGAAATGAAGTGTTTTTTGAGAATTATTAATGAGTGGGTTATAATTTCAAAGATGATTATATTTTTACAAAGGTATAGAAAACTAGTTGAACCATATTCGAATTTAAGGTTGGTAAAAATTTGTGGTAATTGTGTTTGAAAGGGGAAATTTATTTTTGGTAGTGAACAATTGATCATATTAAATAATGATACATTTAAATACTAACTTAAAAAGGGTGGGTTGAGATGTTTTTATAATGATAAGATAAAATTGATATATATTTTTTACTAATTAGAATGGGGAGATTGTTAATAATTAAAAAAAATAGATATTTAAATGAAACAACCCTTGGGATTCCCTTAGTGAGACTTCCTCTTGGATATTATTTATTAGGTGGATATGGACATTTAATTAAATTAGTGATCTTCTTTGTAGTTAACACATTACATCAATGAGAAATCCTCCATCATGGAAAATGTAACTGTGGATCCTTAATAGGACATGCTTGGTTGAATAATTCTATTAGCCTCTATGTACTATAACTAGGACTTAATCTCAAAATAATCCATAAAATCCATTTGATAAGGTGGATTATAAATCATATGATCTCCAGACATAAGCTCGATAGAAAACCCAACATATCTCTTAGGTGTAGAAATAGATAGTTCATCAACAAAAACATCCTAAAACCATTAAACTATGGGTGAAAAATATCTCATTGTTTGTCCCCATTGTCCATCATCAAGTTAGAAATATGGGAAATAATTTTGCCTAGTTTTCAATAGTCAGATCATGCACGACCTACCTCTAATCCCAATTCTCTAATGTTAACATATTCAACACCCATTGGATATATGAAAGACAATCATAAATGGTAATAGCTAACTTGAGCATGGTATGGAATTAATAAATACATCCCAAGGACCAGGTCTAAAAAAATCATTTCAAACATGAAGAAGTATGAGAGAAAGTATAGATATCAAAAACCTAGAATTCGTTCAAGCCTTGGATTCATTTGACCCTTGAATTATTTGATCCTTGAATTTGATCCTTGTAATTGTTTGAACCTAGATTTGAGCCTTGATTCGAGCATCGATTCACCGAGAAGGAGTGCTAGAAGAGGGTGGATTCCATGAAAAGCTTCTGATCATGATGAGTTCATGACTGGATAGGGTTTCTTAAATAGTTCAGGACACTTTTATCAGCACTTCCAAAAAAGCGCTGATAAAGATCCCTTTTATTAGCTCTAATTAATGTAGGATTGATAAAGGGTTTATAATTATAATTATAAATAAAAAATTTTGTAAATATATTTATATAAATATATATATATATATATATATATATAATATATATATAAATGTTAATATAGTAAATATATTCTTTATTTAAATATATTTATTATAATTTTATAATTATTTAAATATTTATTTATTTATTTATAAATAAACAAATACTTTTTAGAAAAATAATATTTATATCATTATATATATTTATATAATTATATATATATATATATATTTAAAAAATATATATAAATATAAATATAGTAAATATATTCATTATTTAAATAAATTTATTATAAATTTTATAATTATTTTAATATATATAATTATTTATTTATAATTATATAAACACTTTTAAAAAAATTATATTTATTTATTTATAATTATAAATATATAAATGTAGAAATATAGTAAATATATATTTATAAATATATTTATTTATAAATATTTTGTAAAAATAAATATTTTGAACATTATTGATTAATATTTAATCTTAAGTGCATGCATGTTTAAAATGAGTGAAATTGAATAATTAAAAATGAGTACACTTTAACAATATTGAAAAAATGGATAAGTTTATTAATTAAATATAAATTATTAAAAAAATATGGATACATACTGAAATAAATATGAATACATATTGAAAATATTAAAACATAGTAAATAAATATATATCAAATAAATAATATAATTTGATTGAATTCCCAAAAAAATTAAAAAACATATTTAAAAAATTAATACCTAACTATAATAAAATTAAAAAAAATCCACAATTAAAGACATGATATATTAAATATATCATGTTATAATGAAATTCTAAAATGAATACTAAAATTTGAATAAATTACATAAATATTAGTTGTATGTGTTTCTATATAAGATTTCATTAATTTCATAAATATTTGTGTGTGTTCATTATATATAAAAATTCATTAATTATGTATATGTGAAATCAATATAACACATGTTTTATCTATGTTCAATTAAAAAATCAAATAACATTAAATTATGTCAATTACTCGATGTAATTAGTCAGTTTTTTTAATTCATTTTAATTTTTAATTATAAACCATTATTCACTAAATATATGGCTATTTAATTTAGAGCATTAATATTTTTTATTATTTAAATCATATTTATATAAATTCATATATATATATATATATATCTATATATTTAATATATACTATTTATTAACATTATCAATAATTATTTAATTAATAAAATGTTTAATATTTTTCTCAATTTACTTATTTTTATTTTTTATTTGTTTAATTTTCATTTTACATATATATATATATATATATACTATTTATTATTATTTATAATTTATATGTAGTATAGTCAATTTATTCATTTTTATCAATAATTATTTAATTAATAAATTTTTGAATATTTTTTTAATAAACTCATTTTTTATTTGTTATTTATATAATTATTTCATTATATTCAGACCTTTATCAGTGCTAAAAATAAAGTACCGATAAAGGTACCCTTTATCCATGTTAAAAATAAAGTGCTGATAAATGGTACTATTTATCTGTGCTAAAAAAGTGCAAATAAAGGGTACCCTTTATCAGCACTAAAAAACATGGATAAAAGGTACCCTTTATTAGTGCTTTTTTTAGCACTGATAAAGGTCAGTGCTATTAAAGGCAAGTATTATAGTAGTGAGTTCTTAAAGGAGATAAAAGTTACAGTAGGTGATACAAGTTCCTTAAAATATCTCGAGAAGAGAAAGTTCACACACAAAGCAATTAAATAAGTGATAATATCCATGCTAACGATAGAAAACTAGAATTAAATTTTAGACATTCAAGCATGAAGAATGGGGGAAATGGGCCGACTTAGTTGAGAAAATCATCTCAACCTTTCTATTCACATTAAAAAGTAAGGAAGAGGCACCATATTCTCTTGATATTTATAAAGTGTATGTGTTCTTATTATACAGGGAATTGAATATGAAGCATGATCTCATAGGGAGAACCTAAGGAGGTAGATGGGATATCAACATTAGAAAACATTCTCTAAATAAGTTATCATCTTGGAATGATTCCTAAATTGGTATACTAAAAAATACAATGAGAGGATCATCTTTGATAGATATGCAGTGGTTTCTTTCATCACATGATAGAAAAGTGAATAATATCCCATCATTTCTTTAATCTTACACTTGGAATTTCTAGGAAATATATTAAAGAATATCATCCTTACTGAAGTCATGTAAATTATACAACCATGAGAAAATATCTATTTTATAGTATTCTCAACATAGATATCCTGAATCATATCTATTGAATAAACTCATCATTATGAAGATTGTGAGAAATATCTCCTTGAAAGAGAGTCATTGAAAAAGGTACATATTTATGAATCTCTCATTCTTGGTTACTAAAAATAAAAAACATAACACGAAAGGTGAGAAATTGAATTAATCAATGACATGACAAATATGAAAGTCCCAAGGCTATTAATATTTCCATTCATACTTTAATGTTTTTAATATTTTTGATAAAGTGAGTGTAGGAGTTTCAAGTTGATTTATTCTATAACTATTTTTACACCACACTTGGTATCTTTATCCTAGAATACAAGTGTACAACCCATGAAGAAAATATTTCATTTTCTCATTTCATATGTTTTTAAGATCAATTGGTAAAGGAAATATTTGTTTCCAAAATAAAATCCTCTTGTTTTATAATCCAAGAATATATCATATAGACTTAGAGTGAGATGATTGATGGGATTTTCCTTATGAATGAATTGATACCCTTTTCCCAAGGACTTTGTATTTCCTTTCAATAAGGGTGAGATAAAGTGAAATGAATGTTTGAAAGGAAAGGGAGAGAAAGAAGATAAAGAATAACATATTGACATATTCATTATAAAGGTATTTTAAAGTTAGTTTTAATAAATATAAAGAGGGAGGTTTAAGAGCCTATTTTGTATGTGTTGTATTTGTTTTCAATGGTTGTCAGTAATTTTCAAAGAAGTCTAAGGATTTCATTGATGTCAATATGTTGAATAGGTTATAGAGAAAATTTTCATTGGAAGTTTTATTAAATCATCTAATCCTATTAATGAAGAATATGTATCTTGGATAAATGAATGAATATAATAAAGTTATAACTATGGATAAGATAATAAGTTGGAATCCAAGCTTGTCGAGGAGGAGAAGAAATTTCCAATTCATTTTATCTTAGAAGAAGATAAATTTTGTTATTTACTTTAGAAGATTTGGAATATATTCATTACTTAAAGGTGAAAGATTATTTGATTATTTTGGTTACTTATAGAAATTGATAGTTGGTATTAATGTCCATAACAAATTCCTTGATGTTTGGAGAAACACATTTGTTACCTACACCATAAAAAGAAAACCATAAAAAATTATGATATGAATGGATGGAAGATAGGAGAAGAGTTTGTTTGCAAGTATATTAGACTAAGTTTCCATATAAACATTTCCAGACTAAGAAATATGAATTTCTAGGGTGGAACCATTTGATTGTTCGATTGTATTCATAGCTAAATCAGATAGAGAAGAACAAACTAAGGTGACCAGATGATGTCTATCAGACTGAGTTTTCCAAAACATATCAATTGATTCTTGGTGATGTATTCCTCATTGATTAAACATCACAATGCCTTATAGAATCAATTCAAGATGATTAATGGAATAAGAAAATCCTTTTTAAAAGGAGGAAAATTAGGAGATGCTTTATTGATATTCAAAGTATTATACATGATATTTATATGAAGGTATTCATGATTCTAGAAAAAAGATGTTTGAATGAAGAAAGTGGTGAGACTTAGTGGAGGTGAAATTTTTAGAAATATTTTTCCGTATCAAGCATACTAGACAATAAAAAATTTAATATGACCACTAGTTGAAGAAGATTTAAAATATCATCAAATAGTTAAGTGTTGTAGAAGTTTCAGATGGAATAAATCTTGAATAAATAATATTTGAATAAACATGGAAGTTGTGAATGAATTTTGATGAACATTTGTGAGTTCATTAGAAAGAAGAATGTTTGTGAAGGTCATCGGACAAGAGTTTGAAAATAAATAGAATATAAATTTTTGAATGATTGGGCAGAGGCTTCAGAGTCATTGGACAAAATATCTTGAATGAAGGTGTATCAGAAAAAATTTCCTAACAAAATTTATCAGAGTGAAGTGTCTGAGAAAAGTCATCAGACAAAAATATTTGAGTGCTGTCATCAGATAGAGTCCAACAAAGACATCAGATAGAGTATTAAAAATACATTATATAGTTTTATATGAAGGAATCATATAGAATGAGTAGATAGACCTCCAACAATACATCAGAAAAATAATATTGGATGAACATTGATGAGTTCACTAAATAAAGAAAACTGAATGAACCTTGTTAAATCATCTAACGGATAAGGCTTATAAAAATTTGAGGATCTTTTCATTAGATATAGAAGTTCCTATTAAGAAGTAACAGATAAAGGTTTGAATATATTTATAAATTTTTTGTAAAGTTATACATTATGAAGATAATAAGCTATATTTTCAATGACTCTATAATTATGAAGGGAAGATCATGATTCATGCCAATATTTTAGGATGTTTGAAGAATGTTGATGCTGAGTTTTTAGGAAAGTTCCTATATATTTTGTTGACTTGATTTGAGGAAATTTCCTATGAATATTATTGAATAATATTTTTATGTAAGTTTAAAGATGGAAAATTTAAGAAATATTTGATCAGGATATTTAAATTTTAAGCAGGAACTTTGAATTTGAAGTATGTGCTCCTCCTTGAGCTTTTAGAGAAACACTGCCTATACAAAGGGGACAAGTGTGTTGTGAAAAGGCTGATTGAGAGTGCATGGATTCGGTTATTATTGAAGAACTAAATCTTTTTAGTGAGGTTCAAACCATAAATCATCATAGTTATTCTCTTTTGGGTCTAAGTATCTTCCATAGAGGCACCAAACAAATTGGTATCAGGTGAAGAGGTGGAGCTTCAGAAGAGCTAGTGGAATCATAAGAACTGTTGGTTGATTGAGTGTCATTGGAATCGAACAAACTATTTATTCTCATTCCTACTAAAACTAGTATATAGGAAGCAGGGTCGAACCCACAAGGAATTTGTGTATAGAAATAATAAAATTAAAACAAACTAACAATAAGAAAATAATGAAACAAGTGGTGAAGTGAAGTGAACTTTATTTGTGAGAAATAGTGAGAAAGGATGATTCAAGAGAGAAACTGATAATAACAAGATGAATTTTAATCAATTAAAACAAGGTAAAAGTATTTGAGAAGATAAATTCAATATCAATTTTCAGTTGTTGAATCGATTTGTTCTTAAATAAATTTCAAATTAGATTTCCATTATTCATGATAGTCACCAAACTTTCTATTAATGGTAAAAATTATTGTCTGGATGAATTCAATGACTTCTAAACTTCAAATTCATTAATATGAAGAAGTATTGAATATGGTTTCATCCAAAATCAATTTGTTTCCTTATTTTTAAGAAAACAAATCCAATTTAAAATAAAAAGAGAACAGTAAAAAGATGAAAAAACAAACAATTTTTTCTCATTAAATAATTTATCCAATAATCATATCTATTTAAAAATTACACAATAATTACATAAAAGAGAAGCAAGAAAATAAGATAAATAATATAGGAGTCTTCTCTGATGATTAATCTTCAAACATCAGTCTTTGTCTTCTCTTTCTGTTATGATTCTTGGTTCTCTCATGTGTTCTCCCAATTTACCTTATGTTGCTCTCTAGGTTTTCCCAAAATTCCTTGATGTCCCATTGAATTAGGTTTCTTCCCTTTATAAATATTTTTTTCACCAAATTAATTTTTTCTAAACTCACACACCAATCATCACCGACACCTCACAACTATCTATTCTTAATTCTAGGTTTCTGTAATTACGGTGTAATTTTAGAAAAACTATCCAACCAACTCATGGTGCCTTCATAAGAACTAAATTACCCAATAGCTGATAATTAATGTTCCTAGTAACAAATCCAATTCCGCATATGAGAACCAAATTTTGATATCAGAACCTTTTTTAAAAAAATGACAACCCAGGATCAAAACAGACAGATAATGCTAGTTTGGGTAAAAAAACATGGAAAATCCCTCAAAGGTCCAAAAGGATTATTAATTTTTAAATAAAATTAGATTCAATCTTAGTTTAAAATATAGGAGGTCCTTAAATAGAATTAAGGGCATGTTTTGTTTCTTAGTTGACATTTCCCCTTTTTTATTTAAATATTTCAATTTCTACTCCACTGATTCAAGATGAGCATCAACTAACAACTTTATTTCTACAATTGAATTATATAAGGTTCTTTCATCAAAAAAAAGTACATAATGTCCATTCATCTTCCATAAAATCCTACAATTAATAATAGTGGAAATGAATCTTCTTCGAATGAACCTCAAATGAAATACGAGGCTAAAGTATCTCCCTCAAACTCAGTGTGGGTTCCTTCAAAAAAATATCTAACACAACATCATAACCATTTGTCTTCACTTGGGTAAACTAATGAGCACTTGGTGCGTGAACGACTTTAATCCCATAGTTGTAACAATGTAGGATCGAATCCCCCTTCAAAATTTAACAGATTGATCCCTTAATAGTATAATTAGAGTTTTTATTTCTCCATGAAATCATTATTTGGTTCATTATCCTTCAAATTAGACTTCGAAGGAGTACCTAGCTCGTCTTCTTCAATAAGCTTGGTCAGGCTTTCAGTAGTGGCTTTTTTGGTCTTCAACAATCGGACCTACAACCAAGAAGGCAGCTTGGTGTTGTCTCCTTCAACATACTCATCCCTTTATCCTATTCAATCATTCATCACACCATCTTATCTTTAGGCTCGATTTGTGTAGAGGTTGCTTCTTATTTATTTATTAAGGTACAACAATCAATGGTCAATGGTCAAAAAAAACTACTGGATCGGAGACTCGACTCTGCAACCACAATCCTAACCCCAACCCACCCACCCCACCCCACCCAACCATGCCTTCATAATAACCATTCTTAAATGGTGAGTTCCATTAACTATACGCATTCTACAAATAAAACTGTCTGAGGAATTGACCCTATGACCGGCGCCCCACACCCCATCCCCCCTTCCACCCCAACCGCCTTTATAATAACCATTATTCTTAAATCACATAATAAGTTTTTCTTCCTCACTCAGTTTTGCAGACTTGGATGTGGTTGGAAATAGGAAAGGTTTGATTTTAATCTTTCATTCCAATTTCATATCGAGTTCATCTTTAAATAATTCGAGCTTGGAGTCTCCATTTCCCATTTAGTTTTATAGAAAATTGTGTACATGAGTGCTTCCATTATTTTGGATTCATGGGTGGACGATTGAAAAACCATAAGTCAATGCCTTCTCAGTTTGGTTACTTGAACCTAGAAAAAAAATTGGATACATGAATACTGCATTTCAAAATTATGCTACATGGTTCCTCCTAAGATTCGGTTGTGTAGACTTCTACTGATGAAATTGGATATGTGAATCTACTACTCTAAATTATGATACATGAAAGCTCCTATAAAATTTGGTTATATCATTCAAACTAAAATTTGTCTACGTGGTTTTCTCCCACATTGTCAAATCACTACAAAGGAAATTTTATACACCGATTAAAAATAGATGAAAATTAATCCCTTAAAAGTGAATAATTATACTTTAAAATTTAAAATCATTTTTCCAAAATTTTCCCAGTTTCAATTAAAACACAATAAAATAAAACTAAAAATAAATCCCAATATTATATTTCAAAAATAAAAACATGGGACTTTAATCATTAAACATCCAAAATCCTCAAAATCACTTAAATATTGTATTTCAATTAATATTCCACCAAAAAATGAAATGGTGTTTTAAAAAATATATGAAAATTTATAGTGAAGAATAATTATTCTTTTAACCTTCAAAAATTACTAACTTTCATTCATAAACTCAAATAACTACAAATTCAACTCCAAAACAACCAAATAATAATATTTTATTATAAAGATATTTTAACATTAAAACACAATATTTCCATAAAAATTATGTGACAATCATATATAATATTAAAGAAATGTAAGATTCACTCACACTTAAGACATTTTTTGTCCTTAATAAATCATTTAAACAAATTTAGTGGAAGAAATAAATTCTAGAGAGTGAAAAAATGAAATATCACAAAAAAATTAGTTTTTATAAATATTCTTCCACATGGACACTCTCAATTAGGAAAATTAATTTCTCTTAGAAACAAGTATATTGATTAAAAGTTGGTTTTTTTGTATCATGGGAGGTCTCAGGGTCGATTCTACCTGAGTACTAATAGTCGCATAAGAAATCTTTGTTTCTTTGTAATCCTCCTCCCAAAACTTTTGTAATAATAAATTTTCATTTAACTAAGACTTATAAAATTCTCTTTAACTCCAAGAGAAAAAACACACATAATTAGAAATAATAATAATTAGACAATCTATTTGTATTAATAAATTTTATAATTACAAGTAGCATAAATAACCCATCCAATGTCTTAAGAAAAAAATGAAATAATAAAAGAATAGATAATCGACCTATATTAGGATTTTTGTTTCATAACTCATTTAAATACATAACTCAAAAGTTTAAAACTCAATAAAAAGGTTCAAAACCAATGATGTTTGTAAATCCTAGTACTAATGTTTGACCAAAAACAATAAAAAATTTCAAGATATAAATGAATTGATGAATTGGATTAGATCCATAGGAAAGTAAAAAAAGGTTAACCTCAAGGAGGCAATTCAAATCTCAACTTTAGAAAAATTTTAATCAACTGAATAAGAAAGTTGAAGCATGAAAAAAATAAAATTTAAAAAAATTTAGGGGGTGGTTCAGTTTTGTGATATATTAAGTATAGTTCATCATAAATAAGACACATTCCCCCACTCTTAAAACCCAACAATGTTCTCATAGTTGAACATTAAAGTGGGAAAATTCAATTAGAAATTTTGTATCAAAATAGATTTTCAATTTAGTAGTTCAATGACATGTTAAAGGGTCATAATGGGACTCAAACCATATGATTCCACAACTTTAGTAATTTCCAATCAGAATTGAAAATGTACGTGATTTTTCCTTGATGACTAGAAAGAATGATTTTCAAATCATATAAAAAATGTATCATATTAATTAGTGATTTCACTTTAAAAAAAGTATTTAGTCTATAGGAATTTTAAAGGGTGAAAAGAAAGGTTTCAATTTGTTTTCAAAATTATTTTCAATAAGAAATATTCAAGAAATATTGATTCCCAACACTTTTAATAAGACTTGTGATATTAATTTCTAATAAAAAAATTTCCCCTAAACTTACTTACAATTAGTGACAGATTTAAAAATCATTGAAGCTAAACTTTCAATAGAAAAAAGAAGAATAAAAATGTAGGAATTGAAACAATAAATTTCATGATTTATAAAAAAAAATCCCTTAAAGTGCAGTCTGATTTCTTCCCTCTTTTATTGAGTGAAAACCCCTCTAGTTATTCAACTTTTAGAACCTACAAGTTAAACAGATGAGCATTAGATTTCAAAAATTATGTTCAGAAGAATATTAAACCAAAGATAGAGTTTATGGAAGTTAAATTCTAAAAACTCCAGTTAGCATCTCTTTCTTGACTTGAAAATAATTTGGATTCTAACCTTCTTTTTTCAGCACACCAGCAACCTTATTTTAGAAAATAGAGGGAGATAGATCATAGTAGAGAGAACATGAAATCAATTTATTATTAAAAAACAAAATTAAACACACAATAATGACCATGTGTTGACTCCAATGAAGCACTGAATTTATAGTCTTTAGTTAAACTTCAGTGAGAACACAATAGTCTAACACATAGATAACAACCAAACCCTTTGGATTCCCTTCAAAATAATGTTTTATCCTCTAAACATTAACTATAAATGCTATTTTCTCTTCTCTAAACATCTACAAAACTCCATTAACCAAAACTCTAAGGATGGTAAAGGGTCCAAACCACCTAACTTTAAGTTTTATATGGAATAGTTAGAATAGAATTAAACAAAATCACCTTTTTCCCTACCTTAAAGTGTCTATTTTGAATGATTGATTCATGAAAAACCTTTGTTATTTCCTTTTAAATTCTAGTATTTTCATATGACTCTATCCATATTTCATCCATCTCATTTGGCTCAAGTAATATTCCTTCTCTATTAGATTTAAAGTCAAATTTTAATGTGTTAGAAGCCCAATATGACTTATGTTGAAGCTCTACATACAAGTGATATGATTTGAAAAAATAATAATATAAGGAGACATCCCATATGGGTTTTTTAAAGGCTATTATACAATGCTTCATCCAATTTTAAAGACTATTCTTTCCTTGAGCTAGTCATTGTCTTCTCCAAAATCTGTTTTAATTATCTGTTTTAGATTTTAGTTTGTCCACTTGATTGAAAATGATATTTTATTACTATTTTGTGCACAAAACCATAATTTTCCATCAAACTTTTGAATTTTAAAATTTTAAAGTAAGTACCATTATTAGTTATGAACACTTTGAACACACCAAACCTTGAGAAAATGTTCCTTCTAATGAATTTAATCACACTACTAGCCTAGTTATTTGGTAACGTCACTACCTATATACATTTGGAAACATAATTAAAGGTCACTAAAATGTATTCATTCCCAAATGATTATGGTAAATGTCTCATAAAATCCATCCCCCGTGCATCAAAGATATCAACCTCTAAAATTCTTTTTTGGAGAAGCTCTTGTTTCCTTCCAACATTTCCCATATTTTGGGACTTATCACATCCTATAAAAAGGATTCTAGCATCCTTAAAAAGTATATTCTAATAAAAACCTTCTTGGAGAACCTTTTGGGTAGTCCTTTATCCCCCATGGTTTCCTCCCTAAGGCAAATAATGACAATTTTCTAAAATATGCACCATTTATTATTCAAGAATGTACACTCTATAAATTCCATCATCACACCTCCTAAATAATAATGGTTTATCCCAAAATCAATAATTAAGACCTAAAATAAATTTATTCCTCTGTTTTTGTGACATACCACTAATCATGATTCCTACAACTAAAAATTTCACGAAATCTACATACCAAGGATCTTTTCCAATGAATACACCAAGTAGTTTTTCAACTAAAAATGAGAAATTAATTTTCCTAGGGTCATCATTTTAAGTATGGGAAAACCTATATAGGTGATTAGAAACAAAATTTTCAGCCCCTTTTTTGTCCATTATTTCCAAGTACAATTCTTACAAAAAAAGGTCCATCTCATGAGTCTTGTATTAAAATATTTTTTATCTAGAAGATACTTAAGAGTTGAATGGTCCTAAAATATTATAACCTTACACTAGATCAAATATTTTAAAAAAAATTCAAGATAAAACATGAAAACTAACAATTATTTCTCTATTGTGGTGTACTTTTTTTGAGTATAATCTTGAAATATACTTTCATAATACACCACATTCCACCTATTTTATTTTATCTTCCCCAAAATAGCCCCTACTACAATATCTCTAGCATCACACATAACCTCAAAAGAGAGTTTCCAATCTAGAGTAGTAATGATTGGTGGAGAGGTAAGTTTTTCCATGAGTATATTAAATGGTTCCAAGTAATTTTAATCAAAGATAAAGGGTGAATCCTTAACCAAAATTTAGAAAATGGGTCTTATGATCTTATAGAAGTCCTTAATAAATCTCTAGTAAAAACTAGTATGACCTAAAGAGATTCCAATTCCTTTAAAAAAAATTAGAGGGGGTATATTTTGAATAATCTCAATTTTATCAATATCAAATTCTATCCCCCTCTTTGATACATTTTGGCTAAGGAAAATTCCCTCGATGACCATAAATTGACATTTTTTCTAATTAAGAACAAGGTTAGTCTCTAGGAACCTTTTCAAAACTAATTCTAAGTTGTGAAAACAAATTTCAAATGTACTTAAAATGATTGAAAAATAATCCATAAACTCCTCAATTATTATATCAATCATTTCTAAAAAATGGTCATCATACACCTTTGAAAGGTAGCTGGAGCACCACACAATCCAAAGGGAATTCGCTAGTAGGAAAATTTTCCAAAAGGGAATTTGAAGGTAGTTTTTTCCTATTCTTCTGAAGCAATCATAATATGATTATAACTATAATAAGCATACAATAAATAAAAGTATTAATTTATGGATAACATCTCAATCATTTGATCCAAGAATGGAATGGGATAGTGATATTTCCAAGTAGATGAATTGAGTTTCCCATAGTCTATGAATACTCTCTATTTGGTAATTTTTCTAGTCTGAATTTGATCATTCTTTTTATTGGTAATAATCATGACACCACCCTTCTTGGAAACTACTTACATAGGACTAACCCAAGGGTTTTCTTAAATAGGTTAAATAATTATAGTATCTAAACACTTGATTACTTCCTCCCTAATTACATCCTTCATGTTTGAATTGAGCCTACTTTATCCCTTGACACTTGGTTTGTGATTGAGATCCATTGGGATCCCATGTAAGCAATATGATGAATTTATTCCTTTAATGTCCGCATTAGACCAGGCTGTGGCAGTTTTAAAACTTTTTAGCACATCCAACAATTTTTCCTCTTGACTGGTTTCGAGATTAGATGAAATGATAACAAGATGTGAAATATTCTCACCCAAAAATGAGTATTTAAGGTGATATGGAAGGGTTTTGATCCCTAAAATAGGTGTTTGTTGAATAGAGGGTAGAATTTTTGGTCTAGGAGGCCCTAAGTATTCAATAAATTTTTTTAATAGTCATATAAAAAGAATTTTCTTCATCACTGTTGTCCTCAGAAAAGTTCACTTCAAATTCAAATTATTTACATGGGTTTAAAAAAATTTCTTTGGAAAATTCATTAAGGTGTTTTAATAAATCTCCCTTATAATCATCCAATGTTTCTTCTTCTTTACAAGATATGATTCCTATTCAAGTTTTAGATAAAAATTATTTACTATTTCTCTCATCCAATAACTTAAAAAATGATTAATACTCCAAAGAAAAAGGTTCCTCATGTTCTAGAAATTTGTTTCCTTGTGGAGGCTCTTTAATTTTCTTAAAAACATTAAAATTATATCTTTCTTCACCTAATTTGAATATCAATATTACCTTAGCAACATCGATCATAGATCCACTAGTGGTTAAGAAGGATCTAGCAAGGATGATAAGTGATTCCTTATCTCACTCCATATATAAAATTAGGAAATCATTAGGAAGATATAGTTTTCTAGATCTAACAATAAATTCATTCACTCTCCTAAGTGGGTGAGTGATATATTGATTAGATAACTAAAGTAAAACCAAGGTGTATTTTAATTCTCCTAATCCCAACTATTGAAATAGTGAAAAATGGATCTGATTAATTCTATCACTAAGTACAAAAAAATAATTAAGATGAAAAAAATCTCTAAAAGTGCATGAAATGAAAAAGATTCCTAGATCATTGATTTTAGGATGAATCTTATTCCAAAGTACAACACTACACTCTTCTATTAAATCATAATTAGAGAATTATTCCAAGGACTTTTTATTTTAAATGAGTTTTTTTCAATGACTGAAATAAAATGGGATTTAAACTAAGGATTCAAGAAATGGAATATTTATTTGAAGTTGTCTTAAAAAACTCAATAAATTCAAATAGTTATGGATATTTATTTCCTTTCATTAATCTTTGTGAAAATAATATTTTTGGGGAATTTTGTTTCAAAATAGTAGGCATTTATTTATGTTTTTATTAAATATTTTATTTCTAATTATTTAACTTATTTTAGGACCTTTTCACATTGTTTCTCAGGATAAATAGTAGGTTTTGAGTTAGTTTTATCAAGGAATTCTAGATTTCTATATTTCTGATTTTTTAGATTTTGATTTCTAGTTTATTTCATATTTTCAATTTCATCATTATTAGGTTGATTTTTAGTTTCCTGATTAGTTTTTAAACCACTTATGGTTGTAATATTCATTATATTATCCCTAGTATTAACTTCAATGGTACTTTAAAATTTCCTTTTTTCTCTTTGATTCATTCCCCTATCAATTTCACCCATTTGAATTTCAAAATTTTGTATCCTCGCATCAGAATGAATTTTATCAGAATCATATCTTGATTTTTGTTTATAAATTTGAGTCTTGAACTTTTCATATTGATAATTCATATTATAAAATATTTGGTCCATCTTAGAAAACATATGGCCCTCAAAGTCTCCTTTAGAACTAGAAGACTCTTCCTATTGTTGATTCTGGAAAGGTTGTTTAGGTTGTTGTTGAAAGCTAAGGTGGACAACAGGTCTAAAATCCCCTTGCTCTTTATATGAAATTTTAAGATGATTTTCATAGCCTTGATTGTAATCATTAGAAAAGGGATCATACATTGGATATATCATAGGTTTGTAACTAGAAAAATTGACATTTTTAGTTAGTTGAGAGGGTATATTAATGTTAGGGAAGTAAGAGTTGGAATGCCCAAACATACCACAATGTCGGCATTTCTCCCTAAGAGAGTTTTTTTTGTTTTCATTATAATCACTATCAGCATGAACTTCAACTTCAATAACATGATTTTTTTCTTTCCTAAATATAGTTCTTCTCCTTGAGTATTTATTTTGTTAATTCTATACAAGTGTATTGAAAAAAAATCAACTCTTCAGTAGGCTTATCATTATAATATCCTACAAAACATTGATCAACCATAGTTTGATTATAAGAAGATATGCTATTTTAAAATGCTTTTATGAGGAAATACGGGGTGCAGTGGTGATTAGGAAATAGTTTAAGTAGACCTTTAAACCTATCCTGATATTTATGAAGTTACTCACCCTCCTTCTGAAGAAAACCAGTGATATTGTTCCTAATATCAGTAGTCATTGTTCTTAAATAAATTTCATTAAAAAAATTAAACAATTGATATTATTTATTAAAAATTTCCTCATCTATTTTTTTAAACCATTCCCCGTATTTCCATTTTGAAAAAATGGGAAAAATCTGAGCTTTAATTCTTCCTCACTCAACCCTCTTAATAGAATTTGTTTCACCACAAAATAAAAATTTCTCATGAATTCAAGTGAGTCTTCATTTGGTAGTCAATTTTATGATGGAAGCATGGAAAAATTTTATTGTTTAATTTCATAATTTTGATCCCTAGGGGTTTTCCTAATTAAAAATGGATTACTAGACACTTAAGTCACTTGAAATTCCCTATGGGAAACTCTCTTAGCAAGCTCATTTCCAGGTTGAGGTTGATTATTGTTTATATTTTTATCATTATTCAAATTTTACAAATGATATTCATTTTTATCTTTCCATTTTTTTTAATATAAATTATATATTTTTTAATCTCTGGGATGAAAGGATCTAAATTTTTGCAATAAGACCCAATGAATATACACACAATAGTTTTTTTAATAGTTTTGAATATTCAAATTTTTTTAGGGTTTTCTTAAAGTTTTTTTAAAATCTTGTTCCCTTGGTTTCTCGTGCCTTCCCCTGAAATGACACCAAAAATTTAATCGGTTATCATTGGACTTGACTGAATTATTTAGTTTTATTCCTACTAAAACTAGTGTAGTGGAAGTAGGGTCAAACCCATAATAAATGTGTGTACAGGTCCAAAAAAATAAATAAAAAACAAGAAAACAATGAAATAGGTGGTGAATTATAGTGAAAATGAAGTGTGATAAATGGTGAGAAAAGAAGATTCAATAGAGAAACTGATGAGAAAAAAACAAACTTTATATAGTGAGAACAAGGTAAAAGAAGTTGAGAAAATATGGTGAAATTCAACTATCAGTTGTTGAATTGATTCGTTCTTAATGAAATATAAAATTATATTTCCATTATTAATGATAGTCACCAAACCTTATTTCAATGGTAAAAATTCTCATCTAGTTAAATTCAAATATTTTTCAACCTTCAAATTCATCAAGCTGGTGAAGAATTGAATATAGTTTCATCGAAATTATGTTTTCACTTTATTTTGAAGAAAATAAATCCAATTTAAAAAAATGTAGTAAAAAGATGAAAAAATGAAAAAATTTATTTATCCTTAAAGTATTTATCCAAAAATAATATCATATTTAGAATTATATAAGGATTCCATAATAGAGAAGTAGGAAAATAAGAGAAATAATAGAGGAGTCTTCTCTAATGATTCAACTCTAAAATCCAGTCTTTATCTTCTCTTGTTACTGTGATTCTTATTTCTCTAATGTGTTCCCACAATTTCTCTTTTGTTTCTCTCATGGTTTTCTCAAAGTTCCTCAATGTACAATTTAATTATGTTTCTTCCCTTCATAAATAATTTTTCCACTAACTTATTCTTTTCTAAACTCACACACCAATCATCACTGACACTGTACAACTATCCATTCTTAATTTCAGGATTCTGTAATTTTGTTGTAATTTTAAAAAAACTATCCAACCAACTCATGTTTCATGCATAATCATTGAATTACCCGGTATTTGGTAATTAAAGTTCTTATCATAAAATCTATGTGTTAGAACCATATTTTGATAACAGAACTTCTTTTTTAAAAAGAACATGCCAATTTCTCCTCATCTGATTCTAGATGAGAATCAACTCAGTGAATTCATTGTGACAATTAATTAAATACTTTATTCACATTGATCCAATCCTTTTTACCTATAGTGTTTCAACATGCAATTTCACATCATCTTTAATAAAATCCTACACTCAACAATAGTGAACACAAATATTATTCTTTAGATGAACCTAGAATGAAATCTAAGGCTCAAGTAGCTCCCTCAAACTCATCACAATTTCCTTCAGTAAAAATAGCTAAAACAATGTCATGACCATTTTTCTTCACTCAAGAAAACTTTTTAGCACTTGGTGTGTGCACAAATACAATTCCATATCTTCAATGGTGGAGGATCAAATCTCCCTTTAAAATTTAAAAAATTGAACCCTTCATCAAGCTTGGTGTACCTCTTTAATCTTTCAACCAAATAAATCTCACCCTCAATATAATCATTGGTAGATATTATACCTTATTTTTAGTATAATTTGAGTTTGTATTCCTCCTCAAAATAATTCTTTGGTTCGCTATCCTTTGAATTGATCTTTAAAGGAGTCCATAGTTTGTTTTATTCAATAAGCTTAGTCAGGCTCTCTGTGACAGATTCATCAATCTTTAACAATTGGACCTTCAACCAAGATGGTATCTCGATGTATTCTCCTTTAACAAACCTAACCCTATATCCTCTATAATCATTCGATATTGGATATTCTTCCTCGATATGTTGTTATAAAAGGTTTTGAAGTCCTAGATTCATCTTCAAGATCTAAATAAATCAAGTTTAATTCATAAAAACGGGTGTGGATTCTAATGGATGTCTTGCATCAGCATGTCAACTTATATTTAGGATCTATTTTCATCGAGGTTGCTTTAGAACAACCATTCTTATTAAATCACAGAATAATTTGGTCTTCCTCACTCAGTTTTGTGAATCTGAATGGGGATCAACAACAAGATTCATGATTTTATTTTAATCTTTAATTCTAGTTTCAGATCTAGTTCCTCTTCAAATAAGTTGGTATTGGAGTCTCAATTTCCCATTCAGTTCCATAGAAAATTGTGTACATGATTGTTTTCATTTTTTTTATATGTGTGAGGATGATTGAAAACCCGAACATGAATGCCTTCCTAGTTTGGTTGTGTGAACCTGGGAAAAAATTGGCTATGTGAATGCTGCATTTTAAAATTATGCTATGTGGTTCCTCCTAAGATTTGACTACATAGATAGTTACTAATGAAATTGGATACGTGAATCTACTGCTCCAAATTTGGATTTGTGAAATCTTTTTTAGGAATTTTGTTACTTCACTCAAGTGAAAATTTGGCTATGTGGCTTGCTCTCCTATATGAAAATTACTACATAGTCAATTCTTCACATAGATTAAAAATGGGTGAAAAATAATCTGTAAAAAGTGAATAATTGTTCTCCAAACATTAAAATTAATTTTCCAAAAAAATTCCAAAATTAAATTTTTAATTAAATCACAAAAAAAACTAAAAATAAATCCCCATATTAAATTTCATAAATCAAAACATGAGGATTTAATCATTAAACTTTCAGAATCCTTAAAATCTATTAAATATTGGATTGTAATGAATATTCCACAAAAAATTGAAATTTTGTTCTATAAAATATATGAAAATTCATAGTAAAGAACAATTATTATTTTAAACTCCAAAAATTGTATAATTTCATCTAAAAAACTCAATGAACAAAAAAATCAACTCTAGAACAACCAAAACACAATATTTGATTATAAAAATAATATTTTGACATTAAAAATAATATTTCTATAAAAGTGATGTGGAAATCATATGTAACATTAAAGGTGTATCACTGGTATCATATAAACTAGTTGTATCAAAAAAACAAGTAGTATCAGATGAAAAGGTACCAAATAAAGAAGAAGGGATTAAACGAAGAGTATGAGATGAACTGGTAATGAATAGAAATTTTTTGGATGAATAGGTACCAGACAAATTTATACCTTACATATAAGGTTCATATGGTGAATAAAGGAGGAATAATAATATAAGGTGATGAATAAGTCTTATAATCAATGTAAGAAAATCAAAATTCCAGTTTTTTTTATAAAGAAAAAGAAGTTTGTCTACATCACTTTGCATACAAGAGAAAAAGAAGAAGGGTTTCTTGCATGTCATTATGTAAGTAATAGAATAAGAAGAATAAAAAGAAACACTATGATATTCTATATAATTCACATTGGTGGAAGGATTTCTTGGTGTTTTAAATAAATTTGAAGAAGTTAAAGACTATCTACACTGGAAAGTATAAAGATCCAGCAATTCACTATAGTTAGACTAGGAATTCACTAGTCCAGGGAATTAGGATTGTTTTATATTCACATTCTAAAGTGTAGGGAACCACACTCGAGATTAGGATTGTTTCAAGATAAACCATTATAATTGGTATCTAATTATAGTAAAGAATCTATATACTAGTAACCACTATAAACATCGAGTAATAGATACTCTTATTGATTGGTGAATCTTGTAAAAAAATTGTGTGATGTCTTATACTTGATTTCATATACTTGCATATGAAAATGAAAAGAGAACAAGAGAACCAGTATATTAACAAGTATAATAGGTAAAGTGATAAAAATTATTGATTGGTTTAAAAAAGTCTCCAAGATTGATTCACCCCCCCCCCCTCTCAGTATTGAGAATATTCCGAAGTGGTTCTAACAGCTCCCATCATTCATGTCCCCCTATGATATTAAAACATGGTTCATTTCCTTAGAAAAATAATTCATCTTGAAATTATTTACTTATACCCTGATAGATTTTCAAATTATATCATAGAATCATTGTACCTTGGCAATATCATCTTGTTCCAGCATCGATGCAAACCATGTCAAATCTCTGAACCTCAAAGTGAAATACATGGTTCATTCCCCCCTACACCAATTGCATGAACCCATGTTCCTAGTCCACCCTTAATGTATCAAAGAATAAATTTTCAAAAAAATATCACCTCATAAACTTTATAGTTCATTCCCTCATGTCTACCTTCCTTCACTTTCACATCCCACTAATGTTTTTCTAGTCCTTCTAGAATACATGTCCCCAGATTTACTCTATACCCTTGTGGTGTATCAATATAATAAAAAATAGTTTGAATAGACTCAAAGGTGGATTTTGATACTGGTAATCTCTGGTAAAATATGAAATGGATGACTCGTCTACTTGATCTCCCAAATCAATACTCCAAATAACTCAAACTATAATCACCCAATGATAATCATCAAACCACTTCCCCAAATCCTTTACCCAGTGTAGCTAACCTACCTGACTCGAAACCTCATCGCTTTTTTAAGGAGGCCCATCCAAACCAAACCATCATGGCACCACATCCCCACCCTCATGATGATCAAATAGAGGACATTGAGGTGGCATACCACTAAGAATCTTAGTTATCAAAAATAAGGAAAATAGTACAATAAACACATCTCATTAACTTATACACTTCCTTACCCACGCCCAGGTCTCATCTATCTAGAATTACAACCCCAATTTTCCCATTATTGGGTTTGGTACCACACACATCACTTATATATGCAAAATCTACATACTTGATAATACCAAGAATCACAAACCTGATTTGGATGAATAGAATTCCACTAAAAATCTATATAAGAAAACACTATATTGGTTTTTTTAAAAAAATAAATAGTCAAAACACTTTATAGTTTAGAATAGAAACCAAAAGTAGTCAAACACATGTCATATGGGTCTTACATACCTAGAATTATGAATGATTACGATCTCTTAACTCTTGGGAACAGGAGTAAAAACCATAAATCAATAACATTATATACCATATTTATTCAAATAAAATAACTCAACTATAATCATGAAAACAAAAATAGAAATCCCAATTCCTCTGGAAACTTGAACTTCATCTCACACTTGTGATAGTTAGGAAAATATTAAAACATCCATCCCAATTCATAACATATCCTTTATCTCTATCCATCATACCCCAAAAAAACACTCACTTGGTTCCACTTTATATCAACCTTCTCTGATACCACTATGTATCACCCCCACCCCAAATTGCCTTAACGACGCCTGAGTTGAAGTGACATTGACCTCAGGAACACCTCTTTGTATACTAGAGGCTACCAAATAGTAGTGATAGTATAATATTTGATAGTGGGGAGACTATACCCACTTGTAAGAATAAACAATAAACAATAATAGAATCAAAACAATAACAAAACAAACAACATAACAGTAGTAAAATAAAACATTTACCACATGCTATACAACAAGAATATATAATGTCATTATAGTTAGGTTAGGCCCTAGGGATATGAGCCTTTATACTAGGGAACCACATAGTAAAGACAAAAAACACACATAAAAAGGCATCAATTTCACCATTTAATTGTAGTTATATATGAAATCAAGGGAAACATTTTTGAAGTTGGTCTTGGGAAACACAATTTTTTGGTCCATTCCATATTCCAATCAAATAAGAATAAACTGTATCACTTGTAGGCCTATTATATATAAACAAAACCAAAGACCAAAAAAAATCTAACCCAGAACCAAGGAACTGCTCAATCAAGCTCCAAAATACAATGACATATGCTCATGAATATGTTATTCCACTAGATTATAAGATCTAAATGTAAAAACCTTTCCATTTATTATATCATAAAACATAAAATCTACATGTTTCCTATAGGGCCAGTGTAGGGTGTGATTATAAAATTAGTAGGCCCCCACCAACCATGTCCTGAGCTAATATTCATAAATATACGAGTGTATGCAAAGTGTAACAATGATAAGAAAAATGATAAAAATCACACTCTTTTTTAAAGACTCCAAAAAGTATGTTTGACACTTTAAAATATTTTAAATAATATTTCTAGAGTTTTTTGAGGATTTGGTGTGGACTTCCATGCCCTGTAGATCCTCTATGTAGATATATTAAAAATATTAAATTTATTATTTCAAGTGCACACATATTTTCAAATATAATGGATGATAT
The DNA here is from genome assembly GCA_963277665.1 of Viscum album. Lineage (NCBI taxonomy): Eukaryota > Viridiplantae > Streptophyta > Magnoliopsida > Santalales > Viscaceae > Viscum > Viscum album. The sequence continues at coordinate 1,744,849,039 of OY728159.1, read as the reverse complement.
CCTAAATAATGTCTCTAATGGAAAAACCAAGACCACCATTAAATCCAGAGCATGAGTTTTACCCTAGGTGTGACTAATTCATTTCATTATCAGATGATTCAATATAGTGTAGTCATGGGTGGGTTGAATGGATTAAATTAATTTATTAATTTAATTTTCATTTAATTAAAAAATCCTAAAAACACTCATTTATAAACTCCTATTTATATACTTCCCTAGGGTTAACCACATAACCCTAGAGGATTGAGAATATATATATATATAGAGAGAGATAGAGAGAACCCCAGTGGTGAATGTGTTGGAATGTGATCAAGGATCGTGGATAGATGATTAGAATACCATATGATTTTTCATCATTGAAGGAGTTCTTCAATCTCACCAAACACAATGATGCATAATTTTTCTTCATCGGTGATCAATCCAACCTGAGGTATGGTGTTTTTTTTTCTTTAATTCTCTATTCTTGGTTTTTGATATGAACATGAATTAATTCATTGAAGATTGATTTGTGGATCATTATTTGTTAGTTTTTACAATATCTATTTTCTCTTCCTAAAATTAAGAATTTGAGATTTATTAATCTTTGAATTTTTTGATCTGATAACCCACCCTGCTCTTTGGATTTGGACGATGATGGAAAAAATGAACATGAACTTCATTTGATTATCATGTTTTTGTTTCGTGCCTTTATCCCTCCATTATTCAATGTTCACCATAATCATTTTGATTGGATAATGATTTTATGATACCCATGGAATTGATCAATGTGTAATCATTCTTTGGCCCAATGGATCATAGTTACGAGTTCATTTTTTGGTATTTAGAGATGCAATAGAGGTGTGATAGCGATGATGGGAATATGGTGATGCTTATGGAGATGGTGGTTCCATGATCCAAATTGAATGGGTATCTCTGAAGTTGTGATAAAGAGCAATTATGATCAATGAGTAGTTGGAATTTGGCCTCTGGAAACATTGAAGGTTCAGTCAACTCAGATTTGGGATGTTATGGTTGTGTTTTGTGGCTGGAGAGATGGAGGAGGTGGCACGGGCAGATACACTTGAAGACTATAATTTTCTATGAAATTCTAAACTACACAGTTTGTATTTTAGAAGAACACATGTCATGTGGACCACTCTGTGTGGCATATAGGGTTATGTGGTGAGTTAAATATCACATGTTGTGTGACCATTAGTCAGTTAGCTTGATGTGTAGAGGGAGTGCATTCCTAGGAGGCCATGTGACCCCACACACTGTGTGAGATGAGGCACACCATGTGTACTTTGGAAAGTTTACAAGAATGGGAAGATGACACATGTGAAGTGTTGAAATGACCTCTAAATGTCATGTGTATTAATAAAACACCAAGTATCTGAAGAAAAACATGTCATGTGAGATGTTAGGACATAGGAAATTCTAGATTTCATGAGACACATCATGTACCCTAATAGAATATATCGTGGACTCCTTCTGTGGAAGGTTGGATCCCTTGATTCCCCTATATAACTTTATTCTATATTGTGAATGTTCCCCCTTTCTATTTTAGTATGGGTTAGTTCTCTTGTTCTGGGGTGATTTTCATTAATCTTCTCCCATGAGGGTTTAGTGTGGAATCTGGTCTTGATCATTGGATGTAAGATCCCTTCAGAAGATCAGAGTAGGTATCCTTACATGAGGCCTGAGGTTGAATCCTCATTCCCATTATACTCCCAATATAGGTTTAGGTATCATTTAACCTAAATCCTAGTAATTTTATCCCCTACCTAGTGGGTTGATCCAGTTAGGTTTAGGCCCTGTGCATGATCCCCTATCTATGTATCGACATTTGTTATCTTTTATTGAGGTGTATTTCAATTGATTGAATATCTCGAATGAACCCTCTCATTTACTATATTATTCTCTATGTAAATAATTTATGGGTATGTCCTCTTGTGTGAGTTCCATTAGTATAGTGAGACCTGATGAGTGAGTTCTCTCAAATGAATGTTACATTAGAGCCTCAAGAAGAATCTTTGGATGACAATGAGGATGTGATCTCACCTTTAGACTTGGGGTATTCCTTTGATAATATTTGGGTTGTCTTGTTTATTCATTATATTTCTAATTTAGAGTTGAATCCCTCTTTTATGATTTGTGTTTGGTGATTTCAGGGCTTCCTACTGGGTATTTCTATACTCGCCCCTAAATGGGTTATGATCACACATGTTGTATCTTATGTAGAAGACAAACCTTTCGATGGAGTCCTAGGATATCCATGAGAAAGTGGAGCTTAGTTTTTCTAGACAAATCAAAAATGGTTTCATGAGTTTCATTTTTATAGTAGTCCCCCTTATTGTTAGCTAGTTAAACTCTTTTTCATATTTGGTTGGATTGTATTTGGCCCTTTTGTATTTCTCGTACCCTTTTTCATACTCTGGTTTGGTATTAGTTGTTTTTTATGAATTTACAGTATCAACTATTTATTTTTTCCACATTATATTGGTGTATGAGGATATTTTCCTGTGTACAAATACTTTAGACTAAGGCCTCTCATGTGTGTGATATGACTACTTGGTGCTAGTCATTAGTTCTTGGTCTATTGGAGGTGAGATTGAGGTGTCATTCTCATATTACTGTCAGCCAAGTGGAGCCCTATGTATTGGGTCATGATATATTTGTATCAAATGAGGTTGTCTTAGGATTAGATTTTGGAGATAGTCTAGTTGTGAGGTTTTGTTTGGGAACTAAGGAAAACATGTTAAAGTGTCTCAAGTTCGACTCTCAGGCTAAGGAACCCAGTGATAGTGTGGTGGTTGAAGTATCCATTCATCATGACTCTAATAACATACTTGTCAACTTGGAGCATGTATTTATTGGTTGTAGGACAAACAATGCTACATGCATCATATATGAATGGGTTGTGATTTCTATGTCCTTATTGAGCCAGCTCCCCAGATATTCTCTTTTGACTGTGGTGCGTCTTGGCTATTTATGAATGTATCAACTATGACTACCAGCTAGGATTACATAGTAGGATTTCAATTATGATCCTCTTAGTGATGAGGCTTCAGTCTAAGGAACTTTTTAGGTGGATATTCTTCTGTGTGGATAGTGAGTGTTACCTCCACCTATTGAGCAGCATGTTAACCCACCTCTGGAGGTTTATGTGGATGCTCCCCATCATGTTGAAGAGTATTTGGTTCTGGCATTACTCGAAGATGAATAACCTATGTTGAGTGCACTTCACCGGTTTTAGATATAGAGAACATCTAGGCTTTTTGGTGAGACAAACCCCCTCCTCAAGTGGTAGAGGATTTGATTGAATTTGTGGTGTGAGTGTTCTACTTGGTTAGGACCCATTTTGATAGTGGTCCTGGTGATGAGCCTTCTCTAAGGTGAAATAGAACATTGGTACATCCCTATGATGGTGATTTTTTATGTGGATTCAGGCATATAATGAACAGGGACACTCCCCCCACCAATATGTGTTCTCTTATGATGCATTTTAAAGTCATACAGGTGAGTCAGTGTTATCCAATGTGGATATTATCGAGGTATGGTGGATGAGTTCCTTGATTTTTATGTTTGGGAATGTTTTAGACATATTAAGGTCTCATAGGGAACTCTTTTATGGATAACAGGTGATCAAGGGGAAGGATAACTACATGTTGTATAGAAAGATAACCCGGAGGATCTGGGTATGATCCAAGGCATGACCTATGTCTTCCCTATTGTAGATATAGTTTTGGTAGACATGGTTGTATACCACTCTTTTCTTTTCTCATTCATTTTTTGATATCTAGATTTTCTAGTGGAGCCTTTAGCTTGACACTTGTGCTTAAAGACTCCTATTTTGTATGTTTTAACGATCATACTTTTTTCTAGAAGCATGAATTGACTCATGGAGGGGGGATTCACATGGGATATCTCCATATAGGTGATGGACCCTAAGATTTTTTCCTAGGTATAGATTGGTTTTCAACTATCTATGCCCAGTTTTACTATTTCCAATAAGGGATGCAGTGTACCCAAGTTAGTGAGATGAGTTTTTTTATTGGTGAGAAGGAATATTAGGCAGAGCATGCAACTGATTTATTATTATTTGGATAGTATAAACCTTTTATTAGTAGATGTTATGGGCTTTTAGTTTCCTACGGTGGTGGATGAATATGAGGAATTCATTCCTGAGGATGTTTCAGGATTACCTACCCATAGAAATATCAAATTCTATATAGTCATACACCCAGGGACAACTTGATATCTATGCTAAAATATCATATGACCCCGTAGCGATATAAGAGATGAAGGCTCAGTTGGAAGATATATAGATTAAGGGATTGTTAGACCTAGTATGTTCCCTTGGGAAGCCCTAATATTTTCCACTAAGAATGTGGATGAGATATTTATGTTATGTTTGGATTAACATCACCTGAACCAGGTGACTTTCAATAATGATTATAAACTTCTGAGAAACAATGACATCTTTGACCAGTGGATAGGGGGAAGTGTCTCTCTAAGTTTGACCTCAGGATGGGTTATCACCAGCTTCAGGTTCAAGAGGAGGATATAATGAAGGTGGATTTCTAGAGCCTCTATAGTTACTTTGAGTTCTTAGTGATTCTATTTGGCATGTTGAACTCCCCAAAAAAAATTATAGAACTCATGAACCATATTTTTTAGCCATTTTAGGATGGTTCATAGTGGTCTTCATAGTCTACATACTCATGTACTTAGTTTTAGAGGAGGAGCATGTGATACATTGGAGGAAGGTCCTTGACATACTCTCAAAGTACCAAATTTATGGGAAGCTCTCAAAGTGTTAGTTTGGGATTATAGAGGTCTATTTCTTGGGATATTTCATCTCAGAATAGAGAGTAGCAGTGGAAACAAAAAAAATGAGATAGTGCTAGCTTGGGATCCATCCAAGATCATCAATGAGGTGAAGAGGTTCCTTAGGTTGGTAGGCTTTCATCAGAGAATTGTTCCCAACTCCTCCATGATCATTGAACCTATGAAATCTTTGACCCATAAGGGGAATACATTCATGTTGACAGGTAAGTTTCATCAGAATTTTCAGGAGTTGCGATAGTGGTGGATGAGCACCCCCATCTTGAGACTACCAAAGGAGGGTGTTGAATAAATGGTGTTTTGCGTTGCCTCCAGAGATGGTCTAGGATGTGTTCTCAAGAAGAATCAAAAAATTATTTCTTATGGGTATCGATAATTGAGACCCCATGGGAATAAATATGTATCCTCGAATTAGAGTTGGAAGTAGTAGTTTTTTCCCTAAAATCTTTCCAACACTATATATTGGAGTTGGTTCCCTAGAACCAACTTCTTTGTAATTTATGATAACATGTATTCATAGTTTTTAATATTAATAAACTTTTTATCACATTGTGATTTTTCTTCTGTATAACATAGTATGTGATAATTTCCTAAAAATAGTTGTCATACTAAAAGGTCATAGCATTTC